>JAJSOF020000040.1:37357993-38557993 GCA_025594305.2 Periplaneta americana | reverse complement strand
CAGTTAATCAATTTAGCCTAAATTAAGAACTACATACTTTTACATGAAATTGTTTTGTGAGTGGCCGATTTTTATAGGTTATTCTGTGTGTATATAAATTGTCATTTAGGCCCATCATAAAGTAGAATTAGGATATGAATTGTAAATAACTTAATTATGTATCATGTTTAGTTAATATTTCATTATAGCCCATGTAAGTTTGTTAATGTGGATGAAAATTAAGTAGGTATGACTTTCCTATTTTTGTCATTGTTTCATTATGTATTTTACTTCTGGTAGTGTGGAAGAGAAGGCTCATGGCCTTAACTCTACCAGAATAAAATAAATAAATAAATATTTAAATACATAAATAAATAAATAAGTAAATAAATAAATAAAATACTCCAACTACACTATTACATACATATCACCGTCCTTCGCAAGTCTTTCGTGGCTCCGACTTAAAGAACGCAGAACTTTACACTCTTTGTCTTTACTCTTTCGAATTCTGCACACCTTAACACCAAATTACCTTTCGTCTCGTTTCTCTTATCTATACTCTAACCACGACGTAAATACCAGATCACTTATCTGTGGCACGCTAAGTATACCTCTTCATTGAACATCTTGTTATTCATCATCTTTTACAGTATCCACCTCGCGTCAATGGAATTCCTTGTCACAAAGTATTAGGGGCTGCAAGACAATAAACACCTTTAAGAACAGCTTAAAAGATAACCTTATTAGCATTTCACTCCAATCATACTGATTTAAACTATCACTGACTACATTTTTACTTCTTTCTTTTAGACATCATCCTGATTGTGCTGTACTTTCAAAATTGTCTCATAATAATTCCTTTCTATTATCTAATATTATTTGAAATATATTAACAACATTCTATGTATTTTAGCTTAATTCTGCTACACAGTTTATTTCAGTGTTTAATTAATAGTTCATAGTATTTTGTTGTTTAATTCGTAAATAACTCTTGTATACATGTAACTCTAATCTAAATCAAATTGTTGAATTCTTTGTAAGTTCATGCATATGTATATACTCTTTTTGCTGGTTGAGTGGAAGAGAAGGCCTTACGGCCTTAACTCTGCCAGCTAAAATAAATCATTATTATTATTATTATTATTATTATTATAACACGAATTAGTTGGGTAAAGATTATTAATCTTAGATTATTAATATTTTAACTTTGGTTTTCACCGGGCTCTTTTGTTTTGAAGTTTTGGCAGCCTCGAACGACACCAAAATTTAATGTTTTTTTCAACGAAAGTCCTTTTGAGCAACTTTGAAGTTTTTAGTGCGGTAATTTTGGAACGGTCTCTACTTTTAATCGATAGCCCTGATCACATATATAGGATGAACCCTAAATAATGCCATTAATTTGAGAGGGTTATTCTTTGAGATATTTAAAACAGAAAAATTTGATACAGTTTTACTCGTTTTTGCTAACCCTGTCCGCGTCTCCTTTAACGTACTCCATGATCAAATAGTAAGAATGACATATAGCCTACCACATTGGTGCACTGGCAAAACAGTCGAAAATCGACGGGCCAGTTCTTTAATACTCATTATCAGGCTTCGAGACTTTGGACCCGATACAATAAGTTTACTGTGCATGCACTATAAGTTGTTGACTTGCTGCAGGTAGATGGAGATGTGTGGAGGTAACAACGTTGCTATTTAGAGTAGAGTACGGTAGTATGGGGAAACACAAACATATGTACATTCTGAAAGTAAATATACATTACACAATGATAATGTCAAAAGAATGTGAAAAGCATTTATTCTCCTGTCTTTTATAAGCATTTGTGTTTAAATATACACAGTGCTAATGGTGAAAATAAGCATGTAGCAATTGTAATTTTTTCATTTATCCTATTGGTCGTCTTTAGGAAGTGCAGTTACAGTACCGAAATGCAATGTACTACAAGATACATTCTCAGTGTCTCAAACTTAAATCTTTTTCGGTTATCTGCCAAAGTTTGTACTGTAGAAAGCTGCGCTCTACGTCGCATGACATGATAGGAGCAAAACGAAAAAACATAACATCATTGCAGTCTCTAAGAGACAGTCCTTTATTCTCGAGTGACTCACTAATTTGCTGTTCATGTTACACAATGCTCAATATCCGATATTTTTACATAAAATTGATTTCCACTTCTGTTTTACACGTTCAGTAACCTGTGTACTTGATGTCTCATTAATTCTCTGCATCATTTTCTAAATTAATTTGAGGGCTTCCGGCATCTCTTGCTCTGACTTTTCTAACCGTGTAATAGTTCCAGACACAGTTTGTATGAAAACCAAATTATTCGTCAGAACCTTCAAATCCAGAGCGTTTTCCTTTGCGTATTTGTTAGCATCCATTCTACAGTACCCCCACCCACTGTGCGCTTTACCACTATACTCAGTACGCCGTTATGCGGATTTCCCACTGAACTGCTCTATTGGGTCCGAAGTCTCGAAGCCTGCTCATGTACAGTTCGTGGCAAAAATTTTGATTTTCCATGGTAAATTATTGTAGCTCTTAAGTAACTTCTAACTTTGCTCAAAAGATATTGTTTTCGCTCAGAAGATAGGCCTACGTCACCGTCTCGAAAATACATTTGTTTTTGGTTCGGGTTTAGACTGACCGGGCCAGGCCAGGTTTTAACATTTTGGTCCGTGCAGACCTCTACCTGGTGTTTAAACAAGTGTTCTTTCACGATTAGAGAAGCTTCCTATCGCTGGCAGAAATTATAGAGAAGTTTGGGAACTATTAAAAAAAAAAACAAATTTTGAATTTGTTGTATGTACTCAAAAATGATGTCAGAATAAAATTTGAATCACTTATGTAATATTTTGTAGTTTACCTTCTATTGTGTCATATAATGAAGTAAAAGTAATGTTGAATGTTGCTATGTTGTGCACTACTGTTCCAGAAATTCCCCTGCTTTTTAAGACGTTCCCTCGAAGTATTTTCTTACCCTTCACATTGTTTTCAATTTCTGATCTCTGAGCATTTTCGTCATGGACAGAAGTGGAACTTTGAATTAATGTATTTCTTCGTTCAGTCTCGTCTTGTGCTCGCAGTATGAACTCGATAGCGGCATTGTTCTGAAGATAATAATTAGTATTGGTAAATTTTTAAGTTGTCGATGACGATTTATACAAGCAAGTCATTTGATAAAATAAGGTTGAAGTGTACTGACGAATGTGAAATGCGTTATTAGCAGGACAGAAATGAATGTTGTAATAATGCCTACGAATTGAAGGCTTCAGAGTCATAGTGGGCCAAGCGCCAATTATTAAAAACGGAGAAAGCAAGGGTTAAAGTTAAGTGAATACCATAGTTTAATGAAGATTGACATATCATTTAGTTTTAATGTGCATACTTCATATTACTTGCTGTATGTTTCCATTGAATTATGGTAATAACTTAATTTTAACCCTTGTTTTCTACGGTTTTAGTAAATAGTTCTGAACCCTTCAATTAGTCGAACACATATGTGTTTGCAATTGACTGTTAGTACGCTTTAACCGTGGTTTGGACATAGCCTAAATACGCGTTGTACATAATAGCGAAGCTTACTTGTGTTCCCTTCCCAGAACTTTATAACAGGGAGGACATTCGTTATAGAATCTTCTTCCCTTGTAAGCAATTCCTTCTCTGCTATTTAATGGAGTCCTGCGTTTGGTTACCTAATGCCTCCAAGCAACCCGCAACAGTGTAGGTATGTATGGAGTATAGCTTGACATCCAGCTCTATAGTGAGGATCACATAAGAACAGTTTCTAAACAGCAAATGTTTCAGTCTTGTCATTGTTGCCAACTGTTATCAGATATCACACGATCCTACGTACTAAATGACTTATTTACTTACAGTACTTTATGTTGAAAGATTATTCTAAATAATTCAATAATTTGTAACATATTTTCATAGGCAAACTATACGGGAAAGAGATCAACATGTCAAGTATTTTGTCTGACAATACGAAATTCATTGGTTTGACTAAACAATTGACTCACGAGACCTAACCTAAAAACGTGTTTTGTTTGACCACATGAAATTATTAGTACTAACTCCGAAAACTTGCCTGATTATAGTTTTGAATTATAACCACAACCCAACACATAAAATAACTATTATGTATGTTCAAATTTCACTAGCTTCCAGTAACCGGCTCAGAAATGTAGTACAATTTTATTTTCATGGACCTCCAGTACCTACAAGTATTGTCGATATTTGTCTCAGCTGCCAACATACCAGTTTCAAAATCACTACCATTTGTAGTTATTTGTCAGTATCGAAATTCGAAACGAAGTTGGCGAAAGAAAATTCAACCTGCAAACTAGAAAATCACCACAATCCACTAGCATATGTAGTAATGGGGGAAAATGGTTAGGTTTCACCCTTAGGGCATGAAGTAAGCTGACCCGGGACTATACTTAGTTCAGGTCTGCTGTTCAGTGAACACACGAAAACAAAACAAAGCTGGGCGGTTGGAAATGAGTGCTACAATAGAAGAATTTGGTAGCGAGCACGTCATTAGCAAAGAAGAAAATGTATTTTATCACAAAGAAAGAAACATTTTAAGCACTTAAAATGTTTGCAGTCAATGATTGTAATGTGTAGAGACTCGTAAAGCACACACTCTTAATGTGCTTTATTTTAAGTTTGTGCTGAAATTTATCTTTTTTCATTTGTTAATTTCAAACTTTAATTAGATCTAAAATATCTAGATGCATTTTACTTATTGTAAAAATCAGAGGTAGACAAATTCCGGGCGCCAGGTAGCCATGGCGACTAAAAATTGTATGTGACGCCTGAATTGTTTATTGAGTTCAAAATTTTTAAGACTTCGATTTCTTTTATGTCGCTACGATTAGTACTTAATGTTAACAAAACGGTTGTAGGAAAAATTCGAATGTGCTTTTTAAATTAATATTTTTACATTTGTTACGCATCTAAAGATATTGTCCTACATAGCTTCAGACTTCTCTGAGAGCATGTATTTGCATTGCATAGATATTTAATATTGTTTATGCTCGACCATGCCGAAATGTAGTAATTATACACCTGGTAGCAGATCTTTAATGCATGTCATTAAAGTACACCTACTCATTAAAGGTCAGGTCTTTCAGCCAATGACGACTCAGGTTACAACTGTTCAGCCAATGACAGATCAGCTTTCTACCGTTATAAAATCGCAAGTATCGATTATTCTCGGATATGCAATCGAAAGAGAATTAGCGAAAAGTCACGGAGGCTGGAAATCCAATACTGTCGCTGAAGGTTATGTTCTGTTACTATAATAATTAGCGTTAATTGTAAATAATATTCAAATAAATTCAATTTGTCATCTCGTTTTTCAATGTCTAATTTAATTTCAATGTTATCTCTGTAGGTTCTTATGGGCTAGCAACGTCAATGTGAACATCTGTTCCTCGAAAAAAAACAATACTTTCGCGTCTGCGCACATCTCACAATATACGGGACATTGGTCAAGGTCAGATACAAAGAAAATTAATAATATCAAGTTAGAAATATGGTCGAGCATAAAAAGTCGTATGAAACTCGCCTATAATGGTAATTAAGAAGCTCGTATGAAAATTATGAAACTCGCTTGCGCTCGTTTCATAAATATCCATACTCGCTTCTTAATTACCTTCATTATAGGCTCGTTGCATAATGTACTATTAATATATGTATTTCAGTAAATGTATATCTATCTTAGCTTGAATGGTTTCCTCATTGCATGTGTGGACGAAATGTGGTGGCTTCTGAAAATAAAGGAGGTAGTTCCTTTTTTTTTTACTTTCGCCTCTCCCTAGTTAAAATTCTCTTTTATTGCATATAAGCTGTCTTTAAATATACCTATGTATACTTCGTTCTTGTTGTTATTAACTCCAAGTGGTATTTCTGTTGTTCACCGACAGGTACTCAAACGGATGTAGACGCACAGTAGCGGTGCATGCGGGGAAGACTGCTTGGTTCAGTGAAGCGTGAGCTGTTGATTTGCAACTTGCTCTCCGTACGAAGCTAGTATGAGTGATTACGCCTAACCACTTGCCCAGCTGTTGCGGGCCCGCAGTACTGCGTTGCGCAAGGCATGTTCCGACTCCGAGAAAACAGAGAACAGTCGGAACTCGTTCCGTTGAACCACAGTCTAGTACAGGCCTGCACAAGGTTTGCGCTCTCCGAGCCGGCTAACAGATCATGAGCGGAATGCAGATATTAGCTGCGCTCTGTATAAAGGTACACTTTCCTCGGTGCGACTATTGCGATGATCGTTCAACGATGATCGTGCAACGATAATCGTTGAGCACTATTTCTTTGTATTTTCTGGAGTCGCGGCAGTCGCTCGGAGGAAAACGTACCTTTAGGGTGGACTGGAAGAAGGGGTGATCTCGTACAAAATATACACAAAAGGAAGTACTGTTACGAGTGCTTATGAAATAAATTCCCTTTCAGTGTTTGCAAAACTATCTTGGACTATTATTAATTAATAAAGAAATATTTATTTTACAGAAGTAATAGAAATTCTATAGCTACTTAAATGTACAATATCATTTTGTTATATTTTTATTTATCAGTACATCAAAACGGGGTTTTATTCTGTTGGCAGCTGAAAGGAACAGTAGCCTACTGATCGTAATGAAACATCAGTTACAGATGTTCGATGTCTGTCTTTATTAAAGTTGATTATAGAAAACAGTTGCTCACAAATATAAATGTTGAGCCAAACATAGCAATCATTTTCACAGCCAGCCTGTGTAGTCGTGGATATTATTGTTAATGTTTAGTCTTGTAAAACTCAACCAGGCTAGTAGTATTATTCAAACGATCTTTAGCCCTTAGGTCACATTGAAGATCAATAAGTTCGAGCTGTAAATCGTTAATGTTTTGTTCCATCTTTTAGATTCCTCCATACTATACTGTAGCAGTAGGTAAGCAACGTGAAACAGTTATGAGAATAGGCCTACACACTGCACTCCACTAGATAGCTGAGTGGTCGTTTCCCTCTCCTCTACCTATAGCATGTCTATGTCATTCTGACGTATCTTCCTCTCCGTTTCGGCGGGCGGTAAACACCGATCTCCCGCTACGAAAGAGCATGCGCGCTCGTTGAGCGCTGTTTGTGCAGGCCTGGTCTAGTATATACAGTCACGAAGCTTGAGTTGATGAGGATGCTAGAAACAATAGACTGTGCCGGTACTACTGTTTCACATTGTGTGTGATGAGGCGATAGTAGCGATCCTAGTGGTTAGCAAATATCTATCGTTGCATATTTACTACGTATTGAGCTTCGAGACTGTATATACTAGACTGTGGTTGAAGCTCAATGTGTAATAAATATGCAAACATTAGGTAGTTGCTCACCACTAGGATCGCTAATATCGCCTCATTACAGGCAATGCAAAATAGTACCGTCACAGTCTATTGTTACTAGCACCCTCAAAACTCAAGCTTCGTGACTGTATATAGTAGACTGTGGTTGAACCATGACAGCTCCGGCTACACTGTTCTCGTTGCTCTTTATGTTGTACTTGGAACTTCATTGGAACAAGTTGGAACTTGGAACTCTCACGTGGATGCAGGGGAAGCATGGAAATTGAAATCCTTGGTGTGTGGTCAAGAGCAATGTTAAGAAATTTGTATTAGTACTTTTGTTTCACAGACAATATAAATACTGTCAAACAGAAAGAAGTCATATAAAAATAACGACATAAAATTTCACGTTCCGTCTGAAGTTTGTGCATCACTGTTTTCTTAATCCAACAGGCTGCTTATTCGTATACACAACCCTGCCTCTTTCCATACTTAGCGCTTGATGCCCGCGCACGATGTCAAGGTCAGAAAAATGCGCTTGCTTTGACATCACTGATGTACGCAATGTGAGCTTGTTAAGCTGGATTGAACACCCTGTATTTACAGGAATTCCATCATCACGATTGGAATATTATGATACCACTGTACAAGATAATCTCAAGAGGAGTGGGTTCATCGACTTCGTCCTTACTCCCAAGATGCGCGTGTGTGTTGGCTGAGAGAGAGTTGGACTTGCTAAACACTCTGTCAAACTTTGCAATACGAATACGAAACTATGCGGTCGTTGAGTTCCTTTTAACGTTATTTACGGTTTATATCAGCCTTAACCTCAAACTGAAGCGACGTGTGAAGCCACAAGGGGATCGGTGATGAAGTGCTCCGGGTTATTTCTGTGAAATCTCCCTCACACACCTAATAGCCGGTCAACAAGCAGCCATGTGTTGGACTGACGTTCATATAGGCATGTGTCTATATCTCATTTCCAGTCCAGGGGTGTAACCAGGGTTGCCAGATAAAGAAAACACAACCGTCGTACCAACTTAAGAAAAATGTCGTACTTCAGCATAAAATTGTCGTACATTTCTTACCTTACTATTACAGGGTCATCATTTTATTTTTACTAACATTTTTAATATTAACCTGGCTATACTTTTAGAGAACCGGAAACACTGTTCGCTACCCCCTTCCACAACTGGAGTTCGATGATACTGGCGTAAAACACAAATCACTCTACTAGGTACAGGAGGGAAGAAAAGTAGTTCATCCATTTACGTAAACTAGGAAATATCGCGATTTTGAGTTCGATAATTTTCATTAGGTTTTTGTTTAATCAAAATGCAGTAGGCCTACTGTATTAAGAATAAGTGTTTTTACTCACGAACTGAGTTATCCATGCGAACGTATTCGTTATGCAGTGTATATTATACTGTCTACAGCACATTAGCGTACAATATAGAGAAAGAAGTTAAAATGAAAAACAATTATAATATGGATATTTAAACATATTTTGGAAAATGGTGGCCGTTCATTTCGATACAGGCTTCATTTCTTTTGTGTGTATTATTGCACTATAGACTATTGCATTTAATTCCAATCCTTCGTACTAGTAACTCATGTTGAAATAATTCTGTACCTACTCTATAAAAGAGTACCTTACGTACTGTAAATTCAATCTTCACTTCTGCCCGACCCGCACAGATAAAAAATTACTCAGACATGCTATCTACTATCCGTCCAAGTGGTTATGCCGCAGGATTGTAGAAAGGGAGGAAATCACGTGACACTTAATTACTTAACGAGGCCCTTTTATTTAAGTTAGGGCCTATTTTAAACAGTTGTATCATATTACGTAAACGTCCAATTCCTAACAGAAATTAATGTTTTCAGAAAAGAGCTAAGACAGCCCAGCTTTTACAGAGGGGTGTGCAGAAGCAGGTAGGGGAAATCGGGATGCGACGTAGGCAAACGGACAGTACCTGTGTGAAAATATGATTCAATATTGAAAGCTCTTTCGTCACTGGAAAACGCGAACATATTTCTGGAACATACTATACTCACTAACTCAGTGCTGTTTACTATACGCGGCCTTGATTCTGTCTGGAGAACAGTAGGAAATTCATTAGTAGAAGAGGTGGGAGTGAAGTACATTCAAAAACTCAGGTACAATAAAAATTGAAGTAAAAATAAAATTATGTCCCTGTATTATAGAGTGTACAAACATATTTCACAATAAGTATACTAAAAAAAAGTAATTGATAGGCCTCTTTATACTGTACTCCAACCACGAGAAAGTCTCCAGGGAATGAGAGGGAGCGGGTTATGCTATGAATGAATGTTGATGTCATAAGGTCACACACGTGGGTACTCGTATCTTTATTGGCTAGCTCTCACAGCACAAACAATAACACTGATATACACATTTTTATACTACCCTAGTTACAAAATTAGATCACGGTTAATCTCCTGGTCTTTTAATCCCTCCATACAGGAAATAACATATGCAGGAGAGCGCATGATTTTTAAACTGACATTATAACTCTAATATTATACAGGGACATTATTTTATTTTTACTAACATTTCTGATATTAACCTGACTACACCTGTGGATCAACGGTTGCTACCCCCTTCCACGACTGGAGTTCGATGGCGTAATATACAAACAAATCACTTCACTAGGTATAGGAGGGAAGAAAAGTAGTTCATCCATTTACGTAAACTAGGAAATATCACGGTTTTGAGTTTGATAATTTTCATTAGGTTTTTGTTTAATCAGAATACAGTACAGTATTAACAATGAGTGTTTTTACTCACGAACTGAGCTGTCCATACGGACGACGTATTCATTATGCAGTGTATATTATACTGTCTATAGCACATTAGCGTACGCTATAGAGAATGAAGTTAAATTGAAAAATAATCATAATGTGGATTTTTAAACACATTTTCAAAATGGTGGCAGTTCATTTCGATATAGGCTTCAGTTCTAATTTGTGTAATTCCAATTACCAGCTTCGTCCTTCGTACTAGTAATTCATGTTGAAATAATTCTTTACCTACTCTGTAAAAGAGTACCTTACGTACTGTAAATTCAATCTTCACTTCTGCTCGATCCGAAAAGATAAAATTACTCAGACATGCTATCTACTGTCCGTCCAAGTGGTTATGTCGCAGGATCGTAGAATGGAGGGAAATCATGTGACAATTAATTACTTAACAAGGCCCTTTTATTTAAGTTATTTTAAACAGTTGTATGGGTATAATGTTACGTAGATGTCCAATTCCTAACAGAAATTAATTTTCTCAGAAAAGAGCTAAGACAGCCCAGCCACTAGCCTTTACAGAGAGGCGAATAGAAGCTGGTGGGGAAAACCGAAATGCGACGTAGGCAAATGGACGACAGTACCTGTGCGAAAATGATTCAATATTGAAAGCTCTTTCGTCATTGGAAAACGCGAACATATTTTTGAAACGTACTGTGACGGTAAGGCTACTATGACTGTATATGCGGTCTTCGATCTGTGTTGAGGACGGTTCAACTTCAGTAGTAGAAGGGTGGGAGTGAAGTACATTCAAAAACTGAGGTACAATAAAAATTGAAGTAAAAATAAAATGATGCCCCTGTATATCTACTTCGCTCCAATAGATGACGCAATAGTAAGCACATTCCTTTCACGGTTTATCTCCTGGTTGGAGAACAGTAATTATACCAGCAAATTTTTGTTCAAATGAATATTACTAATTATTGTTCACATCCACAATGACATTTAACATTCAAACAAATCACCATTTCTTCATTAACACTGTCAACTTCGTAAAGCACGCACGATGACGCTTGATAAGCAACAACATCAGTATATTGAAAGTCAGCAGAAACTTGTCTTTGGCCAGCCCGACGGAGATATTTAGGCTAATATTAATCAATGCTTCAGCTGAAATAATTACATCAAATTAATCCTCCTGCAGCCCACTCAAATCCGACACCGCTATAATATCGGCGCTTTTAGACTTCTTAATCCTATTGCGGTATTATTTCATTGATAAAAGACATCCATTGCCGAATATATAAGGAAGATAGCAGATCTCTGAACTCGTATTACTTTGACATAACCGCGCAGCACAGTGCAATATATGACTTGCATAGCAAGCGTAGCCACCATATCGATTTTCAAAACATCTTTTTATACCTTTAAAGCACGTTTAGTTTTTCATATTGTTAGTCAACGATATACTGAATGAAGAAAACTTGTCTAAAAAGGGACGAATTAACATTTGATTTTATTTTAATTATAGAGCAACATTATCAGTTCAAAAATAATTTTTTTCCTTCATTAAAATAGTCGTACAAAATAGCGTACGACATAGAGTTCGGTCGTACCTCGTACAATTAGTCAAAATAGTCGTGTCGTACGTATGGCAACCCTGGGTGTAACCGTCTATTCATACATTTTGTGAAGTGCATGTATGTACTGTACGTGCAACCATGCTGTCACCTGGCGTTGTTTTCAGAGCTAGGTGTTTAAGTTTGTAATAATGCCTACATTATATATATATTATATTATATTATATTATATTATATTATATATATATTATATTATATTATATATATATTAATTTTCATCATTTTACTAGCTATCTCAAATATTAAATTAATTATAATTCATTGAATTAAATTAGCTCATAAATTAAGTTACTACTTTACCTTATAGATTTATCTAAATTTAAATAAATGTGTAGTGAAGATTATTGCTGGAGAACCTTTTAAGTGTAGTGAAAATATTTGTAATTTAAATTTATGTATTGTATTGATTAAGGCTGGTTGAGTGGAAGAGAAGGCCTTATGGCCTTAACTCTGCCAGCGAAAATAAAACATTATTATTACATTTAGCACATACTCGTAATTAAGTAAGAATACGAAAAGTACATTATCATTTACATTGCTGGTTTTTTGTAGCAGAATTTATGTAAGAAGTTAAGTGTGAAAAGTGTTCGTATGTTTTACTAATAAGTATGAAGGACATTTTACTGCATTTCTTTTCATTTTGAAGGTAATGAAGCAACAGCGCTTCTGCACACGTTATGGTACCCTGAAGAAGAACTGAAGAATTAATTTAATGTATATTTAATGATGACTATTGCCTTGGAAAATATGTACATAAAAAGCAGAAAAATAGTGTTGCAAATTTTGTGAAACTTAGTTAACTTACAGGATATTTTTGACCTTTTGTAAAATAAGCGCAATAAATTTTCTTTAATTTATGAATTAGGCTATTCTTAATGGATTCTGTGGCAATAGAATAACAAGTGTTAGGTGTCAAAAAAAAAAAGTGGCCGCACTCGTGAACAGCGAGTACTTTATAAGTCCGCTTCGGATTGCAGTGATGTTACACGATGCATGCGCTAATAGAAGCATTTCGGAACTGTGATGTTGAAGCAGGAGTCATTCAGCATCTGCATCTCGTAGAGTAGCCGTAATGTGTTCGCTTAATGATTCGAAGGTTGTGTGTTCGAGCCTTGTTCAAGTTATTTTATTTTATTGTCATTCATTAGCGATATAAATAATATTCAAGTTATCATTTGTATTGTTATCGTTCTTTAGCGATATAAATAATATCTATTGAAGTTATCATTTATATTGTGTTATATAGTTCATGTATTTAGTTAGTATAATTTTTGTGTTCAATTGTATCGTTTTTGTGCGTTTAGTTTAGATTGTTTGTGTGTTTAGGCTGTACAATTTATGTGTGCAATTTGTATAGGTTTTTGTGATTTAGTTTGTGTGCGAGTTAAGACTATGTTTGTGTTCAGTTTGTGTATTTTTTTTGTCGTGTGTTTAGTGTGGATAGTTGTGTGTTCAGATTATAATTTATGTGTTTAGTTTGCATAGTTTTTTGTGGATGTTTAGTTTGCATAATTTATGTGTTTAGTTTGTATAGTTTTTTGTGTTTAGTTGGTATAATTTGTTTGTGTTTAGTTTGTAAGTGTATAGTGTAAGCTCTCTTGGACTGGCTCCCCAAGTGTAGTAGACCTTCAGCTCACCCTACACTCCTGTAGGAGGCCGTTGCCCTTATGGGATTTCAGGCTTTTCGTATTTCATATCTTTTTTTTAGCTATATAAATAATATTAATACATAATAAATAATCCGAGGCACGACAGCTCATGAAGGATCATGACCAACAAGCCGGCTGCTGCCCTTACGTTCACATGCCGAAGCAGAGGTGGACGATCATCCAACCAGAATGGAGATATCGTGTGGTTAACACGATGACCCCCAAGCCGTTAAAGCTAGCTTTCGTAACCGGATTTCGCTAATTATTGTAGCTCCCCAAGTGCATCGCGATGCTGGGTGAGCACCGGTCCCATACACTGGCCGAATCAGCGCGCATTCAGTAACGCGACTCCTAGGCAGGATGTCTTAGATCACGACGCCACGGTGCGGGACATAAATAATATTCAAGTTATCATTTGTATTCTCTTATGGTTCTTTAGCGATATAAATAATATTCAGGTTATCATTTATATTCTGTTATCGTTTTTATCGTTTTAGAAATTTAATGTTAGGTTTTGAACAACAGGCCTACGGCTGCATAATGCAGGTGTTAGTTTTTTCATCTTATATAATTACATTATACTATCCTGTAACGCAATAAAATGAAAAGGAGTAACGAGGATTTGAATTTGAGATGTTGACATCTAAATTCCGACGTTCTTCCGGCTGAGCTACGGGGACATAAGTAAAAAAGCGTATGCTAAAAAAATGGTCCAATCCTCCGCCAAGACGTCCTAATAATTTGTGGAAGCTCGTCCAGGATGCCTGGGATGCCGTGACTGAGAAGAGTTGCTATTTAAAAAGACTAGTCGATTCCATGCCCACTTGACTGCAAGATATGATCGAGAAAGGAGGAAGATGGATTAAATATTGAATTGTGGCTTTTTGTCTTTTTTTTTAACTTTTAACTGTTTGAATGTTCTATGCCACGAAAGATATTTTTGTTGAGAATAAAATCTTTCTTTTATTTCATTTTCGGCCATAATGTCATAATAAATACAGTAATGCTAAAGTCTTGGCATAAAACATTTATGAACCTGATGTTAATTGGTAAAACAGTCATAAAAGAGACAGGAGCAATTATATTTTCTCTCGCTCTTAAAAGAAAAAAAAAACATAAAATCACGACTTCATGAGTACCATTCCGGAACGCTACCACTACGCTAGAATAGTAACATGCAGAAAAGTTTAATTATAACTGTAGATATCAGGCCACGTGGTCCAACAACATGTAATATTGCCTGTCTCCGAATTATAGCGGAGATATCCGAAGGGTATAGAAGGGTAGACAGCGATCACTTTTTCTTTTGACAGTTGTACGTAGAGTTTTTACCGCATAAAATACAAGTGTTGTCTACTGAAACGTCTTTTCTTCAGAGTAAAGTGTTCTACAGGGACATCATTATATTTTTACTTTCATTTTTATTGTACCTGCGTTTCTAAATGTACTTGACTCCCACCCCTTTCACTAATGTCCTTGCTAACGTCAGTCACACAGACTTACGGGCGCTGTTGCTAGCAGTGAAGAAAACAATACAGAGTACAGTGTGTTTCAGAAATATGTTGCATTTTCTATAGAAGAAAAAGCTTATATTATTGAAGTTTATTATCACATAGGTATCGTGTGTAGCATAACTGAATTTATCTGTGTGGACTGAGCACAAGTGAAGATTAGAGTTACCGAAAGTACGGTACCCTATGATATGGTACGGTACTTAACAGCATTATTTAAACAAGAGTTTTGTTTTACTGTTTGTAGATATGAAGGACGATGATGGAAACTGGATTTACAATAAAACCGAATGTGAACAACAGTTTTTTTCACAATTTCCTGCGGAATATTTTCGTAGAAATATCATTAATCTGGTAGATAAATTTAGAGCAACAGAGTGTACAGAAAGGAAGAAAAGTGTAATATGGCCAACAAAGGTGACAGAAGATGTTATAGAAGATGCTAGAGAAAGGGTGCAGCGAGGTCAGGAAGCTAGCTGTAGAAATTGGGATTTCTTACGGAAGTGCTCACAAAATTCTCAGGAATAAATTAGGTTAGGAATATGCTGAATAAAGTAACCATTACATAATGAATATAACCGCCTGAAGAGTTGAGTTTGTGAAAAAAAAAAATTGCTACTGTTCTACTGTTTTTTGATAAAATACTGTAAAAGTAATGATCAAACTGAAAATCGTAATACTGTATTTCCCTGTAACATAAATGGATACACTACTTTTCTCTCATCCTATAGCTAGTAAAATGATTTGTTTACATATTGCACTAGTAACATCAAACTCCTGTAATGGAAGGGGGTAACAGTGTTTCCGAGTATAGCCAGGTTAATGTTAAAAATGTTGGTAAAAATAAAGTGATGTCCCTGTAGAATGAGAGATAATTAAATATCGTCGGAAGTATCAGTTAGTTCAGGAAACTTATCAAACCTAAATCATGTTCAAATTATATACATAAACGACCAGTGTCCTCAGCCTGCCATAGTCGTCGAAATTGAAATTTTGAAGGTTAGATTTACTGGGAGTTTGTGCCAACCAAACGGACATGTAGTTGATGTGAATCTTTATTTCAACTGCTAGAACGAGTTCATGAAGTTTTGATGGAGAGGCACCCGGCATTAGTTAAAGTTAATCGAAACAGAACTCTGTAGCAACAGGATAATGCGTATATCGCTTGAATAATCTTGGAAATAATTAATAAATTGAGAGGAATAGAACTGCTACCACACCCGGCGTATAGCCTTGATCTTGCGCCTTCAGATTACCAACTGTTTCGATCTATGGCACTTTGCAATTATATTAGGACACAAACGGCAAACCGACGCTGTAAAACACCTCGACATTTCCCCTGTTAAAGTAAGTACAGTGCATATCCCTTTCAGTTCTTCAGTAAAAAATCTTGGCATTCACATGGATAATAATTTCAACTGGGACATGCAAATCACAGAAACCTGCAGAAAAATATATTCTATTATCCATGTGCTAAAAAGGATAAATGTTCATCTCCCCTCTTGCTTAAAAAAGTCCCTTGTGCAGACACTTGCATTTCCCTATTTCGACTATGCGGACATTTTACTGACTGACCTCTCCAGCGACAACAAAACGAAACTTCAACGTGCTCATAATTTGTGTGTACGTTTTGTAAGCAATGTTCGTAAATATGATCATATTACCCCATCCCTGGAAGCAATAGGTTGGCTTAAACTAGATAAGAAAAGAAATTTACATTCACTTCTCTTTCTATTCGAAATCTTGAACTCTTCTATTCCTTCGTACCTGTCGTCTCGCTTCACTTACCTTTCTTCCCACCATAATCTGAACACACGCTCTCGTCATGAAACAATACTAACAATACCATCCCATCGCACCTCCTCATACTCATCTTCTTTCACAATAGCCCTGCCAAGACTCTGGAATTCGCTACTGCTAGCATCAGGGACTGTCGAAATAAAATTGAATTCAAACGAAAACTTACTAGGCACTTGGTCAGTAATTGATTACTTGTAAATAGTTTCTTTAATCTATCACAAAATATTTCAATATTCAGTAATTTCATCACTATACAATTTTGTTATTCTAGATTTAATTTGTAATTCAGTAAATATAAAATATTCTTTGTTTCTCTATGATAAATTATCTAGCTTTAATTATTCAGGTAATCTTTTCGTACTTTGATTTTATTGTAATTGTAAATTTAATACTAACTGTAATATTATTTGTAATTGTAATTGTAAATTTAATACTAATTGTAATTTTATTGTTGATATTGTAGTTGGAATCTCCTGGTAGAGGGGCAGAGAAGGACTGATGGCCTTATCTCTACCAGGTTAAATAAATAAATACTACTAATACTACTACTTCCTGAGTGGAAGAAATTTCCGAAACTTTGAAGCCGTTGAAATGGTGCTTACTTATCACTAAATTCTTCGCATCAAAAACCAGAAATTAGTACCGTCGCGAGATAACAAACCTCGCTGAAAGATGACTTAAGACCATAAAGTCATAGGGTCATATTCATAGACATTCTTAGCGCGGGCTTCCGGTGGATGATCAGCGAACTAACGTTTTTCGTATTCATAAACCAGTGTTAGCGATATGATATGATATGAATCCTGTACAAGTAATCAGTCGATAGCCGGGGCTAGTTTAGCACGCTCGTAGCGCGGGCTAGCGAAATGTCTATGCATAGCACCCTAATAGCCTTTACTTTGAAGATGAGATTAATTTCTTGTCACAACACATTCCAAATAAAATTTCGCTACATAACCGACATTACTAAATGACATGAGACATTTATTTAAAGACGCTGTATCAACTGCATCTTTATCCACTGTTGATGGAATTGTGTTGGCAAAATTGTATTAGTCTTATTGTATTTGCCTTATATTCGGGAAATCCCGGAAAAACTGAATCAGATAATCAGTCCAAGTGGGATTCGAACCCAAAACCGAACTCAGCTTTGGAACACGAGTCTGTTCGCTAAAGTTAGACGATGAATTTGGCTTCTGTATAGGAAAGGCCACATGTGGCACATACACCACCGTGTATGTCTGGTATCAAGAAGGCATTGCCCTTAACTTGTATACGGACACGGTATTAAAATAAGGAAGTGTTTGTGTTGGTAGTGGCATGAGACGGGTGTAACACGTGTGTTTAGGTTATGCGCCGTGATGGATAGGAAATGAGTAGGTATTTTATTTTTATATATAGACTTCGTACACCCAGTGCAGGCGAACATGGATTTCAAGCAACTTTTAGTCGATATCCAATAGTCGTCGTAATTGACACAAAGATGATGAATGTTAACGCACATACACAAAATAATTATGTGCAGATGTATTTTTCCTGTCTCTATTATCTTTTTGCTCCACCAAATAGAATTAAAAAAAAAAACTTTACTAGTGTAATTCTGCGATTAATACACATGCTATATTACAATCGTTGGAACGTCTCTTTTCTTTCTAATAAAGCAAAATCTTATATAAAGTGAAATTGTATCCTAATAGGAATGAGTTGACTTGATAGAAGTCTCAGGGTATCTGCCCAAAATGTGAACAAAAATTAGTTACTTTTCAGTTATCACAACTTAATAATTACTTATAAGCACAATGAAAAAACGGTCTGTCACCAATCAGACTTGTTTAAGTTCTCTGATCTTAATATCAATGTAGTTCAATTTTTCAGTATAACATTTGTTTTATACTTTTTAACTTCGCTCTAGAATATGCCATTAGGAAAGTTCAGGATAACAGGCAGGGTTTGGAATTGAACGGGTTACATCAGCTTCTTGTCTATGCGGATGACGTGAATGTGTTAGGAGAAAATACACAAACGATTAGGGAAAACACGGAAATTATACTTGAAGCAAGTAAAGCGATCGGTTTGGAAGTAAATCCCGAAAAGACTAAGTATATGATTATGTCTCGTGACCAGAATATTGTACGGAATGGAAATATAAAAATTGGAGATTTATCCTTCGAAGAGGTGGAAAAATTCAAATATCTTGGAGCAACAGTAACAAATATAAATGACACTCGGGAGGAAATTAAACCCAGAATAAATATGGGAAATGCGTGTTATTATTCGGTTGAGAAGCTTTTGTCATCTAGTCTTCTATCAAAAAATCTGAAAGTTAGAATTTATAAAACAGTTATATTACCGGTTGTTCTGTGTGGTTGTGAAACTTGGACTCTCACTTTGAGAGAGGAACAGAGATTAAGGGTGTTTGAGAATAAGGTGCTTAGGACAATATTTGGGGCTAAGCGGGATGAAGTTACAGGAGAATGGAGAAAGTCACACAACACAGAACTGCACGCATTGTATTCTTCACCTGACATAATTAAGAATATTAAATCCAGATGTTTGAGATGGGTAGGGCATGTAGCACGTATGGGCGAATCTAGAAATGCATATAGAGTGTTAGTTGGGAGACCGGAGGGATAAAGACCTTTAGGAGGCCGAGACGTAGATGGGAGGATAATATTAAAATGGATTTGAGGGAGTTGGGATATGATGATAGAGACTGGATTAATCTTGCACAGGATAGGGACCGCTGGCGGGCTTATGTGAGGGCGGCAATGAACCTTCGGGTTCCTTAAAAGCCATTTGTAAGTAAGTAAGTAACATTTGTTTTTGCAACTGCAACTGTTGTTTAAGCTCTACCTTAGGCATAATTTCATTACTCAAGATCATTAAAGTCTTTTAAATTAGTTACTTTCGTTAACAATTGCTTAAATTAGTTACATTTTAGTTACTTTGGTTAGCCGTAGACTAACCTGTATTTTCATTTAATAATTCACTGCAAATTAGCAAAAATTTTAGTTTTACCAGTTCATATTTCCACTTAAAATTGTACTTAACTCATTAACTTAGGTCGTTGCTCTTCAGGATTATATTTAATTGCCATTTTAGAAATTACTTGTTCATCACTTCTAGATGTTCCTTCAGTTTTAACACAAAACTTTCGACATTATTGATTTCACTCTGGCAACGAATCCAGCGTAAGTCTCTATCATAGATTTCGCGCCATCTGAGCAAATACCTACACAGAGTCCAGTCTATTGTATGTATTGGTCGGCTAACTTAAATATATCGTCTCAGGCAGTTCTATCTGCGAAGGATCTGCAGAATAAGAGCTTTTCTTCTTTAAGGGGTAATGGTATACCCTATCTCGATAATGTTAAACTAGAGGAAATATAAGGTACATTTACTCAGGAACTGTTCAGATTAGGATTCTAAAATTTTTACAGCTAATGCCTATATTCCATGGCTTACAGCTCACTTCTTTGTTTTCATTATATTTAGTAACTTGTATTGGATATATAATTTTTTGTTAGTGTAAATCGTCCAAGTGGCAAAATCGTCGTTTCTCGAGCTAGAAACGCGTCTTTTGTATAAACGTTAATAAAATCTACAAATTCCAACCGATTGTGCTAATTCTTTCAGAAAGTGTTTAATATACGTTATTAAACAGTATTCTATCACTCGTTTCGATTTCCCACTCAAACAAAATGTTTCTATTAATTTAGTTTTTGCGAGATTTTAAGCTTTATAAACATGAATAAAAACTACAAATCCCATTGGATTTTTCTAATTTCTTTAAAAAACGTTAAATTCGTGTGTACGCACCTATTTCTATCAAAATATTCATGTTCGCGTGCGGAGAAATATGTTTTTGTTAGTGTAAATCGTCCAAGTGGAAAAATCGTCGTTTCTCGAGCTAGAAATGCGTCTTTTCTATAAACGTTAATAAAATCTACAAAATCCAACCGATTGTGCTAATTCTTTCAGAAAGTGTTTAATACGCGTTATTAAACAGTATTCTATCACTCAGTGCTGCTCATCGGAGTGACTACTACCGCGGAGGAATCGGAGATTACGAATGAAGCTCTCCACCGGTGATCTCCGATACTATCGTAGGTGGAAGAGGGGACATACGGAGGGATGCGGTGGTTCGGAGCGAAGCGAGGTTGGAGAACGTAGAGCTCAAGGACGACCGGTGCGTACGGACTGACGGTAGTTGGAGTGGAATAAAATGGCACCAAATCGGATATCCGTCGCATGGAAATTCTTTAATTTAGTTGAAGATAATAGTAAAGTCGCACGCTGTGAACTTTGTGAGCGAATTTACTCTAAGGGTGGTGGGACTTCGAATTTGTTAGACCATTTGAAGCGATCGCACAATCGCGAACTTGATGAAAGCACCGACAATTATATTGGACAGTAGCTCGAACACTCAGCACAACTATCGAACAGTGCTGAAAAACTTAAATTAGATAAACTTTTAATTCAGTTTATGTCCAAAGATATGCAACCACTCAGCGTCGTCGAAGATGCCGGATTTAAATATCTCGTCAAGGGTTTAAACCCAAGATATTCACTGCAGTGTCCGGTGAAGAATCTTAATAAATTATTTTTGTCATGTAAGTAAATAGAGCACGTGGTTTACGTGATAAAAACGTTGTGATATTGTGTAGAATTGACTAACATAAAAAACTATTCATTATAATTTAACTAACCATGGTTCTTAGTTGCTTTTTTCAATTGGTATCTACTTTTACGTGAATATTGCAGGTTCTTTTAGGCGACTTATACGACAGCGTTCAGAATAAACTGCGAACGGAATTAAAGGACTTAAAAAACTGTTGGTCCTCCAACAGGTAAGATGGATACTTAACAGTAACAGGTCACTACGTGACAGGTGACCAATTAACTTCTGTTCTTTGGACTTATCTATCATCAAGGGAAGTCATACAGCCGACAAAATTGCTGGTTGAATTCAAGTCATTAATTCATGGGGACTAAACAACAGAGTTTCTACCACCGTCACAGACAATGCCCCAAATATGGTTGCTGCCGTTAAAAAATTAAATTTTTGCCATCTAGGCTGTGGTCCCCACATCTTGAACCATACCGTGAAAGTAGGAATTTATAAGACCCCAGATGTGGGTGAATTTCTCTCTCACTTTTCAGCAATCGTCACTTTTTTCAAGTAAGTAAATTTAACTGTTCAAAACACTTTTGAACTCTTTTAAAAAGCGTGTTTACTTTGATTTATATATAAAAGTTCTAATAAATAATTTCGTGGTTTGATGTGCAGACAGAGTAACATTGCGAATGAAAAACTGAAAAGCAGAAGAATTTCAGCGAAAAAGGACCCTCTAAGATTGATCCAGCATATTGTTACGAGATGAAACTCCAAACTTCAGTGATGAGCCGCTTACTTGAAATGAAAGATGAGTTGGTGATTGTGTTGCCAGAAAAGCCAAACGCTCCTAGGACGCTAACAGGTCCGTATTTGGAAATCTCCATGGCGTGGATCAGGTTAGATAGATTCTCTGAGTAGGCCTAAATTTTAAAATATAGGTATGTAAGTGTTTAGGCTAACATTAAGGGTCGCGGTTGTGGTACTCGTACTTGCTGTCAAAAATAAATTATTACCATTCAGATACACATTAACGGTTAATTAGTGATATCATCGTTTTCGTAGTTTTAAAATTACGCAAAACATTTGATACGATTTTTTAAAACTGCTTTAGTGCTATTGTTCAAAAGGTCCACAGTCTAGAAAAAAAAAATCTTGAAATGTCTATAAAACGTAACTTTCGAGCCAATAAAAAAACACACATAACTTATATGGAATATTTAAAAGGTAACTTGAATTATATTTTAATGTTTAGATTAAAATATTGAGTTTCATTCTGAAACTAAAGAAACTTGTGGTAATAATATAATAGGCCCTATATCCTTAAGTTGATATCAGCTTATATTTTCTATTACAGAGGAAGAGTGGCGCGTTTTAGAAGAGACAGTTCAAATGCTGACACCCTTTAACACAATGATCACAATCCTGTCCGGTGAAGAATCTGAATAAATTATGTTGGACAGTAAACTTTAATCCATTGATACCACACGTTTCTTTTGTTCCGTTCTGAAACTCCGTTAATATATTTTACGTTAAACTAAACCGATTAGAATAATAATTGACAAACACTGTTTGTGAATAAACTAGTGTTTCCAGAAGAACTACAGTATAAATGTTTACATTAGCTACTGAAAAGCTTTACTTCTGCGTTAGTTTTCAGTTAATTGTAATGTTATTAATTTGATCATTGACTTAAACTAATACGCTTTTCCACGTATACTATGAATTTCAAACTAGAAAAAAAAATGTCAGCTAACGTAATAATTCAAGCAAAACAAGAAAAAAAGTAGAGCCGAAGAGAGAGAGAGAGAGAGAGGTAAATAAAAAAGAAAATAAACAACAAAAAATTACAAATTATTATAAAAGATACGCGGACATCAGCGGACTCGAATCACTACCTGATCCGATTAAAGGAATGCTCAGCGGAAAATGTAGCCTATGTCTGCGCCGCAGCACATATACAACCTGCGCGGCATCAATCGGAGGTAACCGGAGGTCTCCGATTGAAAGCGCACTAACAACCGCTCCGGAGAAAAACCTAATCATAAGCAGCACTACTATCACTCGTTTCGATTTTCTTTTAATTGGGTTATTTTACGACGCTGTATCAACATCTTAGGTTATTTAGCGTCTGAATGATATGAAGATGATAATGCCGGTGAAATGAGTCCGGGGTCCAGCACCGAAAGTTACCCAGCATTTGCTCGTATTGGGCTGAGGGAAAACCCCGGAAAAAACCTCAACCAGGTAACTTGCCCCGGCCGGGATTCGAACCCGGGCCACCTGGTTTCGCAGTCAGACGCTCTGACCGTTACTCCACAGGTGTGGACTTCGATTTTCTATTCAAACAAAATTTTTCTAAAAATTTAGTTTTTGCGAGATTTTAAGCTCTATAAACATGATTAAAAACTACAAATCCCTTCGGATTTTTCTAGTTTCTTAAAAAAATGTTAAATTCGTGTGTACGCACCTATTTCTATCAAAGGTTCATGTTCGCGTGCGGGGAAATATGTTTGTTACTGTAAATCGTCTTAAGTGCGAAAATCGTCGTTTTTCGAGCTAGATTCCAACCGATTGTGCTAATTCTTTAGAAAAGTGTTTAATATGCGTTATTAATATACCTGATAAAAAGTGACAAAATGGCTAAATTGACAACATCAGTCGATTCGTTGAATTGAATCGCAAAAGAAAAAGATTATTACAAATGCTTTCCAAAATTACATTTTCGACAGTTTGCAATTTCGTTAATCCGGCAGCAGTAGACCGTGTTCTTGGACATTGGTACTGTATAAACCTTTTCTCTTTTTTGGTGAAAGATTCTCCAAGCATACAGTGCGCTATATCATTTATGCATGGATGCACTAGATCTAATGAGATTTTGCAGTTTTAGCAGTTCTGTAGCTAACGTGAAAAGGCGCTTCGCGTGCATTCTCATTGTCACTGTTTGCAGCAGTACAAATAATTTTGTTACACTTTAGCTTTTTGCGTAAAAATTCAGCAGGCTCGTTTATATTGTAACTTTTTATACTGAACAACAATGTAATTTTATTATCTCAACAATAGGATTTGCTCTCCACACAGTAACACAGTATTCGTTATTGCACTCCACAAACGACAATGACAATTTACTTGGACTATTACGACAACAATGAACTGTTAATCTTAACTAATATTTACAAAGCACTATTTACAACACAGAACGGTCAGTTCTCAGTTCACAGCTTGTTTGTCTTGGCTAGTTCTTCTAGCTCAGTCACTCGCGTTCACAGAATCTCGAACCCCAGACCTTCAGAGACGATCGGCTGAACTTCGAACTCAGGTCCCCCAACAGCGGTCCACTGCACTCGAACTCCGGGCTTCAGGCTCCACAGTTACGGACACAACTCAAGTCGCGCTCTGGTCTCGAAGCTGGCTTCACTGCTACACAAGAATGTCTGGCTTGCTGTCCACTGACTTTAACAACACTGGCTTACTGACGGGCTGAATCATTCGTGTTCACTTGCGCGTTGTATTTATAACTAAGCCATAGTTTCTCGAGAGTTCGCGGTCGGTCGACAGATGCCTAGAAGATAACGGCTATCCAGGCTTCTCTGGATCTTTCTCTTCAGTCACCATCTGCTTTACTTTCCCCTCTCTGCCGCGGAACAGCGTGTCGCAACCTCCCCTCTCCTCTCCCCGCCGCGCGCCGTCCCCCAGTGCTCCGTGGAGCCCGTGTCGACTCACGCGCGACCTGCTCTCTTGCGGGACGCTGGTCGTGAGTTCGAATCTCACGTCGCTGTCACAATATGGAAGGGCTGTTTAGTTTTTGAATGACGCCTAAGCAGAGAAGATTGCAGTCTACTGTTAGCAAGAATGTTACCACAAACAACACGCTGGTTATGGGCAATCCTTGTCACCTGTATAATTAAATTCAAACGTAATGTAATAATACCATCACTCTTTTTTTTACACACGTTTTACTTTTGTCAGAGTGATGTACATCACCAGAAGTTTTATCACTCATTGAGCTTGACGCAGTACTAATCTCCGAATTTGCTACAATAGAGCGTATCTGACACAGAACTGAACTTCCAAGCAGAATCAGAATCTGTATTGTTGAAAATAAAATACAGTAGTTATTTATGAGACAAATTCGTAAAGGTTCTCTGTTTGGCATGAATGTAAAGTTTGTGAAACCGTTTCACAAAAACACGAAGATAAAAAAGATAAATTTACGAATGTGTATCTTACAATGTTTCTTCTGCGATAACATAAATTTACATAAATAAACATTTCAAGTTGGAGAGGTTATAAGATCACGATTTCATGGCCGTCTAAATTCAGAACCATTAAGAATTTAATATCCATGGAATCACAGCTTGTTTTATTCATAATCACGATTTCATGGCTGTCTAAACCGGTTATAATGTATAAAGCGGTTAGAAAAAGTTGAATGCTATATAACCATTATTGTTTATTGCTTATAAAATATGTATTTTGATACCAACTATAACCCTAATATACCTCAGGGTGAAATAGGGTTTATCAAATTGGATAATAAAAAAATTATTTTCGTAAATGTTAACATTGAAAGTAAACGATAACGTGGAACGCAGAAGTTTGCAAACCCCAAGCTTTTCGTTTGCAGTAACGTCTGCGACTATACCTATTGAAACAAAAACAATATCTGAAGGGGCATAAAAAGAGCGCTATCGGAGAACGCTGGAAGAAACAAATAAAATAAAATGGCATCGTTTGACGAAAGATTATCCCCTTCCAGTCATACCGCTGCAGTGGCGTAGCGTCAATGTAAGCTAAAAAGCTTAGCTTCCCCAGTTAACAATAATTTCATAATAAACCTGCAGTTTATGGAGAAAATTATTTATTAATTTTAATAGAATTTATATTTACGCGTTAAATATTGTGATGCGGCAGCTCAGGATTATTTGTGATGCAGCAGTAAACAAGAAGCCTGCACACACCAGCTTCCAAGCAGACCGGTTTCTTCTGTGTAATCCACCCCGCAGATTTTCCATCCCTTCTAACTAAGCTACCCTAGTCGCAAGGCTCGAAAAGAAGCTAGCTTTAACATTTAAAATAAGTAGTTTCCGAGTTATCCCTATTCGTCAGTTATGTTCAGTTGAAGTGTTAGTGTGCATTGTGGCTGATATAATAAATAATGAGTGAAATAACAGTTCCTGACACTAATTTACTTGAATTTTTTAGGACAATTGTATTATCAAGACTGACTTACGAACAAAAGTGTGATTTAAAAAAGAAATGACCGACTCCCTTGCTGTCAATGAAGGACACAACCAAAAGACAGACGCATACTTACGTAATGATACTAATATTGTGATTTCTCTAAGTATGACAGTGAGTGAGCTAATGTTATAAGTATATATGTCTATTTGTTAAGAGATATGTGTAAACCGTGAAATCGTATTTTATTACGTCTCATTTGAGGTCATGCCTTATTGGTGTTACTTACGATGTTCCAACCAATCTTCGACTGCTGACTTGAAATTGACTACTATTTATTTTAAGACTGTATTTTTGTAATACGTTTTCTCATATTGCATGAAAGACAACTTGAGTTAGCTTCCCCTGCTCAAAATTTCATGCTACGCCACTGCACCGCTGTCTGTATGACAAACCACATCATTCATATGAAGATAATAGGCTGAAATAAAATAGGTAAATGGAATACAATCTCCATTAACATGATTGTTAATTTATTTTTTCACATTCACAACCTTATAACTAACCTATAATATTAACTATATCTAGGCTGAATACTAATTTGTAGTGGTCAGCCATATGTCCTACTATGTGAAACAAATATCTTACTTTAGCTATTCTTTTATACGAACATGAAATATTCTACTGAACTTTCATGTGATTATTCTCTGTGATTGCAGTCATCTGTTTACGGATAATATATGTATTTTATGGCCTTAAGATAACGTCAAATTTCCATTGTGAAATTATGACTCAACTGCTTACTGTTACTGTAACGTTTACGTTCTCGCGTTAATGTTATCGTTTTCATTGTAATAGGCCTAGTTCTTTCCAGTATTTTTTTAGTAAGTTATAGATTTTAACACAGCATTCTGGATACGTTTCTGAATTACATTTCTGAATGATGAAGGATGAGTGGAAAAGAGAAAAATTTTCTCCGGCACCGGGATTTCAACCCGGGTTTTCAGCTCTACGTGCTGACGCTCTATCCCAGGCATGTCAGAAATACTAAAAGTGCAGTGTATGTGCGCGGAACGCCGGTCTGTGCAGATTGCGTCATTCACGTGTTGCTCTTACCAGTTCATAGCGGGAGGGATGTACAAGAATCTATGCTGCGCTTCTAGTGTTCAATTAAATTGACATTTGAACATTATAAACACACTTAGCAGAAGGAAAAACACAATTATTGTCAGTGTCTATATTTTACAATAATTGTAACACAAGAAACTATAGACTTACTCAGTTACAATTCACAATGCAGTCGTTTGTAAAGAATCATTTATTTACATGATTTGTATACAGTATTTGAAGAAAATATAAATATTGCAGTAATTTCGAAACAACAAAAAACGAAGACAATATTTCATTTTACGTAGTAGGTACTGATTATTTCAAAGTAATACTCTTTCATTGTTCCTCAAGCATTATTGGGTCCATTGGTGCACAAATGTTAAAGAAAATATTTTACTCCCATTTACATGCAATAGGACATTGTGAGGCTTTTACACTGGAATCATTTCCTTGCTGTATATTAATATAAATTCACATTATTGTTAATAAATTGGATAAATTAAGCTTGAATTTAAATTTATATATATAGTTTATTTGGAAAACGTTGAGAGCAAGTATCAGCAAGTTGGGAGCGTTACTAAATTGAGTTAAAAGAGTACTTCACAAGCTGTGAAGCGAGGACGTTTTCTTTGTCAGGTTCAAAGATTTATTAACGTAAGTATATTAAGATAATATAGTAATGTGAAATGGAAAATTCGCCATTATGTATTATTTTTCCAGAAAATTTTTCCGCCTTACAAATAGTTGCTTTCTTCCTTCCCTTACAACCTCAAAATCCTCACATGTATTCCTCACTATATTCTCATCACTTATCAGCTTATCAAATAAAAGTTGTAAGTCGTCTAACCATTGATGGCTGTGTTAGTACAGACTCCAAAACAACATCATTGTCATGTTTGTTTTGCTGTGAGAGTACTGATTAAGAAATAAGAGCAGGCGAATATCATATTTTGAGAACTTTACTAATCTGATTTAAATTCTCACATCACTATTAGGTCCACATGATATGATGAAAGCCTTTCATTTTAAAATAATTACTATTGGCTGAGGAAAACATCATAACAGTTACGTTATATGATTCGTGATTTCTCTTCTTCGTTATATCTGTGGACTCCTCACTTTATTTTTCATAACGCATTCACAATCACAGCTCAATGAGCACCCGTACTGATCTTTGTTACTGAAACAAAAGCTGATCTGCTACTCTAGGTACTGTATAGCCCTGTCGCGTTCCCCTCCAAGCCCATTCGCTCCCTCCAGGTAGGGGAATAGGAACTGCACGTTGCACAGAGACCAGTGCACAATGTGCGCGACTGCACAATGTGCAGGGTTTTGACATGCCTGCTCTATCCACTAAGCCACACCGGATTCCCATCCCGATATCGGATCGAATCCTCTCAGTTTAAGTTCCACCTCTTGGGTTCCCTGTAGTGGCCTACCCTCATACACTGCGTCATAGATGTATGACAGTGGCACAATGTTCACACACGTGCAGAGGTGCACTCGTTATGAGTGACTAACTGGCCGGGATCCTTGATCATATGATGACGCAGAATTTCTGCACGGAAATATCATATGTACTTCTGTACATCGTAATAATATATGATATGCGAAAAAAAATCACTTAGTGATTTAAGACGGCGCTTATTCCAGCGGATCCCGGCCACTTAGGCCTTAAATAAACGGAGTCATTTGTTTTCATTTCATTATACCGTCTGAGGCGGCAGTGATAAAATATATTGTTGTTTTAAAACTCGTGTATCTCGTTAAATATCAGTCCTATCAAAATTTTTCATAGAATAAAACTTACCGAAAATCGTTCTTAAAGAAACTTTGTTATGTAACATTTTTCATGAAAATCGATAATAAGTGAAGTATTTAGATTTACTTAATTCAGGCTCCCTTATATCACCCCTTTTAAATAAAATATTTTTAATGCCATACAGCTTAAAATCTAAGTTAGAACGAACTTAATTTATATGCCAGTTTTCATAGAAATCCGTTGAACCATTATTGCGTGAAAAGCTAATAGGATAAACATCCAAACAGACAGACATATAAACAAAAATTTGAAAAATGCGATTTTCGGGGTCTCATGACGGTTGATTATACATGTTAACATAAATTATTTTTGGAAAAGCGAAAATTACCAGACAAATTTTGGTTACAGATTTATTACTAGTACTGGCATAGATTTAGTCTACTAAATAACGAGCTATTTAAGATAAAACATTCTTGTAAACTCAACTGCAGGATTAGGAAGAAAACTCGACGATATAAGAGCTGATTAGAGAAGAATATGATATAATTGTTATTTTTAGGTTAATGGGATGCGTTTTATTATTCTTATTTCAACAACGGCAGAGGACTCAGGAGTTTGGTACGTTTTTTTCTTTGTTAGCGTTGGACGCTCTGGTAAAAGAACATCGTTCTGCTCTGTAATTTTAACGCTTATATATATACATATCGCAGTTTCATGTGTACTAATAGTTCAGTTAATCGTGTTTACTCAGTCATAACGCACCCACGCCCGACTTAATTGCGGGTATCTGCTGCTTTGATGGTCTTGGTCTATCACTGATGCATCTCATTATCACTACCAGTATCTACACACCATCCGCTAGCGCATCAGATATGGTTCGTTTCTATAAAACATGAATGAATATGTGACTGGTTCTCAGTCAATAAATTAGTATTAAATTGTAACAAAACTAACATAATTCAATTTAAATGCTGTCCAAATTCAACGTCGCAAATTTCTTGGCTTAAAAATCGATAATGTGTTAAATTGGAAAAATCATATTAAAGAAATTACCCCCAAACTAAATTCAGCTTCTTTTGCTATTAGATCTATGGAAAAGATAGTAAATATCAATACCTTAAAAACAATATACTTTGCATACTTCCACTCTGTAATGAGTTTTGGAATAATATTCTGGGGAAATTCCACAGATAGTAACAATATATTTCTATTACAAAAAGAGTAATTAGAATAATAGTAGGTGCCAAATCTAGGGAATCGTGTAGGACTATTTTAAAAAAACTACAAATAATGCCCATGGCTTGTCAGTATATCTTTTCATTAATAGTCTTCCTCTGAAGGTTATTGGAATCCGAAGGTTATTGGACTTGGAAGGGCTAGTGAACAAGCAGAAATTCCCACTCCACTTGACCGCTTGAACGAACACTTTGTAAAGGACCCGAGCTTGAACGACACAACGAAACAAGACACAGTTTTGCCTGACTCAGTTCCCCCAACTCGAGACAAATTCTATTTTACCGACGTCACTCCCATTGACGTAATGAAAGCCATCCGACGCATCAAGACAAAAGCCCAAGGGCCGGACAACATTAGCATAATACTTATACAGAAAATACAAGAGATAGTAATACCTACGATTGCACATATATTCAATAGTTCCTTAATCACTTCAACTTTCCCTAAAATATGGAAGCAAGCTTTCGTTCTTCCTCTTCCAAAAGTCAAAGTTCCCACCGACCCGAACGACTATAGACCAATCAGTATCCTGCCAGCCATTTCAAAAGCACTGGAAAGAATCGTACACAGACAAATTACTAACTACATGAACGAACACAAACTATTCGACGAGTATCAGTCAGGTTTCAGAGCTGGACACAACACAAGCACTGGTCTACTTAAAGTGACCGAAGACATTCGTGAAGCAATCGACTCTAATAAAGTAACAATACTAACACTTCTTGACCTTAGCAAAGCTTTCAACTCTGTAAATTTTGACCTGCTCACCCATAAATTGAGAAATATGTATTTGTCAGAGACTGCTGTGAGTTGGTTCGAATCCTACTTACGGGAAAGACAACAATGTGTTGTATCCGGGAATCGAAGCTCCTCCTGGCTTGACATAACATCAGGTATACCACAGGGGTCGGTACTGGACCATTGTTGTTCACAATATATGTCAATGATATTACATCTCTTGTAAGGCATTGTAACTATCACTTGTATGCTGACGACCTTCAATGCTACATCTCTTCCCGCTTAGACCGAGTAAATGACGCTATAGATAAATTGAACGAAGACATTGACTCGATTGTGACATGGACAAAGAAACTCCGTCTTAAAATCAATCCTGGAAAGACACAAGCAATTATATTAGGACACAAACGGCAAACCGACGCTGTAAAACACCTCGACATTTCCCCCGTTAAAGTAAGTACAGTGCATATCCCTTTCAGTTCTTCAGTAAAAAATCTTGGCATTCACATGGATAATAATCTCAACTGGGACATGCAAATCACAGAAACCTGCAGAAAAGATATTCTATTATCCATGTGCTAAAAAGGATAAATGTTCATCTCCCCTCTTGCTTAAAAAGTCCCTTGTGCAGACACTTGCATTTCCCTATTTCGACTATGCGGACATTTTACTGACTGACCTCTCCAGCGACAACAAAATGAAACTTCAACGTGCTCATAATTTGTGTGTACGTTTTGTAAGCAATGTTCGTAAATATGATCATATTACCTCATCCTTGGAAGCAATAGGTTGGCTTAAACTAGATAAGAAAAGAAATTTACATTCACTTCTCTTTCTCTTCGAAATCTTGAACTCTTCTATTCCTTCGTACCTGTCGTCTCGCTTCACTTACCTTTCTTCCCACCATAATCTGAACACACGCTCTCGTCATGAAACAATACTAACAATACCATCCCATCGCACCTCCTCATACTCATCTTCTTTCACAATAGCCCTGCCAAGACTCTGGAATTCGCTACCTGCTAGCATCAGGGACTGTCGAAATAAAATTGAATTCAAACGAAAACTTACTAGGCACTTGGTCAGTAATTGATTACTTGTAAATAGTTTGTTTAATCTATCACAAAATATTTCAATATTCAGTAATTTCATCACTATACAATTTTGTTATTCTAGATTTAATTTGTAATTCAGTAAATATAAAATATTCTTTGTTTCTCTATGATAAATTATCCAGCATTATTTATTCAGGTAATCTTTTCGTACTTTGATTTTATTGTAATTGTAAATTTAATACTAATTGTAATATTATTTGTAATTGTAATTGTAAATTTAATACTAATTGTAATTTTATTGTTGATATTGTAGTTGGAATCTCCTGGTAGAGGGGCAAAGAAGGCCTGACGGCCTTATCTCTACCAGGTTAAATAAATAAATACTACTACTACTATGTAATCGTGAAAACTTTGTAACTAATTCAACAGTTCATAGCATAAATACACGTCAAAAAAATGACTTTCATACTCCATCGGCAAGTCTATCGTGCTATCAAAAAGGAGTGCGTTATATGGCAGTAAAAATGTTTAATAGCCTCCCTATCGATATAAAAAATGAAACTCAAAACATAAGATTATTTAGGGCCAAATTAAAGAAGTACCTAATTTCTAACGCCTTCTATTCTGTAGGTGAATTCATGACATTCAATAACACTTCACGAAATTGATACTAAAACTTTGTGTTGTACTAGTAGACTATATTGTAAACCTCTTCTGTATATATTTCATGTAGACTGTGACTATAAATTAAGATTTTATAATAGTATTAAGTTTTTTGACTTGTTCCATATTCTAGCTGTAAGCATGTATGAATATCATGGAATGTTAATAAATACAATACAGTACAATACAATACAATACAATACGAACGTAGTAAATGCACAGAGTGAAAGTGATGTAAGGTGCAGTACAATATATTAAAATAAATAAAAATCTATTATTCGTTTTGTAATTAACAGTATGATTAATTGCAAAATTAGGCTGGAAGTCTTTGTAGTTTGGCAACAACACATCGTCGGCTCTCATAATAAACATACGAACTCATGTCTTGAATGACTGCATTCCGTCCCTTGGTCACTGCAGCAGAGTTGTCAGACTTACTAATGGTAGGAAATAACTATAGGCCTGTGTGTTAATCTTTATGTTTAATTTTCAAGATAACCGTCCATTTTATTGAAAAACTGCAAAAGGATAAATCATTCCCCATTATTTTTTTAAGACTAAAAATCAGAATCGTATGAATAATAATAGTTACAGAATATAACAATGTTAATAATATAGGCCTGCGAATTTAAATTTTTGTTTTGCGTTAGACACGTCTCTAAACCTAATTTGGGTATGTTCAATTCAAATCTGCTTTCCATTTTTTCTTATCACGTAGGCCTACCGTTTTTTTGCCATTCAGGAAACAAATCTATACTAATAATAAATCTGTAGCCGAAATTTTTCTGGTAATTTTCGATTTTCCAAAAATAATTCGTCTTAACATATATAATCAACAACCCTGAAACCGAAAATCGCTTTTTCGAAATTTTTGTTTGTTTGTATGTCTGTCTGTCTGTCTGTCTGTCTGTCTGTCTGTCTGTCTGTCTATCTGTCTGTCTGTATGTTTGTTACCTTTTCACGCGATAATGGCTGAACGGATTTCGATGAAAATTGGCACATAAATTAAGTTCGTTGTAACTTAGATTTTAGGCTATATGGCATTCAAAATACATTATTTAAAAGGGGGGTTATAAGGGGGCCTGAATTAAATAAATCGAAATATCTCGCTTATTATTGATTTTTGTGAAAAATGTTACATAACAAAAGTTTCTTTAAAAATAATTTTCGATAAGTTTTATACCTTGAAAAATTTTGATAGGACTGATATTTAATGAGATAGATGAGTTTTAAAATTAAAATAACTGCCATCTAAGGCCGTGTAATGAATTAAAAACAAATGACTTGGTTTATAAGGGGCCTTGGACAGCAACAATCGAAAGCTATGAAACATAGCCTACAGAGAATGTTTCTGTGTTTGTATGAAGTAATATCGGAAGCTAAATTAACCGATTTGTATAATTAATTATTATTTCACCATTGGAAAGTGTAGTTTCTCTAGATGGAGATATTATATAATATAATTTAAGTTATTTGAAGGGTTCAGAACCATAGTGGGCCAAGCGCCATTTACTGAATACGTAGAAAACAAGGGTTAAAATTAAGTTATTACCATAATTCAATGGAAACCTATAACAAGTAAAATAAAATATACACATTAAATCTAAATGATGTCAATCTTCATTAAACTATGGTTGCATGTAATAAAAATTAAGAAACATGTTAAAGGAATTGCCATTGCACCAAATGAGTGTCTCTGGACCAAAATGATCGCATTTTAATTATTTGGATGCAATTTAAATTAAGTAACATATTAAACGATTTATCCTTCTATCAAACACGAATGTTCCCTGGATCAAATGTGCTATTTTAATTATGTAATTACTTTATATTTATTTCTAACAGATGCAGCGGAGCGCACGGGTACGGCTAGTATTTAATAATTGAGTAATTTTTATTTCTTAAGTTCAATTTAAAATGGGTGAAACCATGCAAACCATGATAAATTCTCAATTCTAAAGATGCAACAATTTAAACTGAACTACGAAACTTCAAACATACCTTATGAAAATTATTTTCTCCTCCGCTTTGTTGAATACGAACACTGAATTGACTTGCGTTTATACTCCTGACGAGGGTTATCTCTTATTAAGCACCAGCAGTAGCAGCCATCATGGAGACGTCCTGTCGATCCTGATACCTCGTTTCCATCTCCTTTATGCCTTGGTGGAATCGCTCTCCCTGCTGTTCACTTAATGCATCCAAGTTTTCCAGGAAATATTAAAGATGCGAATGCAGAAAATGTAACTTCAAGCTCATATTGTATCCGAGTGCCTTTAACTTTCCGAGCATGGCTTTCACAATATGCTCATATTGGTCATCTTGTTTATAACATCCTTGAATGAGTCTCAAGTCTGAAGCTCTAAGTCAGTCATGATATTTCTAAAATGAACATCCTTAATGAGTTGACAAATCTGTGGACCGTCAAAAACACCTTTTAGTTTTGATTTAGATAACATTGGAAGTTTTTTAATAAGATAATGGAAACAAGCACTACATTTGTCCAAAACTTTGACAAATTCCTTCATTATCTCTAATTTTATAAGCAAAGTGGGTAGCAAAACATTTTGTGAGTCAATCAGCGGGTGATTGATAACATTTTTTGTCCCTGGCACTAAATGTTTTCTTTTCGGTCAATCATCACACAAAAAGCATGGGAATTTGGTGTACCCTGCTTGTTGCCCCACATTTTAAGATCACAGCACATGTACCATTTGGGTCGATTTCTAAAACGAGGTCTAGACCACGGCCATGGCTTTAAACCGCGTTTGGATTTATAAACCGAGGTCTTTTTCATTTTTCTGAGCCACGGCTCGAAACCATGGTCTGAAGCAGAGACCACAGCTGGGGTAGGTTTAAAACCATGACTTCATGTATACAAGATGGAGGAAGTAGATCAGCTGGATGATTATCAATGGAAAATTTGTGTCTATCAGTATTAAATCTACGGATTAGAGTCATGAGAGAGAGGAATAATCCTTTGTAACTATATAACGACGATAATTTCTGACGATTATTTCGATTTTCGAAGAAATCAACACAAAATTTAGCAAGAATGTTGAATAATAATCTGCAACGAAATGCAAGAGGCGATAGGTTGACAATTTTTTTTTATATCTTCTTGTTGCTTTCAGGGAAGTAAGATATAATATTTTATATTAATTATACCTTTATTCCTATAGGACAATATATCTTAATTCTTAGTCTTTACAGTAGTTTTGGACATTTCATTTAATACTCGAAAATGTTGTGGGCCTACAAGAATATGAAGCAAACGTGATTTTGTCTTATTTTAAGTTTTATGCTACTGGGGCTTTTCACGTTGTACTAGCCTGTTATATGTGAAAACAGAACCATACTACATTTTAGTTTCAATTGAAATTTTAATCCAGTTAATATTTAGGTTATTAATTCTTTAGAACCGTGTTTTCATGTTGTTAATGTTGGTAGTAGTTATGAACAAACGATAAACTACAACATAAACGCTCGACTTTAGCTAATTATTTGGGCAATATCATTCTGGTACCTAAAACACCGTTCCCTATTAAATACTAAGTAATGCTAGTATTTTAAACGTTTCTGTAAATTAGTAAAAATATAATACTCGTAATAATTTAGTTGAGAACAAAAGAACGTGACTTACTGCAATTCAATAAAAATATTAATCCCATGTTCATTTATTTCTAATATCGACTGTGTAGAGGAATAAAAATCGATTCTTAGCTGCGTTGCCATATATAAAACACACGAACCTCGGTTTCTTCTCAGCCGCGTCTCGACTTCGTTTTAGAAATCGCATAAGGTTCAGACCTCGATCGCGGTTTAAAAACCGATGTTTGGAACCACGATTTCGTCCGTGTTTTAGAAATCGACCCTTTGTGTTCATTATTTTTTATTTTTTCTAGAAGAGTATACAAATTCTCGTATTTTTCTTTAAGGTATGTAGAGTGAGCTATTGGAACTGAAGCAAAAATATTTTCATTGTGCAGTAGAACACCTTTCAGACTTCTCTTTCTTGTGTTAATAAATAGACGCCAATCTTCTGATTCGTAAGCTGTTCCTAGACGACCAATCAAGCTAGGAATATTACAACAATGCAGTAGCTCCTCTTCCTTTACAAAATATTTTTGAACTCTTCTTCACGATCTCTGTACCAGTAGAAAGTTATTCTAGATCCTAAAAATTGTTCTCTTTCAGTCTTGAACCTAAAAGTTCACTCTTTACTTTGTTAAGACCCAACTCACGTACCATCACTTAATTTTGACTGACTCAAAGGATGTGGGTTTTCATCTTTTAAGTCTGTGGACAAATTTGAATCAGCTTCTGCACTCGAAATATATGAAGTAGTAGTACTACTCTCTGGTAATACCGTACGTGGTGATGGAATTGGATTATCAGGTCCATGTGGCACAGGCCTCATTGCTGATGGCAAGTTTGGATATACAGGCTGTTTCAAAAATACGGGGCATAATTTCAGGTTTGTATTTCCCACATGTAGACAATCAAAATAGTTCATTACAACATGTGACCGGAAATGCTTTATTTCCGAGTTATGGCCTTCACAACATTGAAATTCACCGGAACATTTTTCTTTCCGCAGGTCGTTGCCGTCAAAGGAGACATTAAGAGTGCACTCTGACAGTTCATTCCGAGGCGAAGGTTACATTCAGTGTTGTGTAGGCATTAGACTGTGCGACATGTATTCAAATCAAGAGCTGGCAGAGATACACTTCATGTACGGTAAGGCGGACGGCAATGCTGCGCTGGCTCGTCGTTTGTACCAGGAGAGGTACCCACAGCGACAATGTCCAGATCGGAAAACATTTGTACGTCTCCATTACCGTCTGTGCGAGTATGGAAAATTTAACTCTCCTGGTTTGGGAAGGGGACGACCAAGATCTACAACTCCAGAAGTACAGGAGGAGATTCTGGAGGCTGTGAACCTAACTCCTCCTATCAGCACACGAAGGGTAGCGTTGCAAGTCAGTGTTCTCACACGACAGTCTGGAGACTGTTGAAAGAGTATCAATTGTAGCCTTATCATTTGCAACGTGTACAGGCCCTGTCACCAGCAGATTACCCTGCACGAGTTAGGTTCTGTCAGTGGTTCTTGCAGCAGTGTGGTGTAAATCCGAACTTTCCTGCCTTAGTATTATTTACAGATGAAGCACAGTTCACACGAGATGGCATAACAAATTTCCACATCAGCATGTATGGGCGTATGAAAACCCACGTGCAACTGTTCCATCTCATCACCAGGTGCGGTTCTCCCTCAACATGTGGGCCGGTATCATTGGTGATCGATTAGTTGGACCCCATGTACTTGTAAACAGACTTACGGGGCAGGCGTACACAAACTTCCTGGAAAACACCATACCTCATGTTTTAGAAGACACTCCACTGATCAATCGTCAACACATTCACTTCTTGCATGATGGCGCTCCTGCACACTTCAGTCGTACGGCTCACCGGTACTTGGATCGAAGGTTTCCTGATCGATGGTTAGGTAGAGGTGGCCCAATTGCTTGGCCTCCACGCTCACCTGATCTGAGCCCTCTCGATTTCTACTTGTGGGGCCATTTAAAATCATTGGTTTATTCGTCTCCGGTGCCTGATTTGGAATCCCTTCGGAATCGAATTGTGGCATGTTCTGAGAACATACGCAATACTCCTGGAGTTTGGGATCGTGTTCGCAGATCAATGAGACATCGATGTGAGGTCTGTATTCAAGCAGGAGGTGGACATTTTGAACATCTTCTGTAATGACAACGACCTGCGGGGAAAAAAAAAAAAACGTTCCGGTGAATTTCAATGTTGTGAAGGCCATAACTCGGAAATGAAGTATTTCCGGACACATGTTGTAATGAACTATTTTGATTGCCTACATGTGGGAAATACATACCTGAAATTATGCCCCGTATTTTTTAAACACCCTGTATAATGTCCGCCTTGTTTTTCTCATTGAATGCAGATATTTTATACAGACAAAAGTAACAGTCTTCATAATGACTTTGTTGCTCACACCATACCATAGGAACACCAAAGGGCATAGATGAACGAACTCCGTTGTGCCACTTGATTGTAATACTAGAACGGCGAAATTTCAATTTTGTGTTAAATACAGAATTAAGCAAAATCTGTACGTGATACGCAAAAAATATTATTTTCGAAATCAGAACGTCCAATTTGACCAATGTGATGTAAAATATTTCGTGCTGCAAAATCATCGCAGGCTTGTGATAATCTGGGGGAAATATTTTGTCTGAGAAAAATATTAATTTGGGATTAATAAGAATATTATAATTTTTCATTATACTATATCCAAGGGGTTACATCAGCTGCTTGTTTATGCGGATGACGTGAATATGTTAGGAGAAAATCCACAAAAGATTAGGGAAAACACGGAAATTCTACTGGAAGCAACTAAAGAGATAGGTTTGGAAGTAAATCCCGAAAAGACAAAGTATATGATTATGTCTCATGACGAGAATATTGTACGAAATGGAAATATAAAAATTGGAAATTTATCTTTTGAAGAGGTGGAGAAATTCAAATATCTGGGAGCAACAGTAACAGATATAAATGATACTCGGGAAGAAATTAAATACAGAATAAATATGGGAAATGCCTGTTATTATTCGGTTGAGACACTTTTTTATCATCCAGTCTGCTGTCAAAAAATCTGAAAGTTAGAATTTATAAAACAGTTATACTACCGGTTGTTCTGTATGGTTGTGAAACTTGGACTCTCACTTTGAAAGAGGAACATAGGTTAAGGGTGTTTGAGAATAAGGTGCTTAGGAAAATATTTGGGGCTAAGAGGGATGAAGTTACAGGAGAATGGAGAAAGTTACACAACACAGAACTGCACGCATTGTATTCTTCACCTGACGTAATTAGGAACATTAAATCCAGATGTTTGAGATGGGCAGGGCATGTAGCACGCATGGGCGAATCCAGAAATGCATATAGAGTGTCAGTTGGGAGGCCGGAGGAAAAAAGACCTTTAGGGAGGCCGAGACGTAGATGGGAAGATAATATTAAAATGGATTTGAGGGAGGTGAGATATGATGGTAGAGACTGGATTAATCTTGCTCAGGATAGGGACCGATGGCGGTTTTATGTGAGGGCGGCAATGAACCTCCGGGTTCCTTAAAAGCCAGTAAGGAAGTAAGTACTATATCCAAGGAATAAGCTGTTAAAATGTGCTTCCATTCTGTGTAAGTAGTGTATAGTAAACGAATAGTGCATCATCTTTGAGAAATGTCTTACTGTAGAGGATAAAGAGTCTTTTCAGACTTCTTGACCTGGAAGAGAACTGCTAGTAGGGCGGCGTATGTTTTGTGTTGGTTTTTATTACTTGAACAAAGTCAGCATTCGATAAGCCTGACATTTAAGAGAATGCCAGGCAACACGTGCTCCATGCGATGATTTTAGCATTGTACTCTCCGTTTCTGACCTCCCCCTTGCAAGGAGCTGCGAAAAGCAGCTGATATTCGCCGCTTGCAGCTGTTCAGACTTATTTTTCACCCGCCCACATGGTGACTATTCTCTGCTATAGTGATTTAACTGCCTTGGAAAAGTTGAGTGTACAACGGATACAAATTTAACACTGTGATTACTGAGTAGGAGTATCAAACTGAACAAAAAGCTAATCCCCAAGGTACTTTTAGTTTCACCTGTTGTTAATTTATTTAATCTCTGTTTGGAAATGGTACATTACACAGCCTATTCACAAATTTACACATTAGCGAGTCTCTTTGAATTATACATTATTTCATTAATGGTGGTCACATTTCCCAGAGGCTGTTTCAGCTGTTTTAAACTTCTATGTAGAGTAGGGGAGTAGTGGATACAGTGAGACTCAAAATATTAAGACACATATATGCAAGTGATAATTCAAGTATTTTTAAAATCAAGTGCAATAGAAATAGACATTAAAACATGGTGTATAATAATACATAAACAAAAATGTTATTAGATAAAGGACATAATATACAATATGTGTTCGTCAAAAAAATGCAAATGTCTCACTGTTCCCATTGAGGAGGGTACAGAGAGACACCATAGTGTCTATTAACGGACATTGAAATGATTTACATTTATTTCAAAAAAGAAGGAAAGCTTGCTGTCTCTTTATCTTTACATGTTCTGTAGGCTTATTTAGAATCATTTTGATGTCTGACTTCGAAACCATTGAAACATCTGGAACATTTGGAAAAGTGAATTTCCCATGACTTTTCAAACTTTTGCGAAAAAAATGAAATGAATTTTTGGTGGCAACAAAGCTTATAATTATAAGAATTTAATTTAATTCTTTATTGTTTTTTAACATTTTCTTAAATTTTGTGAATAATTTTTTATTTATGAAACCATTAAAATGTAATGTATCCATTATTTTAAGCTACAGTTCCTAAATTGGTTACTAGTATGTTCATTTTTAATGATAGTTACTGGTAAATGTATTATAATTACAGTTTGGTTTTGCAAATCATTGGTAAAAGGGAACAGTGAGACGTCTCAGTGTACCCTTCAATGACATGTCTCACTTTTCCTTTACGCATAGTTCGTTTAGAAAAGACGCCATCACTTCAAAATTAAAACAAGAAAGACGAAACTTTGCCAAACATAACCTCAAATACCATAGTATTAGGTAACAAAACATTCATATGCATATCTCATTTGTATATCCAATATAACCTTCATTAAACACAATCCAAAATTTTACTTCTAGAGTGAAAAATTACGAATTATTTTTTATCACTCACCTTTATAACTAGAATAAAATCGAGTATGAAAATACTGTTACTTCACTCATGCAACATACAACTGCACTGTTACTAGCATCTCAACATCAAAATTTACCATCTAATAAAAAATGTCTAACTTTCTCCCTGTCTCACTGTACCCACTTCTCCCCTACGGGAATGATTATTTCTCCTGAAATGATGTTCCGAATAATGGAGACTGTTTTTCACAGTTGTGGGTTTGTCTCAGGTGGGACATGGATGTCTGTACTTTGCCAATGTGATATTCTATGTTGCCTAACATGGAGGCCTAGTTCGTCCCGACTCCCACATCATGTGAATCTTATCTTACAGCTCTCTAATACTAAAATAAGGGTTTATTTGCTAGATATAGTAAATTTATTATTATTATTATTATTATTATTATTATTATTATTATTATTATTATTATTATTATTATCAGCAACAGCAGCTTTACAAGTCGCAAGGGATTTTCGCTCCAAAACAATATTATGCTAGATTACTATATCCAAACATTTTTCCAATCAATATTGTCTATTATTTGCACATTTTTCCTTTATACAAGATGAACCGTAAGTAATGACTAGACTTCGTGGAATTGCCACGAAAATCGTAAGGTTTAGTTCGCACGCGGTATAGACTGTATGAGAAAGGGACGTGCAACGGATGGAGTATGCCTCTGATGTAAACACTGAGCAGTATACTGCGTTACAATAAAATCTGTATCCGCATTCAAGAAATATAATGAATGATCATTGAAGTAGGAAATGTCTAAACATGTAAATACACAATTATTTTGTAGTGAGATATATTAACTCTTAAAATTTAATGTAATATACTCACATCATCCTTGAATATGTGCATTGCAGTGAACAGTTACGTACATTTTGAGCGACTGCAAAGTGAACCTCCTCCGATGGTCACTCAAACAGTATTTATATTGGGAAAATGTACGTTCAACATCACACGATGTAATAGGTGCATGTTTGAAGAACGGAAAGTCACTACTTTTTAGTACACCAAATTCAGATGTCTTGTCGTGACTTGATAGTACATCATTTATAGTACGAAGTTGTGAATAGGCAGAATTTTTAGCAATAATGTTTCTCAACTTACATTTCACTTTTTCTGAAATTAGTGAATTGTTATTTTGAATAACGGTTTGTGATACTTTATCCACTATATTAAGGGCTTCTGAGAGTTGTAGTTTAGACGATTCTAACAGGATGATGCTTTTGGACACGATTTTAAAATTAGAATCAATGAACAGAATACCTTCCAATAGCTGTTCAGAAGGCAATGATTTTACAGCTGCAACAGCGGAACTGTCTGTGCTATCCAATCCATCAATTACCTCCATTATTTTGCCGTAATATTCTGCATAATAATTAACAGCATCCAACCACGTTCCCCAACGGGTCAAGACTGGCTGCGGGGTAAGGGTATTCCAGGGGCAATTATTTGGAACAGCAACACTCTCATTGTAGTATGTTTGATTGAATTCTTGTCTGCACTGAAGAAATGTTAAGCCAACTACAGTAATGCAAAAACAAGTGCTTACATAGGTATATATTAGCTGTAGCTGCTCTATCTATTTGGACCGGTCACAACTCTTAACATGAACTGCTTATACTACGAGACCGGGCGGTCGCTCACCTCCTCTATACTACCGTACATCGGCAACCTGATTGCATGCTGCGTGTGGCAATTCAACGAAGTCTAGTAATGACATTAATTTCAACGGGTTATTCTTTGAGATATTTCAAACAAAAAAGTTTAATACAAATTTGTTCATTTTTACTTCCTTTTGTTGATAAAAACTATTTAATGTGAAACATTTCATAGCGTGTTTTGAGAAATTCATTGATTTAATTCCCCATATGCTCAGTCAGTTTAAGAGGGCAGTGTATTATGATAATAAATTATGGAAATAATTTTAGTTTTGTTCTTTAAATGTGCAGAAATTTGATCCGAACAAATGCAATTTCACGTTCTGAAAAGAAATTTTACAATGTTACATTTGTTCTGATCAAATTTCTGCACAATAATTTATTATCATCAATATGATGGTCGAAATCAGTATGTTATAATTGTGACGTAAAAGGTTCACATATTTTTGTGTTAAGAAGCCTTCAACATCTGACTTAAACATTTAAGTCATTTCGACTCATTAACGTCATTTTAGGTAGGAGACTTATGCCGTCCTACTAGTGTTGACACATTTTTAAATTTTGTATAAGAATAGCCAAAATACAAACTTCAAATCTTACATAGGTAACTCATTATGTGGAACACATTCTGAAAAGAGGTAAATTTTTTATATGAAGTACGTAATATGTAAAATTGTATAAACAATTAGCAATTGTCGGTTTTTTAAATTTGATGTTTTCTCACAAAGCCGTAGATCGTTTGATCAAATAATTCAGTGCTGCCAAGTAGTCAATTGAATGTTTTATGAAGGAACACATGTTCAGCCATTAACCTGCGTATAGTGAGTGATGGTAATTTAAACTCGGAAAGTAAATTATTATCCGAAACTTCGTAATCGGGTCTGTAATCGCAACATGCCTCAATTCCAATGGCTACACCACAGTCTAAGACATACAGTCATGCAACTCATACGTATAAAATATGCCAACATTTGACAGCTGGCGCGACAGTAGCCCTCTAGCGGCAGGCAAATTAAAAGTGTGCACACGACATATGATAACATATCAGAAAACGGGTTTTGCGTAATTTGTTTTATATTTTTATGCTATACAGTAAGTGTATATGATTCTTATTAATTTTAATTTAGAATCCTAGAAGAATTTCACACGCAGATAATCTACAAGTTTCAGAAGCTGAGAATAAACGTAATTCTTTCTGCTCCTTACAACTGAATCATGGAACTGTTCACGTATCATGGTTTGAAATAATATAATTGTTCGCACGTGGATGGTTAATTAAATTCATTCCTGAATATATTTATGAATCATTAGAACTCTATATTTCCTGTGAGAAGAGTCAAAATTAGTAGCTTCAAAATTGTAGGTTACATTGCGTGGTGAATTCCTCTCCCTATTTCCTGAGAAATTAACTATTTTCCATACCGCAAATTGGGGTAAACTCGGCCGCTGAGGTAAACTTGAAAATAAAAAAGGGGAAGATTTAAACCTTAATGTGACAGACATTGATTTATGAAGTTTATTAATTTTCATTTCTTAAGAACCGGTATTTCCTTTATTATTTTGAGTGACAAATAGTGCTGATATTATGGTTTAAATGTTTATGGCAAGTTTACCGCATTTTACATTACATTTCCAGTTTTCACACATAATGCCTAATTTTAACTTATCCTACCTATATAATACGTAATTTACATGCCCTTACTTTTAATATAACGTAGGTGAAAACAAATAAATGAACACACAATTTTGTTGAAAAAATTGTGACTTCAATTAACTCAGAAAATGTAGGCCTAATTTTATTTTCAGAGCAGAAATAGTGTAAGTCAAAATGGGTAATGAGGGTTAAAGTAAACATTCTTTAAAATACAGCGCAAAGTAGCAGTTAATATTGAATTTATTTAAACTATTAGTAGTCAGTGAATAGCACGAAGGATATATTAATTGCTACTTTGCGCTGTATTTTACAGAATATTTACTTTAAATCTCATTACCTAATTTTGACTTACACCACTTCTGCTCTGAACAGCTCAAATAATCACTGGGAATGTAAAATCAACACCAGTAGCAGTCATACAAATTTTTTACAGAAAAGATTGCTTTTTATATTAAATTTAAAAAGGCTCTTGAGAACTTAATACGTCTGCCACATGAATCTACACCAACACATCAGAAATCTACCGACACAGTCTGGATTTATTCAAGAAGTGAATATTTTGCAAAAGGATTACAATACTCCATGAATTCTTGAAAAATTAACACCATGATCCCTACTTGAATGCAATATAACGTTCAACTTTTGAAAAATATATAGAAAAAAACACGAATACAAAAAGTATGGAATTACTTGCATTAAAAACTGTAGATACATTATCCAAAATCGGAATGGTTACACATTTACACATATGATTTCTACAAAAAAATAATATACTGTAACAGGTATTTACTTTGTTTTTATTTAAACTCTCCTTCCTGACATACAAATAGGTAACTGATAAGTAATAATAATGCTTTATAGAACACAATACGTAGGCTACCTACAACGTGGATTATTGGTTATGACTGAGTTATGATTTTCTCATGGTCTTTAGGGAATCTGAAGAACGACAAATTCGGAGATTTAAACTTGTTGTTACTGCAATTTTCGTCATTGCACACATTGCCTTTATTCCGATGCATGATTAAAACGTTATTATAACATCTCGCATCCCTTTAAAGCACGTGCTGGCTGAACGAGACTATGGCCAGTGCCTTGCCTGCCGCTTGGGCGCTAGTGTCGCGAATGTTGGCAGAAAAAGTGTTGAAGTTTCGTGACTGTATGTCTTAGACTGTGGCTACACTATCCACTAAGTACTTCACGGAATAGCCGCCACTGGAAGCCTTAGACGAATTAGCATTATAGTACGCCTGGAGAGAAAAAAAGTTATATCCCGGACCCGACCATCAAATTCGAGCGCATCAAAATCAATCTGAGAAGGTTAATAAAGAGAAAAGGGCAATTTATGAACCGAATATCCCTTATTACAAAACAACATATAAACCCAGGCGTCCACACCTGTGGAGTAACGGTTAGCGCGTCTGGCCGCGAAACTAGGTGGCCCGGGTTCGATTCCTGGTTGGGGCAAGTTACCTGGTTGAGGTTTTTTCCGGTGTTTTCCCTGAACCCAATACGAGCAAATGCTGGGTAGTCCACACCTGTGGAGTAACGGTCAGCGCGTCTGGCCGCGAAACCAGGTGGCCCGGGTTCGAATCCCGGTCGGGGCAAGTTACCTGGTTGAGGTTTTTTCCGGGGTTTTCCCTCAACCCAATACAAGCAAATGATGGTTACTTTCGGTGCTGGACCCAGGACTCATTTCCCCGGCATTATTACCTTCATCTCATTCAGACGCTAAATAACCTGAGATGTTGATATAGTCGTAAAATAACCCAATAAAATAAAAAAAAATGCTGGGTAACTTTCGGTGCTGGACCCCGGACTTTTTCATCGGCATTATTACCTTCATCTCATTCAGACGCTAAATAATCTGAGATGTTGATACAGTCGTAAAATAACCCAATAAAATAAAAAAAATGCTGGGTAACTTTCGGTGCTGAACCCCGGACTCATTTCACCGGCATTATTACCTTCATCTCATTCAGACGCTAAATAACCTGAGATGTTGATACAGTCGTAAAATAACCCAATAAAATAAAAAAATGCTGGGTAACTTTCGGTGCTGGACCCCGGACTTTTTCATCGGCATTATTACCTTCATCTCATTCAGACGCTAAATAACCTGAGATGTTGATACAGTCGTAAAATAACCCAATAAAATAAAAAAAAATGCTGGGTAACTTTCGGTGCTGAACCCCGGACTCATTTCACCGGCATTATTACCTTCATCTCATTCAGACGCTAAATAACCTGAGATGTTGATACAGTCGTAAAATAACCCAATAAAATAAAAAAAATGCTGGGTAACTTTCGGTGCTGGACCCCGGACTCATTTCACCGGCATTATTACTTTCATCTCATTCAGACGCTAAATAACCTGAGATGTTGATACAGTCGTAAAATAACCCAATAAAATAAAAAAATGCTGGGTAACTTTCGGTGCTGGACCCCGGACTCATTTCACCGGCATTATTACCTTCATCTCATTCAGACGCTAAATAACCTGAGATGTTGATACAGTCGTATAATAACCCAATAAAATAAAAAAAATGCTGGGTAACTTTCGGTGCTGGACCCCGGACTCATTTCACCGGCATTATTACCTTCATCTCATTTAGACGCTAAATAACCTGAGATGTTGATACAGCATCATAAAATAACCCAATAAAATAAAAAAAAATGCTGGGTAACTTTCGGTGCTGGACCCCGGACTCATTTCACCGGCATTATTACCTTCATCTCATTCAGACGCTAAATAACCTGAGATGTTGAGACAGTCGTAAAATAACCCAATAAAATAAATCTACCGATAGAGGTATTTCTGTTTCTCTAACTGGCATGCTTGCATACATATAAATTTGTAATCAATAATTTTGTACAGTGCTTTCTTTGAAGGTCACTTTTGGTAGAGTGTAAAGGGGCCTTTACACCGAGGCAACTAGTTGCATACAGCATGCGATTGTTGGTTGCCACTCGTGTTGCCACGCAGCATGCAGTCGGGAGCAATCATTGCAGCATGCTGCCGACTCTTTTACGCCCATTGCGATTGGTTGCTTTAATTTTTGAGCGAGTTTATGCAGAGATGTCGGTGCAGACAGATGCTGCTGCTGTTGCCTATCTACTTTTGAACAGGAGGAGGAAACTTATTCAGAGAAAGATGTAGTGCAGGCAGATCTTCATAAATAGTGATATACAGTACATCGCAATGACTTTTCAAATAAACTGCTTGCTGATGACGCTTACCTGTTCAGAAATTTTACCTGAATTAATAAAGAGGACTTCGATTACCTTCTCATTTCAAAGTCCGATACAAATTATTTATCGAGGTAGTATACCAGCTGAAAAACTACATTGCACATTTTTAATGTGTTCGGTATTTTGTGTATTCCGAAAACATTACTTTTGAATGTAGAGAACACAAAACGGGTCAGGAAGTTTCGAGTGTGAAAGACAGGATGAAACAATTATCCCGGGGCATGGCGAAATATAACTCGAGGAGACACAGGCATTCTAGACCTTCAGAGACTTCCTAGAAGACCGAAAGAAGCAGCAAAGACTATCAGGGATGAGTTTAAAGCCTACTTCGTGTCGAGTGAAGGAAGTGTCCCATAGCAAGGCACTTATATTTAGACGTGTTTACCCTGTTAAAATTTGGCATAAAACTGAAGATTTGTGCTAAAAGTGAAAGTATTTATGGAAAATGTTCATTGCTATTATTGTGTACAATAAAGACATTTAAATAATTAAATCGGCTCTTCATTATTTTCCTGACAATGCATTTATTTCATACAGGTATCCTATTATTTTAATTTTACGTAAAAATACGTTTGATCACTAATATAATGATTTTATGTACACTAAATACAAACACTTGCCTCGGAATCAATTTCTCATCAGTTGAAAGTCACTTTCTTGGCGCGTCAACGTCAAGAAGAAAACACAGTGAAGCGAAATGCACCCACTGATCACCCTGAGCTGACCAGATTTTTTTCTTCCTGTAGCTGTGGAATGCTGTTCTCAAGTTTTTTTACTTTGCCTTTAGCTACCTTTACTGCCACAATCGAAATTTAAAACTATTTTTTTTCCATAACTTCAACTTCTTTCTATTATCATTGTAATTGGGATCTCGCAAGCCCCACAAAATGTGATTTTCATGGTATTCTGCAATTAGAAGCTTTGTTTTATTTTTGTTTCTATCGCTTGGTCCTAAAGGTTGTGGGTTCGAATCCCGCCTCGGGCATGGGTGTTGTGTACGTACTAGTTTAAGAAAAGCGGAAAAACAGAAAAAAGAGAAACGAAAAAAAAAATGTATCCCAACTCATCGTGCCGCATGCGACTGGACTACTGAACCCATCAGCGGTGGATAAGCTTGCGAACTGAAGCAACCGGCGGATTGGCGCCGCAAGCCGTATGCGACTGTGCTGCCACCCTAGACAAGTGAGCAACCTGCAGCATGCGATCGTGCCGCATGCTGCGTGATTGCCTATGGTTGCTTCAGTGTAAAGCCGCCTTAAGAGCTCCATAGTTGATAGGAAGCGTCAACTGAAGCGACACATGCAGGTGCGGTGCTGTGCGATTTTGCATAGTCTACCGAACATGACGCGTAGCATGACAGTCTCATTCGCACTGTGACGTCACCCCGCCGTGCCCGCCGTCTGGATGGACTCGCTGAACTCTATAAATCCGATGCTTTTACGGAGAGGGACAAGAGAGTGACATTCTATAAAAAGGCCGTGCTTTAAAAGCCGTGGTGAGTGCGAAACAATGAATGGAATACCGACTTTTATCATTTCCGTTACTTTTGTTACTCGCTTTCCTCACTCAAATGAATATTCACGTGATACGATTATTCAGAATCCTTTCAGAAGGGATGACATGCGCAAGCGAGGGGACAGATAATGACCGGATTGAATTTTATTCTCTTTAAAAGACGTAGTCTATTATAATAGAGTGATTACTATGCTTACGGTCTTACTAATAAAAACTCTATATACAGACGTTTAACTGTTTTATACTTATACAATGAGCAGTGGCGTAGCGTCAATGTAAGCTAAAAAGCTTAGCTTCCCCAGTTAATAATAATTTCGTAATAAACCTGCAGTTTATGGAGAAAATTATTTATTAATTTTAATACATTTTTTATTTGCGCGTTAAATATTGTGATGCGGCAGCTCAGGATGATTTGTGATGCAGCAGTAAACAAGAAGCCTGCACACACCAGCTTCCAAGCAGACTGGTTTCTTCTGTGTAATCCACCCCGCAGATTTTCCATCCCTTTGTAACTAAACTATCCTAAAGCTCTCAAGACTCGCAAGAAGCCAAGAAGCTAGCTTTAACATTTAAAATAAGTAGTTTCCGAGTTATCCCTTTTCGTCAGTTGTGTTCAGTTGAAGTGTTAATGTGCATTGTGGCTGATATAATAAATAATGAGCGAAATAACAGTTTCTGACACTAATTTACTTGAATATTTTTAGGACAATTGTATTATCAAGACTGACTTACGAACAAAAGTGTGATTTGAAAAACAAATGACCACTCCCTTGCTGTCAATGAAGGACACAACCAAAAGACAGACACATACTTACGTAATGATACTAATATTGTGATTTCTCTAAGTATGACAGGGAGTGAGCTAATGTTATACGTTTACGTATCTATTTGTTAAGAGATAGGTCTATGTGTAAACCGTGAAATCATATTTTACTACGTATCATTTGAGGTCATGCCTTATTGGTGTTACTTACGATGTTCCAACCAATCTTCGACTGCTGACTTGAAATTGACTACTATTTATTTTAAGACTGTATTTTTGTAATACGTTTTCTCATATTGCATGAAAGACAACTTGAGTTAGCTTCCCCTGCTCAAAATTCCATGCTACGCCACTGACAATGAGTAACTCGTTTATAAGTCGTGTGTAAATTCCTTACTAATAATCACTACATACGTCGTGTATAACACTATAACTGTTACACAGCTACGTCATAGTTTCGTCATTACTTCGTTACGAAAGGTAATAGAATATCTGAGGTTCTCTACTGCATCCGGTAGAGCGCTCTAGTGTAGCGTCTTAAATATCGATAGTACAACTGGCTCTAATCGATTACCACACTACATTTTGGTCAAAGAGTACAAGCTACAGCAATATTATTCTAATAATTCTATGATCTTTGGTTTGTTCTTCTGTGGTTACAAGGTAAACATCATCATAAAATGACAGTCGATACGAACAGCTGTTAAAGGGGCGGCCATTTTTTCGCTATATACAACGCTTAAACAAGGGATTTCGTGTATACAACTACTGCAAAGCAATTCCCATTGTATAGTTACAGCCTGTTTATACGTCCATAGCTTATTCACGGTTTATTAGTAACGTTTTCTGTCTCAACTCTGCATAAATCTCGTATAAAAACTATACACGGTTTATTAGTAAGACTGTTATAGTTTTAATCGGTTATTTAACGAGCTGTATAAACTTCGAAGTTACCTAGCACCGTTTAAATTGGTGATAGGCCTAACGAGATGACATTTAGCTAGATGAGCCTTAAAGTTGGAGAAAACCCGGAAAAAATTCAACAAGGAATCAGCCCAAGCAGTAGATATTAGAAACCACGCTCGAACGTAACTTCGGATCAGAAGACAAACATGCTACCGTCTAGTTCCGAGGTTTCCAGGTACATTCCTAATTGTGGATGATGGATGTTTGAGATAATAAGACTCTCACAATGGAATTCTTTGGAAGGCGAATAAAACCATGGTAAGTAAGAAACTCTTGATATTAATCAAGCTGAATTCATTAGATTTCATCCATATAACGACGCGGCGCGTTCCGTTGGTTCCAGGCATAACGAAGTAGACGACGCTGTAGTTATGGTAGGCTTACTGTATTACCCTGATGATGGAATCTGTTGTAAGTACTCGTAGTTCGGAACGTTGAAGTTAAATTCAAATACACGATTTAGAAACCAAACTTTTTCGTCTCGAATGACTATAATGCAATCCAATGAAGTCAGCACAAGCAAACCTGATCAAGTCAACACAGCAAATCGAATCAAGTCAACACGGCAAATTTGATCAAGTCAACACTGCAAATCAGATAAAGTCAATACGGCAAATCGAATCAAGTCAACACGGCAAATTTGATCAAGTCAACACAACACGGCAAATCCAACCAAGTCAACACGACAAATCGAATCAAGTCAATCTGCAAATCCGATCAAGTCAACACGGCAAATCGAATCAAGTCAACCTGCAAATCGAATCAAGTCAACACGGCAAATCGAATCAACTCAACACGGCAAATCGGATCAAGTCAACACGGCAAATCTGATGAAGTCAACACGGGAAATCTGATCAAGTCAACACAGCAAATCGAATCAAGTCAACACGAGAAATCGAATCAAGTCAACACGGGAAATCGAATCAAGTCAACACGGGAAATCGAATCAAGTCAACACGGGAAATCGAATCAAGTCAACACGGGAAATCGAATCAAGTCAACACGGGAAATCGAATCAAGTCAACACGGGAAATCGAATCAAGTCAACACCGCAAATCGAATCAAGTCAACACCGCAAATCGAATCAAGACAACACTGCAAATCAGATCAAGTCAACACGGCAAATCTGATCAAGTCAACAGACAAAAAATCTGATCAAGTCGACACGAACAAAAAATTTGATCAGGTGAACAAAGGCAAAAAATCTAATCAAGTGAACTTAGACAAGAAGTCTAAACAAGTCAACACAGTCAAGAAATCTAAACAAGTCAACACAGTCAAGAAATCTAAACAAGTCAACACAGTCAAGAAATCTAAACAAGTCAACACAGTCAAGAAATCTAAAGAAGTCAACACAGTCAAGAAATCTAAAGAAGTCAACACAGGCAATAAATCTAAACAAGTCAACACAGGCAATAAATCTAAACAAGTCAACACAGGCAATAAATCTAAACAAGTCAAGACAGGCAAGAAATCTAAACAAGTCAACACAGGCAAGAAATCTAAACAAGTCAACAAGGCAAGAAATCTAAACAAGCCAACACAGGCAAGAAATCTAAACAAGCCAACACAGGCAAGAAATCTAAACAAGCCAACAAAGGCAAGAAATCTAAACAAGCCAACACAGGCAAGAAATCTAAACAAGCCAACACAGGCAAGAAATCTAAACAAGCCAACACAGGCAAGAAATCTAAACAAGCCAACACAGGCAAGAAATCTAAACAAGCCAACACAGGCAAGAAATCTAAACAAGCCAATACAGGCAAGAAGTCTAAACAAGTCAACACAGGCAAGAAATCTAAACAAGTCAACACAGGCAAGAAATCTAAACAAGCCAACACAGGCAAGAAATCTAAACAAGCCAACAGTCAAGAAGTCTAAACAAGCCAACACAGTCAAGAAGTCTAAACAAGTCAACACAGGCAAGAAATCTAAACAAGTCAACACAGGCAAGAAATCTAAACAAGTCAACACAGGCGAGAAATCTAAACAAGTCAACACAGTCGAGAAATCTAAACAAGTCAACACGGACAAGAAATCTAAACAAGTCAACACAAGCAAAAAATCTAAACAAGTGAACACAGGCAAATCTAATAGTCAATACCGCAAATCTAGTCAAGTCAGCGCTGGCAAATCTAATCAATTTTTAGCGCAAGCAAATCTAATCGAGCCAACGCAATCCTACCCGTTCAATGAATGCAGTCCAGTCAAATTCAGTCTAATTCAATGAAGGGAATTCAGTCCAGTTCAATCGAATCAAATCCCGCTAATACAATAAAATATAAACGAATCAAGTGAATCCAGTCCAGTGGAATCGAATCGGGGCAATCCAATTAATTCGAAATAAATAAATTCAATGTTTATAGAATCATAATCGAATCGAATTAAATCAATCCCCTTAAAGTAGATTTGTGAAATTCAATTTAACCAACCTAATCAAGTTGACTCTAATATTTCTAGTTAATCGAACTCAATCCATTATTTTCTAATCAAGTTAGGCAATCAAATTTAATTCATTTCTGGTGGTTCAATCCACCAAGTAAATTCAGTTTAATCTAATCAAAGCAATCGGTTAATTAAAGAAGTTAATCGACAAAATCAATAATGTTATCGAACAAGTTCAGTATAATTAAAAGTACGTTCAAATTAACAATGATATTAAAATATTCCAATCAAATTAATAAATCAACCGGTAAACCATTAATTCACTCACTCAAACTAAGCATTCAGTAAACAAGTCAAGTTTTCCGTTTACTATTATATTTGTCTTTATTTTAATTGTAATTATTGAATTGCAGTTAAGTAATTAATTAATTTTTCTTTCCGACTGCAGAGACTGTTCATGAACTTAAAGATGATTTGGTAATAGTGAATAAAGTATGAAATGAGTGTGATAGGGGAAGCCACAGTACTCGGAAACAAATCTGTTAACCTCCAATCATCAAGTTCACATGATATGTCTGAAGTCTAAACAAAGTCTTCCTTTGTGAGAAGAGTCATCACTCATCAGGTAATTGAGTTACGGCTAGGATCTGTAGCGAATGGGGATATTATTCATTGATAACAGAAGAAACTGAAGTTCCCCGGTAAGATCTTTCCTAAAACCTTATTTTTCTGTCATATATTCCGTTTGGATTCGCCATAGTGAGCATAGGAAGGCGATTCACTGACACTGAACATAATCTTCTCTTCCTCTTCTTCTTCTTCTTCTTCTTTTTCATTAGGATCAAATCCTGTTGGTTTTCAATCGGTGCCGCTATTCCCCAAGGCAGGAGACCAGCTTTCCAGTCATCTTTTCGGAGGTCGTCCCAGCGGTCTGGTGGTGTCAGGTTTTTCCTTCATGGCGATTTTAGGTAGACGATCATTTTGCATCCTCAAAGTATGATCTCTCCATTCTTTTCTTCTCTTTTTAACGCACTTAGTAACATCTTGTATTCCACATTTGTTTCGGATTTCTTCATTTGTTTTCCTGCCGTATAGACTATAACCTGAAATACTGCGTAATATTTGCATTTCTACTGTTGTCATTATTCGTTAAGTCCTTTTTGTTTCTGTAGCATATGTTAGTATCGGCCTCACACATGTTTTATATATCCTAATTTTACTTTCAACATTCATATTTTTATTTCTCCAAATGATATCCTTCAAGAAACCCGATATAATTGATGCTTTTGTTGCTTGTTCCTTTACTTCTTCTATTAAATTTTTGTTGCTTGTGATTTTTGATCCAAGGTAATTGAAGGTCATTACTTGTTCTATACTTTTCTTATATACAGCCAGTTTACATCTAAGTGCTTGTTTTGAGATTGTTAGTGATTTTGTTTTTTTTTTTTTTGTTGGAGATTATCATATTGAATCGTTGAGCTGCTGTTTCGAATTTGTACAGCATCCTCTGTAGATCATCTTCATTTTTTTGCCAATAGAACTACATCGTCTGCGAAACATATTATTTTTATGTCTTAGGGCGGAATTCATAGTCGTCACTTATAAATGAGTGAACCCTTAAGTGATTACTTATACTCATTTCTAATTCATAGTTGTCCCTCATTCACATAATGAGTGATTACTTAAGTGATTGCTTAAGTGAGCTGATCTGTACCCTTAAGTGACCATTCATTTTCAAAATGGATACTGATAATGATTTTGAGGATTTTGTGGAGTTTGTTGAACGAAATGAGGAAAATATACGTGTCCCAAAAAGGTATATTAGAGACATGGACAATCCTCTGGAAATGTATAGTGAACTGGAATTTAAGAAGCGATATCGTTTTCGCAAGACCACAGTTGTTGATATTTTAGTGCCTTTAATAGACAAATATGTTGCCAACAACAGAGGATTACCAGTCCCATCGCTGTTGAAAATGTTGATAGCACTAAGATTTTATGCAACATCATCATTTCAGGTAGGTCGTAATTACACTTGGTCTATTTCTCACAACAGAATCGATAGGCATATACTTTATTAACACAGAATACATTATTTTACAGTTGGTGTGTGCAGATCTGTACCACGTAAGTCAGCCTACAGTGTGCAGAATAATTTCAGACGTTTCCGAAGCAGTATCGCGCCATATTAAAAGGTTCATAAAATTTCCAGCATCTGTAGAGGCATTCAATGCATTAAAAGTGGACTTCTTTAAGAAAGCTGGTTTCCCGGGAGTTGTCGGTGTTATTGATGGCACACATGTGCCTATTAAAAGTCCTGGTGGAAATAATGCAGAAATTTTTAGGAACAGGAAAGGTTATTTTTCCATAAATGTCCAGATTGTTAGCGGACCCAACGAAGAAATCCTGGATATTGTTATGAGCTGGCCGGGTTCTGCGCATGGCAGCAGGATTTTTGAAAATAGTAGTATTAGAGTTAGGTTAGGTGAGAGACAAATTCCTGGACATCTTCTTGGCGACAGTGGATATCCACAACGTAATTACTAGACATCGGATTTTTAGGCACTAAAATTGCAGTTTTAGGCGCCTAAAATAAGCCCAAAATTTGTAAAATTAGGCTCTATTTTAATGAAAATAGGCATTTTAGGCACATCAAGGTATCATACTTATTTCTTTAACTGAAATTTTTAGTTATACCCTAAAATACGCACAAAAAGTATGTTTAAACATTAAAAAGAATACTATATTATATTTATAAACAGAGCTGCACAAATTTAATATATTGAAACTAATGAAATAATGATTATTGATATCAAGATTACTCATTTTAAGTTATTGAAATTCAGTTCCATGCTCAGACTTTATTATAATTATCTGCACAGTACACCACCAGAATTTTTCTAAATTCTCCACAGTTAACCTTTGCCTTTTGTCACTGAGAATCATTTTGAAAGCAGAAAAACTTCTTTCAACCGAAACTGATGTGAGAGGCGCAAATTTTAAATTAGGTACAATAGAAACATCAATACTTACTGGAACATTTACACTTTCCCCGATATCACTCTTGATACTTTTTCCAACAATGAAAATCCTACATTCTTATTTAATACGTTGTCCCACTTATTTTTAACTTTTTTCCCAGTTTCGCTCAAAGCAGAATGTATGTTCACTTGAGCTTCCTTTACTATTGCTATTTGGCTACAAAGAGATTGTTTTTCACGTTCTAATTGTTCAATGCTTGCAGGTATGAAAGAAAAGTTTGATGTTATGTAGGCAATATCGTTTTTCACTCGTGAGTCATTCAGACAATCTTTCACTGCTTTCACACACGCTGCACTATCAGTTTCAGGTAATTTATCAATAACTGTGACCACTTCTTTAAAATACTTAGAATAATACACCACTGACTGAATCCAGGTTCCCCATCGTGTAACAACCCGGCTGAGGTGGGAGTGGGATATCTGGAAAGTTCTCTCTGAATATTGAAATCCTGGATGGGGCTTTACAAAACATTTTTTTGTGTTAGAAATAAACGAATTGACAAGAGGAAATTCATTCCGGATCGTTTCAGAAACCCTGTGAAGGCCATGTGCTAGACAGGTTACATGCGTGAGGTTAGGATAAAATGTTTTAAGAAGTGGAGCTGCAGCAACCATGTATGAGGCAGCATCAGTACAAAACAACAGAACTTTAGAATCGTCTATATTACCTGAGTATAAAGACTGTAGGCCTTTATTTACAAAATAAGCAATGGCTTGGCTATTCACTTTCGAAAGTTCCTTAACACATACGAGGTGTGGAATCGAAGGTCCATCAGGACTAAGTTTTCCTACTACCATATTTGTTATATACCTATTCATAGGATCTGAGGTTTCATCCACAGAGACCCATATGTAAGAATCACCTATATCCTCCCGAATGGAAGCTAAAGTTTCATTGTATATTCTGTCTAAGTAATTTTTTTCTTAGGGTCGACTCAGATGGGATATTTTGTTTGCAGTATTTTTGTAAAAACTGTCTTAAAACCGGATTTTCAATTGCATTCCAGGGAATGTTAGCAGCAACAAACGCTCTGGTTAAATCAGCATAGAAATTGCTGCTGAGATTGGATGAAGTAGGCTGTGTTAGTAAAGTTTTTCTGCTGAGCTTTAGCCTTATGAGCCGCTCCTTGCACATGCTGCTTTAGGTGGCACTTCTTTTCTTGCGAAATCTAAAAATGTAAAGTAAACTGAATTAAAATAAAATCCTAATTGTTGTATTGCCGTATTTCTATCACAAAGTTAGTGGGTTCGAACAATCAAAATTTTAATGACCTGCAAATACTTTAACTATCGGAATTTAAAAGGTTAAAGTGTAGTGGTCTTAAAAAGAATTATACCTCAGGATAGCTCAGTCCATGTATAAATATTATAGGCCTACTCATTAAAATTAATAGAATTTATATATTTCAACTATTGTTACATACCTGTTTGCTACAAATCTTGCAGAATATTATTTTTCCATCATAAATGAATTCTGAATATTCTGTTAGCCATTGCCGGATCAATGTAGATTTTGCACTTATATTTTTCGGCATTATCGCGTTAAACTTCACAGGAAAACGTCCTACCGCTCAAAACTTCTCAACACAAATAAGGTGAGGGAAAGAGCAACTGTTAACGAGCATTCAAATGAACCGTTGTTATTGAGATTCAATTGGACAAAAATACAAAGTTCCACTTATTGTTGCATTTCCTGGTAGTGTTAACACTAGGAGGGCCATTCTTTTAAATATTTTGTAACGGTTTACCCTACTAATTCGCAGTTTTACGACTTTTCATAAATATTTCAAAAACATTCTTTCTCCAAAAATTGTGATTTTATGACACTCTGAAGGGCAGTACAGCTAATCGGTTTCAGACCGAAAACAGTCATTTTTATAGTATAGTATATCTCTGAATCGGTAGCAGCACATGTTGTGATTGTTGCCTGCTTCAAAACTAAGGTTGGTTCTTTGTCGGCATTTATGCCTCCAAACATGTTAAATTCGGTGAAATCTATTGCGAGTGTCGTGAGATTCAAAACATTTTGTTTCCTTTATCAATGGTTTCATGGCCGGTGTGAAGCAAACTTACCACTTTTTAAATGCCTTAAATTTCGCAGTGAATGCATGTATAAATTATAAAAGTAAGAGTAAAATGCGAAACTTTACAGTGAGTTAGGCATTTTAGGCGAATATTAACAAATTAGGCTCTAATAACCGTTTTAGGGCATTTTAGGGCACTATAAAACTCTTTGAATACCTTTCAATTTCCATGAAACACAAATATTAATAATTATTTTTACTTTTCTCCTAAAGAAACAAAATAGGCATTTGCCCTAGAATCCGATGTCTGCTCATTACATTTATACTCCAGTTTCACATCCTAACACTCGCCCAGAACAAAATTACAACAATGCCCTTAAAATAACCAGAAGTGGGGTCGAGAGAACAATTGGGAGATAGAAAAGGCGCTTTCCATGTCTATATTTTGAAATGCAGAATAAGTTGAGGAACATTACAAGAATAATAACTTGTTGTGCAATTTTGTACAATATAGGCATACAAGCAGGGGACAATTGGGAATCAGAAGAACTGAAGGAAAGAGGAGAAATTATTGACATTCCAGTACCACCTGTTGCACAAAATGTCAGAGGAAATGCAATTCGACAAGAATTTATTGAAAGACACTTTATGTAAAAATTAAGAAATAAACTTATCACACAATTCAAATGCATTATTTATTTCAATTTACTTTGAAGAGCATGCAACTCAATTTCTCGCTTTAGTTGTTGAAACTCCTCATCTTTTCTAGCCGTGTCTAGCTGTTGTTTTATCAGATCAATTCGAACTTGTTGCTCTATCTTCCTCATCTCACCCAGTTCCATGTCTAAATTTAACAAATACTTCGCTCTTTCAATTCTCAATCCAGCTTCAGTACTCAGGGCATCTGACTCTGACCTTCTTTTCTTGTGTGTTTCCTCATTCGTTAGCGCCTCAGATGCCACTGTAGAGGTTGATTCCTGAATCTGGTCAGTTGTCCTGTCATCACTCTGTTCGGTAACCAGAACGTCATCAATTATTATATATGTTTGAGCTGTATTCTCATTTTCAATGAGCTGAACAGTGTTGGAATCAATACAGTCCGACATTTCAATATCAATGCCACAGGAATCGAGCTCAGGGTCGTCTTCAACGTTGGTGTCAGGCGCTGGACCACCACCAGTTTTCAGTAAGCTTCTCTTTTCTGCCGCGAATTCTGCCTTCCTACGAAATTTTATATTTTCCCACAATATTTTCGGAGTTGGAATTGAATTCTGACGCAATAGTTTCCCAAGCAGCTTTCTTCCTTCGAACAGAGACACAATCAGATTGCCTGTTTTCTACGATGTCTTTATGCCTTAAAACAAGCTCTCGAAGCCGAAGTCGTTCTTCTTCAGAAAAATTCTTTCCTTTCGGCATACTTATTTTCAGCCAAATTGATCGTTATTCAGTACAATAATATTGATAACTCGTTGTTATAGCAACTCCACATGTAGAGCTGCTTTCGATTAGTCAATGAGAGTCAGGTTTTGTTATGACGTCATGTCCGGCAGCTGTAAGTGAGCACTCATTACGTGAAAATAAGTGTTGTCTATGAATTCGGAATTGACTTAAGGGTTCCCTTATTATGAGCAAACACTTATTACTTAAGGGTTCACTCATTTTATAAGTGACGACTATGAATTCCACCCTTAGTTTCCTAATCTATAACCCCTGTTTGCTTTATTGGTTTCCTTTACTATTTCATCCATGTGACACTAAATAGAATAGGACTAAAGCTATCTCCTTGTCTAATTCCTGTCTCTAGTGGTATTCTTTCTGTCAGCTGACCATTTATTCTAATTTTTGTGGTGGTATTCGTGTTTAATTCCTTAATGATTTTATTATATTATTTTTTACCCCTTTTTCTTGTAATATTCTTACCAAATCATTCATTTTTACTCTTTCGAATGCTCGTTCTAAATCGATAAAGAATAAATACGCAGGTTTGTTATATTCGATAGCTTTTTCGGCAATCTCTCTCAAGGTAAAGATTGCATCAATCGCCGACCTATACTGTCTAAAACCTTGTTGCTCCTTACTTATACCAACATTATAAAGAAGTGAAATGATTATGATACACGTAACGACAATTCCCCCAGAAAACCTAGGATTACTCTTTTTTCACTGGAAAATGTCCATTAGGCTCAACTGGGCCTTTATTCAACCTAACTTTGTCCCAGTTTTTAATGTGGTTCTGGGAGCCGAGACATGACCAACATACTATTGACAGTTCCTCTCATGAGCTCTATTGTGTAGCTTTGTCGCATAACCTTATTCAATACGAGTTTGCATATTGAACAGAGCGATTGTGTGTGCAGTGTGTTTCAGACCTATTTGGCAGCTGTAGATGTCGGATGTTGCAGCAGACAAATTGGAAAGGAAGAGGAAATTAGACACATGCACAAATATAGAATGCCAAGTTTCACGAAAACCTGTTATTTGAGATTTGCGTACCAGTTCGTAACTAGACAAGGGTGCGATGATAATGTACTTTCGCTTTTTGAAGTGCAGGATCCCTTTTCTTACCCCTTTCCACATCTGTGGAATTCATGCCTTAAGCCTGGCGGCCACCTTAGTACTATTCGACAGCAGTAGGCTACCTGCCGGAACCGAGTTTCCCCCTTCTCTCTTAATCTTCATCGTCACTCATTCCATACACTATTCAGCGGTCCTCAGCGCAGAGCACCCTGGGTCTAGCGTCTTTTACCCGCGGAAAGCACAGTGCACCATGGTGCACTCGTAGCTGCTAGCGGGCATGCTCTACCTCTTCCCGCTGCACGACGGTGCACACGGGACGGCACCGCTTAACCTTTGCACATTTCAGCGAGTGCTGACGACCACTGCACTATATCCTAGATCACATACCCAGATTGCTCGGCCTTATAGGCTTTGACGGTAATAACTTTTGTTAGGTTTACTATGCTGCCATCTAGTTGTTACATAAGGAGTCATGTCATAACTCTAATTTAAATTGTATTAGTGACTGTACTGCCATCTCGTGTTCGTTTACGGCGGACGGATGCGATCCTGGTGGTTGTTCTCTTCAAAGTGCTGCCGATTTTAACATAGGGATGAACAATCTGTTACATATATGATCTAGGACTATCCTTATACGAATATTTACACATACACTCACCCTAGTACACGACATAACTCTCCATAGATACCATCATGTACAGCGTGGTCCTCCGAAGTGGTGTGCAACTAGAAAGTGGGTCACAGTTCTTTTATCTATCCGCAATATGCGGAACACGAATCACGTTAAAGTGAAATGGGTAGGCATTAGATACATACATTATTGTTAAAAGTAGAGATTTAATGGGTTTTAGTGATATGCATACCCGCTAGTCAAGAAAGCATACGGTTTTCTTATTTTTCTAATAGCGGTATTTCACCCATATAAAGCCAGTTGTGTAGATTAATTTACGGAGTCGTTGCCCAGGTATGGCATAGGAGGCTGGTGTACGCTATACCTGCGATGAGATGAGATGATGATGGAGATTTGTTGGGATGCCACAGGGGAACCGGAGATAGCCTTGTGTTACCTGGACATAAGTTATAAATCGGAGGTATGCCGAAAATCGAACCCTGGTCCACAGGATTATAAGTCTAGCGCTCTAGCCACTAGGCCACCGTGGCGGCTTACACAGAAATGTAAAAGACAAGGACAATATTATGTTCTTGTAAGAAAGAGATTTGCTGTGTCTGTGTAATAACGCAGAAGAAGAACTTGGTAAAGACTTCTTTGGAATTGTTTTATTATTATTGTTATTATTAGTATTGTTATTGTTATAATAATAATTATTATTATTATTATTATTATTATTATTATTTTATTTTATCTTATTTTATTTTACTAGCCGTACCCGTGCGCTCCGGTGCACCCGTTAGAAATAAATATAAAGTAATTACATAATTAAAATAGGACATTTGATCCAGAAAACATTCGTGTTTGATAGAAGGATAAATTGTTTATTATGTTACTTAATTTAAATTGTAGTTAAAAAATTAAAATGCGATCATTTTGGTCCAGAGACACTCATTTGGTCATAAAAATTATTTTAGGAAATACAGGAAACGAATGTACAGAGGAGACTATCAAGTTTTCTGTGCATAAGAAGCTATTTTAATTTTACCTGTCCTCAATTCACTCAGAAGTTACTGCAATAACATTATAATGTTATAAATAGCATTATGTCCATCTAGAGAAACTACACTTTCCAATGGTGAATTAATAATACAAATCGGTTAATTTAGCTTCCGATATTACTTCATACAAACACAGAAACATTCTCTGTAGGCTATGTTTCATAGCTTTCGATTGTTGTTGTCCAAGGCTCCTTATAGACGAAGTCATTTGTTTTTTATTTTATTACACCGCCTTAGGCATTGTTATTGTAATTTTGAAACTCATTTATCTCATTAAATATCAGTCTTATCAAAATTTTGCATAGAATAAAACTTATCGGAAATCATTGTTAAAGAAACTTTTGTTATGTAATATATTTCACAAAAATCAATAATAAGCGAGATATTTAGATTTATTTAATTCAGGCCCCCTTATAACCCTCCTCTTAAATAAAGTATTTTGAGTGTCATATAGCCTATAATCTAAGTTGCAACGAACTTAATTTATATTCCAATTTTCATCCAAATCCGTTCAGCCATTATCGCGTGAAAAGGTAACAAACATCCAGACAGACAGACATAGAAACAAAAATTTTAAAAAGGCGATTTTCGGTTTCAGGATGGTTAATTATACATGTTAACACCAATTATTTTTGGAAAATCGAAAATTACCAGAAAAATTTTAGCTACAGATTTATTATTAGTATAGATTTATTTTTTTAAATGTGAGCAATTTATTCTGAATTCAGTACCTGTAATACAAAAGTGTTGGAATTTGAAATGAAACTGAAAATACGAGGCTTATGTACATATTATACACCGTGTCCCGCTTAGAGGAATCGAGAAATAAATGCTCACCATTTAAAATCAGATGAAGATATTTTTTTGATTTACATCTGACAAGATGCAGAAACTCTCCACGTTTATGCATCAATGGTTTAAAAATAGTTGTATGTTCATGCGCATGCGCACTAACATTTATCGTGGAAACAAGCCTGGCGCCAATCAGTAGAATATTCCGTCATTGGAAAATTCTCATTCCTTGAGGCGACAATCGAAGAGAATGTGTATCTGGACATGTGCAGAACATTTGTTGTTGATCTACTCCCCCAGGATCGGTTTTTCAGCAACAAGGAGAACCCTTGCCTGGCCACCTAGGTCACCCAACTTGACGCCAATTGGCGTCTTTCTGGGGCTTTATGACGAATGTTGTGTACCAACGTGGTACAGTTGACATTTTGGAAAAATTGAGGCAACTCATTATAAATGCAGCTGCGCTAATCACTCCACAAAATAAGTTGTGGAACACTTGACAGAAGGTTGAGTACCTTTTGGATGTCCTCAGTATAGCTCGAGGCACACTACTACTACTGCTGCTGCTGCTGCTACTGAGATGTTACAGAAATTACTAAAACGTAGAAATCAGGAGACATCTTTGTTATCCTATGTATGTATGTATGTATGTATGTATGTATGTATGTATGTATGTATGTATGTATGTATGTATGTATGTATGTATGTATGTATGTATGTATGTATGTATGTATGTAATTCCACACCAGTTTACCTAGTTCCTCGCTTCACACTTTTATCATCCCACCACAACCGTGATACACGTTCACAGCATAACATTGTTCTATCAATTCCATTCCATCAAACATCTCTCTACTGCTTCCTTCACAATACACACAGCTCGTTCCTGGAATTCCTTGTCACAGGAAATCAGGAGCAGTCGGAGTCTAAAATCTTTTAAGTACACTCTACTTAGGAATGTTTTAATGAACAGAACTAGACTCTTGCGGAAGTTTCTAAATAGTCTTAAATGACCAAGTTGTTATTTTCTTTCTCCTCTCGCATCTTCTTTTTTTTTTCTTTTTTTTTTATTATCTTGATATATTATTTAATCATTTGTATTTGTATGCCATTTAGTACGACTTTGCTAATCAACATTTTATGTCTTGTAACCCACATGTATTCTCCTATTAGTATATTAACTGTATAATATATCTGAAGTGAATTAATCGTCGAATTTATCTCGAGCATTTTAGGTCTTATAAATTATGTGTTTGTGTGTGTGAGTGTGAGTGCGTGTGAGTGTATATATTCCCTTATGTTATGTAACTGATTTTGATTATGTGTAATTTTCTACTTTATTTTATATATAATGTAACCGATCGCGACTATTTGTAATTTTATATTATGTAACTGATATTGACTATTGCAATATTCTACTACATTTTATGTAATTTCTAAGGTATTTTCTTTTGTGTTGTTTTGTAATCTAATTTTGTACTTCATGTATATTATTGAAACCTGGTTGAGTGGAAGAGAAGGCCTCATGGCCTTAACTCTGCCAGGCAAAATAAACCTACTAACTACTGCTGCTACTGCTACTACTACTACTACTACTACTACTACTACTACTACTGCTACTACTACTACTGCTACTACTACTGCTACTACTACTGCTACTACTGCTACTGCTGCTGCTGCTGCTGCTGCTACTACTACTACTGCTGCTGCTGCTGCTGCTACACCACTGCTGCCACTACCACTGCTGCTACTACCACTGCTGCTGCTGCCACTGCTGCCACTGCTGCCACTACTGCCACTGCCACTGCTGCTGCTGCTGCTGCTGCTGCGCTACCACTGCCACTGCTACCACTGCTGCTGCTACTACTACTGCTACTACTGCACTGCTACTACTGCCACTGCTGCTACTGCCACTACTACTGCTGCTGCTGCTGCCACTGCCACTGCCACCACTGCTGCTACTACTACCACTGCTACTGCTACTACTGCTACTACTACTACTGCTACTACTGCTACTGCTACCACTGCTACTGCTACTACTGCTACTGCTGCCACTACTGCTACTACTGCTACCACTACCGCTGCTACCACTGCTGCTGCTGCCACCGCCGCTGCCACTGCTACTGCTGCCACTGCCACCGCTGCTACCACTGCCACTGCTGCCACTACCACCACTGCCACTGCTGCTACCACTGCCACTGCTGCCACCGCTGCCACTGCCACCGCTACTGCTGCCACTGCCACTACCACCGCTACCACTGCTACCGCTGCCACTGCCACTGCCACTGCCACCACTACCACTGCTACTGCCACTGCTACTGCTACCGCTGCCACTGCTGCCACTACTACTGCTACCACTGCTGCTGCTCCACTGCTACCACTACTACTGCTGCTACTACTACTGCCGCTACCACCACCGCTACTACTACTACTACTGCTACTGCGCTGCTGCTGCTGCTGCTGCTACTACTACGCTACTGCTACTACTAACTACGCTACTGCTACTACTACTGCTACTGCTACTGCCACTGCCACTGCTACTACTGCTGCTGCTGCTGCTGCCACTGCTGCTGCTGCTGCTGCTACTGCTGCTGCTGCTGCTGCTGCTGCTGCTGCTGCTGCTACTGCTACTACTACTACTGCTGCCACTGCTACTGCTACTGCTGCTGCACTAATGCCTGCTGCTACTGCTGCCACTGCTACCAGCCTGCTACTGCTACTGCTGCTACTGCTACTGCTACTACTACTACTACTACTACTACTACTACTACTACTACTACTACTACTACTACTACTTATGTACGTACGTACGTATGTACGGTCAACAATGCGAAGATTGAACTTAAAATAGGAATTAGTTACATGGTTAACTCATTCCCTGTAATTTATATTTTTTTTCTACTTTACAGGTAGTGGTAACATTTCGATTACAAATTCAGTGGACTTACAAAAGGGTGAAGTGTCATATCGGTCATAAAGGTAGGCCTACTTGTTTTTTATGTACATACAGTACCTTTATTTGTTTGTTTTTTGTGTAATTTCGAGTGGAGACATTGACTACGTGATGGAGTCCCGCAATTTCTGAGTAGCTAATGGTGTTTAGAATACCTTCAAAAGATGAGGACGGAACGAGTCGAAGGGCTAAAAATGAAACTTAAGCTGATAAATTCAGAATTCCCGTCCAACTGTCACATAAAGGTGATAAATAAATGTTGTTTATGTACGTAATCTGCTTTCTTTTTGTTTAATGAAGACAATCACGCGAAACGCACGTGCGTTCCCTAGAACTCGTGGCCACAGCCTTGCCCAAGTCGAGGTAACGATCATATCGCCTGAATCCATGTAGACCTACACGTATATTTCACTTCCCTTACAGAGGAAGGAAAACAGTGATTAAATCTCGCAGTGGAATGAAATCGACAATGTGCGAGTAAAGTAACAGTAGTGAAAGAATAAGGCATCTTTCCGCCAGGCGGCCAACCGTGAAGAGTGAAAGTTTTTATTCGATTTCATTATTTATAGTGGTCTGTGTTAATGCAACCTTTTGTATAAAACGTGCAGGAAAAGGACCTTAGTAGTCAGTCTTTAATTTTTTTTTGATGTGATTAAATTTTGCATGAAACCATACTATTCCCTCATTTCAGCGGTCATCTTCGAATGCACTCGGTGGTCGACTGCTTTTACAGAATCATTATTATTTGACGGCTGACTAAACTGCTCGGATATCGTATCTAATTGAGTTACAGAAGCTATAAAAATTATTTCCAAGAAATATCGTTGGGCAGAAAATGCTGATCCTACGGCTGGTGTATGGTACCTCGATTTACAGGGTGTGTAGAAACAACAGCGCCCAAACCGTGGGTTCCCTCTTGAAAAGTTATCAGTTTACCGTTCTGTCCAACATACTAAGCGTTGTCGGTGTTTTTTCTATACATTTTGTATATAATCACGACTTTGATTATGTTTTGGCCTGAATTTGCATACCATAATACCGAACATACAGTATTTTATCACCATTTAATTCGAGAAAAATTCGTTCCGGCACCTCCGGGACCTCTCAGCTCTACGCGCTGAGTGCTCTTTCCAACTGAGCTATGCCGGGACACGATCCACGGTGCCGGCCGAACTCCTCTCGTAATGTTTTACGGCCTTACTATCTGCACTTTAGACAATGTAAGTCATACATGCAGGAGCGCATATTTAAATGACTTTGTGCGAGATCGTGCGTATTTGCTTGGTTTCCGCACAAAATCAATCCGCGGAAAGTCTAAAATTCCACATTCAGTATTCCCAACCTAACACACACAACAATTTCCCTCTTCTTACTGCTTAAGTGACATATTGATTTTACTACTTTAGGCTTTTAACATATTATTTTTAGAGACGTGGAATATAGTAATAATTATAAATTGAAACTTACCACTGAAATTTCACCTGAATTGCACTGTTAATTATTGTTTTTAAATATTTGCAAAAATTAAGTAAACTCTACAACTCCACTAAAGTTACTGCATTCGTGATGCAAGTAACATTAAGGAAGCCGTGAAAAAATTAACAAGATTCCATTCCAGACTCAAAGATATTATCCATTTCTAAACATCTCCTTGACCAGCAAAATTAAACTTGCCGATGTTATTATTGCAATATGTTATATAAATAATATTGTTAAAATATTAAAATGAAAAATCAATCATTACATAACCTTACCGTTTGTTTTAAGTTCGCGTTTATAGAATGGGGGAAAGACAGACGTATATCACGGCCTGCTGGAGTACAGTAAACACAGAAAACATTTTAAAGCAACAATGTTGAAGATAGATATTTTTGTTTTGCTAATTTGCCGTCATTGAACAGAAACCAAGATGGAGATTTCATTGCAACTAATTAGAAATTCTTCTTTCAGGTATGCAATAAACGATCTTCGCAACAAAATAATGTACGATACACGCGGTATGTTTTCTTTAAATTCTCGGAAATTAAAAAAGCTCAACTATGTTTCGCTTTTTCAAACTTTTCCTCGAACATGAAAACTTCAACATACCGCTCTTGTAAAGCATATTACTATTATGGCCGTATTCAACATCAGTTTGTGACAACTGCTAACAGTTAATACATCACATATTCATTATATATGAGGTCTCGCCTACCTCACTGAATATTACACGACTACTATGAAGTAGCCAATGTGTATTATCACCATTTAATTCCAGAAAAATTCGAGAATATGGCCATAAAGTCATTTAAATATGCTCTCCTGCATGTATGACTTACATTGTCTAAAGTGCAGGTAGTAAGGCCGTAAAACATTACGAGAGGAGTTCGGCCGGCACCGTGGATCGTGTCCCGGCATAGCTCAGTTGGAAAGAGCACTCAGTGTGTAGAGCTGAGTAGTCCGGGTTCGATTCCCGGTGCCGGAACGAATTTTTCTCGAATTAAATGGTGATAATACAAATTGACTACTTCATAGTAGTCTTGTAATATTCAGTGAGGCAGGCGAGACCTCATATATAATGAATATGTGATGTATACAATATTTTACCTATCAACAGACACCATCGTAACTTTGTTTGTCGTATTGAATGAGGTGAGATGATTAAAGAAACTAACGGAGTGTCTGCTAATTAAGTGTTACTTATAAAGTGTACACATCTAATGTACAGTACTCTATATTGGTTGAGTGGGGGAGGAAGGTGGTAAGGAAGTGAAGAAATGTGAAACGGAATAATTTTGTTACAAAATAATTATGTTCAAATGTTCTGTTGTCTATACGTTTTAACTTGCAAATTAAATGAGAAGTTGACTTGTGAATTATGCCAATTATCAGTCAAAATTTAAATTGTGATTTTAATAATCTTTTTTTTTTTTTTAATTTATGTAAGATTAAAGTTTTTTTCTAAATGATATAATTAATATTGGTTATTAATGCAACCGTTTAAAAATCAATCAGCTGTCTTTTAAGAAGCATGCCTATTTTTATTCACGGTCATAAATTAGTATAGTAAATCAAAATTGCTTGTTATTGTAACCAGTATTTGCCCAAGATCAGACGGCTGTCTAAATAGGCCACATATTAGTTCTCTCGGCTTAGGAATTAGAGCAGAAGGTATTTAATTTATGTTGCTGAATTGTCTTTGTGGTAAAAGTAAAACAAGTAGGTTACTGGCATTAACTAATTTAGGAAGAAAACTTGATTCGGGAAGAATTTAAAAAAGCTCCTATTCTAAAATGGAAAAGGCATGAAAGCTAAATGTAAAAGCACGTGGTTTGGAACTGTAAGGTATACAGACTGAAGTTACTTTTCAGAAATTAACAGCTCGAAAAACTATTAAGAAAACAATAAAGTTATCTCAGCAATTGATAATTCAGAGATAAAAACAATGACTGAAAGACAATTCCAGTAGATACACCTTCAACACCAAAACGAGACAACATTAGTTGTAGATCAGGAGGCAACTGAGATATCATGTATGAAAATTGATATTACTTCTTTTGTCATCCGAACAAATGGATAGGCGAAAGAGAACTAGAATGAACAAAATAATATAGGACTGCGAAGTTCTGTTACACTAACAAGGGAACCGTCCCAGGTCGTGTAGCTTGAATTTAATGGAAATGCATATTTAAGCTAATTTTTGTTCGTTAAGAAACGTGGTGATAGTCGGTCGTTTCGCTTTTTCCTCCTTTACGAAATATATTGACTTGAAAATCGTTGCTACTTATACCACTTCTTGCGCGCACTCGGATCCTTATAGTTCCGCGACACCGTATAACAGCTCTTACATTAATGCTCTAGAGCAGTCTTGCGATGGCGACTAATAATTGCGGGCGAGAGCTATTTTATGCCCGCTGCGATGAACAGATCTTAGAACACAGCGCATCATGACGGAACGGAAGCGCTTAAAGCTTTCAAGGAAGAGTGGAAGATACAATATTTATGCTTCGAACATGGTGATGAAGTCCAGTGTTTGTTGTGCAAAAAAATATCATTTGCAAAAAAAAAAAAAAAAAAAAAAAAGAAACATAAAACGGCATTATGAGACGCAACATGAAAAAATATAGGCATTATTCAGGAGAAGAGAGAAATAAATTCATTTCGGAATTGACATCGATGGTAAATTAATTTACATTTGAGTCAGTAGATTGTATCTAGATTACTTTTATATCTTTATTTTAAATGTATTGTTGATGTTTTATTTGTTGCTTGTTTCTGAATATTTACTTTTATTAGACTACGTGTTTCTTTAATTTAGAAATAATATTTTATCTTTGATTGCACTTTAACTTATACTATTACTAATAAACTCAAAATGCTAATTCAGTTTTATTCCAATAACTATTTTCAGGATTTTTAGCAAATATGAACTAAACATTTTGAAAACTTTGATGCAAGGAGCTTTTTTAGTAACGTCAATATAAAATATACTTAAACATATAATTTCAAGACTATTAGACCTAATTGCACCAAATTTTGTACAGATGATATTATAGATCTGTTTATATAGTTTAAATTTCACAAATTTTGGCCGAAATTGTGGAAGTTTTAATTTTTATTTTATTTTATTGGGTTATTTTACGACGCTGTATCAACATCTAGGTTATTTAGCGTCTGAATGAAATGAAGGTGATAATGCCGGTGAAATGAGTCCGGGGTCCAGGTTGAGGAAAACTCCGGAAAAAACCTCAACCAGGTAACTTGCCCCGACCGGGATTCGAACCCGGGCCACCTGGTTTCGCGGCCAGACGCGCTGACCGTTACTCCACAGGTGTGGACTGAAAGTTTAAAAGTCATACATATCCCCTTAAATGAATGACCCCAAAAATTACGATGGCTCTCGATATCTTAATTTAATCAATTTGTTTTTTTCATGTTACGTGCATCTCACAAATCATTCTAAGAAAACTCATTACATAATCACGACTGGAGAGTAAGGATTACATTTTCACAATCACACAATCAATATACTCTATTTCAATCAATATTGCCATTATTATTTTTCAACAAATACTCAAAAGTACTTAGAGATCACACACGTCGAGCAGGTAGACCCTATTAGTTTCTCCTAACCAATGAAGTGAAGTATTTACATAATAAATAATTGCTTTTAACAATAAAATGGTTTACATACAATTAACTTTTCCTATTTCTCTTTTTGTTCCTAAAACCCTTCCCTTCGCGATTTGTTTATATATGTACATGTATATTAAATAACTTAGTAATTAGATCTATTACATAGCCAGAAATTTAGTAACGCAAGTTATTGTAATAATTGCTGCCTTGATTCGATGTGCTGTATATGCATGTACATCCCTGTTGTCTACGTTACGACGCTACGTAGAGGATGCGCTATGCGCCCGTGATCAAGGTCGAGCTCTTCTACCGTGATCGGGAGCTAATATCGTCACATCCCTGCTCTAGAGTCTAGTCAGTTTGTTTTCTCTTAACTCACATTAATAAAGTAGTAGTGCAATCCATGGCATCTTTCACTCATTCGTACACCGTCCAAATCCATAGGTATGCAGCTGGAAGTCTAGGAACACAACTGTACAAACTATGTACATACAAGAACCGAAAGGGGAATTTGGACAACGTGTAGACAATGATAAGCCATTTAATGTTGTGGTCGATGCGTGTAGTTCCTGTAAACTAACAAAAGAATCACGTGAGAAGATGGTTAAGAAATGTAGGCCTATTTCTCCCGGATGTTAAGAAAGGCACACTACTACTTCTGGATTCTTGGAGTGGTAAGATAGATGACACTATATTTACTTTTGAAGGAGTAAACAATACTTTGCATGGTAAGACAATTAAAATATAAATTATCCCTCCAAAAACTACATTTTGTGTAACCTTTGGATGTGTATTTTTATGCAATAAAATTGTAATTCGATGACTATAAGAGTATTTCATACATAAAATTTCCGTGAAAACATCACAAACACATTGCACGATAGAGGCTTCACAATGATATCGCATTCTGTTGTTTATGTACAGTTTCAGTCACTTGCCCTCAAAGACATGCTAAAATACGTGTGGCAGAGGTGTGGATATGTGATGGAGAAACATATGAGAAAGTTTGATAACAATGGTGCACCTTGGAAACAGTGTGTGTGTTGAGAAGAGTGTGAAAACCAATCTATATAAAATGTTTGTACTGTTCAATGGCTCTTTGTTCCGACCACTTCATTTCGAATCCCACTATCAAATTAAAGGTGAGTCACACAGTTAATACATGTTTTAAATTTAAATTAAATGTGTATTTCAGCAAGAGTATTCTATTAATGTGAGTTAAGAGAAAAATAAAATAGACTAGAACAGCGGTGACCAAAACTCGAGCTGCAGTGATTACATGCGACAGACAGCCTATGAAGTAAGGAGACGGAGGAAAGGTACTTGGAATGAAAACTACAACCAGTGGTGGTTCCTGTACTAACATCTTGATCAATCCCGCTGATAAAAATCTCAAGTTTTGCTGTATCAGTAATGTCACTGCTGTCATCAAGAGCCAGTGAATAATATACGATGTTTCTTGTTTGTTCCTTTTTTTTTTTTTTTTTTTTTTTTTTTTTACCTTCCTCTTGAATATAATCAGAAATTTTCTACATTCTTCTCTCGATACTTGGTCGAGAAATTCGTAGTTTTTCAAAATTAAAAACTTCTTATGGACAAGTTATTTAAGCTATTTTAATCATTACTCTTTTGAGAAATTCTGTTCTATTAAAAGGCTTTAGAGCACGAGATATTTCAAACCCCATTAGGTAGCTGACTTCCTTACATTTATTTATCTCATCTTTCTCTTCCTGGCTATGATTTAAGACATGCCATTTTCTGGCGTTTAACAGTTCGTTGGCACATAATATTGAATCAGTTTTTCTAAAATATTGTTATTATTGAATGAATAAGTAATAAATAGTTACTCTCATCTAAAGATTAAGAAGATTAAAATTGAGATAAAACCTAATAATTTTATCCTTCTAGGGAGAAGATCTAAAAATATCAATATTCATGCACGTACAGAAGAATTATAGAAACACATACTTAGTGGTCAGTAGTAATAATAATAATAATAATAATAATAATAATAATAATAATAATAATACATTATTCTGCGTGGCAATTAATGTTTCTATATACTCCTAATTGAGCCGTTGAACAAAGTAAACATATTACATTTTGTCCGACAGAACAACAATAAAGTTCTCCTTCTCATTCTTTACGAAACCAACTATTACTGCTTGTACAGACAGAGTTTGAAGAGCGACATGATACCGCCACTGCTTGCCTTCAATACGTGAATTAAACACACAGCAATGTACAGGAAACTCCTCGTACCCGTTTGAATGTCTGTGATTACACGATGTAATCACGACACCCGCTTTGGTCACCGCTGGACTAGAGAATTAATGCGAGAGCTGTGATACGGTGTCGCATAACTATGAGGATCCGAGTGCGCGCAAGAATCGGCATAAGTAACATCAATTTTCAAGTCCTTATATTTGAAGAGTTCGCGGGAAAAACGATGAATGTCACATTTCTGTTAAGGATTAGATAATGATCTAATTGAGTCTATAACTGCAAGATGTAGTGCTGTTTCTATAGAAAATAAAGGAAAGGATTACTGTATTCGTGGTGATAATTCTCCTTTTTACCATTTTTCATAAGAACAACATAAAATTTCGCAATGATCCATTGAATTAGATAATGACATCATGATAATTACGTCTGGAGGGCTACACAAGAACGTATTAAACCCAAACGAGCTTATTAAAAGTTTATCATAGTGCAGAATATCAGAACGCTACGCTTCACAGTTCGGTACATGTCGCAACAAAGACTCAAAGGCTTGTTGTGGGGTAACAGTGAATGCTTCATCACCCCTGTGTTCTCAAAGAGACTGCTCGCATTCCGCTCGCCGAGACGGACGGAAGGGCGTGAAGGGAGTTCAGCGTGTCTTTGTAGGAGTTGAAGTATGCGGATGCTGATGTAATTTACTTCTAGACACCACAACTTCATGTAACTCATCTTTTTTGCACGTAACAGTTCAGACGTAATATATAAATTCTTATTGTTAGCCTACTGTTAAAAACGGCCGTCAAGTTGTTAACCCTTTCGCTATTTTAAATAAACTTGGACCTCAAAACATCTCTTCTGATTCACTTCAAGTGACAAAATTGAGACAGGAGCTCAGGGAGCGAGCATTTCAATCTTGGTGCTCTTTAAATCAGAAAGGGAAAGGCGTCATCCTCTATAAGGAGTTCACTCCCGCCAATAAATGGATCCGACAACCTGATCGCCTCACTAGCAGTGAATGGAGACTAGCTCTTAAAATGACAGCTAATGTTTGTCCGCCTTCTGCTATACCAGGAAGGTCTCGAGACGGAAACCACTGTTGTCGTTGCGTCAATTAGATTGAAACTCTTGGCCACGTCTTGGGTGCCTGTCCTTTCAGCGAGACACTGCGGAACTCTAGACATCACAGAATCAGGTCCATGATTGCCGAAACCTTGAGGAAGAAAGGTCTCACTGTACACGAAGTCCATGGCATGTCTCAAGAGGGATCCTGTCGGCGAATTGACATGCTTGCCATTCCACCAGGCTCTACATCCGCCTACATTATCGACCCGACAGTCAGGTTCGAGGCACAGGAACAACAGCCCGCTGAAGTCCACGCAGAAAAATGCAGAATTTATGAGCCCACAGTTCCATTCTATTTGGAGAAATATCACCTCACCTCCATTGAAGTAGTTGGGCTAATGGTTGGCGCTAGGGGCACAATACCTCGCCTCTTTGTCAGTTTCTGCAAGAAGTTCCAGCTGAACAACGACTTCATTCGTGATGTTTCCCTTACTGCTATCAGAGGATCACTTGTCATTTTAAAATACCACCTGTACTTTGTTTCCTAAAAAGGAAGAACTTTTGTTTGAATGTCTAATCTATTTGTTTACTATATTTAGGCCTGTTTTATATATATGCTATTATCTTTCCTATACTTAATTTCCCCGTTTTGTTCGTTCCCCACATTTCTCTTTTGTGTTCTGTTTTTGTTTTCACTCTGTGTGTTATGCTTTGTCCAATGAGGCAGTCCAGTTATTGGGAAAGCTGAAAGAGATTCTTTCTTATTATTATCATCATATTTTACATAAAGTATAAAAATTAACTTCTTTTCAGCAGACAATATCCTTCCTTCCCCCTTCGAGGAATTATATAGAAGTTACAGGTAACTTGCGATGTAATGTTGACATGTCTGTCATTTTCACTTTATGATGGTTTTATTATTTCGAAATTAAGAGTTAATTAAAATTTTGTGAAATCTGATAAAGGGCCGGTTCATTTGAATTGCCACTCGTTATTTTAGAGACATGAAAAACGTGAAATTTCATATTCTACACCAGGCCTGCACAAGGTTTGCGCTCTCCGAGCCGGCTCACAGCTCGAGAGCGGAATGCAGATATTAGCTGCGCTCTGTATAAGGGTGGACTGGAAGAAGGGGTGATCTCGTACAAAATGTACACAAAAGGAAGTACTATTACGAGGTTCATGAAATGAATTCCAGTTCAGTGTTTGCAAAACTATCTTCGACTATTATTAATTAATAAAGAAATATTTATTTTACAGAAATAATAGAAATTCTATAGCTACTTAAATGTACAATATCATTTTGTTATATTTTCATTTATCAGTACATGAAAACGAGGTTTTATGCTGTTGGCAGCTGAAAGGAACAGTAGCCTACTGATCGTAATGAAACTTCAGTTACAGATGTTCGATGTCTCCCTTCATTAAAGTTGATTATAGAAAACAGTTGCTCACAAATATAAATGTTGAGCCAAACATAGCAGTCATTTTCACAGCCAGCCTGTGTAGTCGTGGATATTATTGCTAATGTTTAGTCTTGTAAAACTCAACAGGTTAGTAGTATTATTCAAACGATCTTTAGTCCTTAGGTCACATTGAAGATCAATAAGTCCGAGCTGTAAATCATTAAATGTTAAATGTTATGTTCCGTCTTTTAGATTCCTCCATACTGTACTGTAGCAGTAGGTAAGCAACGTGAAACAGTTACTGAGAATAGGCCTACACACTGCACTCCACTAGATAGCTGAGTGGTCGTTTCCCTCTCCTCTACCTATAGCAAGTCTATGTCATTCTGACGTATCTTCCTCCCCGTTTCGGCGAGCGGTAAACACGGCTCTCCCGCGCTCGTTGAGCGCTGTTTGTGCAGGCCTGTTCTACACCATTCCTGCTAGCGGCATGGGAAACAAGGATTTTCACGATTCACGATGCGTGTATGCAATTAAAGCCAAAAATGTTTTCATATTTCTTAATATTTCGGTAAAATTTCCATATTTCACAAACATCTTCATATTTTCTCACATTTTGGATGATATTTTTTATGCTTCGTTAATATTTCTGTAACTACCACTGAACCGAGCTTTCCACCTATTATAAGGAAGCAATAGAGATGTTTTCCAGTACAAACACTCGAGAAACCCAAACCACCTATTCCACCGATATTTCCGGATACCCAAGGGCAAGTGAAATCACCGAACTCCTTCTTGAGAGTCACCTCGCGCATCAATGAATTTGAGATGCCAAAGCAAAATAAGTGGTTCCTATTCCACATTTGCTAATAATTCTTCAGAATTCAGTAAAAGTCTTTTCAGTCCTTTTAATTGGTTTATTTTACGATGATTTATCAAATGCTATGGTTATCTAACGTCTGAGTGAGATGAAGGTGATAATGCCAAGGAAATGAGTCCAGGGTCCAAAGCCGAAAGTTACGCAGCATTTGCTCTTAATGGGTTCAGGGAAAACCCGGGAAAAAATCTCAACCAGGTAACTTGTCCCAACCAGGATTTGAACCTGAGCCCGCTCGTTTCACGGTCAGAGTTTGAGACATACTAACCATTACTCCACATCGGTGGACTTTTCAGTGTTGCCATGTCTACTTGTACAATGTAAATTAACGTTTTAAACAAGTTTTTACCATCAATTTTGCTGTCTGCTTAATTTCTCCTCTTTTTGCAATTTCACGGGGTTTTCGTTGTACAAAACAGTATTTAACAGACAGAAAGTATATTATTTTGCCAGAAAATATGATATCAATTATTATTATTCACTATAAACTTCTGACGTGATTCAGTGTCATTCAGATGGTAGAGCGTAAATGAGAATTGACAATTAACAGGATTAAATTTTTGTATGAGCGTTGTGAAACTTGGACTCTCACTTTGAGAGGGATCTAAAAGACAGAGATTAAGGGTGTTTAAGAATAAGGTTCTTAGGAAAATATTTGGGTCTAAGAGGGATGAAGTTACAGGAGAATGGAGAAAGTTACACAACACAGAGCTGCACGCATTGTATACTTCACCTTACATAATTAGGACCATAAAATCCAGACGTTTGAGATGGGCAGGACATGTAGCACGTATGGGCGAATCCAGAAATGCATATAGAGTGTTAGTTGGGAGGCCGGAGGGCAAAAGACCTTTAGGGAGGCCGAGACGTAGATGGGAAGATAATATTAAAATGGATTTGAGGGAGGTACGATATGATGGTAGAGACTGGATTAATCTTGCTCAGGATAGGGATAAATGGCGGGCTTATGTGAGGGCGGCAATGAACCTCCGGGTTCCTTAAAAGCCAGTAAGTAAGTAAGTATAAGCGGAAAATTAGACATCAAACACTGGCATTGAAAAACAGTGATCTTTTACGTGAGATAATACTATGACATGGGACTCTAGCTTTACGTTTTTTCGAAGGAAGTGACTCTAATTACAGTATTTTTCTGCCCTCAAAATCCATCGTCTTCGGCCGGATTTGAAACTACAAACTATGATCTAGGCCCTAATACCCAAATAGTAACCATGCGACATCTTATATAATCCATCTCTGTAATACACACTGATGTAACAAATCCCAACCTAAATAAATGTTTAAATGTTTTCATCTCAGAGTGTACGGGATGCTAGGTTTGTCTGTCCAGAATTATTTACCATTTAATTTCCTGGTAGACCAGACAACTTATAGTTCAGTGTCCTTCGTTATGAAGCGTCTCTGTTAGCTTAATGTATTCGGATGTTATGAAACTTCCCTCCCCTCAAACAGAAGCCTTCACTTAACTGAATAAGCATGATATATTCACGTAACCACTCCTTGTTCATCATTATCTTAATAAATTCAGAGTAAAATAGTTTATAATAACGCCCAAGAACTAGTTGTAAGCTGTATGCAATTTTAGACCTAGATGGTCTCTTATTACAATGTGCAAACTTTAACAGTGAACTCATCGAAACTTTATATACTTCATGTAGACATTGTCCCAGTTTATTGCAATTGATTTTACTAAATGAGTGACATTTGAAACATTCCGCAGAATTCTCACACAGACTTCTTTTCGTCAGTCATTTCTGACGTCATGATCTTAGAAGATTCGTTGTACTTCACTTTATATGTCAAGTGGAGAGTATCATTACCCCAAATCATCCAGTTCTGTAAAAAAGCTACAATCAAGACACACTACGATAGGAATGGCTTTATCACTGTATGTATAAAAATCATCCCCAACCTTATAATATGTGCCAGTTAACCTAATATATCAGGTTATTTGTAACTAATAATTTGTTAACATGTGATCTCTCAACAAGTTTCTTGAAAGGTTTAACACATTTCATTACAAATTATTATATAAACTAGCCACGTTAAGACGTCTGACTGCATTATTTTCCAAAACACTTTCAACTGTTTATCTCTTGGTACGCACTAGTTCCTGCAATGTTAGAACATAGAGAGGCAACCAAGATGTTACAAAATTCGTCTTATTCCACGTGAAAAACTAACCGCAAGATATGTGTCAAAATCCTTAAGCGGTTAAAACAGAAGGGATGGGAGTGGAGGACAGAATATTTTCATAACAAGGCTGAACAAACATGATAGGTCGCCTTCTACAGAGCGAACAGAGACGAATATCGAACTTCACCATACTCGACAAACTTGAACGAACACAGCATCTGTAATGCACTACATTCCCAACTGTAAAAATAGTTTATAAAATAAAATATTTTTGTTCTTTGTTGGTATCTCAAACGACCACTCCCTGAAAAAGCATGCCTTAATATGTTTTCTCGACTATTTCAAGACCGAAAATTAACCTCTTGCAGATGCCCCAGACCATCGCTTTACACATTTGGACTACTTGACAGACATGACATGAAATAAATTTGAGAATATCGAATCTAAAATAAATTTCCGTCCACCTTTCATTCAAATATTTGAAACAGAAAAAAGGGAAGAAAATTGAGAATAGGAAAAGAAATGGAGTACAGTGAAAGGGAAAGAAGAAGGAAAATAAATTGAAGGCCTAGAACGATAGAGAAGGCAGTGAGAGAGAAAAAAGAGAAAAGAAAGAATAGAAAATAAGTATGAGGAATTGAAAAAGGGACGAGTAGAAGAGGAAAAACATATTACTAGCCGGTTACGTAATTATTGCAGGTGAAATCGGAATCAAAGACAAACTTCTTCTTCTGGCAATACACAGTTTCGGGTTGTTTCCCGTCTGTGAACTACAAATGGAATTGGTCCGTCCAACGTCGGTGAGGTCTACCTAAATCTCTTCGTCCTCGTGGATGGTAATACAAAAGTCTCTTTGGTAAACGATTTTCAGGCATCCTAAGAAGGTGGTTTCTCCATTTACGTTGATAATGTTGGACGTCTGCTGTCATCTCCTCAACTTCCCACTGATTTCTTATGTCTTCGCTCCTAATGCGGTCCCGCAAGGTAACTCCTGTCAGTGATCGTAGAAAACCCATTTGTGATGCGTTGGTTCTACAGAGTGATTTATATAGAACTGACACATTTCTCCCTTTAATTATTCCGTTGGAAATTCATTCAATGACCCAATTTTAGCACCAAATTAAGCAGAATGTTCTGGAGTTTCGATTACTTGTCACTAGATGCGCAGATGTTTATGTTTTATTCCTATTGTTGGCAGCTGTTTTCGACATTTTGTGCCAACGTGAAAATGCAGTACACATTAAATCAACGACTCTTCCTTGTGAAGCAATACTGGATTACGAATTCAATTACAGCTACTCAAAGGCATACCAGAGAGAATTTGGTGTTCGCAATCCTCCCAAAAGAAACACAATACTGGGACTGGTAAACAAATTGGAAACAACTGGATCTCTGGTGACTGAAAAGGGCCAATTTTTTTTAACCAGACTGTGAACACTGCAGAGTACCGACTGATTTTCATGGAGTTTGTTGAGCAACTGGACGATGTAGAGCTGAGTCAAGGATATTTTCAGCAAGATGGCGCTACATGTCATACATCAAATGAATCCATGGAACTAATTGCAAGTTTCTTTGACGACCGAATAATTTCCAGGAACTTGTGGCCACCGAGATCTCCGGATTTGACGACGCCGGACTTCTTTCTATGGGGTTACTTAAATGACAAGGTTTACGCCACACGTCCCCAGACATTGGACGATCTGAAGAACAACATCACACAGGAGATTCAAGCTATTGACAACAGAGTCCTCCAACGAGTGGCCAGTAACATGGAACGACGTGTTGAGTTGTGCCTTATGCAGGATGGAGGACATTTTCAACATTTGCTATAGAGGTAAATAATCTCCCAAAATTCTTCTACATTTTAGGTACCGGTATAATAAGTTGTCGCTAGCACAATTCGTTTTGAAACAATTAATGAAAGAAATGTGTCAGTTCTATATAAATCACACTGTATTTATTTCCTTTTGCCGCAGTGTCCAACATTCACTGCCATGTAACAGAGCTGGTTTTGATATTATATTGTGAAATCGGATTTGGACCTCTTTTCGCATTTGTTTTCCAAATTTCCTTCTCAAGATACCATTTAATTGATCATATTTCAATATATTTTTATTTTTATCTTTTTGATAATTATAAAGGGTGCGTCAGAAAGAACGGATGGATTTCAAACTATCGATACGCAACGAGGAGAGAGATATAGTGAGGGGGACCACGACTGTTGGGTCAGCCATAGAATGCAGTTTCAGTTGAGAATATGGTGTTGGTCTGGTGTACAACGTGCTTTCATCGTAGAGACATTTTTGAAAAATGAAGAGTCTGTGATCGCCACTCAGGACTCATTTCGACATCGGATGCCACGCTAGGATTCCAACTCGGAATACAATTTTGCGATGGGTGGCTTCATTTCGTATCACAAGTTCAACATTAAAGAAGAAATCACCTGGACGAAATTCTATTGTACTGAGATTGTCCGAGGCTACGGTAAGATCTCGCGCCCAGCGACTTCTTTCTTTGGGACCATTTGAAGGCGTAAGTTTGTAAACATCGATCACATACACTGGACGAACTGAAGACAGCGATTCGTGAAGAAATCGTGGCAATTGCACCAGCTATGACTGTGAAAGTGATGGCGAACATCAGAAAACGCCTCGATGCCTGTATTGAAAGCCAAGGACATCATATGGATAATGTTGTTTTCCATAAATAAACTGCATGTATTGGTGAATATGTTGATAACAATAAATTTTTGATTTGATGAATCTTTACAATTTTCTTGCCATGTGAAATCCATCCGTTCTTTCTGACGCACCCTGTACAAAGAAATATGACTTCCTAAATATACAAAATCTGTCACTTGTTCTATTATTTTGTTATCAACCACTATTTTTGTTCGAATAAGGTTTTTGCCAGAAATTGCCATTACTTTTGTCTTTTCGGTTGATATTTTCATATTGTATTCTTTTAAAACCATCTGTAGTTTAAAAACAGAGCGCTGTAATTCGTCTTCAGTTTCTGCAAACAAAACTTGGTCAAACGCTTATCAAATATCACATTGAAAATAACCGATCAACCCTGAATATCATGTGGAGTTCAAAACCATTGGACATGCCAGTACAAACTAATTTACACTGAATAAATGTATCTTAGCTGCAGCGTTTTGAGACTCTAAGGCGCGATTGTATAATCCATTTAATCTTAGATCAGAGGTTAAATTGATCCTTGTTTCAGCTGAACTTGGAATTTTGTGTTGTATAAAGTCTAATCTGAGATTAATTTGTCTCAAACTAAAGTCAATTTTGACTGAAGAAATTTCTCCGATTAAGTTAGATAATCCAAGTTCAGTTATTTCTTTTCTGTTTGAAATATACGAGTGGCAGATTGTGCAAATAAAATATTCATTATTATTATTATTATTATTATTATTATTATTATTAATAATAATAATAGATATGTTACGTACATTTATATATATTTCTTTCAATTTCTTGCCTTAATACACAAACATTCTTATATTTTATAAGGCTCTATCGTGTTCAGCAGTTTCAAATAACATAACCTATAATTATATTATGTTTATAACAACCATTAATTATTAATGGATATGATAGGTACATTCATAAATGTTCAATTAACTGTATAACTAAACGAAAATTGTCGTTTTATAAAGCTTTATTATGTTTAGCAGTATCAAACACCATAACATGATAACAACCCGGAGAACAGTGAACCTTCTTCTTATTGTCCGCCATTATTTACATTGCACAAAAAACCAGTATCTCCAACAGAGTGTACGGAAAGTCGCCAAAAAGTAGTTGTAAAGTCGCTAGATTTCTCATTATCAAAAAAGAAAGATTAAATTTTGTCACTATTGGGTGCTAAAAAGGTCACTTAATCCCTATTTAAGCAATATAAAAGTTAAAAGAAATTGTTGTTGAAAAAGAGTTAAAGTCGCTATATTGGCAACACTGAACAAACCTGTATAACAAGGTCCGCGCATCACGTATTTCACCTGTTTATGCGATGTTGCCAAATCCTTTTCACGTGAACTTAGATTGCATTTGAACCAAGGTAATTTGATCGCAGAAAATTTTTACACAATAGAAGAAGTGTCTGAACTCGGTTCACTTTTCGATCTTCGATCAAAGTTGATCTTTAGTCAGTGAGTTTTATACAATAGGGCCTAAAACTTCATAGTTTACAAATAGTAACCTTGCAAAGTATATCTAAGGAATTTAAGTCGAAAACACGTGTTTTGGACACACATGAAACACTGAACCATAACCTTCATAGAAAATAATTTAAATATAAAAACATCACAAAAGAAACCTGTCTTCGTCGAGAATATATGCCCACAATCGACTGCATGTGTGCGTGTACTATTATACGACTCCGGTGATGGAGCCGTACGCATCTACAATGTTCGGAGATAGCATCGCTGGGCCCATCTGAAATACGTCCTTAACCCCGTGACCGGCAGGACAAAGGATGCAATCGCGGATAGAGACATGCGCCACGTGAGGTCTATTAACTTCCCGCGGTCCAGCTCAAGCACAGCCCACGCGCTTGTCAAGTCTACTACTTCAAACACGCGTACACACGCATCGTAATATAGCGTGTTCCAAAATAAATGCACTTGATAACTGTACGTTATGGTTTCATTAAAGCGTCAATTACACTATTATTATTATTATTATTATTATTATTATTATTATTATTATTATTATTATTTTTCATAGATTTCAAAAAGGCATATGACTCGGTTAAGAGAGAAGTTTTATATGATATTCTTATTGAATTTGGTATTTTTACTTTTCAACTTTGCTCTAGAGTATGCCATTAGGAAAGTCCAGGATAACAGAGAGGGTTTGGAATTGAACGGGTTACATCAGCTGCTTGTCTATGCGGATGACCTGAATTTGTTAGGAGAAAATCCACAAACGATTAGGGAAAACACGGGAATTTTACTGGAAGCAAGTAAAGAGTTAGGTTTGGAAGTAACTCCCGAAAAGACAAAGTATATGATTATGTCTCGTGACGAGAATATTGTACGAAATGGAAATATAAAAATTGGAAATTTATCTTTTGAAGAGGTGGAGAAGTTCAAATATCTTGGAGCAACAGTAACAAATATAAATGATACTCGGGAGGAATTTAAACACAGAATAAATATGGGAAATGCCTGTTATTATTCGGTTGAGAAGCTTTTATCATCCAGTCTGCTGTCAAAAATCTGAAAGTTAGAATTTATAAAACAGTTATATTACCGGTTCTTCTATATGGTTGGAGTTTCACTTTGAGAGAGGAACATAGGTTAAGGGTGCTTGAGAATAAGGTGCTTAGGAAAATATTTGGAGCTAAGAGGGATGAAGTCACAGGAGAATGGAGAAAGTTACACAACACAGAACTGCACGCAATGTATTCTTCACCTGACATAATTAGGAACATTAAATCCAGACGTTTGAGATGGGCAGGGCATGTAGCACGTATGGGCGAATCCAGAAATGCATATAGAGTGTTAGTTGGGAGGCCAGAGGTAAAAAGACCTTTAGGGAGGCCGAGACATAGATGGGAAGATATTAAAATGGATTTGTGGGAGGTGGGATGTGATTATAGAGAATGGATTAATCTTGCTCAGGATTGGGACCAATGGCGGGCTTATGTGAGGGCGGCAATGAACCTCCGCGTTCCTTAAAAGCCAGTAAGTAAGTATTATTATTATTATTATTATTATTATTATTATTATTATTATTATTTAATCTGTTAAAATGTCGAAGAATTGCTCCGGGGCTGGGCATCGAACCCGGGACCTTTGCTTAAACGTACCAAAGCCCTACCAACTGAGCTACCCGAGAACTCTACCTGACACCGATCCAACTTTTTCCTCTATATCCACAGATCTCAAAGTGGGCTGACAACCGTCAAGGGACCAGCATTGAGTGCACACTAACTCTGTGTGACTTAAATTGTGGTTTTCTGTTAACGAACAGTGATGTGTATTATGCAAATCAAGCTTTCAGGTATAACTCCCTGTAAAGTTAATTTGAATAATTTCGAGGGAAAAAATTGTTTCGGGGCCGGGCACAATTTAAGTCACAAAGAGTTAGTGGTTGGTTGCTATACCTGGTAAGATTTACCTTGTCTCAGTAGCAATAAAACCAAGTCCCTTCAAATGAGGGTGGAGATTATAGGAGGGTTGTAAAATTTCGGAATTCCTTTCAAAACCTTGTTATTGTACAGGATACCGGAACTCAGTTTCTTGAAAGACAAGCTCAGTGACGGAACTATACAGCACGAAGAGAGATATTTTGTTATTTTATTTTGCGCCGGAATGTATCAACTAGTCCCTTCCGCCACTGGATGGATGGACGGCATCGCTCCACTCCCACCATCGCCATAACAACACAGACGAGGTAAGACGTATCTCCTTTCACAGTGAGAGAAGATACATCACACGGGCTTTAGACGGTTGTCAGCCCACTTTGAGGTCTGTGAATATAGAGGGAAAAATTGGATCGGTGTCTGGTAGAGCGTTGGTATGTTTAACCAAAGGTCGCGGGTTCGATGCCCGGCTCCGGAACAATTTTTCCCTCGAAATTATTCAAATCAACTTTACAGGGAGATATACCTGAAAGCTTGATTTGCTTGTTAAAAATGTCTTTTGTCTAAACATGTACAAGACCCGGGATTATGAATTATTCAAGTACAAGGATAAATCTGTGAATAACTGTTGAGAGAACTGAAGGCAATTCGATCTGTTTCCTTCATACCCGAAGGAATTCTAGGAGTCCTCCGGCAGAATTCGGGAAACGGACATTCTGTGGTCTACCCTGATTCCCAACGCTGAGTACAGAGAACGATATCTTCTGCAGAAATGACTTCAGTAATTGAAGAGATATGTTGACTCACTATGTTGATTTACTACCACCACCACCACCACCACCACCACCACCACCACCACCACCACCACCACCACCACCACCACCACCACCACCACCTAGTAGTAACAGCAGCAGCAGTAGTGAAATATAAATGGAGTAACACACAAAATCCTGCCTCAAAATCCCCAATAACTTCCAGGTGCACTTATTGGAATTTTTTTAAGTACGTTATTTTACGACGCTTTATCAACAGCTTAGATTATTTAGCGTCTGAATGAGATGAAGGTGATAATGCCGGTGAAATAAGTCCGGGGTCCAGCACCGAAAGTTACCCAGCATTTGCTCTTATTGGGTTGAGGAAAACCCCGGAAAGAACCTCAACCAGGTAACTTGCCCCGACCGGGAATCGAACCCGGGCCACCTGGTTTCGCGGCCAGACGCGCTAGCCGTTACTCCGCAGGTGTGGACTTACTGGAATTAAATGGTCTCTACAGTTTAGAAAAGTGGTTCTCACTCAACCTTTCAGGGACCGCGGTCCAGTAAATTCTTTTATATAAGACAAGAGCCCGGTGCCAACAAATATACTCGTAAAGACCTTTCCGGTTGTTTAAAGTTCACACATTTAACTCACATACTGTAAGTATTAATATAATTGAGGACGACGTAATCTTAAGACTTAAAGATATTAGTCCACTACGAAAACGGTGCGATACGTTGATAAATGATTTAATTATTATCAATGACAGGATTAGTGCAATTTTGTGGCATGTTGTAATTTCCTCATCATTAATTGAGGGCTTTGCCGGAAGAAAGACGGATAGACCTGTACGCCCTTCTTCGGGAAAAAAGTTTAAAATGTAGTGAATAATTATAGTAACGAAATTTTGTTTTGATTGTACTGTACATACCTGCAGGACAGGGGTGCGTGCGTGTATAACATTTTATTCATGTGCGTTTTAAAATCTTAGATTTCATGTATCTCAATTCGCCATATTGACGTACACGTCCTTTTTCCGGCAAACCCCTCAATTCATGGTAATTTTCATTGACATCCCTTTCAGACCACCAAAACGTACATTTTATAACATTGGTCATTGTATTATCATTAATCTTTTTGTATGCAATGCATGGAATTTTATGTACAAAAATATATGAATCTCTCAATTCTAGTTCTTTGTCAATGCAATACGGTATTTTTTACATTTAACTGTCTTTAATGATATTTTATGCTCGACCATGCCGAAATGTAGTAATTATACACCTGGTAATAGCCCTGTAATGCACCTCATTAAAGTACACCTATTCATTATAATTCCGTTGTTCAGCCAATGAGAAATCACCATTGTATAAAACCGCAAGTATCGATTATTCTCGGATATGCAATCGACAGACAATTAGCGAAATGTCACGGAGGCTGGAAATCCAATACTGTCGCAGAAGGTTATGTTCTGTTACTATAATAATTAGCGTTAATTGTAAATAATACTCAAATAAATTCAATTTGTCATCTCGTTTTTCAATTCTAAATCAATTTCCAGGTTATATCAAGACTAATGTTCATGTTATTCTCTAGATTATATCAAGGTCAATGAGATTCGTGCCTCGGAAAAAATCAATACTTTCGCGTCTGCGCACATCTCACAATTTAGGTCAGTTCCGCTCCTCACTTGCATAACCATAACACGAATACTTATGAATAATTTCAAGTTAGAAATATGGTCGAACATAAAAAGTCATATGAAACTTGCCTATAATGGTAATTAAGACGCTCGTATGAAAATTATGAAACTCGCTTGCGCTCGTTTCATAAACAAACATACTCGCGTCTTAATACTACCATTATAGGCTCTAAAATAGAATGCCTTCAGAAGTGAAGCATCAGTGTTAAAACGTGGGAAATAAATTTTTTCTGTTTTAAGTATATCTATTTTACGCATGAAGAATTCAATGAGTTTGTTGATTACATCGGAATGTTTTGTGTTGAGATGTCGAAAAAGTCACGAGAACCAGAACGAGAATGGGAAGCGAAGAACGTGAACGTGAAGAATTTTTATTCACAATAAACCGAGAACGGAAACGGCTATGCATATCTATATGCATGCCAATAACGATGTGTAAAGTCGATATTACGCATTCTGATATTTGTGTATACTTGATCAGTAGCATTCTCTCATGAGTACAAGCCAGCCAACATAAACACAGGTTAACCAACTTTCAAATTTAAGGCACGGAATATTTAAGAATTCAATTCACGTGGTAGTTTGGTCATATACCAGGTGTTTCAGACCATCCGTATCAACCTTTTTCCTCGAAAATTATGTGATACTGGTTGTTCATAAAAAAAATTGATAACCAGAATCTATCAGCGTATTCCGAATCTCACCGGTCCGGTGGCATCAATGACGTCACGTTGGAGCGAAATAAGGAACAAAACTGCTGGAAGGATCGATGGCTGTCATGGCGACTGTACAAGTTGTTGTCTGTGCTACGCTAGCAAAATTTTGCGAAATTTTCGTACTCCCATCTCGTTCAAAGAAAAGATAGCATAAACAATTTATTTCTTGAACCGGTAGTAATAACTGGTCGGTTGACATGTTCGCTCATAAGCCATTAACATATTGTTTTTACCTTGTGCTCATTACAAACAGTACAGCAGAACTAAAGCAGAACATACCGCCATGACACAACAGTGCACGATGTTATTCGTCTGCTAATTCCCGCCCTATACAAGAACCAATCAGATTCACTGATGACGGCTGATGGAGACTGCCACCACCTCTGCAAGTTGATGGCACCGGTGCGACACCGGTGGAGCATCAATGACGTCATCGGTGGAATTGGGAACACCGTGATGCTATCGGATTGCTCACCGGTGAGATTCGGAATACGCTCTATGTAAAGAATACATTGGGGGTAGTACCATTTCCCTTAACAAACCGGAAGTAGGGGTACCTGTGGTCAACTTCGAAATTTCAAATGAGAACATGGGTTCATTGAAGGTACCATTGGAAACTACTGAGTATCCCTCAGCAGAGCTGAAGTGCAATCACATGTATTGTACATGTTAACACCAATTATTCTTGAAAAATCGAAAATTATCAGAAAATGTTTGGTTACAGATTTATTAATGGTATAGTTTACAAATTATGCAGTAGAAACACGACATTTTGCATGAATTGGTGGAGTTCAGAGAGAATTTTTAGGAAGGATGAAAATTAGAAATACGGCCATGAATGAGTAGAGCTGTATTGGATTTAATTAAAACAAAGCAGTTCAAACGGTATGGACATGTTCAGAGAATCGGAGAGAACAGGATACGAAAAGAAGTTACGATCTCGTGTCCACCAGGGAGAGGAAAGATGTAAGGCTTGAATTTGGAAATGAGATCAACGGACTGATGAGAAAAAAGAATTGGCAGAGGAAAGATTGAAGCACAGAAACAAATAGAGAATGACGAAATTTGACAACAAAAATGGGAGCAGGAAAATGTGCAAACATTGTACAACCTGCTAGATAATAATCGTTTTAATACGTATTTTAGTTAGGATGTTTCAAAGTCATATTGCAGTCACGTGAATTACAGAATGAAGACCATTAGGTTTTGCCCATTGCTGATTTCTTATTTCTCCAATTTCAGTTCATGATAGTGGTGAAAAATAATAAATAAATAAATTTGTTTTAGGAGGTTCATGAAGTTTGTTAATATTAAAAAAAATATTTTAATAATTTCTGGCCTCCCAACCCCCTCTGGCCTCCCAACTAACACTCTAAGTTGTATGTATGTATTTATTTATAATGTTCTGTAAGTGGGCAATGCAGCTCTGCATTGTGTAACTTTCTCCATTCTCCTGTAACTTCATCCCTCTTAGCCCCTAATATTTTCCTAAGAACCTATAAAAACACAATAAAAGTTACAATACAGAACAATACAATTATATAATACACATCATAAAAACGCTTATATACAAATATTCAAATTTCTGGAACCGAATAAGAATACACAATGTATGTATGTATGTATGTATGTAATTTAACACAATAATTGGTATACAAAAAACAATTAAAATTACAATAATAAAATACACAATAATTACAATTAAAATAAAACATAAAATAACCTAATTTACAATACAACCTACATATGTATAGGCCCTACATAAGTTTCAATAGTCTTTCACTTTACTCTCATCTCACTCACTGTAGTGGCACTATGACGCATTTCACTGACACTCTTAGGACACATTTCACTGACACTATAGAACACATTTCATTGACGCTATAAATTATCACTGATCGGAACTATTCACTGCACTGTAAAACCCTAACTTCACTGACTCACCTCACTTCACTGATACAACAGTTCAAATATGACAGATAATTACACCCTTATGCATACTAAAACAGAACTACATTTAAACTAAACATTTCTAGTCTAAGGCCCTCTTACACGCCATTTTTAAATAATTTACAATTCAAACCAAGGGAGTAACTCGTCAGGCTAGATAAATACATGTCACCTTAAAAAAATAAATGTTAAATGTCACCTTAATTTTAATTTGCACTTTATACACAACTTTTTAAGTTATTCTTGAATCTCCTTAAGGAAGGACAGCCCTCAGAGACCGCTGCAGATAGGTCATTCCAATCATTTATAGTTCTATTTAAAAATGAGAATTTACCTACATCCGTTTTCTGTTTCCTACATTTGATTTTAAAATCATGATCGTTCCTACCATAGTACGTTGGCTTTTCTAACCGAGCCGATATGTCTACCCATGCTTTCTGACCTAGATTTGCTCTATACAATGATGTTATTCTAGTTTTCCTAAGTCTGTTTTCCAAAGTTTCCCATTTAAGCTTCTTTTATCGTATCGTTTCCATCTTCCCTTTTACCTTTAACATATTTCACTGCCCTATACTAGATTCTTTCTAACGAATTTACCTGATATATTCTATATAGATCCCAACATGTAGATCCATAATCCATTAACGGTCGCACTAACGTTAGATATGCTATTTCCCTCGATTTGGGGCTAGCCTTTCTCAAGATTCTCTTAATGAAGTGAGTGCCCTCCATGCTTTACCCGTAACATTGTCAACATGCTCTCCCCAAGAAAGTTTGGAGTTTAAATACACTCCTAGGTATTTACAACATTGTTCTTACGGAATTACAACACCAGTAAATTCGTAATTTAGACTAGTTTCCTCTCGGGTTTTACAAAATGTTATAGATTTACTTTTAGAACCATTTATTTTCATCCTAGCGTGCAAATTAATCCGAACAACGTAATTACTTATGCAAAAACACTCAAACGGGATAAAAAAAAAAGGATCTAAGACATACTTCAGTAATCTATGTGGCCTCCCTTGTTTCTAATAACAGCTCTGAGACAATTTGGCATGGATTCCACTAATTTCCCACAAATATTTTTCATTTCTTCATCGCGAAACCATACACCAATGAGGGCAGAAATCATCTTCTCGTTTGTAGAACAATCCATTTTTTGCATTCTTCTTTTGCAAATTGACCACAAGTTCTCAATGGGGTTGATGTCGGGTGAGTTGCCTGGCCAGGGGAGTACCTGAATATTCTTCTTGTTGAAGAATTCTGTAGTTTTTCGAGACGTATGGCATGGTGCCAGGTCTTGTTGGAACAAACCTCTGCCATCCGGAAATGATTTTTGCAGCTGGGGTACGATTCTGATCTCCAATAAGTGAATATATTTGTCAGAATTCATCATTCCCTTGATAGGTATTAATGCTCCAGGCCCTTCATGTGTAAAACAACCTCAAAACATTACTTTAGGGGTATTTGGGTGCTTGTTGGAGATGAGCTGCTGTTACTTTTTCGGATTCTTTCCGTACGTAAGAAACACGGTGGCCGTGGACCTCGAAATGAGACTCAACGAAAAAAAAGTACATTCTTCCAGTCATTCACTGTCCAGTGTTGATGTAATTTTGCCCACATAACGTTTTTGCACATAACAAGGGTTAGCAGTTGCTTCTTAATAGGCTTACGAGCCCTTCGTCCAACTTCCAAAAGCCTACGCCGCACTGTTGTGACGTGAATATTCGCCCCAGTGGTAGCCATTAACTCGCGGGTTAAGTCGACAGCAGTTAGTCTAGGATTTAATTTACTTTTCCTGACAATTAAACGATCATCTGCAGGTGAAGTCTTCCTTTTCCGGCCACAGTTTCCTTTTTTCTGGGGTGTGATGGATCCAGTCTCCTGTATCGTTTTATGATCGAATTAACAGTAGCCAAACCGATGTGACATTCTGCAGCAATTTGCCTCTGTGTCATAGAAGAATGATCTGCTAATGTTTTAATTTTAGACCGTTTTCGTGGAGTTGTATCCATTTGTGAAGACGACAGAATGTACACAGGATTGCAGTATTAAGTCTTCAACACAACTGAAATGCTTATAAGTACAAAACGACAGGCAAAATGTCACATATTATAAAAAAATATAATAACGATAGACCTTCAACAATGGAATTACACGCACTACAAATGTCAATTAAAGCGGTATGAGCAGCTGTGAGGCCAACAATGACAGAAAATGTAAAAATATGTCGTGTTCGGATTAATTTGCACGATACTATATTAATGCCCAGTTATAAATGTTATTCAAGTCTGTTTGAATAGCAGCCACATCTGATTTATTTCTAATCTTTCTATAGATAATGCAGTCGTCTGCAAATAGCCTCACATTTGATGTAATATTCTGGCTTTTATTATGAGTACCGGTATGGAGAGATTCATTGCATATCGTAACACGAGCTAACATGGAAATTTGGTGACGGTATGGGTCGACCATGGTGGCGGCCTAGGTGCGCACTGGTCTGTAGTCTCGTCTGCATACCTGAGCTGGACGCCCACAACCTCCCGAATAATACGGCTCCTTTTTTGGGCTCGAGGCTCCACGCCCTTGAGTCCCTGCTTATGCAGCGTTGCTCGAGATAACAAATCTCACACTCCTTATGGAAGTCAGACCCAGACGCCTTAACGATGACAGGAAACACTTGAAATGCTGCGTTGTGTTCTCTATTTAATGAAATGAAAATGTTTGACTGAATGGCTAGTTAGGCTAGTACTTCTGTCTCCACGTAAAAGTCTAGAGTATAAATCTTACAACATAAGTTTCAAGGTGGCATTTGGTTTGATTGAGGAGGACACATCGATGCACTCCGATTTATTCTAATATTATTCCACAAATTGTCCCTTCACGAATATTATTTGAAGGAAAGCGCAATTGTCTTCCATCTGTGGTGTTCAGTATTATTATTGTTGCTGTTGTTATTACTCTGTCGAATATCCGTTTGAGAAGATTAACTCCATATGTAGATGAAATTATTGGGGATCATCAATGTGGTTTTAGGGGTAATAGATCGACTATTGATTAGATTTTTTGTATTCGACAGATATTGGAGAAAAAATGGGAGTAAAAGGGTACAGTACATCAGTTATTCATATATTTCAAAAAGGCGTATGACTCGGTTAAAAGAGAAGTTTTATATAATATTCTTATTGAATTTGGTATTCCCAAAAAACTAGTTCGATTAATTAAAATGTGTCTTAGTGAAACTTACAGCAGAGTCCGTATAGGCCAGTTTCTATCAGATGCCTTTCCAATTCACTGCGGGCTAAAGTAGGAGATGCACTATCACCTTTACTTTTTAACTTTGCTCTAGAATATGCCATTAGGAAAGTTCAGGATAATAGACAGGGTTTCGAGCTGAATGGGTTACATCAGCTTCTTGTCTATGCGGATGACGTGAATATGTTAGGAGAAAATCCACAAACGATTAGGGAAAACGCGGAAGTTCTAATTGAAGCAAGTAAAGCGATAGGGTTGGAAGTAAATCCCGAAAAGACTAAGTATATGATTATGTCTCGTGACCAGAATATTGTACGAAATGGAACTATAAAAATTGGAGATTTATCTTTCGAAGATGTGGAAAAATTCAAATATCTTGGAGCAACAGTCACAAATATAAATGACACTCAGGAGGAAATTAAACGCAGAATAAATATGGGAAATGCCTGTTATTATTCGGTTGAGAAGCTTTTGTCATCTAGTCTTCTGTCAAAAAATCTGAAAGTTAGAATTTATAAAACAGTTACATTACCGGTTGTTCTGTATGGTTGTGAAACTTGGATTCTCACTTCGAGAGAGGAACAGAGATTAAGGGTGTTTGAGAATAAGGTTCTTAGGAAAATATTTGGGGCTAAAAGGGATGAAGTTACAGGAGAATGGAGAAAGTTACACAACGCAGAGCTGCACGCATTGTATTCTTCACCTGACATAATTAGGAACATTAAATCCAGACGTTTGAGATGGGGAGGACATGTAGCACGTATGGGCGAATCCAGAAATGTATATAGAGTGTTAGTTGGGAGGCCGGAGGGAAAAAGACCGTTGGGGAGGCCGAGACGTAGGTGGGAAGATAATTTTAAAATGGATTTGAAGGAGGTGGGATATGATGGTAGAGACTGGATTAATCTTGCTCAGGATAGGAACCAATGGCGGGCTTATGTGAGGGCGGCAATGAACCTCCGGGTTCCTTAAAAGCCAGTAAGTAGTTGTTATTACTCAGGTCTGTATTGTATGCACACATCTTTTCATATGCATTATGATTGCCAAGCAGACAGATTTCCTTTATCATTGGTGTACAAAGAAAGTGACTACGTATGTCATAAGTAGGGTTACCATAGTTATATTATTCTTCTCTACATTCTTAACATTGTGTCTAATGTGAATGCATTTAACTTTTTTATAACCCTAACATATTTGTAATTCATTTTGAATCTTGCGTACACTACTTTTAACACTTGAATATAAGTAATTGATTAACTAGCGGACTTACTCGTGTTAATTATGTAAGTCTGTGCGGCTTACAGCTGTTTCGGTGCTTCATCACATCATCCTCAGAGCCTACTAGATCTCGGCATCATCTCGAACTTCTCTGCCTGTCGTGTGGGTGCGTTTGATTGTTGAAAAGTGGAGTCAAATAGTGTGTGTGTACTGAAATTGATCTGTGTGTTGAGAATTTGATCAGGATGTGTTTTAGTGTGTTTGTATATTTCATATTGTTCTAGTGTGTTGAGTTTTTGGTTCTTGGGTTGTATGTGTAGGATTTCCATGTCCGCATCCTATAATTCCACACATAATTACCGATTGAAATAAAGTTAAATATATTGTACGTAATAAACTTATTGACAAGTTATTCCTCAATAAAACAAAATAATATACTATTTTACGTAATTTATTACAAAGGTAATTAATGTGTTGGATCCATTTTAAATGATTATCGAAAATATGCCAAAATACTTAACTTCAGAGGAATCTTTAATAATAATCGGACATTTACACTGTATAAGAGAACAATCAGAATTATGTAATTTAATACGTGATACAGATGTAGGAGGTTTGTTAAATTTTTCAGATAATGAGAATGGAATAATTATGGTTTTATTTTCGTTGATAGAAAGGTAATTTATGTCAAACCATTTTTTTATTAATTTAAGTCCATTATTTGAATTATTATATGCATCAAACCAAGTTTTCCACCAAAAAGTAAAACTGTGTCATCTGCATAAGAATAGTGAACACCATTGAATGCGTGTTTTCTTTTGAAACATTCTGTTTAATTTAACTTGAGTCAAAAGGGAGGTTTGAAATGAGTTAGAAAATACTATAATTGAAATAGATAACGTTCGTGCTCTTTTAGTACAGGAAATTAACCAAATTTATAAATCTGATAGTAATATTTGCAAATAAACAATAAAGTGAAATGCTCTTACTTCGTCATCGGCGTAACACGAAATGACTAGATAGTGACGTATAGAGCTGGCTTTGTATGTTTGTGACGTGCGTACTTTCCTTATTCTGTCACGCTCTCTTCCGATATTGAACTATTACAATAATTGAAAGCCTCTATTGCGCAGGCTCATAAAATTGGTTTGTATAAGTCGCCACATGTAGGCTGAGTAAAGTAATGTAGTGTACACAGGAAGTTTTCAGATTTAGTATCCATGAATTGGAAGCGCGTTCCGTGGGTTATTCAACATTGATATAGGCCTAATCCAATATTACTTATGTCCAAAATGTATTAGTTAATACTTACTTACTGGCTTTTAAGGAACCCAGAGTTTCATTGCCGCCCTCATATAAGCCCGCCATTGGTCCCTATCCTGAGCAAGATTATTCCAGGCTCTACAATCATATCCCACCTCCCACAAATCCATTTTAATATTATCCTCCCATCTACGTCTCGGCCTCCCCAAAGGTCTTTTTCCCTCCGGTCTCCTAACTAACACTCTATATGCATTTCTGGATTCGCCCATACGTGCTACATGCCCTGCCCATCGCAAACGTCTGGATTTAGTGTTCCTAATTATGTCAAGTGAAGAATACAATGCGTGCAGTTCTGCGTTGTGTAACTTTCTCCATTCTCCAGTAACTTCATCCCTCTTAGCCCCAAATATTTTCCTAAGCACCTTATTCTCAAACACCCTTAACCTATGTTCCTCTCTCAGTAGACCAGGCGCGCTCTATCTATTCTAACTCTATGAGGTATACCAGTGATGTCAAAACAAGCGCATTTTTCTGACCTTGACATCGTGCGCGGGCAGCAAGAGCTAAGTATGGAAAGAGGAAGGGTTATGTATATGATTAAGCAACCTGTTGGATTAAGAAAACAGTGACTCACAAACTTCAAACGGAACGTGAAATTTTATGTCGTTATTTTTATATGGCTTCTTTCTGTTTAATATTATCTATATTGTCTATAAAACAAAAGTACTAGCACTGATTTCTTAATATTGTACTTGTGTTTTAAATCTTAATAACATAATAGAGAGTTAAGAAGGAATATTCACTTAAATTTCATAGTATTATAATTATACTATATTAAGTGGATGAAGCACATCATTCATAAATAAAGTGACATTCCAAAGAAAGAGATTGAATATGACATGATAAGTTGGAATTTATATTGATGGTATCTTTAGCCTTACAAAAGTAATCAATAAACTAATCAAAACAATATTACAGTACAAAGCAAAGTTACCCAGGTACTGTATCTGTTTTAAGTGTAACTAATATTGCATAACAAAACTCTTATCGCATTATGCTTTTAAGGTGATATTGGTGAGCAACTTCCTATCATCAGAATATTAAATTATTTTCTCGAAATCTGCTGAAGCTATAGAGCTGACATTTTTACAACACACGGACACGTATCTTTTGCTTATGATATAACAGTGGTTACTTTGTTAATTTATTTCCTTACAAACAATTTCCATGCGAATATTTTCAAAAATTTCAATACACTGTCTTCAGTAATACGTATATACGGTATATTAGATTTACGAAAACATTCTGTAAGACTACTAAATAAATAGGCCTATAACTGAAAATGTCTTTTCTATACGAAAAGTTGAGAAAATGTTTCTTTTGAATAAAAAAATCAAGCTTGTGAAAAATGAGCATTAAAATCAAAACTTACATTCTTATAATGCAGTTATACATCTCAGACAAATCTAAAAATTACCATGGATACAGTTTTAAAAAGTTCTCTTCTCTTTATCTATTGAATCAGTGCTGGCCATCCCTGAATATAGCTCGACCAAGCGGTATATACTACCTCTGTCGTCTGTCTCTTTCCTTTCCGATGTAAAGCGCTCAGTCTCTCCTGAGCTCTAAAGCGCGCGCTTGCTCCTATGGGCATCAATTGACATGACTGATCTACTCGTATACAGTAGTAATATTGGAACGATACATGACGGATAAAAGAGCATAGCATTGTATTATAAAGTACTGTATGATAGTGGTGATGGCGATGGCGATGCTGATGCTGATAGATGGTGCGACTTATAATCATGGAGTCACACGTGATTATACAGTACAGCGACACAAGACGGTGCAGTTTGTTTGTAAGTACAGTAAATACATTTATTAACCAAGGAATGTACTTTTTTATTATACAATGATTCATTGCCTTTTGTGGGGATGCATTTGTTGGGCACTTCACATCACTGTTTTTCATTGCAATTTAACGTAGTAAATGCTTACATTTAACTGAATATATCAGAATTGTTTTCTTGAATGTTTTAATTAAGTTTATGCTCGACCATGCCGAAATGTAGTAATTTTACACCTGGTAGCAGCCCTTTAATGGACCTCATTAAAGTACACCTATTCATTTAAGTTCAGGTGTTCCACCAATCAGAAAATACCACTGTAGCAATATGGAAGCGCAAGTATCGATTATTCTCGGATATGCAATCCAAAGACAACTAGCTGCTACTAGCTGTTCTGTTACTATAATAATTAGCGTTAGTTGTAAATAATATTCAAATAAATTCAATTTGTCATCTCGTTTTTCAATGTCTAATTCAATTTCAAGGTTATATCAAGATTAATGTTTATTTTACTCTCTAGATTATATCAAGGTCAATGTCGACATTTGTTTCTCGGAAATAATCAATACTTTCGCGTCTGCGCACATCTCACAATTTACAAGGTATTGGACAAGGTCAGTTCCGCTCCTCAGTCAGATAAGAATAACATGAATACTTATGAATAATTTCAAATTAGAAATATGGTCGAACATAAGAAGTCGTATGAAACTTGACTATAATGGTAATTAAGACGCTCGTATGAAAATTATGGAACGAGCGCAAGCGAGTTTCATAAACATACAAATTGAGCTATCTATTCGGACGTATTCATCATGCAGTGTATATTATACTGCCTACAGCACATTAGCGTACAATATAGAGAATGAAGTTAAATTGAGAAATAATATAATAATAATAATGATAATAATAATAATAATAATAATAATAATAATAATAATAATAATAATAATAATAATATGGATATTTAAATACGTTTTTGAAAATTGTGGCCGTTCATTTCGATACACGCTTCAGTTCTTTTGTGCATATTATCGCACTATAGACTATTCTACCTAATTCAAATTACCAGTTTCTGCCTTCGTACTAGTAACTCATGTTGAAATAATTCTGTACCTACTCTGTGAAAGAGTACCGGTACCTTACATACTGTAAATTCAATCTTCACTTCTGCTCGATCCGAAAAGATAAAATTACTCAGACATACTATCTACTGTCCGTCCAAGTGGTTATGTCGCAGGGTCGTAGAAAGGGGGGAAATCATGTGACAGTTAATTAGTTAACGAGGCCCTTTTATTCAAGTTATTTTAAACAGTTGTATGGGTATAATATTACGTAGACGTCCAATTCCTTACAGAAATTTATGTTCTCAGAAAGAGCTAAGACAGCCCAGCCACTAGCCTTTACGGAGAGGCGAATAGAAGCAGGTAGGGAAAATCGGAATGCGACGTAGGAAAATGGACGACAGTACCTGTGCGAAAATGTTGCAATATTGAAAGCTCTTTCGTTACTGGAAAACGCGAACATATTTTTGTTACTGTTTACTATGACCGTAAGTCTACTATGACTGTATATGGGGACTTGGATCTGTGTGGAGGACGGTTGAACTTCATTAGTAGAAGGGGTGGGAGTGAAGTACATTCAAAAACTCAGGTACAATGAAAATTGAAGTAAAAATAAAATGATGTCCCTGTAGAATACACTTAAAATAACACATGTAAAATGTTGGAGGAAATAGTATTTCGAGATTATTATTTTATTTTTCAGTACAGTTGTTTAATTTATAACAATTAAAACCTAGAGTCAATTATTTACCATAAAGAAATGCCTGAATTTAACACTACTTACAATATAAAGCTTCACTATTCTACGATATCTTACTTCTGTTGTTTGAGTGTTTTTAGCCATATTTAACTATCTTTGGCCATAAGTACTCGTAGGTCTATAATGCATGTTTCCGTCTTTAAGTAAACGTGAAAATAATATTTCTTCCGATCTTCGATCTTAGTGTAATCGAAGGATTGTTGAGTGAATCCAACTGTTCTTAAGAAAAGCGTTCAGGTTATTTTTATTGTGTGGAAATGTTTTGACATCGTGCTTCTCCCCTCACTTTCATGGACCATGAAGATGTAAACGCAGGCCCCTTCTAAGGATTGCTTCGTATCAAGGGTAAGTTATGTCTCACAACATAACAAACGACCGCGGTATGAAGCCAAAGGTGTTCCCCTTCCTTTCTGGTTGTAATCACAGATATCTTTCGCCGAGGGAAAGATACGAAGAAACGACTAATTTCACACCTCAGCACTTGCCATAACTTACACCAATCGGAGGAGATTGTGGGGAAGCATTTTGTGTGGAACATATTCTTAAAGGCTTCCCGAACCTCTGTTTAAACTTGCCGACAACCATAAATTTTCACTTCCCGAATGAAAGAATAGAAATTTATATTTACTAAATTGCTTTGTGTGGAGTGTGGCATTGTATGAAGCAAAAAAACATGGACATTACAACGGAGTGAAGAGAAGTGACTAGAAGTGGATGGAGCGTGTGAAATGGACAGACAAAATAAGAATTGAAGCTGTGCTGGAAAGAGAGGGTGAAGAAATAATGATGCTTAAAATGATCAGGAAGATAAAAATGAATTGGTTGGATCATCACCTGGGAAGAAACTGCCTACTGAAGGATGCACTGGAAGGAATGGTGAACGGTAGAAGAATTCCGGTTAGAAGAAGATATCAGATAATAGACGACACTAAGATGCGGAGACTAAGAGGAAGGCAGAAAATAGGAAATATTGGAGAATGCTGGGTTTACAATCTATGGAAATTGTTAGATACGTAAAATGAGTTATTATGAAATGAATGAACTTTTTTACAAAAGAATAGCGTGACTCAGAGATGGAAATAACCATTCTTTGTATTGAATTGTAACAATATTTTCTAAAAAAGAATAATAGCAAGCGTGTTCAATTAATTTAACAATTGCTGTTGTTGTCCAGCCAACTGTTCGAAGATAGGTTTGAACCTCATAAGTGACATCAATAAGATACCACTCATGAGACAACTAAACCAGGTGATAATGGGGTAAGGTGGCCAGTTCCTTTCCCTCTCCATTGCATATTATTGTTTTTGAATATTTGATTCATTTCTATGCTGTGTACTTAATGTGAAAGACACAAAGATACAACTTACACTTTCCGGTCTTGAAATACAGGGACATCATTTTATTTTTACTTCAATTTTTATTGTAACTGAGTTTTTGAATGTAGGCCTACTTCACTCCCACCCCTTCTACTAAGGAAGTTCCAACTCCACACAGAACCAAGACCGCAGATAGTAAGCAGCACTGAGTTACTGAGTATAGTACGTTCCAGAAATATGTTCGCGTTTTCCAGTGACGAAAGAGCTTTCAATATTGAATCATATTTTCGCACAGGTACTGTCCGTTTGCCTACGCCGCATCCCGATTTCCCCACCTACTTCTGCTCGCCCCTCTGTAATAGCTGGGCTGTCTTAGCTCTTTTCTGAAAACATTAATTTCTCTTAGGAATTGGAAGTTTACGTAATATTATACAGCTGTTTAATTTAACTTAAATAAAAGGGCCTCGTTAAGTAATTAACTGTCACGTGATTTCCTCCTTTCTATAATTCTGCGGCATAACCACTTGGACGGACAGTAGATAGCATGTCTGAGTAATTTTATATTTTCGGGTCGGGCAGAAGTGAAGATTGAATTCACAGTACGTAGAGTAGGTACAGAATTATTTCAACATGAGTTACTAGTACGAAGGACGAAACTGGCAATTGGAATAAGATGCAATAGTCTATAGTGCTATAATATGCACAAAAGAACTGAAGCCTGTATCGAAATGAACGGCCACCATTTTCAAAATTGTGTTTAAATATTCATATTATGATTATTTTTAAATTTAACTTCTTTCTCAATACTGTACGCTAATGTGCTGTAGACAGTATAATATACACTGCATAATGAATACGTTCGCATGGATAACTCACTTCGTGAGTAAAAACACTTATTCTTAATACAGTACTGTACTTTGATTAAAGAAAAACCTAATGAAAATTATCAAACTCAAAATCGCGATATTTCTAGTTTACGTAAATGGATGAACTACTTTTCTTCCATCCTATACCTAGTAGAGTGATTTGTGTTTTACGCCAGTATCATCGAACTATAGTCGTGGAAGGGGTAAGAAACGATGTTTCGGTTCTCTAAAGGTATAGACAGGTTAATATTAAAAATGTTAGTAAAAATAAAATGATGTCCCTGTATTTCACAGAATTGTGATAACGAATATGTTGTATTGATAGTGAAAGGAATAAGGCTCTTAGAATTTACGTTAACAGATAAATTGTCCTTCAAAAGACTGCCGGCATTGTTTGTGAGTGCAGGTTATGGTTATAAGAAAAGTTTAGTGTTTATAGTCTATCAATAAAATGCAACTCTAAGATTTTAGTACTGATTATTACCCGATCATTCTGTTAGTGGAACGGTAGTTGCTGGTACTAATGCACAGCGCGCTCCTGTTACGTCACCTGTACAATACGATCGCTCTCTTATTCTAGTCCAGGCCTGCAGAACTAGCAAAGTAGGGGAACTATGACGTCAGCCTCACTCTACTTCTATTGGGGATGATCGATTTCCGCCCCGAGAATGAATGTTGATGCAGCCGGGCGTAACTAGAACGCCGTGACCGCGCAGGTAGAAAAGGTGGGTGGGGTAAGAAAGGGGAGGAAAGCAGTCCCTCTCAAGAGCTACAGTTCTGCAGGCCTGTTCTAGTCATAGACTGTGTGCTTCTCTTTCCTACAGAGTAATGTAAGATCGCAGAGCCGCTGTTTACATTCCACATAAAAAATGGTCATCTAGTACATAATGTGTCAGACAAGGGTGCACTATGTCACACAGCCTTGTAATCTGTAAAATAAGCATACGTATTTATTACAGACTAGCCGTAACCGTGCGCTGCGCTGCACCCGTTAGAAATAAATATAAAGTAATTATATAATTAAAATAGGACATTTGATCCAGGGAACATTCGTGTTTGATAGAAGGATAAATCGTTTATTATCTTACTTAATTTAAATTGAATTAAAAAATTAAAAATGCGATCATTTTGATCCAGAGACCACTCATTTGGTCATAAAAATTAGTTTAGGAAATACAGGAAACGAATATACAGAATAGCCTATCAAGTTTTCTGTGCATAAGAAACTATTTTAATCTTACCTGTCCTCGATTCACTCAGAAGTTACTGTAATAACATTATAGCATTATGTCCATCTAGAGAAACTACACTTTCCAATGGTGAAATAATAATTAATTATACAAATCGGTTAATTTAGCTTCCGATATTACTTCATACAAACACAGAAACATTATCTGTAGGCTATCTTTCATAGCTTTCGATTATTGCTGTCCAATTCCCTTATAGACGAAGTCATTTGTTTTTTAATTCATTACACGGCCTTAGATGGCAGTTATTTTAATTTTAAAACTCATTTATCTAATTAAATATCAGTCCTATCAACATTTTTCAAGGAATAAAACTTATCGCAAATTACTGTTAAAGAAATTTTTGTTATGTAACATTTTTCACAAAAATAAATAATAAGCGAGATATTTCGATTTATTTAATTCAGGCCCCTTATAACCTCCCCCTTTTAAATGTATTTTGAATGCCATATAGCCTAAAATCTAAGTTACAACGAACTTAATTTATATTCCAATTTTCATCGAAATCCGTTCATCCATTATCGCGTGAAAAAGGTAACAAACATACAGACAGACAGACAGGCAAACCAAAATTTCAAAAAAAGCGATTTTCGGTTTCAGGGTGGTTAATTATATATGTTAGGACCAATTATTTTTGTAAAATCGAAAATTACCAGAAAAAGTTCGGCTACAGATTTATTATTAGTATAGATTAGCAAATAAAATTAAAAACAAGTACTATTTTTAAAATATACTTATTTAAGAATAAATAAAATCATAATCGCACACTCGAAAAATGAGCGCATTTTAACAGAGAATATAATCTCTAAATTTCTGCAAGACTAAAATAATCGAATTTTGGACAGCGGAACTTTTAACAGCAGAAATTGTACAGTAATTTAGGATGATATGACATAATAGGTCAGTTAGGCCTATCTAGACTAAACTAGCCTATATTATGTCCTTATTTAAGTAATCCTGAAACAAAGCTGCATAAAATCCAGAAACTTATAGGTCTATTTACATTAAAAGGACATTGAAATTGAATGAGAATTCATAGTTCTTAGTGTCCCTGTCTGTATGAAAAAAAAATGAAGCAATAAGGATGAGACTTCTTTCTCCACTGTTGAACCACAAATTGAGTGAGAAAATGCGACTTAATCTATAGTATAAATGCTATTTCTGAAAACAGAGAAATGTACGGAGAAGGAGTAAAAATGGAATACCATACAAAATAGTGCGTTATTGTCCGAAGGGAAAAGAAGTGTTGTCCAGAAGGCAAAGATAATTGGAAGGATCGATTCTGAAATCATTGAGTCGGGACAAATGAAATTGTGGCGTATACCATACAGACGTATACAAACTCAAATGTAACACCTACAAGAACTTCTACATAGGACAGACTGGCAGATCGTTTCAAACACGTTACAAAGAACACATCACAGCCATAACAAAATTACAAAACACCTCCACATATGCAGAACACATCACAAATGCCAACCACACCTACAAAGACATCAACACATGCATGGAAATACTACACATCCAACCAAAAAGCCAGAAACTCAACACACTAGAACAATATGAAATATACAGACACATGAAAACACACCCCAACGAAATTCTCAACACACAACTCAAATTCAAAACACATACGCTCTTTGACTCTACACTACGAACGCACCCTCACAGGAAAAAAACAGGCGCCAAGACCAACAGCGACCAGTTCTGAAGATGACCCAAAATAGGTCGAAACATGTTAACAAGGTACGTTAAAATTTAACACAAGAAAGTTCTTATCATACATATTCCGAAGTTATACAGTGTTAAACGTTGTGTGATCAAGATGTAAAGAATAAAATTGTCCTAATTCTTGAGTAAAGTTGTAACTATGATTAAATATTTTAATTTCATATATAAGTTACAGCTTCTCGCTTAAGGGATTTTGTGGTGAACAAAACAATTACGTGCGTATTTGCTTGTTTTTCGCACAGAACCAAAACGCGGTAAGTGTGAAATACTACATTCAGTATTCCCAATGTAACACACATAACAATTTCACTCTTCTTACCGCTTAAGCGCGACATTCATTTTACTGCTTTAGGCTTTTAACATATTATTTTTAGAGACGTGTAACATAGTAATAATTATAAATTGAAACTTACCAGTGCAATTTCACCTAAATTGCAATATTAATTATTGTTTTTAAATATTTGCAAAAATTAAGTAAACTCTACAACTCCACGAAACTTATCTCATTCCTGATTCAAGTAACATTAATGAAGCCGTGAAAAAATCAACGAGATTCCAGATGCCGATGTTATTACTGCAATATGTTATATAAATAATATTGTTAAATATTAAAACGAAATATAAATCATTGCATAACCTTACCGTTTGTTTTAAGTTCGCATTTATAGACTGGGGGGAAAAAAAAGACAGACGTATATCACGGCCTGCTGGAGTATAGTAAACACAGAAAACATTTTACAGCAACAATGTTGAAGAAAGATATTTTGGTGTTCCGAAGTTGGCGTCACTAAAACAGAAACCAACATGGAGATTTCATTGCAACTAATTAGAAATTCGTCTTTCAGGTATGTAATAAACGATCTTCGCACAAAATAATGTACGATACACGAGCGGTATGTTTGTTTTCATGTTCTCGGAAATTAAAAAAGCTCAACAACGTTTCGCTTTTTCAATCTTTTCCTCGACCATGAAAAGTCAACATACCGCTCTTGTAACGTATATTACTATTTTTATAGCTTCGTAGAAGTTTCGTTTCAGGTCTTTATCGGTATAATATTATCAAGGAAGCAGTGTTCTACAACTTTCCGTATACACCTTGCATAATTTTATAATACACAGTTCATACTCATCTCCTCTTTCTGTAGGTTGTATACTTATGAAAAGATGCAGGTTACAAAGATAAAGAATGAATTAATTACGACAATAAATGCAATAATTCTTTCACAAGGTCCCTCACTGAGCAGTTCAATTGTCTCTGTGGTTCTCTCTCTCTTTTTTTTTCCTATTCCTGAGAGCGTGGGAATATTTAAAGTGTTTTCTGCTACACATAGAATTACTATCGCAGCCTAATTCCTCTGTGCAAACGTGTAGGTGGTACAAGATGAACGATAGCCAATGAACTCATTGTCACCAGTCAGTCCTCTTCTTTTTATGTCCCAACTTGCACTTTACTCTTTCCCTCTACGTAAATTTCGTAAAGGAGTTGTGGCGGAGGAGGCGACTACGATACGTGCTTTGTGCTTAGCCTTGTAACCCATATATTTCGTTTTCTCGCTATCGTCGTCATCGTCATCGTCATCGTCGCCATCATCATCACTATCGAATTATTAATGATTGGTCTTGAAGTCTGATTACGCATTATCCTTTTCTTGTAAAGATTATGAATAATTGCAATTTCAATGACATAGGGGCTGTTAAACTCTATTCTTCTGTAACTTCATCCCTCTTAGCTCCAAATATTTTCCTAAGCACCTTATTCTCAAACACCCTTAACATCTGTTCTTCTCTCAAAGTGAGAGTCCAAGTTTCACAACCATATAAAACAAGCGGTAACATAATTGTTTTATAAATCCTAACTTTCAGCTTTTTTGACAGCAGACTGGATGATAAAAGCTTCTCAACCGAATAATAACACGCATTTCTCATATTTATTCTGCGTTTAATTTCCTCTCGAGTGTCATTTATATTTGACACTGTTGCTCCAAGATATTTGAATGTTTCCACCTCTTCAAAGGATAAATTTCCTATTTTTATATTTCCATTTCGTTAAATATTCTGGTTAAATCCATATGTAGATGAAATTATTGGGGATCATCAGTGTGGTTTTAGGCGTAATAGATCGACTATTGATCAGATTTTTTGTATTCGACAGATATTGGAGAAAAAATGGGAGTATAAGGGTACAGTACATCAGTTATTCGTAGATTTAAAAAAGGCGTATGACTCGGTTAAGAGAGAAGCTTTATATAATATTCTTATTGAATTTGGTATTCCCAAGAAACTAGTTCCATTAATTAAAATGTGTCTTAGTGAAATTTAAGCAGAGTCCGTATAGGTCAGTTTCTATCTGATACTTTTCCAATTCACTGCGGGCTAAAGCAGGGAGATGCACTATCACCTTTACTTTTTAACTTCGCTCTACAATATGCCATTAGGAAAGTTCAGGATAACACAGAGGGTTTGGAATTGAACGGGTTACATCAGCTGCTTGTCTATGCGGATGACGTGAATATATTAAGAGAAAATCCACAAACGATTAGGGAAAACGCGAGAATTTTACTTGAAGCAAGTATGGAAATAGGTTTGGAAGTAAATCCCGAAATGACAAAGTATATGATTATGTCTCGTGAAGAGAATATTGTACGAAATGGAAATATAAAAATTGGAAATTTATCTTTTGAAGAGGTGGAAAAATTAAAATACCTGGAAGCAACAATAACAAATATAAATGGTACTCGGGAGGAAATTAAACACAGCATAAATATGGGAAATGCCTGTTATTATTCGGTTGAAAAGTTTTTATCATCCAGTCTGCTGTAAAAAAAATCTGAATGTTAGAATTTATAAAACAGTTATATTACCGGTTGTTCTGTATGGTTGTGAAACTTGGACTCTCTCTTTGAGAGAGGAACAGATTAAGGGTGTTTGAGAATAAGGTTCTTAGGAAAATATTTGAGGCTAAGAGGGATGAAGTTACAGGAGAATGGAGAAAGTTACAGAACACAGAGCTGCACGCATTGTATACTTCACCTGACATAATTAGGACCATAAAATCCAGACGTTTGAGATGGGCAGGGCATGTAGCACGTATGGGCGAATCCAGAAATGCATATAGAGTGTTAGTTGGGAGGCCGGAGGGCAAAAGGCCTTTGGGGAGGCCGAGACGTAGATGGGAAGATAATATTAAAATGGATTTGAGGGAGGTAGGATATGATGGTAGAGACTGGATTAATCTTGCTCAGGATAGGGACCAATGGCGGGCTTATGTGAGGTCGGCAATGAGCCTCCAGGTTCCTTAAAAGCCATTAAGTAAATAAAATATTCTGGTCACGAGACATAATCATATACTTTGTCTTTTCGGGATATACTTCCAAACCTATCTCTTTACTCACTTCAAGTAAAATTCCCGTGTTTTCCCTAATAGTTTGTGGATTTCTTTCATCTGCTCAGGATTGAATGAAAGTCTGGAAGCAAATCACCATTCCCATCCTTGATCACGTTTACCCTTGCCTGATATCCGTTCTTAAATTCCTTTATGCCCTCATATAAATCTCTAATGTTATTATTCTTACTATTTGTTTCTACCTCATTCAGTTTTTCCTTCAAGTAATCTCTCTTTTTTATCCCTAAGTGTATGACTTGCTTCCCGTCTTTCATTGGAATAATTATCTCTATTCGCATTGAGTGGATCCTGTAAGAATTTAAATTTTGCCTGTTTCCTTCTTTACACTACCATTGAACAATCTTCATGAAACCACGGTTTCTTTTTCTTAATTTCATTATAACCTATGCTCTGCTCAGCTGCATCTTCAGTTCTTGAGTTCCAATGCGAAAACGCAAGTAACAATGTCAGAACGATCAGTCGGTTTTACATGTGGGAGTGAAGCAATAGCTATTTCAGGTTATTGTGGATTGTAGGTTAGAGTTATGAAAATATCCTCTCCTCTCCTCTCTCCCCTCTCCCCTTTCTGCCCTCTTGCCCTCTGGCCCTCGTGCCCTTGTGCCCTCGTACTCTCTGGCCCTCGTGCCTTCTGGCCCTCGTGCCCTCTGGCCCTCGTGCCCTCAGGCCCTCATGCCATCTGGCCCTCGTGCTATCGTGTCCTCGTGCTATCCTGCTCTCGTGCCCTCTGGCCCTCGTGCTCTCTTGCCCTCGTGCTCTCGTGCCCTCTTCTCTTCTCTTCTCTTCTCTTCTCTTCTCTTCTCTTCTCTTCTCTTCTCTTCTCTTCTTCTTTCTCTTCTCTTCTCTTCTTTCTCTTCTCTTCTCTTCTCTTCCTGTTTTCTTCCTGTTTTCTGGTTTTTTGCCTTCTTTCTCCATTCGCTTGCTTTCTACGTGATTCTCAATCTCTCCTACTGTATCTTAGATCCTTGTCATTGTTACAAGTTTCATATTCAATCTCTACATTGCCTTCAGCGTCATCATCAGCATCATCATCTGAACTTTCATCTATGATCTGCACCTAAGTTTTCATCCAGTGTTACTTTGTTAGATAAAAAAAACACTTAAAGGAATAAATAAACTGCACTAACAAAACATTTTCTATTAGTATTATTGATACGTAAATCTGACGTACACATCCAAATAATTATATTTCATAATAAGTTGGCCAAGCGTGTAAGTTGCAACCTGCTGTCACGACTACTATAGTCAGCAACTGAAATACGGAGGCATAGCTAGAATAAGGAGCTGCTCTCTTGGCGGGAAAAGTAGTGAGGATCAATTGTTTATCCATTATACGTCAAAATTACGTACGACAGAAGTTTTAAACAATGGCATTACTTCCTTGTGAGCAGGAAGAAAACAACTGTTTGATCACAGTATAGAGATATGTTCTCTATACTAGTGGTTTGATTTCCACATATCCTACAAGTTTAATACAAGTAGTGATAAGTTCATAACAATAACCTTAGTATCTCGTTATCATTATATTACTTCTCTTCAAATAATTATCTACAGTCAGATGGAAAGAAGTTTATGAGATTATACGTTCTCGTGCATAAACTCCAAACTTCGCGTTGATGTCGATGTTATAGGCATTCCTAATTTATAGTCTCAACAAATGTTGACGCAACATCCGTCGATCGACCACGCTGTTACGTAAGTTTTATAGTTTTCAGTAATATATATATATATATATATATATATATATAGCCGTTACTCAGTATATTATAGAAATGAAGATCTAATATAAAATATTCTTTCTATGCATCTACTTAAGGCCCCAAAAGATTTCACTTTCATATCATCAGTATACCATTATGTGTTGCATTAACTATAATAATATTTAATTTTTAATGGTAATAATGTGTCATCAAACATTCTTAAGTTTTGTAGTTCTTAATGTCCAATGCACAGCTGTACTCGGAAAACTACAGACCAGAGAATCAGACCTGTAAATTATTTTTTATACGTTATCAAAAAATTACACAAATGAAGATCGACATATTGGCATTTTGACGAGAAAGAATCTGAGCCATCTGAACTCTATGTCAGCAATCCTGTAGGTCATGGCCTTCGTGTAATAGTCTATTGTTTATTGTAGTGTGTGTTTTGTTTTATTCTGAAGTGCAATTAATTAGTTCTCAAAACTGACGGAAGATGGATTTTGGAAAAAAGGAAAATGATGTAGGAAAATTGACATTTCACTGAAAACTACTATTTTTCTGAAAAACTTTGGGTTCCAAGCTTCAAAATGAGGGGTCATTTATTAAAATCCCTTCAGCCGGTTTCCCGTAATTTCCATTACCAGTTCAAGTTATATATATATAGATTGATATTGCTTTGATTAGTTTATTGATTACTTTTACAAGGCTAAAGATACAATCAATATCAATTCCAATTTATCATGTCATACTCAATCTTTTTTTTTTGAATATCAATTTATTATGTTTCATTCATTTAGTACAGTATAGTTGTACTACTATGGAATTTATGTTAATATTCCTTCTTAACTTTTTATTATGATTTTTATTATGTTATTAACGTTTAAAACACAACAGTAATATTAAGAAATTGGTGTTAGTACTTTCGTTTTACAGACAATTATCATCAGAAAGAGCCATATAAAAATAACGACATAAAATTTCACGTTCCGTTTGACATTTGTACACCACTGTTTTCTTAATCCAACAGGCTGCTTATTCATATAAATAATCCTTCCTCCTTCCATGCCTAGCGCTTGAATCCCGCGCACGACGTCAAGGTCAGAAAATTGCGCTTGCGTTGACATCACTGCCTTAAGTAATACTTTGTTACTTAGTAAATTATTTATATTCTTGTTGCTTCCTTTATGAATAATTAGAATTTAAAAAATATGAATGTCTTTTCTTAGTTGTCACATGGAAGAAAGTACGAGTAGTAAAATAAGATTGGACCTTTTTTCCTCAAAATAACTTTTTTTTTCTGGTGTGCTCTTCTTCTACCAACCATCCCAATTGAATTTCGAGTTTACGTTGACAATGTTTTGTTCAGCAACCGCTGATCATTGTACTCCTTAGCTCATAATCTAGTGCTGTGTGCCTCTAGGGGACATGCGTAATCACGACACGATCGATACGCAACTGCGTGAGTAGCTTCATGCAGGAAAGCAAGCGTGGTGACTTATTATGAAGAGGTTGCTTTTGTATTACTTCCATTGCTATTGGAAGATCGATAACGTATCTACAGTTCAGTTTGAGATCTCCTTATAATTGAAATGAACTTTCGAAATTTCAGTCGTCAGACCCATCCCGCTCTCACGCCTGCAATATTCATACAGAGACATCATTTTATTTTTACTTCAATTTTTATTGTACCTCAGTTTTTGAATGTACTTCACTCCCACCCCTTCTACTAATGAAGTTCAACCGTCCTCCATACAGATCGAAGACCGCGTATTCAGTCATAGTAGCCTTACCGTCACAGTACGTTCCAAAAATATGTTCGCGTTTTCCAATGACGAAAGAGCTTTCAATATTGCATCATTTTCGCACAGGTACTGTCGTCCATTTGCCTACGTCGCATTCCGGTTTTTCCCACCAGCTGCTATTCGCCTCTCTGTAAAGGCTAGTGGCTGGGCTGTCTTAGCTCTTTTCTGACAACATTAATTTCTGTTAGGAATTGGACATCTACGTAATAGTATACCCATGCAACTGTTTAAAATAACTTAAATAAAAGGGCCTCGTTAAGTAATTAACTGTCACATGATTTCACTCCTTTCTACGATCCTGCGACCTAACCACTTGGACAGATAGTAGATAGCATGTCTCAGTAATTTTATCTTTTCGGATCGAGCAGAAGTGAAGATTGAATTTACAATACGTAAGGTACTCTTTACAGAGTAGGTACAGAATTATTTCAACATGAGTTACTAGTACGAAGGGCGAAACTGGTAATTGGAATTACACATATTAGAACTGAAGCCTGTATCGAAATGAACCGCCACCATTTTCAAAAATATGTTTAAATTATCCATATTATGATTATTTTTCAGTTTAACTTCATTCTCTATAGTGTACGCTAATGTGCTATAGACAGTATAATATACACTGTATAAATAAATATGTCCGTATGGACAGCTCAGTTCGTGAGTAAAAACACTCATTGTTAATACTGTACTGTATTCTGATTAAACAAAAACCTAATGAAAATTATCAAACTCAAAAGCGCGATATTTCCTAGTTTACGTAAATGGATGAACTACTTTTCTTCCCTCCTGTACCTAGTAAAGTGATTTGTTTGTATTTTACGCCAGTATCATTGAACTCGAGTCGTGGAAGGAGGTAGCAAACGGTGTTTCCGGGTCTCAATCATTAATCCAGGTTAATATTAAAAATGTTAGTAAAAATAAAATGATGTCCCTGTATATGATCAACATGGCGCAGAGCCGTCTCTGAAGGAAGCATAGGACATCCACATGACAAAGTACATCCAATTCTTATGGAAGAGAGATAAGTATCCATTTCCCTTTGGAATAATTTGAGTCTAAAAAATTATCACTTGACACAGTCTTTTGGGGGGGGGGGGAATAAATTTCACTGTCTTTGTATTGTAGAAGAAAATGAATAAGAAGAAAAAGCGAAATTTTTATTTGGGTTAAGAGACAAGACGTCTCGATGCTAGGCTTTCCTTAAATGTTACGGAGACGAAACTCATTCAGCTGATACCTAGCGTGTAGCATATATCGAATACCGTATTTAGTCGAATATTTCACGCACTTTTTTCCCGCAATTTCGATCTATAAATTAAGGGTGCGTGAATTAAGCGAGGAATTTCACAAGCTGGTATTTTTAAGGGTAAAAATGATAAAACTACGCAGTTCCCTTACATATCCTAGTAACTTGTCTTCAAGATCAGGGAATTTTTCACTTTTGGCCCACGAAATGCTTTCCTTGATGCATTTGTTTCTTGAAGAGCATGTTTTGTTTCCTCCAGTAGCGAATATTAAATTCTGGAACTGTGAATTCACGCCCAGCTGCTCTGTTGTCATGTGTTTCTGCATGCGCAATAACTTTTAATTTGAAGGACGCAGTATGACTCGAATATCGGGATTTACCATTCATTGTTAAAACTTTTAACAGACGGCTTTTGACAGGTTTCCCTTTTCGAGTCTCAAACTCAACTGATGCGATCCAACACAAAGCTTTCAAACCACCCCCATTCAAATGGTAGGGAGAGGTCAATACCCTATACCGGTATTTTTAAAGGACTTTCATAGACGAGAAGGGTGCGCCTGTAACAGGTAGCTGTCCGATCCCAAATACCGCTATGCACGCTCTCGTTAGGCATTTAAGATACCGCACATTCAGGGCTCCTCGACATAACACACCTCATTACTTCAAGTTTCAGTATGTACTTGTTACAGTATTTCACGAATATTAAATGCGTGAAATATACGAGGAAATTAATTTATTAAATTATATAGTAAATAATTTGGGTGCGTGAAATATGCGATGGCGTGAATTACGCGAGTAAATACGGTATTAACGATTCTTTTGGTGTTATTTAATAGTTTCAAAACTTTCCCAACTAAGACCTTAATTGTAATGACCAGTTATTTATATTGGGAAGAACGATAGTATGTCGACACTGTCTCGATAAAGAATTGAATTTTGAAGGGAAAAGTTACGTATTCAGGGAAAATATTCGCCACAACAGCTTTCTCTACCGACTCTCGCAGGATCTGTCTGGTCATGTGGCTGGCTGAATGAATGACTGAAGTTTAGCTTATCCGGGAAACATTGAAACAGTTGGAAGACTATTATTGTTTAACAAATGCCATTCATACGTCTTGACAACTAAGATGTCTGTGTCAAGTTTAGATACTGGTACTCCAATGATTACTTGTTCTGAGGAACGTTCGTATTATGAATTGCATGGTGTTCTATTCTAATGCTGATTTTCTCAATAATAGTCTCCTTAATTGTATTAAAAGCTGCTATCTCTAAAAGCTTAATATGCTTCAATTTTCATAATTATTTGTCCGTTAAAGGCGGCCGGGTAGCTCAGTTGGTAGAGCAGCTGGCTACGGACTGGAAGGTCCGGGGTTCGATCCCAGGTGGTGACGGGATTTTTTCTCGTTGCCTAACTTTCAGAACGGCCCCGAGGTTCACTCAGCCTCCCGGCGGTAAAAGGCGGTCAGAGCGTGGTGCCGACCACACCACCTCATTCTAGTGCCGAGGTCATGGAAAGCATGGGGCTCTACCTCCATGCCCCCCAAGTGCCTTCATGGCATGTTACGGGGATACCTTTACCTTTTTTTTATTTGTCCGTTAAAAGTTTTTGCGGACTTTCGAGACGTTGCAATCCTAATAAAGATCTTTGTTCAAAGAGACATCTATAAACAAAGCAGGGTACTTTTCAACACGACGAACAGTTGGTTGGTAATTTTACTTGGATAATGACTCTATATACGAAATGGAAACCTTAGTCTTGCTTTATTTTTGAAGGAATCCGTAGCAGTCGCGGACAGCCGATGAGGGGTGGTCCTCCAGCTTGGGGGTTGGGCGAAGAGTTAACAACCCATCACCGTAAAAAACAGCTTGTTACGAATCCTTCAAATAAGCCTCGGTAACAGGAGGGGTAACATTAGTAGCAAAAGAACTAGCTAGATATAGAAGAGACTTTGTGTGAGTACAGGAGGTTAGGTTAGATGGGAACAGCATAACACAAATAGATTACTTGTTGTATTATGGGGAAGGAAACGATAATCACCAATTAGGAACAGGATTCTTTATCCATAAAGAAATGCACGCATTTTATTCTTCACCTGACGTAATTAGGAACATTAAATCCAGACGTTTGAGATGGGCAGGGCATGTAGCACCTATGGGCGAATCCAGAAATGCACATAGAGTGTTAGTTGGGAGGCCGGAGGGAAAAAGACCTTTAGGGAGGCCGAGACGTAGATGGAAAGAGAATATTAAAATGGATTTGAGGGAGGTGGGATGATGATAGAGAATGGATTAATCTTGCTCAGGATAGGGACCAATGGCGGGCTTATGTGAGGGCGGCAATGAACCTCCGGGTTCCTTAAAAGGCAGTAAGTAAGTATAAGGCAAATGTCAGGTAATCTATGACGAATCCTCGGCCTCATCTCGCCAAATATCATCTCGCTATCACCAATCCCATCAACGCTAAATAACCTCGTAGTTGATACAGCGTCGTTAAATAACCAAGTACAAAAAAAGAAATTAAAAATAATTGAAAGGCCAGCGTGTTAGTGCTTGAGTCACAGGCGCGGCGAAGATGTCATGGGATTGGAAGTAGTGTCTTATCACACTATGGGTAATAAATTCTCTTCATAGTCACATTAAGACTTAAAGCGGTACGAACCGGATGGATTGTAGAATTTTGTACTCACCCTCATGACAGTAGCTGCTGGAAGTTTTGACCATTTTACGCTGTACAGTTCACATCGCCGTAAAAAAAAACCATCGTTCACATTTATGAGCTCCACTGCACTGATTTGTCTAATTGCATCACGAATGTTTTCTTTCATTGGTCAATTGTGAAAGGATTCTTTGCGTACACTCTGTCTTTTAGTGTTTCCCATAAATACTGCCAATGCGTCTATGATAGAGTTCAGCCCTATCTTTGGGCGGATAATTAGCAGTAGGGGGTTATAGCCGGCTAGTTCCCCAGATCTAACACAGTTCGATTTTTATTAATGGCGAACACTAAAAACAGAGTGTATGCAAATAATCATCGCACAATTGAGCAATTGAAATTGTAATTAATATAACATATAATAATTAATGTTAAATACAACATATTATGTTTAGTAAGTATGCATGTAAGTTTTTAATTCGCTGAAACGCCGTGAGTTGTCGGCGGTCGCTAAAACACCGTGCCGCCTAGCGGTCGAAGAATAAACCGCTACTTTTCGTTGGAACGTTCTAGTTCCAAATCGTCGGTAGTGTTATATCTACTAAGAACTATTAAAGCCTGAAATCTCATCTCCTGAGAAAACTCCACCTGAAAACTGTTAATGTCTAGAGGTTTCAATTGGACTTAGCACGATTTAATTCCCTGTTTTCAGCGTGGGAAGTTGACGCTTCGGCCAGTCTGACAAAGGTGTTTTTCACGAATGGCTTAAGAACCTGATGACTTACAACTTTACATTCATTCCCGAACTTGTACAATCAATGACTCTGTGATCAGAATTAATGAAGATCTAGCATCTGTAGCTCAATGGGCGCAAAAATTTTGACTCAGACTAAATGCAGACAAATCACAAACTATAATAATGGGCCATCAACGAACATTATACAAAATAGATCTAGCCACTGTATCAAGTACAAAAATAAATAATACCACAATTACATATAGTAAGACGTATTTTTAAGAAGGGGGACAAGACTAACTCTAGTAACTTTCGAGGAATATCACTTTTGTTGACGTCGTACAAAATTTTGTCGAATATCCTTTTGAGAAGATTAACTCCATATGTAGATGAAATTATTGGGGATCATCAGTGTGGTTTCAGGAGTAATAGATCGACTATTGATCACATCTTTTGTATTCGACAGATATTGGAGAAAAAATGGGAGTATAAGGGTACAGTACATCAGTTATTCATAGATTTCAAAAAGGCGTATGACTCGGTTAAGAGAGAAGTTTTATATGATATTCTTATTGAATTTGATATTCCCATGAAACTAGTTCGATTAATTAAAATGTGTCTTAGTGAAACTTACAGCAGAGTCCATATAGGTCAGTTTCTATCTGATGCTTTTCCAATTCACTGCGGGCTAAAGCAGGGAGATGCACTGTCACCTTTACTTTTTAACTTTGCTCTAGAATATGCCATTAGGAAAGTTCAGGATAATACAGAGGGTTTAGAATTGAACGGGTTACATCAGCTTCTTGCCTATGCGGATGACGTGAATATGTTAGGAGAAAATCCTCAAACGATTAGGGAAAACGCGGAAATTATACTTGAAGCAAGTCAAGAGATAGGGTTGGAAGTAAATCCCGAAAAGACTAAGTATATGATTATGTCTCGTGATCAGAATATTGTACGAAAAGTTGGAGATTCGAAGAGGTGGAAAAATTAAAATATCTTGGAGCAACAGTCACAAATATAAATGACACTCGGGAGGAAATTAAACGCAGAATAAATATGGGAAATGCGTGTTATTATTCGGTTGAGAAACTTTTTCATCTAATCTTCTGTCAAAAATCTGAAAATTAAAATTTATAAAACAGTTATATTACCGGTTGTTCTGTATGGCTGTGAAACTTGGATTCTCACTTGAGAGAGGAACAGAAATTGAGGGTTTTTGAGAATAAGGTTCTTAGGAAAATATTTGGGGCTAAAAGGGATGAAGTTACAGGAGAATGGAGAAAGTTACACAACGCAGACCTGCACGCATTGTATCCTTCACCTGATATAATTAGGAACATTAAATGCAGATGTTTGAGATGGGCAGGGCATGTAGCACGTATGGGCGAATCCAGAAATGCATATAGAGTGTTAGTTGGGAGGCCAGAGGAAAAGACCTTTGGGGATGCCGAGACTTAGATGGGAAGATAATATTAAAATGGATTTGAGGGAGGTGGGATATGATGATAGAGACTGGATTAATCTTGATCATGATAGGGACCAATGGCGGGCTTGTGTGAGGGCGGCAATGAACCTCCGGGTTCCTTAAAAGCCAGTAAAAATTTAGACATTTAAAAATTTAAATTTTCAAATTCAAGTGACCTACATATGTAAGAAAACTTTTTCCATAATTCATTCCCTCAGACACTTAACCAAGGTTTTACCTCTCAGCCTTAAAAAGAACCTGATCCAAACTTTAGTGATGCCCCACTTCGATTATTGCGATTCTCTATTCACGAATCTAAATACTGATCTTGCCCATAGACTACAGCGTGTTCACAATATCTGCGTTCGTTTCGTTTGTAACATTAGAAAATTCGATCATGTAACACCGTCACTAGAATTGTTTTCTTGGAGTCCACTTAAAGAAAGAAAATTCATCAACTCTCTCTTATTACTATTTAAAATCATCCACACCTCCACACACTCTTACCTAGCATCTCGTTTTGTTTACCTTTCACTACCTCGAACCCGGAACATGTACCTTCCCTCTATTCCTCTGCACAGAACATCCTTCTACTCATCATCTTTCAGCATATCTATTCCACGACTCTGGATCTCTCTCCCTGACCATGTCAGAGACTGTCGGACAATATCAAAATTCAAATTTAAATTAAAAATCACATTCTAGTTCATGGAATTGCTTGTTGAACACCTGTCAGGTTGCGCAACTTCGGCTTAACCCATGACATGTAGTAAATATTGTAACTATGCTGTTGTAAAATTGACAATTAATATGTAATGTATTTATTATTATTATTATTATTATTATTATTATTACTGTCAGTTATCACTATCATCATTATCACTATCAACATTGCTATCTCTGTTTTCTTTATTTTTTCTTGTATTAGCTCGATGAGAGCTCTATAGTGTTCTTTTGACTCTGTTGACCCTCTATAGGGCTTTAATTTAATATGTATTATTTTCATCAGTGTTTGTATTTATTTTTTGTATTTATATGTACTATCTGCCTCGCGCCGTAGCGTCGCGGTCTAAGGCATCCTGCCTAGGACTCGCGTTACGGAATGCTCGCTGGTTCGAGTCCTAATGGGCGAAGAAATTTTCTCATGAAATTTCGGCCAGTGTATGAGACCGGTGCCCACCCAGCATCGTGATGCACTTGGGGAGCTACGATAGGTAGCGAAATCCGGCTGCGAATGCCAGCTATAACGGCTGGGGGGGACACACGATACCTCCATTCTGGTTGGATGATCGTCCACCTCTGCTTCGACATGTGGGCGTGAGGCAAGCAGCCGGCTGGTCGGTCTAGGCCCTTCACGGGCTTTAGCGCCACGGATTATTTATTATTTATGTGCTATCTGGTAGGATGGAAGAGAAGACCTTATGGCCTTAATCCTGTCAGATTAAATAAATAAATAAATTAACGAATGAATTAATTAATAATAATAAAATTTCTCAGATTAAGTGATATTGAACTGAAATTTTTGCGTCGATTACCCTCGAATTATTTGCTTCTGTGAAAATCATTACTGAAAATAGATTGCACGTTTATTACACCCTCGTAGGAAACCACTATTTCGTATTCTCTTTGTTGGTAATTGGAATTCTTGCAAGAGGGTAGCGACTCAAATTTATGTCCGCACTTCCCCTCCCCTCTGTTATTAACAATTTAGGAAATGGTGTGGCGGTGGCGCAGAATTAACACTTTTATGTGCGTTCCCATGGGGACGCCTGAATGTTGATGTACGAGCTATTGCAACATTGGCACATCCCCGCATCAGCTCTGCACATGCGACAGTTTCGCAACCGCGGATGCAGTCACGCCATTGAATGTAGACGTGCAGTAATGTATTTTCTCGTGACTTTGGTGTTTGCAGCATGAGATAGGCTCGAAAATGGACGTGTCGTTGTTTCCAACGTTATTATTTATGCTTATATTTTTGACTTCAAACTTTGGATTTCCTTTACATTGTTCATTATGTGTTTTATTTTTTCGTATATTTCGACATCATATATATATATATATTATTACCATTTAATACGAGAAAAATTCGTACCGGCACCGGGAATCGAACCCAGGACCTCTCAAAGCTCTGTTCGCTGAGCGCTCTTTCCAACTGAGCTATGCCGGGACACGATCCACGGCGCCGGCCGAACCTCTCTCGTAATGCTTTTACGCCTTACTACCTGCATTTGAGACGATACACGTCATGCATATATTTATATGACTTTGTGGCCATATTCAACAACAGTTTGTAACAATACACACTGGATACTTCATAGTAGACGTGTAATATTCAATGAGGTGGGCGAGACTTCACACTTAATGAATATTGATATATATATATGTATTTGTTTTTTGGATCCTTGTGGTCAGCTTTATTGAAGGGAAGATGGTTTTATTTTATAAGTCCGATATACATTCAAATATTTGTGTGTGGATATATGATGTCGTTTTTTTAACCTTTTTTTCCATTATTTCTCTAATTTTTTTACCCGAATGCTTGTCTGCCTGTTTGTCTTTCTCACTTTATTTTGATACTCCTTACATTTTTATCCAATCTTTATTATCTTCTGTTTATCTTTGTTTTTTTTCTGTCCTCTCTTCCTCTTTAAATGTTTCTTATCCCTTTCATATTTTCTATTTTTTCTTTCGTTCTCTTTCTCTTTTCTTGATCTTTTACCCTTCTATTTATTTGTTTACCGGTACCTCCTTTTCTTACCTGTTTTCTTCAAATGCTTCTTCCCCATTGTCCTCATCACGTCTTTTTTTCGTTTTATTTCTTCTACTTTACATTTTCTTGATTTCTCTCCCAAGTTATTTAATTTCATGTTTATTTCCTTATTTGTCTCTATAATACTCCTTCTCTTAATTATTTTATTCTTTCTGGGTTTTAGTCTCTTTGTTTCAGTCTCTGTTTCATTCTCCTTCTCATATTCACTTTCATACTTCATTTTATTCTCCTCCACTGGCCCAGTCTCTATTCAGTTCTACTCTGTTTCATTCTGTTTGCTTTTCATCTATTGTTTCATTCTCTATTTTCCCCTCATCTCCTGTTTCATTCTCTATTTTCCTCTCATCTCCTGTTTCATTCTCTATTTTCCTCTCATCTCCTGTTTCATTCTCTATTTTCCTCTCATCTCCTGTTTCATTCTCTATTTTCCTCTCATCTTCTGTTTCATCCTCTATTTTCCTCTCATCTTCTGTTTCATTCTCTATTTTCCTCTCATCTCCTGTTTCATTCTCTATTTTCCTCTCATCTCCTGTTTCATTCTCTATTTTCCTCTCATCTTCTGTTTCATCCTCTATTTTCCTCTCATCTCCTGTTTCATTCTCTATTTTCCTCTCATCTCCTGTTTTATCATCTATTTTCCTCTCATCTCCTGTTTCATTCTCTATTTTCCTCTCATCTCTGTTTCATTCTCTATTTTCCTCTCATTTTCTGTTTCATCCCTCTATTTTTCCTCTCACCTTCTGTTTCATTCTCTATTTTCCTCTCATCTTCTGTTTCATTCTCTATTTTCCTCTCATCTTCTGTTTCATTCTCTATTTTCCTCTCATCTTCTGTTTCATTCTCTATTTTCCTCTCATCTTCTGTTTCATTCTCTATTTTCCTCTCATCTTCTGTTTCATTCTCTATTTTCTCTCATCTTCTGTTTCATTCTCTATTTTCCTCTCATCTCTGTTTCATTCTCTATTTTCCTCTCATCTTCTGTTTCATTCTCTATTTTCCTCTCATCTTCTGTTTCATCCTCTATTTTCCTCTCATCTTCTGTTTCATTCTCTATTTTCCTCTCATCTTCTGTTTCATTCTCTATTTTTCTCTCATCTTCTGTTTCATTCTCTATTTTTCTCTCATCTTCTGTTTCATTCTCTATTTTCCTCTCATCTTCTGTTTCATTCTCTATTTTCCTTTCATCTTCTGTTTCATTCTCTATTTTCCTTTCATCTTCTGTTTCATTCTCTATTTTCATCTCATCTTCTGTTTCATTATTTATATTTTCTTCTGATTTGCTTCATTCCCTGTTTTCGGTCAATGATAAACACATCACCTACCACTATGTAGAAACGCCATATATTGTGTATTCTCTCGACCAAAAATACAAAATTAAGTTGCTACAAAATAGTGAAGGAGAGGTGTTCTTTTTCCGTTAAAGATGAGTATTTTCTCTGGATATAAAATACAATATGGTATTGCTGCAAGGGGCGGTGATGTCCTTATCATTTACCCTGTTTTCCTATCATCTTCTTTCATTCCTTATTAATGTTCTTATCTTCTCCTGTTCCACTCTTTGATTTCTTAACTTCTGCTACATTCTCTACTTTATCACCTTCTGTGTCATTCTTCTTTTTTATTATTTCCTTCTCATTTTCTATGTCATTTTATATTTCCTTCTCATTTTGTTTTTCTTCCTTGTTCACTTCTGTTTTGTTCTGCTCCTCTGATTCACTCTCTTGTTTTGTTCTTTCCTATTTTTGCATTCTCTGTTTTGTTCTCCACTTCGACTTCATTTTATATTTCGTTGTCTGCCTCCGTTTCATTCTCTAATTTATTTTCCTTTGTTACATTCTCATTTTCTTATATCTCTGCTTTCCCGTCTTTTTTTTTTCTAATATTAGTGCGGGAAGCAAGTCGTACACATGGGAATAAAAACAGAGGTTACTTGAAGGAAAAACTGAATGAGGTAGAAGCAAATAGTAAAAATAAAAACATCAGAGATTTGTACAAAGGAATTTAAGAACAGATATCAGGCAAGGGTAAACGTGATCAAGGATGAGCATGGTGACTTGCTTACAGACTATCATTCAATCCTGAACAGATGGAAAAACTATTTTGGGCAACTACTAAATGTATATAGACCAAATAGAAATGATCGGGACGAAATTAAAGTACAAACTGCTGAGCCATTTATACCCGAACCCATACTTTATGAAGTCGAAATTGCGATAGAAAAGCTGAAAAATTACAAGTCTCCAGGTATTGATCAAATTCCAGCAGAATTAATACAAGAGAATGGAAGCGCATTATCTAGCGAAAATTATAAGTTTGTACTTGCTATTTGGGAAAAGGAAATTGTACCAGAACAATGGAAGGAGTCCATAATTGTACCTATCTTTAAGAAGGGGGGGAAAGATTAACTGTAGTACCTTTCGAGGAATATCACTTTTGTTGACGTACAAAATTTGTCCAATATTCTTTTGAGATTAACTTCATAAGTAGATGAAATTATTGGAAGTCATGAGTATGGTTTTAGGCGTAATAAATCTACTATTGATCAGATTTTTTGTATTCGACATATATACTCGTATATAGTATATTCTTATTGAATTTGGTTTTCCCAAGAAACTATTTCGATTAATTGAAATGTGTCTGTGAAATTTATAGCAGAGTCAGTGTACGCCACTTTCTGTCGGATGCTTTTCCATTTAATTGCGGGGTACAGGAAGGACATGCACTATCACCTTTACTTTTAACATTGCTCTAGAATATACCAATAGGAAAGTTCAGGATATCAGAGACAGGATTTGAAATTGAACGGGTTACATCAGCTGCTTGTCTATGCGGATTACGTGAGTATGTTAGGAGAAAATCCACAAACTATTAGGGAAAACACGAGAATTTTAGTTGGAGTGAGTAAAGAGATAGGTTTGGAAGTAAATCCCGAAAAGGTAAAGTAGGCCTATATGATCATGTCTCGTGACCAGAATATTGTACGAAATGGAAATATAAAAATAGGAGATTTATCCTTTGAAGAGATGGAAACCTTCAAATATCTTGGAGCAACAGTAACAGATATGGCACTCGGGAGGAAATTAAACGCAGAATAAATATGGGAAATGCCTGTTATTATTCGGTTGAGAAGCTTCTGTCATTCAGTCTGCTCTGAAAAAAGCTGAAAGTTAGAATTTATAAAACAGTTATATTACCGGTTGTTCTGTATGGTTGTGAAACTTGGACTCTCACTTTGAGAAAGGAACAGAGGTTGAGGGTGTTTGAGAATAAGGTGCTTAGGAAAACATTTGGGGGTAAGAGGGGTATTTAGAGAAAGTTACACAACGCAGAAGTACACGGATTGTATTCTTCACCTGACATAATTCGGAACATTAAATCCAGATGTTTGAGATGGACAGGGCATGTAGCACGTATGGGTGAATCCAGAAATGCATATAAAGTGTTAGTTGGGAGACCGGAGGGAAAAAGACGTTTTGGGGCCGAATCGTAGATGGGAGGATAACATTAAAATGGATTTGAGAGAGGTGGGATATGATGGTAGAAATTGGATTAATCTTGCTCAAGACAGGGACCGATGCCGGGCTTATGTGAGGGCGACAATGAACCTCTGGGTTCTCTAAAAGCCATAAGTAAATAAGTAATGCTGTTACAAATACTAGTTTCTTTTCTGAGTATCATTGTGACACATTTTCTTTGACGTCATAAATGCTGGTCGGCTCGTGATTGGGATGGAGTTAAATAGCTCGTAAAGACGCTTTATTTAGTACTGCACGAGTCCGTTACGACGTTGACGCAGTGTGTTAACTTTTAATGACGCGCCCGCTCTTCATACTGCACACCCGAAAAGATAGCTGTTCTAATCTGGAGAAAAATCATTCGTTCAGAAGGCGCAAAATCCATTTTCTTCGTTACTCGAAGACTATTTTTACAATTTTGAACACATCTCTTAAACAGTAAGGTATTCATTTCGTAAGCGTTTGTGTCTGCCGTAAATTTAAAACATGGCAATGCAGTTAGTTTTGATTTTTAGGACTATATTTAAATTAATTTTTAAAGCATCTTTCGAGTGGGGAGCTTTAGAACTGTGTACTTGTATTCAATAATTTATTAAAAAAGAAAAGAAAATCATTTTATTTTAAACGTTTCTAAATTAACCTGGCACCTTTGGATTAAAAACTTTCAAAATTTATTAAAAGAATTAAGTCCTTTAAAGGATATTTTATTTTTACTAACATTTCTAATATTAAACCTGGTATACCTTTGGATTAACGGTTGACAACTATTCAAAATTTATTAAGAAAGAATTAAGTCCTTATACAGGGACATCATTTTATTTTTACTAATATTTATAATATTACCTGACTATACCTTTGGATCAACGGTTGAGAACCAGAAACACCGTTTGCTACCCTCTTCCACGACTGGAGTTCGATGATACTGGCGTAATATACAAACAAATCATTTTACTAGGTATAGGAGGGAAAAAATAGTTCATCCATTTACGTAAACTAGGAAATATGACGCTTTTGAGTTTGATAATTTTCATTAGGTTTTTGTTTAATCAAAATACAGTACAGTATTAACAATAGTGTTTTTACTCACGAACTGAGCTGTCCATGTGGACGTATTCATTATGCAGTGTATATTATACTGTCTACAGCACATTAACATACACTATAGAGAATGGAGTTAAATTGAAAAGTAATCATGATATGGATATTTAAACACTTTTTTAAAATGGTGGCCGTTCATTTCGATACAGGCTTCAGTTCTAATGTATGTAATTCCAATTACCAGTTTCGTCCTTCGTGCTAGTAACTCATGTTGAAATAATTCTGTACCTATCTGTAAAAGAGTACATTACGTACTGTAAATTCAATCTTCATTTCTTCCTGATCCGAAAAGATAAAATTACTCAGACATGCTATCTATTGTCCGTCCAAGTGGTTATGTCGCAGGGTCGTAGAAAGGGGGGGAAATCACGTGACAGTTAATTACTTAGCGAGGCCCTTCTATTTAAGTTATTTTAAACAGGTGTATGGTTATAATATTACGTAGACATCCAATTCCCAACAGAAATTAATGTTCTCAGAAAAGAGCTAAGACAGCCCAACCACTAGCCTTTACAGAGAGGCAAATAGAAGCAGGTGGGGGAATCCGGGATGCGACGTAGGCAAATGGACGACAGTACCTGTGCGAAAATGATTCAATATTGAAAGCTCTTTCGTCACTGGCAAATGCGAACATATTTTTTGAACGTACTGTTTACTATGACTGTAAGGCTACTATGACTGTATATGCGGTCTTGATCTGTGTGAAAGACGGTTGAACTTCATTAGTAGAAGGGGTGGGAGTGAAGTACAAGAAAAAAGTCAGGTACAATAAAAATTGAAGTAAAAATAAAATGATGTCCCTGTATATGTTGAATTTTATAAAGCACGGTGTCGATTGTAATAAAATTATTTTATTTATAGTTTATGAGCATCAAAATTGGCGAAGAAACGTTTTTGTTGATATTTCAGTCTGACATGAAAAATCGTACAAGCTGTAATGTTCCCCTTATCGGTTTGTTTCATAGTATATGCATACTATCTATTGATTAATAGATACGTCGATTGGACAGGTGATAACGTACTCGAAATGAATGCGGCTGTGGTAGGCCTAGTAAGAAACGCGATCCAATGCATATGAACGATGTTCAGAATGACTGATTATAAAATTCAGGTATATTAATAAAAACCGTTGTAATTACGGTTGTGTATTTCTACTCCCATGATTATCTTCTTCACGAGGTGCCGTTACTTTCCCGTTATTTTTTATCTTATACACTATAAAACACATCATGGAATTTAGTGACGTGACGTGAGTTGATTATTCATTTGTTAAGTTACAGCAAATACTCAACTGAATTTTAACAATATTTGTTATTTTAACAATATTTTCTTAAAGTCCGTCATCATAAACTTATCTTATATAATAATGTGATATTTTTATTTCATTCTACTTGATGAACGTTTTCGGTTTTGTAAACCAACTTCAGATCACTGTCACCTCTATTGAACTGTAATGCTAATATGCAATGGGTTACATTGACCATATTGTATTAAAATATAAAATGTGATATAAAACGTTGATGAATGTACATATTTAAAAATACTAACATATTAAATTAAATTAGTCTAAGATGAAGGTTTTGCAGCGTATACAGTCCTTCCAGATATGAAACAGTTATTTTCTTATGACTTTTACATAATAACTAGACTTCGTTGAATTGCCACACGCACCATGCAATCAGGTTGCCGATGTACGGTAGTATAGAGGAGGTGGGCGACCTCCCGGTCTCGTATAAGCAGTTCATGTTAAGAGTTGTGACCGGTCCAAATAGATAGAGCAGCTACAGCTAATGTATACCTATGTAAGCACTTGTTTTTGCATTACTGTGGTTGGAATAGTCAAAGCTTAACATTTGTTCAGTGCAGACAAGAATTCAATCAAACATGCTACAATGAGAGTGTTGCTGTTCCAAACAATTGCCCCTGGAATATCCTTACCCCCGCAGCCAGTCTTGACCCGTTGGAAAACTTGGTTGGATGCTGTTAATTATTATGCAGAACATTACGGCAAAGAATGGGAGTAATTGATGCATTGGATAGCACAGACAGTTCCGCTGTTGCAGCTGTAAAATCATTGCCTTCTGAACAGCTATTGGAAGATGTTCTGTTCATTGATTCTGATTTTAAAATCGTGTCCAAAAGCATCACCCTGTTAGAATCGTCTAAACTACAACTCTCAGAAGCCCTTAATATAGTGGATAACGTATCACAAACCGTTATCGAAAATAACAATTCACTAATTTCAGAAAAAGTGAAATGTAAGTTGAGAAACATTATTGCTAAAAATTGTGCCTATTCACAATTTCGTATTATAAATTATGTACTATCAGGTCACGACAAGACGTCTGAAGTTGGTGTGCTAAAAAGTAGTGACTTTCCGTTCTTTAAATATGCACCTATTACATCGTGTGATGTCGAATATACATTTTCCCAATATAAAAACTGTTTAAGTGACCATCGGAGGAGGTTCACTTTGCAGTCGCTCAAAATATACGTAACTCTTCACTGCAATGCACATATTCAAGGATAATGTGAGTATATTACATTAAATTTTAAGAGTTAATATATCTCACTACAAAATAATTGCGTATTTACATGTTTAGACATTTCCTACTTCAATGATCATTCAATATATTTGTTGAATGCAGGATACAGGTTTTATTGTAACCGCAGTATACTGCTCAGTGTTTACATCAGAGGCATACTCCATCCGTTGCACGCCCTCTTCTCATACAGTCTATACCGCTTGCGCAGTAAACCTTAAGATTCTCGTGGCAATTCCACGAAGTCTGATAATAACTATCATGAGACTGCATTTACAAATAGTTATTGCATAATTATGAATCGTTGAAATTCGTTGGAATAGATATACAGCATCATGCTTGGATTTAAGCAGCGCCCAGGAGCGGTCTTGTGGTCTGAAACTACGCGAAAATTGTATTGTATTATCGCTATAAAAACAATTTTACAAAACAATTTTGATTACACCTCTGCCATACCGTAAGTAAAGATTTTCAGTCAAACAGAAACCCCCCCTCTTTTTTTTTACATAACAGCGTAATCAAAATTGTTTTATAAAATTGTTTTTATACTTGAGCATGTTCATGAGGTTGAGTGTGTATCATTTGAAAATAAGACAAAAAATTTCTCAGTAGCCATTTCTGTGACTAGGTTTATTATAAAGAGATACAATGCGAGTGGAGTATCTGCAATGCTAATGAAGATTCTACAGCAGCCGTGGCGAAAACGTCATCGTGCGCCGAGCCACTGTGTAACCTGCAACGTGCATAGCACCTATGGAGGGAGGCGGACAACCGAAGGGGAAGTTAATGTTTAGGACGTGTAACGAAGAAAGAAATGAACAAGAAAACATAGGACACATTGTCACAACCTAAAATTAACGGTCTTCAGAATGTCTCTGCGACAAAGTTTCAAAATCAGGAATTATGTCACTTACTGCCAATCGTAGTTGATCACGAAGGTATTTGTCTATCAGTCGTGATCTAAATTTGATTTTTACTATTTTCATTGTTGAAAATAATTTTTCAAAAACGTAAGTTGTAGCGAACATGGATGGCTTCAAAAGAGAAAGCGAAAGAACGAAGCTTCGGATATTTATTTTTTGGCAAAGATTTGAAAAGTTCAACATTTGTCAAGTCCTTACATCTAGCTTTCATTTAACATCACATTGTAAATCTGTGAGTTTAAATTGAAGATCTAATCGCATTATTCGTACATCTGCTGAAAAAGGATCCATGTACAGAGATAATAATAACAGTAATAACAACAATAATAACACAACCTTTTAATGTTTCATCAGTAACATGTAGTATAATGCCGTTTTATGTTATACCACTGTTTTCTCGTAATACTTGTGAACAAATCATACATTTAATATTCTCATTCATATTGGCAGCAAAAAAAAAAAAAAAAAAAGCATCCTCCCATCCTACTTGAAACTTTCGTTTTTGTAGATGTACATGTATTCGAGAGAGAGAGACATTGCGATGATATGCCACTCGCAGATCAGAGACAAATACAAATGGAACGGAGTTTGACTCCAGTGAGTGAGAGGGTTGGGGTTGTGGGAGGTAGAAAGCACAGCTATTATTGCGAGCCACAATGTGCTCGTGAGTCGAATTTTCGCTACCGCTGTTCTACAGTATTTGAAGCATATAAGAAGTAATCCTACTCTGTATTATGAAGTATTTAGTATTAGTATTTAGTATTTATTTATTTAACCTGGTAGAGATAAGGCCGTCAGGCCTTCTCTGCCCCTCTACCAGGGGATTACAACTATAACATGAACAATAAGATTACAATTGAATCGGTCATTACAGAAAGGGGATAAGTCATAAAATCTTACTTTTGAGATAATCAATAAAAACTGTTTCCTTCTTCTAATACTGGAGTAATCATTATAAATATTTTTCTTACTTTGTTTATGAATAGTGAAGTATAATACATCATGTTAGACGTCTAACATCTCAAACACTTTTGTTTAAAGTTGTTTAATCGCACCATGACTTATCCCCTTTCTGCAAGGAATTGATAATTTGAAAGAAATAAAAATATAATTTACAATTTTGGGCTAATGTAATATTTGAAAACAAACTAAATGTTAATAATTACAACGATAACGATGTTTTTGTGTGTAATTACTACATTACTGACACCATTTACATAATTATTTTTGCATTTTAATCATTATTCCTACTACAGAAATGTACCAATAGCCTATGTGATTTTATATCACAGTTTTAAATTAAAACTCTGCTTTTAAACTAATACTTAAAAACTGCATATAGGAGAGCACAATAAAATACACTAAAATACTACACAAAATCATTTGTTTCAATTTTTACAGAGTGTATTTTAGACGTTGGAAGCCACGTCATTCGTAGATTCCTTGTCACAAGGTGGCCAGTTCAGGATCTCTTCGTAAAAGAAAGTGTGTTCCAATGGAATGTATTGCCTCACTTTCGATACGTCTCCAAGTTTTTTTTCGTATTAATGGGAATTTTCCCATTGTATGTTTTGTGTAGGCGTTACTATGCGTCCAGAACCTGGTTTTTTCATACAGAATCTGTGTTTCCTCATTTCACTATCAATGAACAAACTGGCAGTCACACATCCTGAGCATCTTTAGAGTAAACAATTCACTGAATTGTGCTGAAGAAAACATATTCTTATCTTTCCCTTTCTTCCTCAGTGTGTCTAATGAGCAGGTGGTTTTCTTGTAATACTCTGGCCACCAGTATTTAAAATTCAAAATATCGTCAGTAGTAACTGATTCTACAGAAAATCTGTTGTTTGTGTTTGCCTGGTGGATCAAGGTATTGTATTGGTCTGGCACATATACCCTGTCTGTCTTCCTTGTTTGCGCTTCACTACACCAAAGTTGCGGTCACAGGGAAGAAATGAGTGCCCTCGTTGTGGAAAATAATGAATGATTTTGTTAAATCTCCCCATTTGGGTCAGTGCAAGCAACAATCGAATTAAGATATGATTTTTATTTTACCCTCCACAGTTATCAGAGAAAAGATACAACTCCTTGACTGAAGAAGGGACATTATTTTCAATGTAGTTCAGAAGGAACACACTTCATTTGAAGATTTGTGACCTATACCTTCAGGATAGGAACAGAAGTGCACCGTATGGTCTTTGAAATTGTGAATGTTGAAAATTGATGACCCAAAGTTGCGTCTAAACAAACAATGAGTAGTTTCTTACCCACATTGTTCTCCTGTCGTACGGGCTGCTACAGACTTCCCAATGGAATTGACGTTCCAGTGCCTTCAGTTTATTTTTCTTATTTACATTTCTGCAGTAGTTAATTTCATTGCGTTTACGTTTACCACTAATAACAGTTTTCTTCCCCTGGGTCACTTACTACTTCTAGCTTATCTGTCATTTTCCTTATCAGCTGATGGGCCGTAACTTATTAGATCCGCGGCACTCAGTTGCGTCACGTCGTCAGTCAGTGCAGGAAGAAGGTAAGTCGCTGACTTGTCCCCTTTCTGCAATGACTGCGCTGCTTATGGTACTCTGTTTTGCGTTGAGAATGAGCAAATTTGTCCCATTTCTGTATGTAAATGTGTGTCTAGGTCTAGAGAAAGCAATGACACTCTCAACTCATTTTCGCGTTTTTCATGACTTATCCCCTTTCTGCAATGACCGATTCAATTAATATTAAATGTACAATTACAATTACAATAAAAATTAAAGTACGACAAGAATACCTGATTAATGAAAGCTAGATATTTTATCATAGAAGTTAAGAAGAAATAATATTTTTGTATTTACTAAATTACAAATTAAACCTAGAATAACAAAATTCTATAGTGATGAAATTACCGGATATTGAAAATTTTGTGATAGATTAAGAGAACTATTTACAAGAAGCCATGTCTGAACGAGTCTCAATTACTGACCAAGTGCCTAGTAAGTTTGCGTTTGAATTCAATCTTATTTCGACAGTCCCTGATGCTAGCAGGTAACGAATTCCAGAGTCTTGGCAGGCTATTGTGAAAGAGGATGAGTATGAGGAGGTGCGATGGGATGGTATTGTTAGTATTGTTTCATGGCGAGAGCGTGTGTTCAGATTGTGGTGGGAGGAAAGGTAAGTGAAGCGAGACGACAGGTAGAAGGAATAGAAGAGTTCAAGATTTCGAAGAGAAGGAGAAGTGAATGTAAATTTCTTTTCTTATCTAGTTTAAGCCAACCTATTGCTTCCAGAGATGGGGTAATATGATCATATTTACGAACATTGCTTATAAAACGTACACACAAATTATGAGCACGTTGAAGTTTCGTTTTGTTGTCGCTGGAAAGGTCAGTCAGTAAAATGTCAGCATAGTCTAAATAGGGAAATACAAGCGTCTGCACAAGGGACTTTTTTAAGCAAGAGGGAAGATGAACATTTATCCTTTTTAGCACATGGATAATAGAATATACTTTTCTGCAGGTTTCTGTGATTTGCATGTCCCAGTTGAGATTATTATTCATGTGAATGCCAAGATTTTTTACCGAAGAACTGAAAGGGATATGCACTGTACTTACTATAACGGGGGAAATGTCGAGGTGCTTTACAGCGTCGGTTTGCCGTTTGTGTCCTAATATGATTGTTTGTCTTTTTCCAGGATTGATATTAAGACGGAATTTCTTTGTTCATGTCACAATCGAGTCAATGTCTTCGTTCAATTTATCTATAGCGTCATAGCGTCAAGTATGCTTTGAGAGGAATTTGAGTACGAATGGAATGTGAGGAGGTGGCCACGTAGTTGGTTAATGTTTGCAGCCATTAAAAATCCATGGAAAGAATTAAACATACGACGTGGTGGTGGTGGTGGTGTACGAATGAGAGAATGGGAAAAGTCAAAGCTGAGACATATATGAGTTATTATACCCTACTGCTACGTGATGTCCAGTCAATTAGCCGACTTGCAAGTATTCCTGAAGGCGAGAGCAGACAGATGGGCGCTGTGTTGCTCGCATACAAGGCAGAGCCTTCATAAGTGCCATTGTAATCTGATACACATGGAGTGGACCTTGCGAAGACATGTCTTACGTCACAGACTACGCAGTCTGTTGTTATTAGGCGTGGAGAAAGAGTTTTTTAACTGCGTAAAATGTGCAATGATTTAAGAACGTTCAAATCACTTTGCGCTACTTAAGTTATGCACTGTAGCGAATAGTACCGGGAGTACTAGTTCAGCCAAAAGGGTCATTATTATTATTATTATTATTATTATTATTATTATTATTATTATTATTATTATTATTATTTCTATCTGATCCTTTTCCAATTCACTGCGGGCTAAAGCAGGGAGATGCACTATCACCTTTACTTTTTAACTTCGCTTTAGAATATGCCATTAGGAAAGTTCAGGATAACAGGCAGGGTTTGGAATTGAACGGGCTACATCATCTTCTTGTCTATGCAGATAACGTGAATATGTTAGGAGAAAATACACAAACGATTAGGAAAACACGGAAATTTTACTTGAAGCAAGTAAAGCGATCGGTTTGGAAGTAAATCCCGAAAAGACAAGGTATATGATTATGTCTCGTGACGGGAATATTGCACGAAATGGAAATATAAATATTGGAGATTTATCCTTCGAAGAGGTGGAAAAATTCAAATATCTTGGAGCAACAGTAACAAATATAAATGACACTCGGGAGGAAATTAAACGCAGAATAAATATGGGAAATGCGTGTTAACATTCGGTTGAGAAGCTCTTATCATCCAGTCTGCTGTCCAAAAATCTGAAAGTTAGAATTTATAAAACAGTTATATTACCGGTTCTTCTATATGGCTGTGAAACTTGGACTCTCACTCTGAGAGAGGAACATAGGTTAAGAGGTGTTTGAGAAAAAGATGCTTAGGAAAATATTTGGGGCTAAGCGGATGAAGTTACAGGATAATGGAGAAAGTTACACAACACAGAACTGCACGCATTGTATTCTTCACCTGACATAATTATGAACTTGAAATCCAGATGTTTGAGATGGACAGGGCATGTAGGACATATGGGCGAATCCAGAAATGCATATAGAGTGTTAGTTGGGAGACCGGAGGAAAAGACCTTTAGGGAGGCCGAGACGTAGATGGGAGGATAATATTAAAATGGATTTGAGGGAGGTGGGGTATGATGATAGAGACTGGATTAATCTTGCACAGGATAGGGACCGATGGCGGGCTTATGTGAGGGCGGCAATGAACCTTCGGGTTCCTTAAAAGCCATTTGTAAGTAAGTATTGTTATTATTATTATTATTATTATTATTATTATTATTATTATTATAAAATTTGAAATTTTTCCTTTGAAGAGGTGGAAAAATTCAAATACCTGGGAGCAACAGTAACAAATATAAATGATACTCGGGAGGAAATTAAATACAGATTAAATATCTTCACATCATAATCGTAATACACGTTCACAGCACAATCTGTTGCTATCAATACCACGTCATCAGACATCTCTGTACTCAAGTTCTTCCTCAATAGCCATGGCCCGCTCATGGAATTCGCTGCCGCTGGAAATCAGGGGTAGTCTTAGTCCTCAGTTGTTTAAAATTAGGTTGTTTAGATATATTTTAAATGCACAGAATTAGTTTTTAGGTATAATTTTTATTTATTATCATTATTATTATTATTATTATTATTATTATTATTATTATTATTATTATTATTTTACACAGTCATTACTTTATTTTTCCATTAACACTAATACCTACGTAATTGTCATTGTCTCAATGTAACACATGCTGTGCTGATCATACTAATTGTACTAATCCTTTAGTTGTGAATTATATTCATAATCAAATATTAGCACCTGATTTATGTATTAATTTTTTAAGCTTATACTTGTATGCTACAATGTATTTTCCTGTTTGTGATTATGTATTCAGCCTCTTTTTTATTATATATATATATATATATATATATATATATACTTACTTACTTACAAATGGCTTTTAAGGAACCTGAAGGTTCATTGCCGCCCTCACATAAGCCCGCCAGCTGTCCCTACCCTGTGCAAGATTAATCCAGTTTCTATCATCATACCCCACCTCTCTCAAATCCATTTTAATATTATCCTCCCATCTACGTTAATATTTGTATACTGGTATGTATTTTTCTGTATGTGATTTGATCCTGGTTGAGTGGAAGAGAAGGCCTGATGGCCTTAACTCTGCCAGGGTAAATAAAACTATTATTATTATTATTGCAAAAATTATTATTATTATTATTATTATTAAATATAGGAAATGCCTGTTATTATTCGGTTGAGAAGCTCTTATCATCCAGTCTGCTGTCAAAAAAATAATCTGAAAGTTAGAATTTATAAAACAGTTATATTACAAGATAAGGCAGTACCAGTTTCAGTGGGAAGATATATAAGGAAATTTGAACATGATGCCCATGGAAGACAAGATAATATAAGATTATGAAACAAATAAAATAGATAAAGATACGAAAATGTCAATAACTGAAGACGAATGGCTATTACAAACATCTCTGGTGTAGAAGATGTATGGTTGTGAAACTTGGACTCTCACTCTGAGAGAGGAACATAGGTTAAGGGTCTTTGAGAATAAGGTGCTTAGGAAAATATTTGGGACTAATAAGGATGAAGTTACAGGAGAATGGAGAAAGTTACACAACGCAGAACTGCACGCGTTGTATTCTTCACCTGACATAATTAGGAACATTAAATCCAGACGTTTGAGATGGGCAGAGCATGTAGCACATATGGGCGAATCTATAAATGCATATAGAGTGTTAGTTGGAAGGCTGGAGGGAAAAAGACCTTTGGAGAGGCCGAGACTTAGATGGGAGGATAATATTAAAATGGATTTGAGGAGGTGGGATATGATGGTAGGGACTGGATTAATCTTGCTCAGGATAGGGACCGATAGTGGGCTTATGTGAGGGCGGCAATGAACCTCAGAGTTCCTTAAAAGCCATAAGTATTATTATTATTATTATTATTATTATTATTATTATTATTATTTTATTTTATTGGCCGAAATTGAATCCCTCGCTAAAAGTCTACATAGTACGTTTGAAATTTAGATGACGGTAAAATTTTTCTTAATGGTATAGTTCTGACATTCACCGATTAATCCACTAACTATACGGATAGATCTGCCTCGTTTCTTGCATTGTCTCGAGTCTATTTCTTTACTATAAAAATCGACTTTCTCACTGCAATAGTGCCTTACATTGCTCTAAGCTCAGCGTCTGTAGTAGGCCTATTATAATTCATTACATTGAACTGATGTCAAGAGTTTCCGACAACTATAGTTTTTACAATAGTCGAAGTTGATTTTTCTACAGTATTCTCACTAGAGGTTTTGATTTATGTAGAGAAAATCAAAACTCGAGTGGGATTTAATTGACTATTACACGATTTGAAGAAAGTATATAAAGAAAGTACTCTAATAAATATTGACTTACGAAAATACTAAACTGTCTCCAAACGTATTATTGTACCATCTCATCATTACAAATATTCTGCTAGATGGCAGCAGTGTGTTATGATGAGCTGTTCTCTTATTACCAGTTTTGCCAGCTATACAATCTTCATTGAACTCTATGAACTATTACTAGTCAAGAAGACTTTGTTGATTCGGTTTCATTTTTATTAAAACAGTTGCATTCCACTTCAATTATCAATATATATTAAACATTCTCTTATATGTGACTACCCATTGAGCTCATACAGCAGAATCTATAACATAACCTAAAATATATAAAAGATAAATGGTAGAAAAGTTTTAATTGAGGATGATGAAATAAACATGAATCATTTTAAAAGGTAGTACAATGCTGGAAAAAATCAAATGCTAGGGAGGTGATAAAAACAAATACTAGAGAGATGATAAAAACACATGCTAGGGAGGTGATAAAAATTGTAGGATAAGCAGCTATGATCGGTTGAAACACGTCATTCCGTACCGTTTTATTGGTCAAAAGTAGTATGACGTAGTAAAAATGTAATAGTCTATGTAAATAGTGTTTCTTATTGCTATAGTTCTTCAGATGGTCTGAACTCGGAGATTCTTACTACTATAGTTTTTCACAATGGTTTTGGCTAAGAGTTCTCATTACTAGAGTTCTTTATATTTGTTTAGGCTTAGAGTTTGTCACTGTTCTAATTCTTCACATTGGCCTAAGGTCAGTTTCTCAGTACTATAGTTCTTTAAATTGGCTTAAGGTCAGAGTTTATCACTACTACAGTTCTTTACATTGGCCTAAGCTCAGAGTTTCTCACTGTTACAGTTTCTTACAGCGCACGGCATTAAATTGTCGCTACAAGTGTTTGGTTTGAAGTTTAGCACATGTATTGTTCGAAATTAGCATCTCACACCTTTGCTTCTTCCTCTTTTTCTTTTTTCTACATTTGCATTATAAAGTTTCTTGAGATTGAGTATAGCTTTGGAAATATTTGTCATCAAATCGTCCTTTACACTAAATGTATCGCGCGTGGTCTATCCTGATAATATAAGTTACTATCTGATCCTTCAGTACAGTGACTCACTGCCCTTTAAATTGATAGAGGTTAATTCCTTCGAATCGAAGAATTTGGTATTTTGGAGTATGAAGAGGCTTTTTGTAAACCTTCAATTACCTAACATCCCAATTCAATTTATTTGATGAGTTTTAGAATTTTTGTACAATTGCAAGGTCGTATTCTGCTCTCGAGTATGTTTCATTACAAAAAAACTACGTTAAATCTTGTAAGAAATATTTCAGGGTTCTAGAGCACGCAGTTATTTTGTAATTCTGAATTGCAGAATAACTAGAAATGGGAGTGAACATGCTGTGTGTGTAATGATCTGAAGGATGAGTTCATTGGCATGTCCGCCCAATTAAAGGACTGTAGAGTTCGTCTGCATAAGTGACACTTTTTCTGCCAACTCGGCGTGCTGTACAATACGAAATATTCGTTGCGAATGTAAGCGGCGATGGAAACTGAAATTAGACATGACGAGGTCGGGAATTCGAAACGTGTGTGAATGAACTCGCCCACTAAAACATTCATTGACGTGCGTAGGTTTTACTACCAGCCGTATGGTCAAACCAGATGCCCGTGTTATGTTTATAACCCATTTAAATAACGGCTTGTGTAGTTCTCTTGCACACGTAATGATTACTCCCGTCAGGCGTAGTTCACGAGACCGTGACACGAGGTCAGTAATACTCAGCTTCAGGATCTTTCTTTGCCCTTGTGCTAAGATTTCGTATTACCGGTACGCCTTTCTCCGATTCTGAACTTGAGCCACATCGACTTCACTAGGAAGCGAATTTTTGCATGCTAAAAATGTAAATTATTTATTTTTGTGACAAAAAATATAAACATATTTGCAAAAACATTAAAAATAGTTAGTAAAAATTTGATTCTGTTATACAGAGCAATCACCTAGTTGTTTTGTATTTTATGTATGTTATTCAAACCTGATTGAGTGGAAGAAAAGGCCTTATGGTCTTAATTCTGTCAGACAAAAACGTGGTGGTGGTGGTGGTGGTTCGACCGAGAGGCGTGCGAATGGCCCGAAGGCCATGCAACAAGCGGCAAATCGTCTTCCGCACGTTCATTTCTCTGTAGAGAGTGGTTGTGTTGACGTTAAATTTGCATGTTATTCTTCTGCTTGCTTTAGTGAAGTGTTTAGATTTAGATATACTGGGTGTTCAGTTCAAAGTGTGTCATTGCTCGCTGTATGCCGTCACATGGCTAGTCGATGAGCCTAGAGAATTCAATCTTCCTACACTTCCGCAGAGGTGTATTACTTATCTGTCAGAGAAGTTGCCTAGCAAGTACGGCGTTCATTCAGAAGAGTACTTACCGATACGTACGGTAACGCCGGTAGTGGCAGGAATGTGAACTGTTTCGAAAAATGTACTGAGGTGAGTTTTTTCTTACTATCGGGATATGGGGAGAGGGTTAAGACGATTACTTACGTACTTGTTAACATTAACTTCGACGGTCAACATGGACACGGAGCATTTGATTTGTGTTGTGGAATGTTGCCGTACGCAACCGATGATAACAAATACCCTGCATACGACTTGGCCGCGCAAAACACAGTTCGAAAGAGGTTATGGTAGCACACAGACCGTACAGACCGCCATCTGTTGCTACGACGTTCAAGTTATACCGTACACGTTCTCAAGTTCAGATTGAACGCCTTAAATAATAGGCAACTTCTCTGACACAAAAGCAGAAACTCGCTTCAAATCGCTGACTCATCAACAATGACGTCATGACACACTTTGAAATGAACATCCAGTAGAAGTGGTCTTTTGCTACTACTGAGTGGAACAGTAAGATTTGGAAATTTTCCTGCAAATCGCTTTTTACCTTTCCGAAATCACGTTTTCAAATTAGTATCTACCATTAAAATCCTTTGCTCTGATGTAAATTTATGTGGTGCCATGTGACCGAGCTAACCTAAACACTTCACTAACACAATCAAAAGAATAACACGCAATCTAACGTAACGTCAACACAACCACTCCTACAGAGAGACTGAACTGGACTGCTGAGCGTGCGGGAAATGGCTTACCTTGTGTTGCATGTGGCCTTCGTGCCGGTCGCCCCGCACATTATGTAAGCGAACGCTCTGTGTGTAAAATGAATAGTAGCAGCAGTAAGCTATAAACTATTGACCAAGAAATGAAATTAAGACATAGGACAGTAATATACAATATATTTCAAAAACCTAAGAATGGAAGGCATTCGACTACGCACTTATAAAGTAGCTCAAGAATAATAAATGAGGGGCTCGGGCGTAAAACGTGGTAACTGACACTTTGATCAAAAAATTAGATGTGTAGCGTATAATATGGTATCTTACATTCTGCGTCTAATGCAGTAGTTTTCCAACATCTCAGCAGATGGCAGAAGTATACAGATTTTACTTTACTGGTAACTATATAAACTGTTACATGTATCAATTAAAAGAAGAATATAATTCAGTCAATACTTAACAGTGAGAAATGCATTAAAATTTATGTTATAACAAAAAGTAACATTACATATATTTTAACGACAAACGTTTTCGCCAATTATATTGGCATCTTCAGGTTGAATAAAACATGTTAAAAAAATGAACACTTGGTCTTAAATAGTCCAAACAATGTTAAAAGTAGGATATAAATTAAAACTTTTAACATTGTTTTAACTAGTTAAGACCAAGTGTTCATTTTTTTAACATGTTTTATTCAACCTGAAGATGCCTATATAATTGGCGAAAACGTTTGTCGTTAAAATATATGTAATGTTACTTTTTGTTATAACATAAATTTTAATGCATTTCTCACTGTTAAGTATTGACTGAATTATATTCTTCTTTTAATTGATACTGTACTTAACAGACAAATATGCCATTGAAAATGTTACATGTAAGTTTACCTACCTAATAACTTCAAACATTAAAGCACGTATGCTCAAAATTGAAAAAAGCCCCGATTACACGGATGATGCTGCACTGCGTAACACACACAGTGTACTGACTGGGCTCCGCAACTACATTGCAGTACCGCCCGTGGCATCGCTCTCATACTCTTACAAATACGGATAATAAACTGAATTTGAAAAAGTAAAGAGTATACACTGATATATTCAGTTATTACATTATTTATTATATTTAATATAGTTATAATATAATAATATCATAGATAATACATTTTCATATTCCACCATATAGTCTACTTTGCGGTCTATTCAACATCTGCATTCTTTTCTGCAAGTAATCGGGAATCTATTTCCAACGAATTTACTGCAATGCGCTAAAGATGCTCATCTGTTAATCGGGACCTATGTTTGGATTTAGCAACCTTCATTCTCGAAAATAATTGTTCGCACACATATGTCGAGGCGAAGGTAGCTAACATAGTGGCAACGAATAAGCTCATCTTGGGATATTTAGTTTTGTTCATTTTTTATATAATTCTATGCTTGTCAAGTCATATTCTCTTAGTTCTGAATTTAGTTACTTTGAAATCAATTAACTCGTCCTGGAACTGCACTCTCACGGATTGTACTAAATTTATGAAAAGATTAACAAAAATACTAATATCACTCTCCATACGTCTAAAATCACTAAAACTATGTTCTGTGAATTCACATTTGAACTGTTGCAGTATAGAGACATAATTAACTATATTTTGTTCAGGCACCATACATCTCTTTACAAGTTCACCATCCGTGAAGGGTTTTAGTGCCTTAGCTAATTCCCAACATACTACATGGGCTAACTTACTCCAAAACATAGACTCTGAATTATTCGACTCTCTTCAATGTTTGGCCTTTCATGAAGTGCTTTCAATTCTTGAAGCTGTAATGCACGTTGCACCCCTGAAAAATTATTTTATCAAAATATGTATTTCTGCTGGAATAAAATCACCACAATAACAATAATAATAGTAATAGTAATAATAATAATAATAATATAATAATAATAATAACAACTTTGGTATATGAAAATAGGCTATATTACAGAAAACAGCTTCTCTGTCACTTCGGCATGTTCTGGGTAGCAGAGCCTATAATGTAGTTTTATGTTGCTCAGTAGTATTCTGACAGTACCTTACAATATAGTAATCACTTTCCATTTTCACCGAACGTACAATAAAAATAGTCTTCCTCCCACACTGTACGGAATGATCGTTTGGTTACAGACGGTTTTGACTGTGTCATTGTCCCGCACTGTTCGTACGTTACTAAGTACTTGAACTGCCTTCCCCAGTCATCCGTCGAGAGCTTCGAACGGGGAACAGCACGCTCTACATTCGAAGGTTGTGATTACAGAACGTAATCGCGAGTCAGAGAATGAGCATACCTACACTAAAGCGTTACTTACCATGTTTTACTCCCGAATCCCTCAATTATCAAAGGAATAAATGTATGACAATGATTCAACACAATTTTCGCACCGAGTATAGTAAAGATCTTTCTAGTAGATCTACAATTTATTCTTGGCACAAGAATTTTGTTGAGACTGGTTCTGTTCGCCATGACAAATCCCCGGGAGGCCTACGTGTTACTGAAGCTTACCAGTAAGGGAGAACTTTGCCCGTAGTCCTACTAAATGCGGTGTAGTCTCGTGAGGCTGGCATTCCACAACCTACGGTTTGGAGCGTTTTACGAAGACGTTGCCCTTGTAACTATGTAGTCATATAGATTTACCATGGTGCAAGAAATTACTAACGCAGTTAAGATGACTCGTCAGGGATTCTGTGCATAAATGTTATGTCATGCAAATCTACTCTTTCAGGTGAAGCTCCCTGTAAAGCAGATTTGAATAATTTCAAGGGAAAAATTGTTCCGGGGCCGGGTATCGATCCCGGGACCTCTGGTTGAACGTACCAGCGCTCTTACCAACTGAGCTACCCGGGAACTCCACCCGACACCGTCTCAACTTTACCTTTTATATCCACACAACTCGCGTGGGCTGACGAAACGCCAGAGACCCACATCGAGTGCACACAAACTCTGTGTGACTTGGAATTGTGGTTTTCTGTTACCAATGTTATGTCATGTAGAGGAAAACGAAACTTCACTAAACATTTTTTTTTTTTTTGGTGATGAATCGATATTTCATGTGAGTGGCTAGGTTCACATCCATAAATGCAGGATTTGAAGCAGCTCAAATTCACGTGGAACACTGAAACATGTTCGTGTCAGCCCAAAGGTAAATGTATTTAAATTGTATGACTCCTTATTTTTTCCATTAACGGTTTCGTGTATCTGGATATGCTTCGCTATTTTCTCATTCCACAATTAGATAAAGATTATCAAGAAGGAGCATTCACTTTCAACAATACGGCACACCACGTCACAACCTCATAGAAGTCCGGGATATCCTCAATAACAGTTTTCCAGGTCGGTGGATAAGTCGAGCAAGGCCGATAGCATGGCCACCTCGTCCCCCAGATCTCATATCTCTAAATTTCTTTTTGTGGGATTTTATTAAAGTTCTAGTCAAGATTTACTTCTCTGAAGATACTTTTGGCAGGCATGAGGTTGTAACTCTTAAGATATTGTCCGATCAAAGTATATTGATGTTTTAAAACTAATTTAATATATTTAGGATCTTTCACTAACGAAGAACGATTCTGAACTATTTATCATGTTTTGAACAGTGGAAATACTGAGACTAGTTCGAGGAATAAAATTGTAGAATTTTATACATCCGAATTTGTTTGACTCCTGGAAACGTGAAATCTGTCGGTAGATGTCGAAGAATTGTTTTTAACAAAAAATTTTGTTTCAGCGTATCACATTCATATATGTTTTAAATTGCTCGAAAACACATAATAAATTTCCTTTGCATTTTTTTTTTCCTTTTTTGTTGTAGGTATATGTTGAGATCTGTTATGTTTGTAGAGGGCGGAAATTCTCAATGTATTGTGAAGTTTGTAATTTACAATCAGCTTCTGCATCAGAAGATTCTGCGTTATCACTGGATCTATGCGTCAATGCTTGTACTGCTTCTTTCATAACCCTCTAAATATCGACAACTTTTTAATACCTGAAATAAATACTGGTGTAATGGTATTCCACCTTTCATAAGTTTTATTATATAGGGTGTTTTAAAAAAAGTGTCGCATATATTTACAGGAGGTAGCATTGGTTGAAACTAGAAAAAAAAAGTTCCTGTAAACATGTGTCCGGAAACAAATATCTGTTGAGATATGGGCCATGCTGTATTGTGGCCTAGGATACTCACCTAACTGTTACGTAGACACTACAGAAGATGCTCTATGTGATTACCACGCATTGTTACACATGCTTTAGCCCTTCTCTATTTTGTTGAGTTCTCTTAAAACCACCAACACACCAACACATACAAATAATATCTTCATTTATATACTTCAATAAATCTGATGACACGCAATAGCCATGATCAATAGGATGCCATCAAATCAGAGTAATCACCAACGTCAAACAACATCTACTGTATTTCATAAGCGAACGATCTCTTGAATGATTGAAATTCATACCTAACTTATGATTTATCTATTACGAAATCATCGTATACTCCACGACATCCATAACCAACGAGCATTCATTTCAAATAATATTTCAACAAATCTGATTACACGTAAAGTCATTATAATCAATAAAATGTCACCAAGTCAGATGATAAATTAAAACAGCAATCTCCAACATAAAATAACATTTAGTTCATTAGCGAACGTTTTTCAATGAAACGCATACATAACACACGAACATCAGCTACGCAAATTATCGTATATCCTACGACAATCCTCAACTAATGAGTACTCTTAAAATATTTATTTTATCAATCATCATTATAAATTTTAAATTTTAACATTATTGACAAATTTTAATCATAATTGTATATTTTATTTGTAACATGAGCTATATGTATAAAATATCCGTCCAATTCAATTTCAAAATCTAAAGATTATATCAATAATTATCCTGTATTATGTCACATTTTACATAAAGCTCATGCATCTCATGGCATACATACATTGTTCTTTATTCTGTGTTATTTGCATAATTTATTATTATAGGTTCAGATTATATGTTTTTGTTATATCTGAAGATGCCCCAAACGTTCATATATCTTATTAAATAGCAAATAAACATTTGCAAGTTGATATGTCTTAAGATTGAAAATTTATTATATACTTATTTAATAATTTAGCCCTTCTCATTGAATCACGAACTGTTGCTACCACACCTGGCTGTTATCGGATTTTCTCACATGCATTGGATACACGCTCCTGTAACGTTTGTACTTTGTCGATGGGTGTGGCATTCATCAATGTCTAAAAAATGTCCCCATAGCCAGAAATCCAAAGGATTTAGGTCAGGTGATCTGGGAGGTCATGCTACTGGATCTCCTCGAACAATCCATCGCCAATTAAATCTCCGGGTTAGGTATTGTCACACGACGCGTAGAAAATGGGGTGGAGCCACTTTGTGCATAAACAGAAAGACAGCCTATATCACTGAATACTGTACGTACTTACTAACGCAAGTAAAATGATAGACTTTGTTTACTACTGCATTCTCTGTTTACTTCTTTTGAGGGATGCTATCTACTCTCAAAACATTCACCATTGTTTTGTGTTTTTAAACGAATGACGGTCATAGGCCACAATACAGCATGACCCATATCTTAACAGATATTTGTTTCTGGACATATGTTTATAGGAACTTTTTTTGTAGTTTCGATCCATGCTATAAAAATATGCGACACTTTTTAAACACCCTGTATATTAAATTCTTCGGAGCTCTTAACCATTGTGTATGTTATACCCAGTGGCGGCTCGTGATAAAATATGTGTTCAGAATTTTGTATTCCAAAATCGAAGAGAATTTCAAATCGTACGTTTTGAGCCTAATATGAAATGTCAGGATTCCAATGTTTCACTGTCGAAAAAAACCGTATGTAAATTCAAAACAACATATAATAATAATAATAATAATAATAATAATAATAATAATAATAATAATAATAATGAAACCTAGTCTTTTTATTTGCAATTTTTCCTTGAAAGCCAGTTTACCCAGTTCTTTACTCTTCAAAACTACTTGAACAGAGTTCATTGTTTACGTTTGTTAAAAATTAATACATACCACAATGCCGTTATTTACAAAAGCGTGTGTTCAGTAATATATTTTGGTTCACAACACACTGATACACTATAGCCTATACCAGTACTGTAATCCCATTCGCATAGATTGATTACTATAAATACATGCCAGTAAATAGGCTATTATTCTTAAATATTAAACACCACCATACAGATATTTAAGTTCATACCACCATCACATTCAGCCAGCACGTCTTTGAAAGGCAAACTATGCTATATCCCGACACTGAAATATAGTAATTCACAAACTACACTCTCGGAGCAGCACTGTACACATATCCACATAAAGTAAACGTTCCGACACTGAGATCCTGATACCTGCAGGCTAAAATACAGACTAATTAAATTTCCTCCTCGAGATATAGCACGTAAACGATAGGCATCGATGCACCTGACATCTGTAGGATAGATTCACTGTTCACTTAACGCTTTGTGCTCTTGACGAGTCATAAGCGGGCAGCGAAAGACAATTTTCTCCCACGCATGCGTGAAATTCCTGTAACCTTTTTGAAAAGAGCACGGCTTGTAAGTGAACGGATGTTGCCAAGTTTACATAAGTTTATGCAAGATGCGGGAAGTTTAAAATACTGATCCTGATATTATACATTCCCAGTACCTACGCCAATACGGTATTAAATAATAAAACTAGTCGTGCATTAATGGAAACAAGGTGTTCACGTGCTCTTGGGCTCTTATTGACGCACCGCCACTGGTTATACCTCAGCTGTCATGGACTGTGAAAAGCTAAAAATGTCTTATTATAGTGTACTTCGTGTGGAAAGAGCACAATAAAAATTAGGAAATGACATCATTCCGAGAGGGGATAATGAAAGGAAACCATTAAGAACATTTGTAACCTTATCCACCTTTAATGCGAATTCAGTGTCAAGAGATTGAGAGGAAATTGCTTACCATATTCCCTTTTGCAAGAGAGAAGATTCTGCAGAAAAAGAGCGCCCCGCCCCACAATTAAGCAACTCATTGTCCACACTTAAGACGAGGGTGTGTCTGCAAGCCTGCGGTCACGCTATGGGGTCTTCCGGCCCGCCTCTCTTGCGAAAGAAAAGAGAGATTCATCTCAACTTCAGCGTAGTTTTTGTTGAGAGATAAAATGTAGTTGGAATCTTGACCCACAGGCTGATTCCCGAGTTTTGGCGAAAAAAATAATTGAATGCGATATGGCATAGTTGCGCCCCGCGGTCAATTGGGAGGCCTAGGCATGGCATAATTGCGCCCCGAAGAAATCAGGTAGCAGATGGGACATGGCATAGTTGCGCCCCGAAGAAATCAGGTAGCAGATGGGACATGGCATAGTTGCGCCCCGAAGGAATCAGGTAGCAGATGGGACATGGCATAGTTGCTCCCCGAAGAAATCAGGTAGCAGATGGGACATGGCATAGTTGCGCCCCGAAGAAATCAGGTAGCAGATGGGACATGGCATAGTTGCGCCCCGAAGAAATCAGGTAGCAGATGGGACATGGCATAGTTGCTCCCCGAAGAAATCAGGTAGCAGATGGGACATGGCATAGTTGCGCCCCGAAGAAATCAGGTAGCAGATGGGACATGGCATAGTTGCTCCCCGAAGAAATCAGGTAGCAGATGGGACATGGCATAGTTGCGCCCCGAAGAAATCAGGTAGCAGATGGGACATGGCATAGTTGCTCCCCGAAGAAATCAGGTAGCAGATGAGACATGGCATAGTTGCGCCCCGAAGAAATCAGGTAGCAGGATGGATATGGCATAGTTGCTCCCCGATGAGCATAGTACACATGAAAGTGATTGTCATAAAATAAATAAATTACTTAAAAATATTACAGTGATAGCTGCATTGAAATCAGGTAGGCCTAGCGTATGATCAATTTTGCTATTTAAAATAACACTTTTTTATTGATCACACACAATAAATGAACTGCATTTTTTGTTTCTACATCGATATCTTAACCCTACGGTACAGGGTTTCGAAAATTGAAACTTAGAACCATTGTCAACTATTAACTCTTCACCCTTTTCACTAAACTTAACATTCATTTTAAATTAACCTCACTATACGCCACAGACGGTGTGAAAATCACTAATAAAATGTCAAGACTGTTAAGGCCCCATATTCCAACGACTCTCTCATTTGAATATGTCAGTTAATAAAGTACTGCCAACTTCATGGTGTTCATTTTAACGGTAGGCTATTGATAATCACTGCATAAACAGTAGAAAAACAGTTAATAAAGTACTGCCAACTTCATGGTGTTCATTTTAACGGTATCGATAATGAATATAAATCGAATAAGAAATCAATAAGGTTGGTTGATTACGAGGCTCGAGTTTCCGTAGAGTCTTTTTCTCTACCTATTTCATCGGGGCGCAACTATGCCATGACCTTTTCTCTACCTGAAGGGAACGGGGCGCAACTATGCCATGCCTTTTTCTCTACCTGATGGGAACGGGGCGCAACTATGCCCACAAAACAGGGATCCTTTTTTATATGCTGCATTTTATCTGACCGTGTGGCGCAACTATGCCCTGTCCATTGAATGTGCCATTGCAGAAAGGTACCGAAGTCACTTGAAACAAAGTTGTGGCAAAAGAAAAAAAAACTGTCTACCACAATAACTGAGAATGACTGAATAATGAAAAAAAAACTACTGCATAATCTTCTTTTTATTTATTTATTTATTTAAATTTACAGAATACAGAATATAATTACAACTATAGAAATAGAAATAAAATAATACAATCAATATAAGAAAGGAGATACAGTAATATTAACAAAATTTGAGGGCCGAATGAGCTATGTCAGAGACTTAGGAGCCTTTCTACAGTGCAGGTGTTTTTCATATAGGATTTGTCACACTTACAAAGTCGATGACATCAGTACTTTTCTGCTCAGAATGTGTGTCTATGAGTATGGATTCCGAAATTTGTAAAATCTATGTTTCCCATGTTTTCTATGTGACTTGGGTGCTGCCATACTGCAGTGACACATTCAATTGTATTTATAATCATTCCAAAGCTGGCCATGCTGGATTGAACGGCAAACTCGCAGCTTCGACGCTGTATGAAAGAGACAGCGTGGATTCGAAGTAGGCCTATGGCAACAGCAAGGATTTTATATGAGGCAAGTATGATCTGTCGTATACTGTCGTAGGTTGAAGTCCGATATTTTGCTAAGATTTTCACAGTGTCTCTGTAAAACTTGTGCTTAATACTGGTATGTTCAAGTATGGACTCAGGATAGAATTGATTCTGTCCTATTGGTAGAAGGTCGATCGGATTGGAAGAATACGTGTTGAAGCCTAGGTGAATATAGACGCATTGAACCAATATATGCAGAAGAACTTTGGAATACGCACAAACACCTACGAGACTGATTACCGGATCTTTTTCCGGGCGTAGACGGTGGCCGAAGCATGGTGCTGATCACATCTCGTTTCAGTGCCGAGGTTAAGAGTATAGAAATTCTACGTTTCTGCCCTTTGTGCGTCACAATTGTGTGTGCGTGCGTGTGTGTGGACATTGTTATTGTTGTGGTATGAACCTAGGGTTGTATTTTTCGACAGGGGATTAGAACCCTCGAAGAAAAGGTTTTTTTTTCTGGATATGCACTTCTGCAACGATAATACTGGATAAAAATTGTTAGCCCTATAAGTGAGAGACAGTCTGCCCTTCAAACAGATTTTTAAGCGTTCTTTTCCCAAAATAAGTAGTTTTTCTTTTTCATCTAAACCGCTACCTTCGTACCGTTTGCATGCGACCCACTATTATCTTCGATGTGGAAAGATCACTTGTTCGCATTATTACATCGGATATGCTCCGAAATTATCATAATTTACTGCTGTTTTTCGAACGAAATAAATTCTGATGAAAGGGTCAGTATAAACTCTTGCGGAAATTAGCCCCATAAAGGCATGTTACAGCTTAAAAACGCTTTCCCGATCATTATTTTTCTTATATCTCAATGTCTTACCCTTAGTATAAACATTCACCCACAATAGTTTGTGCTAATTATTTTCAGACACCCTGTATACTTGTGTGGTATTGTTTGGTGTTTGAGTTAATTGTATAGAGTTAAAAATTCTAGTTGTGCTCTGTGCAGAACCAAGTGCTCGCAAAAGCAGTTAATACACACGTCAGTTAAAACTTTACCTACACATTGTATTTTATCAGTATTTTCAATACAAATGGTTTAAATGGAATAGTGTAATCTTCAAATTGTTTCTTATAGAAAGTTCAAAGAAAGTGAAGGAAATATAAAAGTGTTTCAAAAACACTTTTACTTTATATTGTACATTTTTATACTGAACAACAATGTAATTTTATTATTTCAACAATTACTCTTCACTTTCTACAATTTAATTTCACTCCCGTCAACAATGGGATTTGCTCTCCACACAGTAACACAGTATTCGTTAGTGCACTCCACTGACGACAATGACAATTTACTTGGATTATTGCGAACAACAATGAACTGTTAATCTTAACTAATATTCACAAAGCACTACAACACAGAACTATCAGTTCTCAGTTCGCAGCTCGTTTGTCTTGGCTAGTTCTTCTAGCTGAGTCACTCGCGTTCACAGAATCTCGAACCCCAGACCTTCAGAGACGATCCGCTGAACTTCGAACTCAGGTCCCCCAACTGCGGTCCACTGCACTCGAACTCCTGGCTTCAGGCTCCACAGTTACGGACACAACTCAAGTCGCGCTCTGGTCTCGAAGCTGGCTTCACTGCTACACTAGACTGGCTTGCTGTCCACTGACTTACTCTCTGACTGACTGAATGACTGTCTCGCGTTCACTTGCGCGTTGCCTTTTATACCCAAACTATAGTTACGAGAAATTTCTACGGGTGTCTAGAGATAGCTCTCTCGAATTATCTGGATATCTCCACTTCGACGGACTTCTACACGATTCGGGAGGGTCCGTCCCCCCCCTTCTCTCCGCACGTAGCAGTTTGCTTCCTTCCTCACTCGGCAGTAGCAGATGCGCGCGCAACCTCCCCTCGCCGCGTTGCCGTAATACACCCCCTCTGCCCTTCTTCCGTCGGTCGTGAGATCGAACCTCACGTGGCTGTCACAATATGATTGACTTACATCCTGCGGTAATAAAAATGTTTTAATGATAATTATATCCAGTACACTTTTCTATAGGCCTACGTAAAATAGACTGATTTATTGAAATCATATGTTCTCAAATAAGGTTGGCCAAGGCGATCCAGAAATCAAAATAAAATATTTTAAATATAGAAAAATCATTTACTGTATTATTATGTAGAAGATGAAAATAAGATGTATAATAATGAAATAATAAAAGGAAACATATGAAATAAAATATGTTAAATTAATTATATACAGTATGTAAATGGTACTGTACTATTTGTACAGAATCTTAGAGTGTCTGCTCCAGAATTTTGTTGTGCCCAATCTTGAATAACATTTTCTTTCATTGCTATAATCGCGATGCTGTTATTCCCGGCGTGACTCCTCCTCTTTGCTTACGTCTTAGGAAGTAAAGACTCTATAAAGTCTAGGTAGGTAATTCACCATTTTTGTTCTTTCGTTGTCGAGCTACCATACGAGGAATCTATTTGCCACACCGTTAAACATTATCATGTTGTAGTTCCTATGATAATAAATCAAACGCACTGTAATTCAGCAAATAATTGAGCGGCAAATAACGTCCTCGTGTGCTTTCTGCGAACGCCAACGAAAGAGCCAAAATGGCGGGCGATTATTAAGTATTTATCGAGCCTTAGGAAATGCATAACGTCTTCATCAGCGAATCACAAGCTGCACACGTTTAAATGTAGCCGACTTGCAACGTGATTGGCTGCCGGAAATTAGACCGACGGGACTATAGGATATACAGTCATCCTAATACGGACCGTCGCAAAGTTCACAGTGCCTCCTCTGTCTGTGAAATACAAAATTAAAACCAGCGACAGGAGAGGGAATTTTAAGAGTGGAAAATGTGAAATATGTTTTCTTGCGTTATATTACGTCATTGGTCAATATAATGGTAAGAGTAAGGGCCAGTTATTTGTTAATGCTTTCTTCCAATGGCTGTTCGTTTGACTGTTCATTACTTGACCTAAAACGGATACTTGCATGACGAAATTGTAAATTCCTTGACATTTTTTTTTTACGTTTCTCGTTTTGCACTAGGATGATGATGACGACGACGAAGATGACGATGAAATTCTGGCAGAAGAAACGGGAGATTCCCTCGAACACCAGCCCCAGATATCGTGTTTGTCCACAACAGGTTCTATTTACACTGATCGAAATGTGAATTTTGTCTCTCCGGCGTAGACAGCCAACGTCTAGCGGGCTCTAGCCGTTGTGCTGAAGGTGCGTCACAGCAAATGACATAAACACTCTGTTGCGTATCTGCAAGTACTGAAGTCGAGCGTCGTGATGGCCAAATGTTCGTCGAAACTCAGTCAGCACTTATTTTGCGCCTTGATGTCTCCAACATGATGATAAGATCGAAGACATTGTTTCATTCGACATTTTCAACGTTTTTTTTTTCTCGGAACTCGCCCTGGAAGTTTTGTAACAACTTGTACATACTTGTTGCTTGCTGAAGTGTCTCGGACCTATAATGACTTATTAAAAATTGACTTACAACAATACAATGGTGTTCATTATTCTTATGCAGATGACACAGTTTTACTTTTTGGTGGAAAAACCTGGTATGATGCATGTAATAATTCAAATAATGGACTTAAATTAATGAAAAAGTGGTTTGACATAAATTATCTTTCTATCAACGAAAATAAAACCATTATTATTCCATTCTCATTATCTGAAAAATGTAACAAACCTCCTACATCTATATTAAGTATTAAATTACATAATTCTAATTGTTGTCTTATACAGTGTAAACGTCCAATTATTAAGGAGTCCTCTGAAGTTAAGTATTTTGGCATAATTTTCGACAATAATTTAAAATGGAACCAACACATTAATTGCCTTTGTAATAAATTACTTAAAAATATATTATTTTGTTTTATTGAGGAATTACTTGCCAATAAGTTTATTACGTACAATATATTTAACTTTATTTCAATCGGTAATTATGTATGGAATTAAAGGATGGAGTAGTTTATCAAAATTCTATTTTAATCCACTTTATTTATTACAGAAGAAAATAATTAAGATATGTCTTCATAAACCTATTGATTTTCCATCTTAAACATTGTTTTTAGACTTTAATGCTCTTAAAATAAGACATTTATTATGTTGTATTAATAAAATTCATACATAAAAATCGAAATAATTTTGAATTGTATTCTCATAGTTATGAAACAAAAGGTATGAATTCTTTAAGATTGTTTGAACCAAAATGCAACACTGCTACAGTATTTAATCATAGTAGTAATTTAGGCCAAAGAATATATAGCAAATTTATATTTAAATATCCTAATCTTGTCAATTCTAGTAGTTTTAGTATTAAATTTAAAAAGTTATGTATGGATTTTATAAAAATTGAAAAATTGTAAATTTAAATTTATATATTCTTATTGCGTAGTAGACATAAGACAAATTGTATTATATACTTCTTAATTCCAATTCAGGAATCCGCCCCTGAGCACGAGTTCTACTCTTTCAGGGGCGAGCTAATGTTTCTCTGTTTATATTATATTTTATGTTACAATTATTGGCAAAATAAATAGTTTAGTTTATATAAATAGTTTTTAGAGAGCTCTACTCGGACCTGTTATGTAATGTTCATGTACAACTGTAACATATTTATTTCTTAAGCTTCTCTACCTGGCTTAATCACTTTGAGAGTCTTGAAAACGTATCATATTACTAGTGTCCATATTTTTTTTATAAATTTTTCATTTAATTATGCATTCTTTCTAAGTATTTTTATCCAGTTTAAAATCGACATTCGTTGTTATAATTAAAGCGTTAAAATTATTTGTTTTTAGGACGCATTTCATCAAATATGTAAATTTCTAGAGTTCTTATACTTAAGAACAATGCTTTCCGTATTGAGAGTCACCAGTCTTGTATGGGGAGAGAATATAGAACTGGAAGCTTTATCCTACGATTGAGGTAAGTTTTTTTTTTCTTTTGCCGTCATTACTGGGATATCGCCGAGGAAGCGTGCGTTCGTTAGTTGCTGCGCGCCCTTAGAGAATCATTGTGGGCCTGCCTATATGGAAAATATACTTTCAGAAAAATATACTCTCCGGAGACGAATTTTTGAAGCATGCTTCTAACTGCTGTATCATCAACCTTTTCAATTGGAATATTTACGCTTAAAAGCATTTTCTTCGTATCCATGGCAAACTCTGTTTTGTCTTGTTTGGTTTTCATGACTATCAAATGAACCTTCAATTGGGCGGGTTGGCTGCCAAGTGGTGTAAGTAAAAAAAATTGAAAAAATTCTGCCAGAATACTAGACATCCAGTTCTCTGTATCCTACAAGTAGTGTGCGTCCAAATTCAATAGTTCGCTCACAAATAGCGTAGAATGTTATTACACCTAACGAAACTGCTGAGTGCCTTGGCAGTCAAGTGGTGTTACGTCCAGGTGCTCCTGCCAGTGTTATCAGCACACAGATTCTGTACTGTCGCCGCCTGTGAACATTGCTTACTCTGTTGTGTTCCAAACATTCTTATTATTAGGCAAGTGTTGTTCAAGAATAAAATAACGCAGCTTGTGTGTGAACCATTCATATTAAATGCAAGTTGTAGTCTGTATGTGAAATGGTTAAGTTTGAAGAGCTCGACTTGAGAAAAGGTCGTGGCAGTACTGGGCTCCCGTCAATGTGCCTGACACAGCATCAACTTCAAACGGCTTACCCTGATGGAAGATTCGTCACAGAAGCAAAGAAAAAATATATAGGTGACCTATTGCAATTTATATCCTTGTCACCATTCTTTTTTTCTTGGCTTAAATTCTAATCCTTGAACTGTTTCCAATGACGATGAATAAGTTGATGAAATCATGATATCAGATGACTTACTTACTTACAAATGGCTTTTAAGGAACCCGAAGGTTCATTGCCGCCCTCACATAAGCCCGCCATCGGTCCCTATCCTGTGCAAGATTAATCCAGTCTCTATCATCATACCCCACCTCCCTTCAAATCCATTTTAATATTATCCTCCCATCTACGTCTCGGCCTCCCTAAAGGTCTTTTTCCCTCCGGTCTCCCAACTAACACTCTATATGCATTTCTGGATTCGCCCATACGTGCTACATGCCCTGCCCATCTCAAACGTCTGGATTTTAAGTTCCTAATTATGTCAGGTGAAGAATACAATGCGTGCAGTTCTGTGTTGTGTAACTTTCTCCATTCTCCTATAACTTCATCCCGCTTAGCCCCAAATATTTTCGTAAGGACCTTATTCTCAAACACCCTTAACCTATGTTCCTCTCTCAGAGTGAGAGTCCAAGTTTCACAACCATACAGAAGAACTGATAATATAATTGTTTTATAAATTCTAACTTTCAGATTTTTGGACAGCAGACTGGATGACAAGAGCTTCTCAACCGAATAATATCACGCATTTCCCATATTTATTCTGCGTTTAATTTCCTCCCGAGTGTCATTTATATTTGTTACTGTTGCTCCAAGATATTTGAATTTTTCCACCTCTTCGAAGGATAAATCTCCAATTTTTATATTTCCATTTCGTACAATATTCTGGTCACGAGACATAATCATATACTTTGTCTTTTCGGGATTTACTTCAAACCGATCGCTTTACTTGCTTCAAGTAAAATTTCCGTGTTTTCCCTAATCGTTTGTGTATTTTCTCCTAACATATTCAAGTCATCTGCATAGACAAGAAGCTGATGTAACCCGTTCAATTCCAAACCCTGCCTGTTATCCTGAACTTTCCTAATGGCATATTCTAGAGCGAAGTTAAAAAGTAAAGGTGATAGTGCATTTCCCCGCTTTAGCCCGCAGTGAATTGGAAAAGCATCAGATAGAAACTGACCTATACGGACTCTGCTGTATGTTTCACTGAGACACATTTTAATTAATCGAACTAGTTTCTTGGGAATACCAAATTCAATAAGAATGTCATATAATACTTCCCTCTTAACCGAGTCATATGCCTTTTTGAAATCTATGAATAACTGATGTACTGTACCCTTATACTCTCATGATATCAGATGACATCGTATGAATTTCCATTTTGTTCTTTTCAGCGTTCATTTTTGTTTGTATTTCTTAACAATAAACAACAGTTCTGTTTTGAGTAGGGTTTCAACTTTTATTCAATCTCATTTTCTTTCCCAATTTATTTTTGTTTCAATTAGGGGAATGCGATTTTTTCCAAGATCATGACTTTGAAAAGTTCACTTTTGAGATAGTTAAAACAGTAGCAAAATAGATTTATAACTTCTAATTTGAAAGTATGTATATTCCACTTATTGCTAAGCCATTATTTACTCAAGACATATACAATTCTGAAATTACAGTGAATGGCAAACATTAAATTTGCTCTCCTGAAAACATTGAAGTTTGGACGTACACCACCTGGCAGCCAACCCGCCCAATTGTCGCTTTGCGTTTTGGAGCCATACATTTATAAATTTCTCTTTTAGTCTCAAATATTTTATTGTTGAAACTGTTCGGCAACTATTATTACGTTTCTTCAGTCTACCCTCAAATTACAAAATTTGCACAACAATATTCTATATATTAGTCTCGGATACATAAATACCTCATTCACAAAGTCTTTCGATCTGGTATGCACTGGAACCGCCCATTTTCACAACTGAAACTTTGAAAAGATTTGTCCCAAAACTAGAAAGTCTCAATACGTTTAATCTCTTCTCATCTAGGCTATATACCGGAAAATATTATTGATCTTTGAGAATGTTTGGTAAAGGGATGGGCTGTTAAATTATTGTGTTAGATAATTCAATGCATGTTTTTGATTCAATGTCCACCTGCTAAGAAATAAGGATGCTTTTCTCAATACCAAAAAATAGTTATACGTAACTATCAGGATAGTTTCCCCCCCCCTCCAAAAAAAGAATTTATTTCCTTGCAAAACACCTTTTTCGCGAAACGTTTTCGGTAAAAATATTAGTATGTTCGCTATTACTAAATACACGTTCACAAAGAAAACGTTCCTCTTTAATCGACGATTCACACATTTGTGGCCTCTAGTCATCGTCAGATATAATTTTGACTTAATTTTCCGTACCGGAGATTACTAAATATAACTACTGATTTTTAATTTCTTCGTTATTTGTTTGAATGAATACAGTGCGTCTGAACCATTTAGATTAGGAAATTGTTCGACCTCGTACCGGATAGGAAGACAAATGTCTACCGCTAAATGAGGATGCGTGCTGTCGGGAGTTAACTGGATTGAAACTATAGGCTACATAACACAACATTTGATACTCACCCTCCTCGCAGAAGATGTATGTAATGTACCTCGCATTGTTGATTGTTTCTTCATAGAAAAACGGTTCAATAATTCTATGGTCACTGACTTCACACTACACCCCTATTTTTACACCGTACAATGGAGCCTCATGCACAATACCTGGCTTCTTTGATGACCACTAATCTGTTATTCTGGGATGCTGCGTGACCATGCAGTTGAAACCACGCCTCATGGGAAAAGAGAATCGATGTTAGGATTAATTTCTACATTATTTACCTCTTCTAACAGCCAATTACAAAAATTAAGCATATGTTTATAATCTTTGGGCTATAATAATTAATGATACTGAAATTCTGTACGGATCACTATTATTTTGATGGTGTTATAAGTCCTTCCTTCTTAACCATTTCGGTCTTTTGTTTCAGTTTCATCAATTTATCGCCATTAGAGTAGACTTGTAGGTGGCTTATTTTGCTCTTTTTGGAATTTCAACTGAAGTCCAATGTTATCAGAGGACAAGTTGAAGCTTTAAAAGAGAATATCCAACACAGTGAGAACGTACACAGTCTACTGAAAAACACTGTAAACTTGGGAAGCGTCACGATAAAAATTGAATACTGTGTCAGTATAATGGTAAAAGTTACGATTTTGAAAATAAACCTCAGACTCCCCGGGGCCGAAATAAATCACGTCGCGGACCGCTAGTTGGCAATCGCTGATCTAGAGTAGTGTTTCTCAAACTTTTTTGAAGTGGGGACCACTTTTTTAAGTCATAACTAGACTTCGTTGAATTGCCACACGCAGCATGCAATCAGGTTGCCGATGTACGGTAGTATAGAGGAAGTGAGCGACCGCCCGGTCTCGTAGTATAAGCAGTTCATGTTAAGAGATGTAACCGATCCGAATAGATAGAGCAGCTACAGCTAATGTATACCTATGTAAGCACTTGTTTTTGCATTACTGTGGTTGGAATAGTCAAAGCTTAACATTTGTTCAGTGTAGACAAGAATTCAATCAAACATACTACAATGAGAGTGTTGCTGTTCCAAACAACTGTCCCTGGAATACCTTTACCCCGCAGCAAATCTTGACCCGTTGGGGAACGTGGTTGGATGCTGTTAATAATTATGCAGAACATTACGGAAAAATAATGGAGGTAATTGATGCATTGAATAGCACAGACAGTTCCGCTGTTGCAGCTGTAAAATCATTGCCTTCTGAACAGCTATTGGAAAATATTCTGTTCATTGATCCTAATTTTAAAATCGTGTCCAAAAGCATCATCCTGTTAGAATCGTCTAAACTACAACTCTCAGAAGCCTTTAATATACCGTAGTGGATAAAGTATCACAAATCGTTATCCAAAATGACAATTCACTAATTTCAGAAAAAGTGAAATGTAAGTTGCGAAACATTATTTCTAAAAATTCTGCCTATTCACAACTTTGTATTATAAATGACAAGACATCTGAAGTTGGTGTACTAAAAAGTAGTGACTTTCCGTTCTTAAAATATGTACGTATTACATCGTGTGATTGTTGAACGTACATTTTCCCAATATAAAAACTGTTTAAGTGACCATCGGAGCAGGTTCTATTTGCAGTCGCTCAAAATGTACATAACTCTTCACTGCAATGCACATATTCAAGAATGATGTGAGTATCTTATATTAAATTTTAAGAGTTAATATATCTCACTACAAATTAATTGTGTATTTACATATTTAGACATTTCCTACTTCAATGATCATTCATTATATTTCTTGAATGCAGGATACAGGTTTTATTGCAACCGCAGTATACTGCTCAGTGTTTACATCGGAGGCATACTCCATCCTTTGCACGCTCCCTTGTCATACAGTCTATACCGCGTGCGTAGTAAACCTTGCGATTCTCGTGGCAATTCCACGAAGTCTAGTCATAACAGTTTCGCGGACCATCTTACTCTAGTTTCCTTCGAAAGTAAATTTATCATTTTTTAACATATATTAATACCAGTATACTTATATTTTAAAGTAGAATTAATTAATTAATTATAATACTTTTCTATTTATATGCTTTGTAGCCAATCACAAGTAACTTATAACAAATTCTGTGCATTGCCGATTCATCGCTTGCCTGTTAGCAGTTAGTTGTTTGAAGTCCTTCTTATGTGGTACACGCTAGTAAGTTGCCCATTATAAATAATGGAAAACTGACTTCGATCCGGATCTTTGAAAAGAAAGGAACATGATGATACACTTCACTTATGCAGTGCTAATAGTTCAAAAACTGTGTGTGAAGAAATATATTGATTATAGTGCCATTAAAGAAATATCTATTCCTAGTGGTAGCTATTCAAAGAAAAAATATTTTCGTAAATATGAGAAGAGTTATTTGGAACTTGGATTTACTTGGAGTGGCAATGAGAGTGAACCAAAACCTCGGTGCGTTGTTTGTTACGAAGTGCTTTAAAACGAGTGTATGAAACCCGCGAAATTGAAACGGCACTTACAGATGAAACACGCAAGTGTAAAAAGTAAATGTCGGTTTTTGAAATAGAGTTTAAAATTTCTTATATCGTCATCTGGAAAAACAAATAAAAAATAATGCAGAAACATGCCCGATTTTCAACAAGTAAAGATGCAATTTGGCACGTTCTATTATTGGTGTACGACGTATAGTACGTGCCCATTTCAATGTGCATACTGAGTGTCGGCAAAACTATTAAAGTCATCAATACATGAAAAGATTCGGTACTTTGGTCCTCTATTATGAATTCGGGTGGTCCCTTGTTGGGTTAGAGGCTCGGCGCCAGATATGCAGGGAAAAGATGGCGAGAAACGCCACATTCATAGTGCTTTAAATCCCTCTTTTGTTGCTGAGAGTAGAGTGGGAAGTGGGTAGACGGGTAGGGTAAGAAATTTCATAAAGTATTAGTACTGGGAGAAAAAGTGAAATGCTATTGCCATTTGTCATTTCCAAACTCTGAGATTTTCAGCTATAGTGTGATATGCAATTCGATGGAATTTTATTTTTTCTTCTGTCTTTTTTGAAGGACCACACGGGCAGAACTCGAGGACCACAGGTGATCCGCAGACCATAGTTTGAGAAACGCTGATCTAGAAGATACTGGTCTTTCAGGCTAGTTAGTCTGAATTTTCGCTTGATTTCATCACACGATTTTCTCTTCTTTTTGTACGTGTATAATATGTATTTACACGTTCTCATAGTGAATATCTGTTTTGGTAATAACTGACAGAATGAACGACCTGAACTTAAATGAACACTATTGAATGCGCATCCCCTCCTTGTGGCAGACTAGTGGGAACCTTTCGGACCAATTTCTCGGTCTGGATGGCTCAGACATACTGTATTTCGGAAGTTTCCTTTTTACAAAATCTATTTAATCTTATGTTAGATTCAGCACTATTGGACTCAAGTCATCCATCACAGTCATGTTCCAGGACTTGAGGTTTTAATAAACCCTGCTGAGGGCGAAAAAGAAGCGTATTGTGCCTTCTTGCGGAGAGATATGATTAACTTCTTCTATCATGAGTGTACGACAATGGAATTCATAATATCTGCAGGACTGCAGAAGTCGTGAAGGTACGAGTTTCAATATCCGGGTACTTAAAGATTGTATTGATTCATTGAATATAAAACGGAAATCTACGCTGAAATATTTTAATTAGAATCAAGGAAATTAAGTTTTAGGCCTACTCTTAAACGCAATTTAAAAAAATTGGTATACTTGTACGTGGAAGACCCTGTGCATAGTCCAGTTCACAACAGGAAGGTGCTGAAGAGGAGTTACAAGGCCCGAAAGGATGTTCTCACGACTGACGATATCGCTTAAGAATCTATTTTTTACTTGTAAATTGCTTGATCGTGTAGCATGAATGCATTAAGATCGCCGCTGTCCCTAGTTTCCCTTCAGCAGCTCTTAATCTTGATTGCACATCATTACACCGTGAAATCATTTAAGTGAGATATAGTAAAAGTACTACGTAATTTGAATAAGCCAAAGAGGAAAGGAACTGGATCATTTGGTGGAGATTTAGACACCTGCCATTCTGAAATATATAGACACGGGAAGTTATCTTGCTGTTAACGTTAAACAGGTTCAGCGGCTCTCAGGGTCGATTTCTAAAACACGGACGAAATCGTGGTTCCAAACCTCGGCTTTTAAACCGCGATCGAGGTCTGAATCTTTATGCGATTTCTAAAACGAAGTCGAGACGCGGCTGAGAAGAAACCGAGGTTCGTGGGTTTTATATATGGCAACGCAGCTAAGAAATAATTAGCAGAAGTCGAGCGTTTATGTTGTAGCTTATCATTTGTTCATAACTATTACCAACATTAACTACCTGAAAACCCGAGTCTAACGAATCAATAACCTAAATATTAACTAGATTAAAATTGCAATTGAAACTAAAATGTTTTATGGTTCTATTTTCACATATAATAGGCCTACTACGTGTAAAGCCCCAGTAGTATAAAACTTAAAATCACGTTTGCTTCATACATATTCTTGTAGACCCACATCATATTCGAGTATTAAATAAAATGTCCAAAACTACTGTAAAGACTAAGAATTAAGTTATATTGTTTTATAGACATAAAGGTTTAGTTAATATAAAATATTATATCTGACTTCCCTCAAAGCAACAAGAAGGTGTAAAAACTTGTCATCATGGTGTCTCTTGCATTTCGTTGCAGATTATTATTTAGCATTCTTGCTAAATTTTGTGTTGATTCCTTCGCCTGAAATTATCGTCGTTATATAGTTACAAAGGATTATTCCATCTCTCATCACTCTAATCCAGGATCTAATATTCGTAGACACAAATTTTCCTTTGATAATCATCCAGCTGATCTACTTCCTCCATCTTGCATACATGAACCAATGGTTTTAAACCTGCCCCAGCTGTGGTCTCTGTTTCAGACCGTGGTTTCGAGCCATGGGTCAGAAAAATGAAAAGACCTCGTTTTATAAATCCAAACGCGGTTTAAAGCCATGGTCGTGGTCTAGACCTCGTTTTAGAAATCAACCCTCAAAGTCCAAAAGTAGGCCTAATAAAGTTTTCTTCAGTACTTGAGCAACACAGCGCAGATTTTGGAAATGGTGAACCAGAAAGTGGATTCTTTGAGTGGAAATTTTGAAGTTAATTTCAATGTCACCACTGTGGTCTAATGGCTGGTGCGCTGGACTTACAATCCTGTGGATCTGAGTTCGATCCCTGGCGTATTCCCGATTTATAATTTTTGTTGGGAAAGCCGTGGTCCGGGTAACAGAGGATTTTCTCTGGGAACTCCGTTTCTTCTGTGGCTCCCAATAAATTTCCACCATCACCACCACCACCACCGTCATCATAATCATCATCATCATCATCATCATCATCATCATCATCATCATCCCAATGCGAGTATAGCGTAGACCAGCCACGTATGGCGCACTCCGAGCAATGATTCTTTCTGTAAATTGGTGGACACAACTAGCTTCATACGGGCGAATGACGAAGAGTGTCTTCCAGGACGATATGTTCACAGCAATATGTCCATCAGACAATTTGTCCACTATCTCACGTCCACAACTATTTTGCCCAAGGTAATTAGTCCAGCAAACATTTCGTCCACCAAAAAATTTGTCCATTAATATTTCGGTCAAGAATTATTGCATCCATCATTTTTTCGCAATTTTTCTTTGTCCACTAGTTTCTGTGCCAACTAAATATTTTGTCCTCGAATATTTTGTTTATGTTTGGGTAACAAGTACTTCCAATATGCAATTTAAAAGGAAGGGTTGCTATGGAAATGTATTTAATTATTTTGTAGTATAATAATATTCATTTCTCATTTGTGAGGTTCAGACCTGTCTTCGGACAGTTGACTAATTAATAATAATAATAATAATAATAATAATAATAATAATAATAATAATCATAATAATCATCATCATCATCATCATCATCTGAAGTCTGACTGGTGTAATTATGTAGCTAGTCGGCGATGTATGCAATGGAGGGGAAAGGAACTGGCCTTCTTACCCCATTATCTCCTGGTCTAGTTGTCTCATAAGCGGTGCCTTCTTGGTATCATTTGTGAGGTTCAGACCTGTCTTCAGACAGTTGACTAAACATAATAATAATAATAATAATAATAATAATAATAATAATAATAATAATAATAATAATAATGCATATGACTCGGTTAAGAGAGAAGTTTTATGTGATATTCTTATTGAATTTGGTATTCCCAAGAAACTAGTTCGATTAATTAAAATGTGTCTCAGTGAAACGTACAGCAGACTTCATATAGGTCAGTTTCTGTCAGATGCGTTTCCAATTCACTGCGGGCTAAAGCAGGGAGATGCACTATCACCTTTACTTTTTAACTTTGCTCTAGAATATGCCATTAGGAAAGTTCAGGATAACAGAGAGGGCTTGGAATTGAACGGGTTACATTAGCTGCTTGTCTATGCGGATGACGTGAATATGTTAGGAGAAAATCCACAAACGATTAGGAAAACACGGGAATTTTAACGGAAGCAAATAAAGAGATAGGTTTGGAAGTAAATCCCAAAAGACAAAGTATATGATTATGACTTGTGACGAGAATATTGTACGAAATGGAAATATAAAAATTGTACATTTATCTTTTGAAGAGGTGGAGAAGTTCAAATATCTTGGAGCAACAGTAACAAATATAAATGATACTCGGGAGGAAATTAAACACAAAATAAATATGGTAAATGCCTGTTATTATTCGGTTGAGAAGCTTTTATCATCCAGTTCGCTGTCAAAAAATTTGAAATTTAGAATTTATAAAACAAGTATATTACCAGTTGTTCTGTATGGTTGTGAAACTTAGACTCTCACTTTGAGAGAGGAACATAGGTTAAGGGTGTTTGAGAATAAGATGCTTAGGAAAATATTTGGGGCTAAGAGGGATAAAGTTACAGGAGAATGGAGAAAGATACACAACACAGAACTGCACGCATTGTATTCTTCACCTGACATAATTAGGAACATTAAATCCAGACATTTGAGATGGCCAGGGCATGTAGGACGTATGGGCGAATCTAGAAATGCATATAGAGTGTTAGTTGGGAGGCCGGAGGGAAAAATACCTTTGAGGAGGCCGACACGTAGATGGGAGGATAGTATTAAAATGGATTTGAGGTAGGTGGGATATGATGTTAGAGACTGGATTAATCTTGCTCAGGATAGGGACCTATGGCGGGCTTATGTGAGGTTGGCAGTGAACCTCTGGGTTCCTTAAAAGCCAGTAAGTATAATAATAATAATAATAATAATAATAATAATAATAATAATAATAATAATAATAATAATAATAATAAATAATAAAGTTCACTTCACATAAAGCTGCATTAGTTTTTAAATTCAGTTGAATATTCTGCGCAATTGTAATACAAAACATATTATGTGGGAATGTGTCTAAACTGGAAAGCCACTGGATCTAGCATTGTTAACCTGGACACTATGTATCTTAACTCTGTCTGTTTGTGGCGTGATGGGTGAGGGTGAGACGCCAAGGAAACTTCCGTGATGAATAACCTCAATTTATGTTTCAATCACAGTAATGCTTCATGCCCTTAACAGCTGACAAAGCATCGTTAAAACAAACATCGCAGCAGTAGAGCGCCGTTCTGTGTGCGACGTCAATATATGAATCTGAAGAAGTGCAAACAGGGCAGCGGCGCGGCCGTCCCCCAGCACAGAAGACCCTCCAGTGCTCCCCTCTTTGGAGCAATAAAGACAGATTGATGACACCGAAACCAGAGCTGTTTAATATGCATCCATCCAGTCTACCTGACTTGAATAGTCAGGCACGTGAAGGTCAGTTTCATAATAGCCTCTGCGCTTGGCTGTCAGTGATCTTTGTTCAGAGCTTGATGTTACAGACACTTAAATTGTTCCGAATTTAAAAAAATATATAGCCCCCCCCCCCTTAATTTTAAGTGCACTGGCCAATCGTGCCGCATATTCTCATATTCTGATTCGTGATATCAGACATTAGTAATATCGCTCATAAGTGATTTTATCCTTTTTCTTTTTTATTCTCAGTGTATACGGTAAATGCTCTCTTCCCGTGCTCATCTTCGCCGCCTTACTGTACATTTTGTTCAATCCTATGCTTATCATTAGGGGTCAGGATGGTGATGCAAAGTCATCTTCTTATTTTTCACATTAGGACGATGCCTATTAATATAGAAATGCTTTTTATGTTAATATCAACGTAAAAAATTAATTTCTTAATTTGCATTTCTTGCATTTTTTTTTTTTTTTTTGCGTTTTTGAACTGATGGATCGTTTTTACATTTTTTCGGAATTTTTAAAGTCATTTTTAATATTCTGAAGAACTTTTTTCATTTTGAATGCATTTTACTTCCTTCTTTATATATAGGCCTTTTAAATCTTTTTCTGAGTAAACAGATTAGTAGTCTTTTATCATCTAGTCTGCTGTCAAAAAATCTGAAAGTTAGAATTTATAAAACAGTTATATTACCAAGTTGTTCTTTATGGTTGTGAAACTTGGACTCTCACTTTGAAGAGAACATAGGTTAAGGGTGTTTGAGAATAAGGTGCTTAGGAAAATATTTGGGGCTAAGAGGGATGAAGTTACAGGAGAATGGAGAAAGTTACACAAAACAGAACTGCACGCATTGTATTCTTGACCTGACATAATTAGGAACATTAAATCCAGACGTTTGAGATGGGCAGGGCATGTTTACGTATGGGCTCCAGAAATGCATATAGAGTGTTAGTTGGGAGACCGGAGGGAAAAAGACCTTTTGGAAGGCCGAGACGTAGATGGGAAGATAATATTAAAATGGATTTGAGGGAGGTGGGATATGATGATAGAGAATGGATTAATCTTGCTGAGGATAGGGACCAATGGCGGGCTTATGTGAGGGCGGCAATGAACCTCCGGTTTCCTTAAAAGCCAGCAAGTAAGCAAACAGATCAGTAGTAGGCCTTACTAGTAATTACTTACTGAATAAGTGAATAACAGTGAAGTTTGAGTTCTATAGTTTGGAACAAACTCTAAAGTCCATCCCTCATTTCACTGAAGGCTTCACTTCACACAACAGAAGTAATATAAAATGTTTGACAAAATTTTAGTTTAAGTGAGGGCTTTGACCGCTACTGTTCTTTTGTTGGTAAAAGGGTTCTTCAGAATTTATGTTTGAAAGGGGGAAACTTTCACCGTTTCCTGGACGATATGACGTTGTGTCCCCAATATGGTTCGGAAGGAATGTACTACAGTAAACAGTATTTTTAACACAAAGTTTGCAAGAATGCGCGCTGTGCCCAAATTTGTTTTGTCATTTACACTCCCTCGATCTGGAAGATCTGGTAACAAAAATGAAGATCGAAAGGAGGTAATTTCCAATGGTGAAAAATAATAATTAATTATACAAATCGGTTAATTTAACATATTACAGAGAATGATGGCACTGACATGGACCACCCTGATTGAAACACATTGTAAACCCTTATTAAAATCTATAGTTTTCCCTTAAAACTTTCATTTTCTTGCATGCTCTCTTCCTTTACCTTAGCCAAATTCCAGGAAGTTGCCTCCTCTCTCCGACATTTCCAGGGCAGTCATAAACAAGGCGACTGAAATAATTTGTAAAAGTTGTGGTTTTTCAAATAATGAATAATATTTAAATGTCATTATCTTTTAATTTAAAGTCATTTTTTCCATTGTTTGAAGGGCATTTTATTGATCATTTTAAAGATTTTTAGGTCATCAAAATCCGAACTACTTATCATGAATTGTTTGTTTTTTTCTCTCTTTTGTCCATTTTTGTTGTGGCTTTCATCATAAGGACATACTTTTGTAATCTTTCTTCCTGTGTAGGCTTACTCAATAAATATACGAACAATTTTTTTGTGTTCTGCAATATTTTCTTCCTTATTAATTTCTCTATGTGTACTAATTTTTAAAATTTCACCGCACATCTCTAAATGTAAAAGTAGAGCTATCCCTATTACAGGGCATACAGGCTCACAGGATAAGGAGAGATTAAGACTTTCATGTTCGCATCTACAGTTTTAGACCTACTATAAGTAACGATATCAGTTCTACGTGCTTACCTGCGACCGGTTATAATGCCGGTAAGTTGTAGGTCTATTTTTGTGGAAATCTTCATCTGCACTTGCTTCTAAAGTTTTTCATCGAAAATTCTTGCCGAATCAACATTTTTCGCTATCGGTCCCGGAAATCCTGGAATTACTGATTAATATCGGTGTTGGAATCTTTCCCCGCTGTAAATAGGCGTACTGTGCGTTACGAAACTCATATTCATTGCAATTATTGTCAGGCTATTCAGTCTGCAGTGTAGTCAGACGCAATTCAGGCGATATGCTCGTTTACTTTCTGATTCGGCGTTATTCTCGGGCCTGGGTTCAATTCCCCGTGACTTGCCAATTTTTTTCCAAAGTTTTTCCCCAACTAAGTATGCGAAGGTCAGGTAATAAAAATCAAACCTTCGGCCTTATCTCGCTATCACGATTCCATTGACTCTAAATATTCTCGTAATCGATGCAGAGTCGTTAAATAAAGACTATAAACATTGCCTTCTACTATCAAAACTGGAGTAAGCACAATTGACCCCAAGATGTAGTCAGTTTGATATTAAAATTATGTTTCCAACAGTGAAAACTAAATGTAGGCTTTTCTAGAATATAAATTGTACTATGTTAATTGTTGCAGTATGAAATGAAGATAATGCCAACAAGACCATGGTCATAGGAAGAAATATAAAGAAGGTAAACTTGCGAATAAATACAGCACAAAAAGAGAAATTTTAGGAGATTTTAAAATAAATGATATAATGATTCAACAAGTTCCAAGTTTCAAATATCTTGGATCAACTGTTAATAACAACACCATTGAGGAAGAAATAAGAGAAAGAATTGTAATGCGAAACAAAGCATACCATCATGCCTCTTAAATTTAAAAAGCATACCATGCCATCCTGCAGTTATTTAGAAGTAAATTGATATCTAAACAGTCAAATTTAGATACTGTACTAGCATAAGACCTGTAGTAACTTACGCATCAGTGAAACATTGGTCCTTAAAAACTCCATAAAACACAGATTACTAATTTTTGAAAGAGCAATAGTAAGGAAAATTTTGGTCCAACTAAAATGATTCATGGTACATGGAGAATTAAATACAACTGAATGAGCTGATAAAGAATAGGAACATAATAAATCATATAAAATTGCTAAGATTAGGATGGTTTGGTCATATAAATAGAATGGAGAATAATAGACTGGTCAAACAAATAACAAATGGAAACCAATAGTTAACAGAAAGCAGGGTAGAACAAAAATAGATGTGAGGATGATGTCCTGAATGATTTGAAATTGATGAAGGTGGAAAACTGGACAAAGATAGTTGGAAGCCGTAAGGAATGCGTTGTATCTTCATCGAAGAAAGTTGTTGAGAAGGCCAAAACTTTCGTCTGACAGTTGTAGAGCCTGAAGAAGAAGAAGAAGAAGAAGAAGAAGAAGAAGAAGAAGAAAAGAAGAAGAAGAAGAAGAAGAAACTTGCGAATTCTAAATGAGGCAGTAGAGCAAATGGACAGCTTCAAATATGGGGTGTACTATAATGCAGTAACATGAGCTGCTGCCAGGAAGTCAAACGAGAATATCAATGGCAAAGGAAGCTTTTAATAGAAAAAGAAGCATCATCTGCGGACCTCTGGAGAAAGAACTAAGGAAGAGACTAGCCTGAAGTGCTTTGTGTGAAGTGTAGCCTTATGAGGGGGAATCAGGAACATAGACATTACGACGAAGTGAAGAGAAGCGAATAGAAGCATTTGAAATGTGGTTATGGAGAAGGATGGAACGTGTAAAATGGACAGATAGAATAAGAAACGAAGCTGTGTTGGAAAGAGTTGGTGAAGAAAGATGCTAAAACTGATCACGAAGAGGAAAAGGAATCGGCTGGGTCACTGGTTGAGAAGAAACTGCCTTCTGAAGGATGCACTGAAAGGAATGGTGAACGGGAGAAGAGTTCGGCGCAGAAGAAATCAGATGATAGACGGCATTAAAGTATGTGGATTATATATCGGAGACTAAGAGGAAGGCAGAAAATAGGAAAGACTGGAGAACGCTGAGTTTCACTGTGAAAGACCTGCCCTTGGGCAGAACACTATGAATGAATGAATGAATATATATGTAAATTTCCTTACTTACTTACAAATGGCTTTTAAGGAACCCAAAGGTTCATTGCCGCCCTCACATAAGCCCGTCATCGGTCCCTATCCTGTACAAGATTAATCCATTCTCTATCATCATATCCCAGCTCCCTCAAATCCATTTTAATATTATCTTCCCATCTACGTCTCGGCCTCCCCAAAGGTCTTTTTCCCTCCGGCCTCTCAACTAACACTCTATATGCATTTCTGGATTCACCCATACGTGCTACATGCCCTGGCCATCTCAAAACGTCTGGATTTAATGTTCCTAATTATGTCAGGTGAAGAATACAATGCGTGAAGTTCTGCGTTGTGTAACTTTCTCCACTCTACTGTAACTTCATCCCTCTTAGCCCCAAATATTATCCTAAGAACCTTATTCTCAAAAACCCTTAATCTCTGTTCCTCTCTCAGTGTAAGAGTCCAAGTTTCACAACCATAAGGAACAACCGGTAATATAACTGTTTTATAAATTCTAACTTTCAGATTTTTTTAAGCAGACTGGATGATAAGAGCTTCTCAACCGAATAATAATCAGCATTTCCCATATTTATTCTGCGTTTAATTTCCTCCCGAGTGTCATTTATATTTGTATGTATGTATGTAAGTATGTATGTATGTATGTATGTATGTATGTATGTATGTATGTATGTATGTATGTAATGTATGTATGTATGTATGTATGTATGTATGTATTTATTCACACTGCAATTGGTATATACCTGGTGGCAGTGGTAACTAATTACACTCAATAAAGACAATAATAAACACAATTAATAAAAAATACAATTAATAATGATACTAATAATTAATACTAACAATAATAAATAATAATAATTATAATAATAATAATAACAGAGAACATCCTAAATTAAATGAAGCACGATCGGTTAAAATAACATTTAAAGTAAATCTAATTTGTACCTTAAACCTATGTTCGAACTAAAACCCTTGATTTAATGTTCATATCTGCAGGTACCTTTCAATGCACTCATTTCTGCTGTCAACTCACTCACTGCACTGGAACTACACACATTTCACTGATTCTATCCTGATTTCACTAACACTTCAAAAACATTTCACTGTTCAAATACTTTGCACTGCCACTATAAACTATAAAGCTTCACTGACAGGAACACGTTTCACTTACTCAACACACTTCACTGACACAACATAATTCTTCACTGATAGAACACTTCAATAACAAAATATCAATTACACCCTTTAAATATTACACCCTTTAAATACTGTTAAATATTTGATACTGTTGCTCCAAGATATTTGAACTTTTCCACCTCTTCGAATTATAAATCTCCAATTTTTATACTTCCATTTCGTACAATATTCTGGTCACGAGACATAATCATATACTTAGTTTTTTCGGGATTTACTTCCAAACCTATCGCTTTACTTGCTTCTAGTAAAATTTCCGTGTTTTCCCTAATCGTTTGTAGATTTTGTCCTAAATTTCCTAATTTTCTTAATTTAGTTAATTTGTCAAAATTTCTCGCTCTCCCTTTATTACTCTCTACGACATGAGCAGCTTGGATGTTATGTCTGGAAGACCCAGAAAAAATAAGTTCCCGAATAATTTCTATTAGCTTTTCGTAAGCGACTGTCAAGGTGTTTTCTGATCAGACAGTGATGACTATTTTCACGAGATGTAGCGGGTGCTAATAGTGTTAACAATACTGTACTAGTACAACAACGATAGTAATTAAAGTTGCAATGGTGCTGGCGGAAGATAACGTTAACTGTCACAACTGACGCCTGTCTGCTGTTCTAAGTGATTAACTAACTTGTGACGCGAGTTGCACCTTCCCTGCTGTCAACTAACTCGTGTACGTGCGAGATAAGACAGCACTGAACAAGTTTAGCATACTTGTAATTATGTTTAAGGTCGGAATTGCTAGCATAAGATATAATGGATATAAATAGTTCATATAATTTACGAACTAGGAAGCTGCTTATATCTTCCACATTCTCGAACTATGTTATACAAAAAGTGAAAACTGTTATAAATTTCTTGTAATCATAGCTGTCAATGTCTGCTAACTGCTAGGAATTTGTGAAGGCATACTACAGATATTTCCACAATATTTTCATCTACCTTTCCGTATTTGCTTGCCATTCTTTCGCACTGTCACTAAACCCTTCTTCCTCTCGCCCCACCTCCTGAATCACTCGAACCTACTCTTATTCCCCTTCTTTCTGTCGCCCATCTCCTTCTTTCATTATTCTCTCGTTCCTCTGCTTCCTCACGTCCCCGCTCCAATCCCCTCTGCCTGCTCAGCTACTGCTTCATCCCATCCGCTTCCCCACGAACTTCTGCTTCCTCACGCCCCTGTTCATTCCCCTCCGCTCCCTCACATCAGTGTTCTATTCTCCTCTGGTTCCTCACGTCCTTGTTGTATTCCCCTCTACTTCCTCAAGGATTTCTTCCCTCACGCCCCTCTTTCATTCCCCTCTGCTCCCTCACATCCCTGCTCCATTCCCCTCTCCTTCCTCACGTCCTTGTTGTATTCCCCTCTACTTCCTCAAGGATCTCTTCCCTCACGCCCCTGTTCCATTCCCCTCTGCTCCCTCACATCCCTGCTCCATTCCCCTCTCCTTCCTCACGTCCTTGTTGTATTCCCCTCTACTTCCTCAAGGATCTCTTCCCTCACGCCCCTGTTCCATTCCCCTCTGCTCCCTCACATCCCTGTTCCATTCTCCTCTGCTTTCTACCATCCTTGTTGTATTCCCTCTTTCCTCACGGATCTCTGTTCCCTCACGCCCCTGTTTATTCTCATTTCACATCCCTGTTCTCTTCTCCTCTATTCCTCACGTCCTTGTTGTATTCCCCTCTACTTCTCAAGGATCTCTGTTCCCTCACGCCCCTGCTCATTCCCCTCTGCTTCCTCACTGATCCCTGTTCTATTCTCTGGTTCCTCACGTCCTTGTTGTATTCCCACTTCCTCAAGGATCTCTGTTCCCTCACGCCCTGTTTATTCCCCTCTGCTTCCTCACATCCCTGTTCTATTCTCATCTGGTTCCTCACGTCCTTGTTTCCCTCTACTTCCTCAGCCTCTGTTCCCTCACGCCCTGTTCATTCCATTTCACAGCCCTGTTCTCATTCTCCTCTGCTTCCTACCATCCTTGATTCCCCTCTGCTTCCTCAAGGATCTCTGTTCCCTCACGCCCATTCTCCTCCGCTCCCTCACATCACTGTTCTATTCTCCTCTGGTTCCTCACACCTTGTTGTTTCCATTTCCTCAAGGATCTCTGTTCCCTCACGCCCCTGTTTATTCTCCTACGCTCCCTCACATCCATTTCTATTCTCTCTGGTTCCTCATTCCTTGTTGTATTCCCTCTACGGGATCTCTGTTCCCTCACGCCCCTGTTCATTCCCCTCCGCTCCCTCACATCCCTGTTCTTTCTCTGGTTCCTCACGTCCTTGTTCCATTCCCCCTCAAGGATCTCTGTTCCCTCACACCCCTGTTCCATTTCCCCTGCTTCCCACATCCCTGTTATATTCTCCTCTGGTTCCTCACGTCCTTGTTGTATTCCCCTCTACTTCCTCACCTCTGTTCCATCACGCCCCTGTTTATTCCCCTCCGCTCCCTCACATCACTGTTCTATTCTCCTCTGGTTCCTCACGTCCTTGTTGTATTCCCTCTACTTCCTCAAGGATCTCTGTTCCCTCACGCCCCTGTTTATTCCCCTCCGCTCCCTCACATCCCTGTTCCATTCTCCTCTGGTTCCTCACGTCCTTGTTGTATTCCCTCCACTTCCTCAAGGATCTCTGTTCCTCACGCCCCTGTTCCATTTCACATCCCTGTTCTATTCTCCTTTCTGGTTCCTCACTCCTTGTTGTATTCCCCTCTGCTTCCTCAAGGATCTCTGTTCCCATTCGCCCCTGTTCATTCCCCTTCCTCACATCCCTGTTCCATTCTCTCTCTGCTTTCTCACACCTTGTTGTTTCCATTCCTCAAGGATCTCTGTTCCCTCCGCCCTCTGTTCATTTCCCGCTCCCTCACATCCCTCTTTCCATTTCACCTCTGTTGTATTCCCCTCTACTTCCTCACGGATCTCTGTTCCCTCACGCCCCTGTTTATTCCCCTCCGCTCCCTCACATCCCTGTTCTATTCTCCTCTGGTTCCTCACGTCATTGTTGTATTCCCCTCTACTTCCTCATTCTCTCTGTTCCCTCACACCCTGTTCATTCCCCTCTGCTCCTCACATCCCTGCTCCATTCCCCTCTCCTTTCTCACGTCCTTGTTGCTTCCCCTCTACTTCCTCATGGATCTCTTTCCTTCACGCCCCTCATTCCCCTCCGCTTCCATCCCTTCCATTCCCTGTCCTTTCTTCATTCCTTTTCCTCAAGGATCTCTTCCCTCACGCCCCTGTTCCATTCCCCTCTGCTCCCTCACATCCCTGCTCCATTCCCCCTCCTTCCTCACACCTTGTTCCATTTGCCTCTGTTCCCTCACGCCCCTGTTCATTCCCCTCACGTCCCTCTTCCCATTTCACCTAACGTCTTTTGTATTCCCTCTACTTCCTCAAGGATCTCTTCCCTCACGCCTCTGTTCCATTCCCCTCTGCTCCCTCACATCCCTGCTCCATTCCCCTCTCCTTTCTCACGTCCTTGTTCCATTCCCCTCCATTTCCTCACGGACCTCTGTTCCTCACGCCCCTTTTCCATTTCCCTCTGCTTCCTCAAGCCTCTGCTCTATCCTCCTCTTCCTACTCACGTCACTACATCATTTCCTTCTGCTACCTCACGCCCCTGCTTCATTCCCTCCTGCTCCTCAAGCCCGTTTCATTATCCTTTACTTCCTCACGGACCCCTGCTTCATTCTCCTGTGCTTCTCCAGATCCCTCTACTTCCTCACGCCCCTCTCTTTCCTCGTCTCGTCCCTCTTTCTTCGTTTGTCTATTCCCGTCTTCCTTCGTCTCGTCACCTACTTTGTCTATTTCCCTCTCCCTTTGTCTCATCCCTTCTTTCTCCATCTTCATCTATTATCTCTTTCCTCATATCATCACATCTTTTTTCGTCTCGTTCCTGCTCATTTTTCTGTCATTTCTTCTTTTGCTCTTTAACATTTCTCCTATTTCTATCTCTTCTATCAGTGTTACTGCTCCTATAAATCATCACCCTCCTCCTCTTCATTTTTTTTCTCTGTCAATCTCCATTTTTCTTTTTCCCATCTCCTTAACAGGTTATTATTATTATTTTTTACAATTTAGTCTGGTGTTGTTGTGTATGTCTGAGGAATAAAAGTGGAATTTCCAGTCACGTACAGTATGAAGTGTGTATTATTATACTGGTATATAGCATAGTTTTGCCGTGCGGGGCTCTTGCTCCGGATGCACCGTGGAATACAGCTACAGCTCCGAAGAACGTAACCTAAAAGCCATTATCATATTCACAACACTCAAAGAGCTGCTTCCGTGGCTTCTATTAGCTACACACCACTACAGTGTTGCCAATCGGCGGGTAATTACCCGATTTTCGGGTAAAATTGTGGTCGGAGGATATTTGAGCGGGTATTAAGACATGTCGGGTATTTTCGGGTAATTTAATAATTTTAGAATTTCCAAATTTGAATTAGTACCGTAATTTAATCTATCCTTCGTTATATATTATAGCCTATATGTATTTATTTCTAACTTTATTCTGTACAATTTATACGAAAATAAACACGTGTATTAGGGCTTCCTTCCCGGAGAATCCCTAGCATCTTTGCTCGCAACTTCACCTTAAATGTTTCTTCACTCCAGCGCACTATAGTGCTGAGTCATGCTAACATTGACGCAATTTTAGCTCGCGTCGCTGCATATTTATGCGATCATTGCGATCAGAGAGCTGCAATTCAGTGTTTGCCAGATTGAAGAATTAATCCCTCGGTGTAGAAATATTTTGGCCTGAAAGAGACTGAGGGATTTTTCGCTTAATTTTAAGAAAATGTAGGAATTTCTCACAATAAGAAAGTAGTAATAATAATAAATAAATGCAAATTGGATCCTCAATACTACTCGTCCAAAGTAATGACATGGGTCATAAATTACTCGTGAAGCGTGACAATTGCATGACGATTTAACAATACGATGTAATGATCACGTGGATAGGTTATTCCCTTGTTATAACCCCTAATCACACGATCAAGTTCGCTGTAGTCACTAGCCAGTCGGAAGCGTGAGCATTGCATGACGATTTATAATAGATTGAAAGAGTTTTTAGTGTCTTAAAGAACCTGAAAACCGCACATAGAAACAGATTGGAAACAGAAACAGTCGTAGCATTGATGGCTGCAAAGCAGGGGATAGAAGCCAAGGGAGGATATGTTTACTTTGAACCAACTAAAGACATGATGAGGAGCAGTGTGTGGTAGTTACGGTACAATGCCAGAAACGTGTGTTTAGGTAAGTTAATAGTTTTTGTGCGAGATCGTGCGTATTTGCTTGTTTTCCGCACAGAACCAATACGCGGTAAGTGTGAAATACCACATTCAGTATTCCCAACGTAACACACATAACAATTTCCCTCTTCTTACCGCTTAAGCGCGACATTCATTTTACTGCTTTAGGCTTTTAACATATTATTTTTAGAGACGTTTAACATAATAATAATTATAAATTGGAAACTTACCACTGCAATTTCACCTAAATTGCAATGTTAATTATTGTTTTTAAATATTTGCAAAAATTAAGTAAAGTCTACTAATACACGAAACTTATTGCATTCCTGATACAAGTAACATTAAGGAAGCCGTGAAAAAATCAACAAGATTCCAGATGCCGATGTTATTACTGCAATATGTTATATAAATAATATTGTTAAAGTATTAAAATGAAAAATAAATCATTACATAACCTTACCGTTTGTTTTAAGTTCGCGTTTATAGACTGGGGGAAGAAGACGTATATCACTGCGTGCTGGAGTATAGTATAAACACAGAAAACATTTTATAGCAACAATGTTGAAGAAAGATATGTTGGTTTTCCGAAGTTGCCGTCATTAAACAGAAACCAACATGGAGATTTCATTGCAGCTAATTAGAAATTCGTCTTTCAGGTATGTAATAAACGATCTTCGCACAAAATAATGTACGATACACGAGCGGTATGTTTGTTTTCATGTTATCGGAAATTAAAAAGCTCAACTACGTTTCGCTTTGAGCGTATTCGGAATCTCACCGGTGAGCAATCCGATGGCAACACGGTGTTGCGAATTCCACCGATGACGTCATTGATGCTCCACCGGTGTCGCACCGATGCCATCAGCTTGCAGAGGTGGTGGCAGTTTGCATCAGCCGCCATCAGTGAATCTGATTGGTTCTTGTATAGGGCGGGAATTAGCAGACGAATGACATCGTGCACTGTTGTGTCATGGCGGTGTGTTCTGCTGTATTGTTTGTAATGAGCACAACGTAAAAACAATATGTTAATGGCTTATGAGCGAACATGTCAACGGACCAGTTATTACTACCGGTTCAAGAAATAAGTTGTTTATGCTCTCTTTTCTTTGAACGAGATGGCAGTACGGAAATTTCGCAAAATTTTGCTAGCGTAGCACAGATAACAACTTACACAGTCGCCATGACAGCCATCGATCCTTCCAGCAGTTTTGTTCCTATTCCTCTGCAGCGTGACGTCATTGTTGTCCACCGGTCCGGTGAGATTCGGAATACGCTGTTTTTCAATCTTTTCCTCGACCATGAAAACGTCAACATACCGCTCTTGTAACGTATATTACTATTACATTTTAACTTAATATGTAATTTGGTGTCCATCTATTTGACAGTTATGATTTTTATATTTAATTATATTTATTTTTGGAACGGTGGTATTTTGGAGCAAAATCGGGTAATTTCAGAATTATATGTGGGTATTTTGGAGCAAAATCGGGTAATTTCAGGATTATATGTGGGTAATTTTATTAACAAGCATTGGCAACACTGCACCACTAGTACTGTATATACAATCTTGTGTTGAGGTTGTGTCTAGACCCGGAACTAAATTCCACGTCTAACATGCAATATACCCTCTATTTCGCATCCCGTATGTAAGCCTACCTGCGGATCGACGCACAGCCTTCAATTACGCGGCGCCTCGCGAGTGATGACCCTCCCTCGTCGTGTCGGAGGCTGCGGCAGTCTGCTGCTGGCCGTGGCGTTGGACGGTTGTGCGTGCGTGTGTGTGTTCGTTCGTGCGTGTGTCGTGTGCCGTGGAGTTTGTTTACGATCTGATTAGTGTTTATTCTGGCAGTGTTCAGTGGGAAACGCACCTCTCCGCCGTGACGACTGGACTACATCATTACATTTTTTTATTTAAAGTAAGTTTAATGAAGAACGTATCTAATGGGAATGGTGAAGATCCTTTCCCCACCACATCACCTCCTCCTCCCTCGAATAATACCCAGTAAGTCACAATAATAATTTCAGATAGAATAATATTTTCCGCACCCTTCGGAGGTCAATTTAAGAAAAAAGTAGTAATAGTTACTTTATTAACGTCCCGTCTAATTACACTGGTCAACAAAATTAAACACATTTTTTTGTTAAAAGATAAAGCAAGGGGGATTCTTATAGCATTTCTCGTGCTAATTTCAGATCTGTTTTCAAAATTTTTCTATCACCCAGGGTTTTTGAGTAATTATATGAAATGTACTTTAGACTTTTCTAGTATTGATACCATGTAACATTTTACCTAAAATCATATTTATCACCAATAATGTGTGTGAAATAGATTTTAGGGTATACTTCGCTTGAGAAACATATCTTTTGAGTGTCCAGCAGTAATCTGACAGAATATTTGGGCTCCATTTTTCCTGGTAGCTCTTTTACATTTAACGAAAATCCTGATGAAAACGCTCCCTATGTTCGTCACTCACTATACGAAGGTTTTGAGAAAAGAAAAAATAGATGAGAATCCAAGAAGTTATTTTGAAAGATATAACAACCCAATCACGTTATAGTTCTGAATCAGCTCGCTAACAAGTTCTCTGTAACCTTCTAATCTGTGGTTCCTAAAAAGTAACATTCTGTTGAATGATCATTAAATTCCTGTCATGTCATTGGAACTGGAAAAGACATATGACGGGATCCTTTTAGCTAATCAGTTAGGCTAATAGAATTACATGCAGCACAACAGATTTCAGGGGCTCAGTTCCTGTCCTCATCTATTTTGCAATCAAAAGAACACTCGTAAACTCTTTTAACTAGTGTAGTAAAATTCAGCTGTGTGCTTTCAAAGTTAATTAACCACAAACGTAAGAAAAATTGTTTGTGATTTACACAGTATTTCGAGATATGTTTTACTTTATGAGATACTTTTACCACACTTAAAATTAGAGCAAAGAAAACACGGGTTATGAAACTTGTTTCATGATTGTAATTTTCAAATCGAATGAGAATTAATACTAACTCTCACAGTCTTGAGGAATAAAATTAATGTTTATGAATTCTGACTTCACAGGCAACAGTGATCTAAAGTTATAGGTCAATTGTTACTTACTTACAAATGGCTTTTAAGGAACCCGAAGGTTCATTGCCGCCCTCGCATAAGCCCGCCATCGGTCCCTATCCTGTGCAAGATTAATCCAGTCTCTATCATCACACACCACCTCCCTCAAATCCATTTTAATATCCTCCCATCTACATCTCGGCCTCCCAAAAGGTTTTTTTCCCTCCGGTCTCCCAACTAACACTCTATATGCATTTCTGGATTCGCCCATACGTGCTACATGCCCTGCCCATCTCAAACGTCTGGATTATAAGTTCCTAATTATGTTAGGTGAAGAATACAATGCGTGCAGTTCTGTGTTGTGTAACTTTCTCCATTCTCCTGTAACTTCATCCCGCTTAGCCCCAAATATTTTCCTAAGCACCTTATTCTCAAACACCCTTAACTTATGTTCCTCTCTCAGAGTGAGAGTCCAAGTTTCCAACCATACAGAACAACCGGTAATATAACTGTTTTATAAATTCTAACTTTCAGATTTTTTGACAGCAGACTGGATGATAAAAGCTTTTCGACCAAATAATAACAGGCATTTCCCATATTTATTCTTTGTTTAATTTCCTCCCTAGTGTCATTTACAGTATATTTGTACTGTTGCTCCCAGGTATTTTAATTTTTCCACCTGTTCAAAGGATAAATTTCCAATTTTTATATTTCCATTTCGTACAATAATCTGGTCAAGAGACATAATCATATACTATGTCTTTTCGGGATTTACTTCCAAACCTCTTTACTTGCTTTAAGTAAAATTCCCGTATTTTCCCTAATTGTTTGTGGATTTCCTCCTAACATATTCACGTCATCCGCATGGACAAGCAGCTGATGTAACCCGTTCAATTCCTAACCCTCTATGTTATCCTGAACTTTCCTAATGGCATACTCTACAGCAAAGTTAAAGGTAAATGTGATAGTGCATCTCCTTGCTTTAGCCTACAGTGAATTGGAAACGCATCTGACAGAAACTGACCTATACGGATTCTGCTATACGTTTCACTGAGACACATTTTAATTGATCGAACTAATTTCTTGGGAATACCAAATTCAATAAGAATATCATATAAAACTCTCTCTTAACCGAGTCATATGCCTTTTTGAAATCTATAACATGATTAGGATATAGTTTTCACCGGTTAGAATAAAATTCATTCCTTCACTGATCCGTTATGCGTATTGGTCAGTGATCTGATCATGGAGCCTTAAAAAAAAAAAAAACTTACCGCTTCATTATCCTCTCCGTGTCTGTGGTGACAGTGCTAGCGCGCTGACCTTCCATCTAGGCGGCCCGGGTTCGACTACTAATGACTAATGTCCTTTATGATGGAGACCCGTATTCATTTTCTAGTGAAGTGGATTTACATTTGCGGTAAATGTAGTTATGTTCGGTTAAATTTTGCACGATTACTCCTCTTTATTTTATCATTACATAAATTTTCCAGTAATTGCATTGGGTGAAGGGTACTATTCGTTAATATTATTTTTATGTATTTTGTCAGTACTGTACTTATTTTTGTTCTACGAGGACGTGCTGAAAAGTAATGCTTCCTAATTTTTTATGTGAAAGTTTTACAGTTATTTGAGTGAAACAAAACGGATAACTTGCCACAAATTTACTATTCATACCTGTAATTTTACTGTATTTTTCTACATAATCGCCCTGGCGATGAATACACTTCTTCCGCCGTTTGATACCGTCACTGTAGAACAGCGGTGGCCAAAGCGGGTGTCGTGATTACATCGTGTGGTCACAGACATTCAAACGGGTACGAGGAGTTTCCTGGGCATTGCTGTGTTTCATTCACGTACTGAAGGCAAGCAGTGGCGGTCTACAAACTTTGTCTCTGTAAGCAGTAAGAAGTAGTTTCGTAAAGAATGAGAAGGAGAACTTTTTTTGTTGTTCTGTCTGACAAAATTTAATCTGTTTACTTTGCTCAACGGTTCAATTAGGAATACATAGAAACAATTGCTACGCTGAATAATGTATTATTATTATTATTATTATTATTATTATTATTATTATTATTATTACTGACCACTATGTACGTGTTTCTATAATTCTTCTGTACGTGCATGACTATTGATATTTTCACATCTTCTCCCTAGAAGGATAAAATTACTAGGCTTTATCTCAATTTTAATCTTCTTGATCTTTAGATGGGGTAACTATGTATTAGTTATTCATTTAATAATAATATTGTAGAAAAACTGATTCAATATTATGTGCCAACGAACTGTTAAACGCCAGGAAGTGACATGTCTTAAATCATAGCCAGGAAGAGAAAGATGAGATAAATAAATGTAAGGAAGTCAGCTACCTAATAGGGTTTGAAATATCTCGTGCTCTAAAGCCTTTTAATAGAACAGAATTTCTCAAAAGAGTAATGATTAAAATATCATAAATAACTTGTCCATGAGAAGTTTTTAATTTTGAAAAAGTGCGAATTTCTCGACCCAAGTATCGAGAGAAGAATTTAGAAAATTCTTGATTATATTCAAGAGAAAGATTAAAAAAAGAAGCAAGAAAAATCGTATATTATTCATTGGCCCTAGATGACAGCAGTGACATTACTGATACAGCAAAGCTTGAGATTTTTATCTGCGGGATTGATCAAGATGTTAGTACAGGAACCACCACTGGTTGTAATTTTCATGTCAAGTACCTTTCCTTCGTTTTCTTACTTCATAGGCTGTCTGTCGCATGTACTGCCCGTGTCTCACGTCCTGAACCGAGAGTTCCCTAGTGCTTATAACCACGCCTCTTAGGTCTGCTCGGAACGTCTCGGGAGTTGCAACGTGGCGGCACGGCAGCATATTACATGTTCTGAAAACATTATCTTACGCCATCGCAGGGATCTTTACTGGTTATAATACTGGATACTCTAATCGTGGTTACCACTATCGCTATTATCTCTGATGGCGATTTCCTAAAATGCAAGTACACACTAGGCCACTCTTCGTTCAGTTTGGACAACTCCTGAATTACCATAGAGCAGCATTTCTCAAAGTATGTTCTGGGGGTTCCGTGAGCCTTATATGATTTTACTTGGTTATTTAACGACATTGTATCAACTACTAGGTTATTTTGCATCGATGGGATTGATGATAGCGAAATGGTATTTGGCGAGATGAAGTCGGGGATTCGCCAGAGATTACCTGACATTCGCCTTACGGTTGGGGAAAACCTCGGGGAAAAATCCAACCAGGTAATCAGCCCAAGCGGAAGTCGGACCCGCACCTGAGTGCAACTCTGGATCGATAGGCAAACGCCTTAGCCGACTGGACTGCTCCGGTGGCTATTTTATACTTAGTGGATTTATAAAAATATATAAATGTTACGGAAATATGAATCAATAATAACATGAAACCACCGATAATAATAATAATAATAATAATAATAATAATAATAATAATAATAATAATAATCCAAGAATATGCGTAATAATAATATGTTTAATGAACATCTAAAACGGAAAATACCCATAATATTTATCACTTTCATGACTGGATTCTCTGCGCATCTGTTCACTAAAACAAAATATCGAAAAGACAAAATGCAGAAGTACAATAGAAATGAGACTACAACTTTCCGCCATAAAACCAGATTGCAGGCTTAAAAAGCAAATACATTCGTCCCACTGAACAGAATTATTGAGATACTAGCTTTCACTTGTCTGTTAATTTAAACACTAATAAAATATTACAGGGATTCCGCAGTTACACTTTAGATTAAAAGGGGTTTCGCGGTGGAAAAAGTTTGAGAAACACTGCCATAGAGGAAAGAGTTTACGGATGTGTACACGTGATAACCGTAATCGTGATTAGGTCTATAATGTCTTGTAGAGACTGTAGTCTACAACTGGTATTAGTGTTTAGTTACAGGAATTGATGGGGACATAATCTGTTTCGTGAGGGGACAGCCTATACATTCGCTTGTCAATGGCTGATCTTGCTCCATAGCTGACGAAAGGAATCCTGAAAAGGCCGATGTGTTGAACGTAGGGTAGTAGGCACATGCGGTACGCAGCTCCTCCTGCCCTGTCCCTCTGCGTCTCGCCCCGCAAAGAAACAGCTCAGGAAGTGAGGCACGGGCAGCAATCACTGTAGCTCGAGTTTTGAACACCGCTGTTGTAGAATGTTTCACTCTGATGACGAAACCAGAGCCTTACTTCTGTCTGTACTGTATCGTCAGAATGAAAGAGATGTCCTCTCAAGGGTTCTTTAAGTTTTGGAAACAGATGAAAATCTGTTAGTTCCAGATCGGGAGTATATGGAGAATAACCAACAACAACAAAACCAAGATAATGAATGTGTTCTCTTGTCATTGCACTGGTCTGCGTACGAGCGTTGTCATGCTGTAGGAGGGGCTGCTGCATATCTGGACGATTCCTTCGAATTCGTTTCAGTTTTTGTAGGATTTCACAATACCTTACAGAATTAATGTTAGTGCCTTCAGGCATGAATTCCGTATGCATCACACCTTGAGTATCCCAAAAGACTGTAAGCATGAGTCTGCCTGCTGATGGCACAGCCTTGAAAATTTTGGGTGCAGATGATCCTTTGTGGCGGAACTGAATTGATGAGCTCTTGTTTTCGGGATCGAAGTGGTGTATTCAGCTTTCGTCACCTGTGACAATGTTCTTTAAGAATTCATCGCCTTCCTGTTTGTAGCACAGAAGCAACTGTTGGCAAATGTCCAATCTCTTCTGTTTCTTGTGAAGAAGGAGCATTCGAGGCATCCATCGTGCACAAATTTTCCGGAATCCCAATTCTGCAATTACCGCCTGCACACACTCCCTTGATCTGCCACACTGGATTGACAGGTGTTCCTGCGTCATGCGACGATTCGCTGTAATGAGTTCTTTGACACGATTCCGATGATAGTCATCACTTGCAGTACGTGGTCTTCCACTGCGTCCTTTGCCACACAAGTTGAGAGTTGCACCAGGTTCATTACGAGCACGAGCAGATCAACGTCGCACAGTACTGATGTCGACACATTGATCACGATAATCAGCCTTCACTCTGCGATGAATATCTGTCGGGGACACATTTTCCCCTGTTAAAAACTCGATCACAGCACACTGCTTCAGACACACCGACATAGTGCTGGTACACGCCGCTATGTTTCAGGCTATAAGTCAGAGCTCTCTACTGGCAGAGATACGAAACTTGCGTCACTGAAAGCAGAAAGTTCAGTGAATACACTAATATCTTTAACTATATTCACAGCGACAAAAAAAAATAGCATGCATTACTTTTCTTTATACCCTCGTATTTCTGTCATTTTCATTAATGAGTTATTTTTTTCGTCGGTTTCAGGATATTTTGTAGTAGTTGACAAAGCTTCGTAGTAATTTTCTGTAACTTACATATAACTTTAGAGCAACAGTTAGTTTAAACACAGACAGCATATGCATCTATTCTTGTAATCCTCTTTATTTCTCATATTAAATATTTTCTCTAGGCTTAAAAACAATATTCAAATCCGAAGTCAATTCTTTTGAATTTTCAACCGGATATTGAATGGACATACGACAAGACTTCGTGACGTGTAATCGAAATGACATCGGACCATAAGTACAGAAACGTATCCACAAATATAGGAACCAAAATTTTAAATGAAGACATTGTTCTTCGTGCAAGCGTCATACATTGTTCAGATTAATCATAACTAAATATATTTGATCATCATTTTCAAGGGTAACTTGATGCTGAAGTGTACTTTATCAATTGCGACATTGACTTCCTTAACATTAATTTTGCTTTCCTGTAGCTATGAATGGAGACGGCTATATTACATAATGCCAACACTTGTGCAGTGTGGCCGATACTGTCCAGCTGATTACTCATTCAGTCTTAGTTTTTCTTCAATTGAATACAAATGCCAAGCACGTTCACATAAAACATTCATAGAACCTACTAAGTCTGTTTGCTTTTATACGAGTCGATACTGTTCTCTGAAATTCACTACCTAGCTCATAACTGCTATATTTCACATAATATAGACTAGGCCTACGTAATCAGGAGGTCTGATGTCTAATCCCTGAAGATGTGTCCATTATTAAGTATACTCTATTCTGCAAACATTATTTCCGATTATGCACAATAATCAATCATTTTAATTGCATCATCGTCACTTTCGCCGTGTCATCTCTTTTGTCATTCTCATTATCTGCACAGCCGTCCATCGTTGTCATCAATTTCTTCATTGTCGTCGTCGATACTTTCTACTTCTTTACTTACTTACTTACAAATGGCTTTTAAGGAACCCGAAGGTTAATTGCCGCCCTCACATAAGCCCACCAGCGGTCCCTATCCTGTGCAAGATTAATCCAGCCTCTATCATCATACCCCACCTCCTTCAAATCCATTTTAATATTATCCTCCCATCTACGTCTCGGCGTCTCTAAAGGTCTTTTTCACTCCGATCTCCCAACTAACACTCTATATGCATTTCTGGATTCGTCCATACGTGCTACATGTCCTGCCCATCTCAAACGTCTCGATTTAATGTTCATAATTATGTCAGGTGAAGAATACAATGCGTGCAGTTCTGTGTTGTGTAACTTTCTCCATTGTCCTGTAACTTCATCCCGCTTAGCCCCAAATATTTTCCTAAGTACCTTATTCTCAAACACCCTTAACGTATGTTCCTCTCTCAGAGTGAGAGTCCAAGTTTCACAACCATACAGAACAACCGGTAATATAACTGTTTTATAAATTCTAACTTTCAGATTTTTGGACAGCAGACTGGATGATAAGAGCTTCCCCACCGAGTAATATCATGCATTTCCCATATTTATTCTGCGTTTAATTTCCTCCCGAGTGTCATTTATATTTGTTACTGTTGCTCCAAGATATTTGAATTTGTCCACCTCTTCGAAGGATAAATCTCCAATTTTTATATTTCCATTTCGTACAATATTCTGGTCACAAGACATAATCATATACTTTGTCTTTTCGGGATTTACTTCCAAACTGATCGCTTTACTTGCTTCAAGTAAAATTTCCGTGTTTTCCCTAATCGTTTGTGTATTTTCTCCTAACATATTCACGTCATCCGCATAGACAAGAAGCTGATGTAACCCGTTCAATTCCAAACCCTGCCTGTTATCCTGAACTTTCCTAATAGCATATTCTAGAGCGAAGTGAAAAAGTAAAGGTGATAGTGCATCTCCCTGCTTTAGCCCACAGTGAATTGGAAAAGCATCAGATAGGAACTGGCCTATACGGACTCTGCTATACGTTTCACTAAGACACATTTTAATTAATTAACTAGTTTCTTGGGAATACCAAATTCAATAAGAATATCATATAAAACGTTATCGTTTCCATATTCTTCTTCGCAGTCATTAGGCTTGTCACATTTTTCTTCTTCAAAGCCATCGTTATCATTCTCATGTTCTTCTTCACTGTCGTCATGAACGTCATCATATCACTCTGTTTTTCTTCTTCCCTGTCATCTTCAGTGTCATCCCTAAGGTTCGAATTTCTATGATCTAAATACACTAGATATGCTCTTATGCTCGAAAAAAAAATACCAAAATATGGCCATAAAACTTGGAAATATGACGCAAAACAAATTTAATATTAAAAGAAGATCACTTAGAAAACTATTTTATGCTCGACCATGCCGAAATGTAGTAATTATATACCTGGTAGCAGCCCTTTAATGGACCTCATTAAAGTACACCTATTCATTAAAGTTCAGGTGTTCCACCAATCAGAAAACACCATTGTAGCAATATGAAAGCGCAAGTATCGATTATTCTCGGATATGCAATCGAAAGACAACTAGCGAAACGTCACGGAGGCTGGAAATCCAATACTGTCGCAGAAGGTTATGTTCTGTTACTATAATAATTAGCGTTAATTGTAAATAATATTCAAATAAATTCAATTTGTCATCTCGTTTTTCAATGTCTAAATCAATTTCAAGGTTATATCACAGTCTACTATATACAGTCACGAAGCTTGAGTTTTGAGGGTTTTAGAAACAATAGACTGTGACGGTACTATTTTGCATTGCCTGTAATGAGGCGATATTAGCTATCCTAGTGGTGAGCAACTATCTAATGTTTGCATATTTACTACGTATTGAGCTTCGCGCCTGTATATACTAGACTGTGGTTATATCAAGATTAATGTTTATTTTACTCTCGAGATTATATCAAGGTCAATGACATTTGTGTCTCGGAAAAAATCAATACTTTCGCGTCTGCGCACATCTTACAATTTACGAGATATTGCACAAGGTCAGTTCCGCTCCCCAGTCAGATAAGAATAACATGAATACTTACGAATAATTTCAAGTTAGAAATATGGTCGAGCATAAAAAGTCGTATGAAACTTGCCTATAATGATAATTAAGACTCTCGTATGAAAATTATGAAACTCGCTTGCGCTCGTTTCATATACATACTCGCGTCTTAATTACTACCATTATAGGCTCGTTGCATAATGTACTATTATTTGCCAAACTACAAAATCGATTTTTGAATATTAACTCTTTGTATTGGCCATAGCGGACTGTTGATCTACAAAAATGGAAAGAGGGAGGGAAAGAGGGGTGAAAAATATTCAACGCCTGTTCTCTTCGTGACTAATTATTTTATGGGTGAACATGGCCACTAAATGGCAACAGCGAGATTGGAACCTCTTAAGTGTCCCAGTTTGGGAGGAGTAACAGGCGTAAAGGCGAGACGGACCAGCAACAGTCTGGCCATATTCCTAACATTCTTTTGTCTTTTGTGACTTGACAACTTACTGCTAGCGAATCCATTTACCTTCAAACTTCTTTTAACCACAAAATATTTATAAGGAAAGCTAAAATAAATAACCAAACGCAAATAAAATCTCTTGCTATAGCGAATAATAATTGGAGAACTGTTAAAACGATTAATTGTAATATAGCCAAAAATATGCTTTCATGCTATTTCTTTGGTCAAATATGATTTAATGTGAAAATGTAGTAAAGTATGCATTTATATGCTCAATAAAGCCGTGTCGTCGTAGTCAGAAAAGCTAGAAATATGTTTAATCTATACTAATAATAAATCTGTAGCCGAAATTTTTCTGGTAATTTTCGATTTTCCAAAAATAATTGGTCCTAACATATACAATCAACCACCCTGAAACCGAAAATCGCTTTTTGACATTTTTGTCTGTCTGTCTGTCTGTATGTTTGTTACCTTTTCACGCGATAATGGCTGAACGGATTTCGATGAAAATTGGAATATAAATTAAGTTTGTTGTAACTTAGATTTTAGGCTATATGGCATTCAAAATACATTATTTAAAAGGGGGGTTATAAGGGGGCCTGAATTAAATAAATCGAAATATCTCGCTTATTATTGATTTTTGTGAAAAATGTTACATAACAAAAGTTTCTTTGAAAATAATTTGCGATAAGTTTTATTCCTTGAAAGATTTTGATAGGACTGATATTTAATGAGATAAATGAGTTTTAAAATTAAAATAACTGCCATCTAAGGTCTTGTAATGAATTAAAAAACAAATGACTTCGTCTATAAGGGGCCTTGGACAGCAACAATCGAAAGCTATGAAAGATAGCCTACAGATAATGTTTCTGTGTTTGTATGAAGTAATATCAGAAGCTAAATTAACCGATTTGTATAATTAATTATTAATTCACCATTGGAAAGTGTAGTTTCTCTAGATGGACATAATGCTATAATGTTATTACAGTACAGGTAAGATTAAAATAGCTTCTTATGCACAGAAAACTTGATAGGCTATTCTGTACATTCGTTTCCTGTATTTCCTAAAATAATTTTTATGACCAAATGAGTGGTCTCTGGATGAAAATGATCGAATTTTAATTATGCAAATACAATTTAAATTAAGTAACATAATAAACTATTTATCCTTATATCAAACACGAATGTTCCCTGGATCAAATGTCCTATTTTAATTATGTAATTACTTTATATTTATTTCTAACGGGTGCAGCGGAGCGCACGGGTACGGCTAGTTTGACTTAAATTTGTAAATAGAGACGAGGATAAAAATATGACTTAATAGAAAACCGACCACTAAGTTGGTCATAATTTTCATTTAGTCTTCACCGTCATCAACGTTATCATTTCCTTCTCTACTGTCGTCAACAATGGCATCTTTTTCATTTTCTTCTTTACTTTCATCAACGTTATCTTCATTTTATTCTTCACTGATGTCATCAACGTTATCATTTTCTTCTTTGCCGTCAAAAACGCCATAAACCCTGTATCCCCCTCTCCTTGCGTACGCCCCTGAGTAAGTGAAATACATGGCTGTAAAATCTTCAAACAAAGACTTAATTATTCTTAATGAAAATGTAATAAAATAAGGAGTTCTAATTTACCATGAAAGTGAGTTTCTGCTACAGTTCCTAAAAAAAAAAATCTATCAACCACATTGAAGCATGCCAGTTTCACTCTTCTTAATTCTTAAAGGCTGGTTCACAATAAACCTGGAACGAGAACCAGAATGAAAACGAGAAGCAGAGGACGTGAATATGAAAATTTTTGATTCACAATAACCCGAGAACGTAGACGACTATGCATATCGATATGTATGTCAATAACGATATGTAAAGTCGATATTACGCATTCTGATGTTATTTGTGTATAATTGACCAATGGCGTTCTCTCATGAGTACAATGCAGCCAACATAAACACAGGTTAACCAACTTCGAAATTTCAACTGAAACATTTCGTTAGGTAGGCTACGGTACTATAAATATGCCCATGCATCTTTATTATCACAACCTATTTTAAGTCTACCATAACGTAAAATAATTAGAGAAGAAACATTTGTAATAGAACAAAAATGAACATAACAGTAGTTATTGAATTGAAACATGAATATGTAGTGTGTAATACAACCAATACAGTAATAAAATATGATTCACTTCCGATCGGCGTTCAAAGATGCAGCTATTGAAAGCCACGTATTCTCCTTCATTTCTCAATACTCAATATTAGAATCTCATCAAATAAAACTTGCTCCATGATGCACAGCACAGAACAAAATAATGCATAGGTTATGTCACGGTCTTCTTGCTACAAAATATACGATGACAAAATAGCTTTTAGACGGCAATAGAATGAATCTAGTGGGCTGTGATCGGAAACGTGAACGCCAAAGTTGAAACTTGGCCAACTCTCTGTTCCCGATCCCGGGCTCCGGCAAGCTTTTCGTTAATTGTGAATGCTCACATTTAAATGTACACATTTTAACAATTTTACCGTTTTCGTTTTCGTTCCGATTCTCGTTTCCGGTTTATTGTGAACCAGCCTTAATTCTTCCTAGCTTCGTTACTTCTTCTTTATATAACTTCAGCTTAATGGTGTTTAATTTTCTTTCGTACCTCACGTTAAAATCTCTCCTGTTAAATTCCTCACAGAACTCTTCCTTCCTTGGCAGTTTCCCTTGCATTTCTGTCACGATACTTTGCAGTCTCTACAACCTGCAGGCCTTTGTGAGTTTTATGTAACTTCAGAAACTCAAATAGTTGACAAACACTTCACTTGCGTATTGTAGGTAAACAACAGCACAACAGAAAAACAATTAGCTGCTAATTTACCGTGCTTAAATTAGGTGTCAATCTGAATTCGCGCGTTCTTCCTTGAATTGTAGTTATCAACTGACGTTCATGCTATACAAATTGGTTAAAGTGTCCTTTCAAGTCGTGTAGGAAGTGGAAAGGAGTTCAACTTCACTTATTTATTTATTTATTTATTTATTTATTATTTTGCTAATAATTGTAACATAAAATATAATATATACACAAAAACTTTAGCTCGCCCCTGAAAGAGTAGAACTCGTGCTCAGGGACGGATTCCTGAATTGTAATTAATAATTATACAATACAATTTGTCTTATGTCTACTGTGCAATTATAATATATAAATTTAAATTTACAATTTTTCAATTTTTATAAAATCCATACATAACTTTTTTAATTTAATACTAGAACTATTAGAATTGACAAGATTAGGATATTTAAATATAAATTTGTTATATATTCTTAGGCCTAAATTACTACTATGATTAAATACTGTAACAGTGTTGCATTTTGGTTCAAGCAATCTTAAAGAATTCATACCTTTTGTTTCATAATATGAGAATACAATTCAAAATTATTTCGATTTTTATGTATGAATTTTATTAATACAACTAGCCGTACCCGTGCGCTCCGCTGCACCTGTTGGAAATAAATATAAAGTAATTACATAATTAAAATACGACGTTTGATCCAGGGAACAACTTTTACAACAGCGCAACATAATCTGCTTCGCTCATTACCCAATTTTTTTTTGCATTGCATTTATTGCATATATATTTTATGTATTTTAACACGATTCAATTGAGCATAGTTAAAATTTGAATTATAAAATAATGGATTGCTAAGCTAACGTACTATTACTGCATACTAAATCAATACACTCTCGTTGTTCGTTAATTCTCTGAGATTAAAATGAGTGTACATAAATATTATTTTAAAAAACACAGAAAACGAATGTACAAAATAGTCTATCAAATTTTCTGTCCATAAGAAGCTATTTTAATCTTACCTGTCCTCGATTTACTCAGACGTTACTGTAATAACATTATAGCATTATGTCTATCTAGAGAAACTACACTTTCCAATGGTGAAATAATAATTAATTATACAAATCGGTTAATTTAGATTCTGATATGACTTCATACAAACACAGAAACATTCTCTGTAGGCTACGTTTAATAGCTTTCGATTGTTGATGTCCAAGGCCCCTGTTTCGAATGTTGTTGTCCAAGGCCCCTTATAGACGAAGTCATTTGTTCTTAATTCATTGCACCGTCTTAGATGGCGCTATTTTAATTTTAAAACTGATTTATCTCATTAAATATCAGTCCTATCAAGATTTTGTAAAGAATAAAACTTATCGGAAATCATTTGAAAGAAACATTTGTTACGTAACATTTTTCACAAAAATCAATAATAAGCGAGATATTTCGATTTATTTAATTCAGGACCCCTTATAAACCCCCCTTCTAAATAAAGTATTTTGAATGCCATATAGCCTAAAATCTAAGTTACAACGAACTTAATTTATATTCCAATTTTCATATAAATCGGTTCAGCCATTATCGCGTGAAAAGGTAACAAACATACAGACGGACATACAAACAAAATTTTCAAAAAAGCGATTTTCGGTTTCAGGGTGGTTATTTATATATGTTAGGACCAATTATTTTTGGAAAATCGAAAATTACCAGAAAAATTTCGGCTACAGATTTATTATTAGTATAGATATAATAAATTTGTCTTGAAACTTGAATTCAAGCTTCTGCTTGACTTCAACTCAACTGGAAAAACAGTTCATACTTTTAATTTCGTTAAAGTAAGTTACTTGATTGAAGATACTTAAAAAGTGCAAACAAGGCTTAACGGAGGCAAGTCGTCACCTATTGTACCGCGCGCCGAGAGTATTATGAAAGTGCACATTACCATCAAGAGACGCTGTACTTAAATTTGTGTGTCTTCATTAAAGACTCTCGTGATTGGACATAATATTCATTGCTTCCTACACAACGGCTAAGTATCCAGAAACATTTTATATCAGACACTTATGGAGGGAGGTGGGGGTGTTCTGAAAAAAAAAAATTCCAAAATTTAGAGAGGCGATAGTATGCATCAAAACAAGAAATAAAAGTCCTTCAAACATGGGTCCTAAAATTAATATCTTCTGAGAAATGAGCAATGTTTACCATCACTGTAAGAGCAGCATATCTTCCACTGCTCTTTGGCAAGAGAAAACGAACTGCAACTGTTTGTCGCTACGTATTACCCTAGATCATATATGTAACAGATATTTCGGGCTTATAGGCTTTGAGGTTAACAACTTTTGTCAGGTTTACTACGCTGCTATCTAGTTGTTACATAAGGAGTCACGTCATAATTCCCATTTGAATTGCATTAGCGACTGTGCTGACATCTCGTGTTCGTTTACGGCGGACGGGTGGTGATCCTGGCGGTTGTTCTCTTCAAAGTGCTGCCGATTTTAACGTAGCGAGGAGTTATCTGTTACATATATGATCTAGGGTATTACACAGCACATCTTTGTTTGTGATTGTATCAAGAAGACGCTTAAGCAGACGGCAGTACGTTAGAGTACTACAACAGTAGTATTACTCTACCAGTCAGATAAGTTATAGGGGAACAACCTAGAAAACTCCGTAGGTCTGCGCATGCGTCAATCTTAAAGAGTAACACAATATACAGGGACATCATTTTATTTTTACTTCAGTTTTTATTGCACCTGAGTTTTTTAATGTACTTCACTCCACCCGTTCTATTAGTAAACTTCCACACATCCTCCACACAGGACCAAGGCCGCATATGCAGTCAAAGTCGCCTTACGGTCACAATAAACAGTACTGAGTTATTGAGTATAGTACGTTCCAGAAATATGTTCGCGTTTTTCAGTGACAAAAGAGCTTTCAATATTGAATCATATTTTCGCACAAGTACTGTCGTCCGTTTGCCTATGTCGCATCCCGGTTTCCCCCACCCGCTTCTGCTCGCCCCTCTGTAAAGGCTAGTGATTGGGCTGTATTAGCTCTTTTCTGAAAACATTAATAAGTAATTAACTGCCACGTGATCCCCTCCCCTTTTCTACGACCCTGCGACAAAACCACTTGGACGGACAGTAGATAGCATGTCTGAGTAATTTTATCTTTTCGGATCGGCCAGAAGTGAAGATTGAATTTCCAGTATGTAAGATACTCTTTTATAGAGTAGGTACAGAATTATTTCAACATGAGTTACTCGTACGAAGGACGTAATTGGTAATTGAAATTAGGTACAATAGTCTATAGTGCGATAATATGCACAAAAGAACTGAAGCCTGTATCGAAATGAACGGCCACTATTTTCAAAAATGTGCTTAAATATCCATGTTATGATTATTTTTCAATTTAACTTCATTCTCTATATTGTACGCCAATGAGCTGTAGACAGTATACTATAGGCCTACACTGCATAATGAATATGTCCGCATCAGTTCGTAAGTAAAAACACTTATTGTTAATAGACTATTGTATTTTGATTAAACAAACATCTAATGAAAATTATCAAACTCAAAATTGCGATATTTCCTACTTTACGTAAATGGATGAACTACCTTTTTTCCCTCCTATACCTAGTAAAGTGATTTGTTTGTGTTTTACGCCAGTATCATCGAACTCCAGTCATGGAAGGGGATAGCAAACGGTGTTTGCGGTTCTCAACCGTTAGTGCAAAGGTATAGTCAGGTTAATATTAGAAATGTTAGGCCCGGTTTCTTCAATCCTTGTTAAAATGCACCTAACATAGCGTTAATTAACTGTAAGTTAAAAGTATGAATTGCTGTTAAAAATATTGCGTGTCTTCGACTTTACATTTCACATTTTAACATTCTGTTTGTTAACTCTCTATTAGGACCAGAGATTCTAGAGTTTAACCATAAGCTATAACCAAGTATAGGCTCACTTCTGTTTTCTGAACTCTGACAATTGCGATTCTCGCTTGTTTCCGTTGTTTCATTCAGAGAGGATAGAAGTCTTTCTATTCTCTCAGGTTTGATTTCTGCTTCTTTCCTCGTCTGTATCATAATAGCATGGAGCGGCGTATTGGTATTGCTATTATGGAATGGAAAATATTGGAACAAAAAGAAATCGTGGGACTAATTTCTCTTCGTTCGAAAGAAACCTTCTGCTGGAAATTATTTCGCAGTATAAACCAATTAATGAGAATAAACAAAGAAACGGATCTAAGTTGAAAGCGAAAAGTAAGGTTTGGCAGAAAATAGCCTATACCTTTATATGGACTTCTGTTCTGTCAAATCGCAGAAATCATCCCCTCTGTTTATGTATTCATGGATATCATTTTCTAAATAATCCAGATATACAAGTTCAGCATCTAGCACACCAGCCATAGTGGATACTTCTATGCTAACAGAGAGTTAAATTATTTAATTGCATGAAATTGGGCAGTTAAATGAACATAGGTTTTAACAGCCTGTTAGTACTAACAGCAGTTGAAGAAATGCTTCGACTGTTAAGTTTACAGTTAAAATGGAATAACACACTGTTATAATTTAAAAAAAGGTTGAAGAAACCGGGCCTTAGTAAAAATAAAATAATGTCCGTGTACTATTCACCTCCTCTTTCCTAATTGTCAGGCAATAGTAGCACAAACTGATAGCAGTGATGCATCAGATGACTTGTCAATCAATAGCGGCAATTGTTCAGATTAATGGAGGGAAACTCCGACTACGCCTCCAGCACAGAGGTAAAGTTTAGCAACCTCCTACAACGGAGTTTTGTCAGTTGTTACCTATAGTTTCGTATCTGTTGAATAGGAGCACTGTAAGAACAGCTTACTGTTCTCCAACCAGGAGATAAACCGTGACAGGAATGTGCTTACTATTGGGTCATCTATTGGAGCGAAATAGATAATATTAGAGTTATAACGTGAGTTTAAAAATCATGCGCTCTCTTGCATATGTTATTTCCTGTATGGAGGGATTAAAAGACCAGGAGATTAACCGTGATCTAATTTTGTAACTAGGGTAGTATAAAAATGTGTCTATCAGTGTTATTGTTTGTGCTTTGAGAGCTACGAGTACCCACGTGTGTGACCTTATGACATCTTATGACATCAACATTCATTCACAGCATCACCCCGCTCCGTTTCATTCCCTGGAGACTTTCTCGTTGTTGGAGTATCAGTACAGTATCTTTTGCGTAGTGTGAGCTCTTGGGCAAGAAACAAAACATGCTTCTATTCAACACAAAAAACTGTCTTACCTGATTGATACAGTAATACTATAAATCACTAGTAGGTCCAGTAATGGAATATGGTGCTGCATGTTGGGATCCTTACAGATTAGAACATATTAAGACACTGGAAAAGATTCAAAAACGGGCTCTTAAGTGTTGTCGGAAAAATTCACCATTAAAATGGGACACACTCACGGACAGGAGAACGCGAATTCGATTATGCTCACTGTTCAAAACATACAGAGGTGAGCCTGCCTGGAGAGAAATAAAAAATAGGTTGCAGCCGCCAAATTACTCTTCAAGGAACGACCACTCATATAAATTAAGGGAAAGAAGGTAGAGGACGGACACTGGAAAGTTTTCTTTTCTCAATCGTACTATCAGGGACTGGAATGCTTTACCCGCAGACTTACTAAAGTCTTTACCAACAACCAAAAATGCATTTAAAAATAGGCTTAAGGACCTTACTAATAGACGGTAATTATACACAGTATTTAAAGGGTGTAAATGATATGTTGTTATTGAAGTGTTGTATCAGTGAAGAATTATGTTGTGTCAGTGAAGTGTGTTGTATCGTTGAAGAAGTATGTCGTGTCAGTGAAGTGTGCTGTGTAAGTGAAACGTGTTCCTGTCAGTGAAGCTTTATAGTTTATAGTGGCAGTGCAAAGAATTTGAACAGTGAAATGTTTTTGAAGTGTTAGTGAAATCAGGATAGAATCAGTGAAATGTGTCGTAGTTCCAGTGCAGTGAGTGAGTTGACAGCGAAATGAGTGTAATGTTGAAAGGTACTTGTGCAGATATGAACGTATACTCGTGGGTTTTAGTTCGAACTTAGTTTTAAGATACAAATTAGAATATTTCAAATGTTATTTTAAGTGATCGTTTCATTTAATTTAATATATTCCCTGTTGTTGTTGTTATTATTATTATTATTATTATTATTATTATTATTATTAGTATTAATTATTAGTATTATTATTAATTGTATTTTTAATTAATAAGTTTATTGTCTTTATTGAGTGTAATTAGTTACCACTGCCACCGGGTATATACCCATTGCAGTGTGAATAAATACATACATACATACATACATACATACATACATACATACATACATACATACATACATACATACATACATACTACGAACTCTAACGTACTGCTGTCTGCTTAAGTGTCTTCTTGATACAAAGACAAACAAAGATATGCTGTGTAATACGTAGTGGCAAACGGTTGATTTCTGTTTCCTCTTGCCAAAGAGCTCACAGTGGAAGATATGCTGCTCTTACAGTGAAGATAAAACATTTGCTCGTTTCTCAGGAGATATTAATTTTAGGTCTTATGTTTGTAGGACATTTAGGCTACTTCTTGTTTTGATGCATACTACCTATTTCTAAATATTGGAACTATTTTTCAGAACATCCTGTATGCGAAGTATCAATTGCCTAGTACTCTGTAGTTCTTATACAGGGACATCATTTTATTTTTACTTCAATTTTTATTGTACCTGAGTTTTTGAATGTACTTCACTCCAACCCCTTCTACTAATGAAGTTCAACCGTCCTCCACACAGATCCAAGACCGCATATTCAGTCATAGTAGCTTTACGTTCAAAGTAAACAGTACGTTCCAAAAATATGTTCGCGTTTTCCCGTGACGAAAGAGCTTTCAATATTGAATCATTTTCGGACAGGTACTGTCGTCCATTTGCCTACGTCGCATCCCGGTTTCCCCCACCTGTTTCTATTCGCTTTTCTCTAATGCTAGTGGCTGAGCTGTCTAGGCTGTTTTCTGAGAACATTAATTTCTGTTAGGAATTGGACGTCTACGTAATATTATACCCATACAATTGTTTAAAATAACTTAAATGATAGGGAAAGGGCCTCGTTAAATAATTAACTGTCACGTGATTTCTTCCCTTTCTACGACCCTGCAATATAACCACTTGGACGACAGTAGATAGCATGTCTGAGTAATTTTATCTTTTCGGATCGGGCAGAAATGAAGATTGAATTTACAGTACGTAAGGTACTCTTTTATAGAGTAGGCATAGAATTATTTCAACATGAGTTACTGATAAGAAGTACGAAACTGGTAATTGGAATTAGGTACAATGGTCTATAATGCGATGATATGCACATTAGAACTGAAGCCTGTATCGAAATGAACGGCCACCATTTTCAAAAATGTGTTTAAATATGCATATTATGATTATTTTTCAATTTAACTTCATTTCCTATAATGTACGCTAATGTGCTGTAGACAGTATAATATACACTGCATAATGAATACGTCCGCATGGATAGCTCAGTTCGTGAGTAAAAACACTCATTGTTAATACTGTACTGTATTTTGATTAAACAAAAACGTAATGAAAATTATCAAACTCAAAAGCGTGATATTTCCTAGTTTACGTAAATAGGTGAACTACTTTTCTTCCCTCCTATAGCTAGTATCATCGAACTCCAGTCGTGGAAGGGGGTAAAACAGTGTTTGCGGTTCTCAATATTGATCCAAAGATATAGCCAGGTTAATATTAAAAATGTTAGTAAAAATAAAATGATGTCCCTGTACTTATAATATTGTCTTTTGAATCAAACAGTGATCGTCATCATTTGTCAATCGATGATTGGACTATGTCTGCTCCGGCTTTTCCCTGCATTCTTTAGACATCCAGAATCTCTTCTTCCTCTTTTAGTAATTGACGACTGACATTCCTTTGTTTTTTGTTTGTTGAATTCCAATGCTCCAGTTTAATTGAATTTAGCTATCTTGAATATCGTAAATACTATGCAGTGACATTTCTGTGATGATAATGACTTTAATACAGAGCTTTTTACTTGGTAGCCATTTCTCGAGTCTCTGATATACTGGAGTAGTGTGCGCAAATAGAACGAATATGATTTTAAATAGGTTATGTAACGGCGCGTAATGAACTGCGATCTTGTTTAACGTCGATAGAATTGGTTCTGGCGAGATGAGTCCGAGAATTTGCCCTGCGATTATCTGACATTCGCTTTAGTTGCAGTTAACCTCGAAAAAACTTAATCATGTAATTAGTCCAAGTAGGATTCGAACCCATGCTCAAGTGCAGCCTTGGAACACGTGTATCGGTCGTTCTAGAGTAGACAATGACCGTAACCTGTAATACAGCAAAGAGAAATGCAGCGATAATAGACTTTTATCTTCTCTGTCCATAATAGTTGATAATATCGTGCTCCCTATAAAAGAGCTCTAAAATAGCTGTTGGTTTCATTTGTGGTTTGGTTTAGCTCTGACGTATTTCATCTGCTTGGTTATACGGTACTGAAACTGTGAGGTAATTTTAGGTACCGTTGCCACTTAAAGAGATAACAGACACTGGAATCAACCGATTATAATTCATTGAATCGTAAACGTTCTTCCTGAGCGTTTCTTGTCTTGACGTCAGCATCTTCACGCTGGAGTCAGGTGGAGGGGTGGTTTCCCGTCCTGCATACCACAGACTGACACACTGGCGTCAGCAGCGGCTGAAGGTTTTCCAATCAGTCGTAAAGCGGGAGAGGGGCAAATTCCATCACATTGTGTGGAACTCAGGTGGACAGTCTCCTTCCCCTCCCCACGCTAGGTATTCAGAGTGTTGTCATAGCATCAAGAAAGAGAAATTCTGTTAATGTTCCGTTGAGTTCTGAAAGCATCTCTACTTTGGCGTGAAAAGTATCTTGTCGGCCACATTTGATTAAAATGTTGGGTTTTGCAGTCACGTGTGTAACTTTAATTTCTTCAACATTTCGGAACTACATGCAGATTCTATACCCATGATCATGATGGGCAACTCGTGCTCCCAAAGTGCTAAAAAACCTTGAAAGAGAGAAAGGCAGACGGAGCCAGCCGCAGCAGTTACAAGTTGTTTGTAGTTTCGCTGCAAAAGCCACGGTGCGCTCTGGCGGCTCATGCAGGTGGTCGTGATATCTATTCCATGATTTGAATTTCAGAATGACGCATGGTACAATAATTATAGTAATTTTAGACAGACTGTACCTGAACACATAACAAAATTAAATTATTTTCTAGCTTTGTAAATTAGTTTAGTACTGGAAACACAAACTGAATACAACCTTTTCAAGATACAACAAATATAGCTGCAACACTTATTTATTATTATTAGACTATTTGTTAATATTTATTATTATATGTCTTATTTGAAACATAGAACCCGAGAATTTACAAGTTTTTATACATTAAAGAGTATTCCTCTGTTCTCAGAAAGATAATAGTCTGTATTCGCAAACAATAACAAATTCAAGGAAGTATTTTTTACATGTCACGGCAGATGAAATAAGCTTACTTCTGAGCTCTTTCTTTGCTTTGAGAGCTTTTATACTTCTTTCTTGTATTAAGCTCTGCCTCAAGCACATACAGTATATATGGAAGCAAAGAGTATATTTGGAAATTCTGACTTAGGCAACATTACGAACAGTTCGATTCCTGATTTTGCTGGAATCTAAGTGGCGTGCTGTTCTGTAGATTTATTAATTCAAGCTATAAATTTTCAGGATTTTCTACCGGCGTAAGCCAAAAAGATTTCAGAAAAATTTCGATTCCTTGTCAATTGTCACTGTTTCTCTAAACTTAGCAGTGAATTCTGCTGGAGGTCTTTAAGTAGGGTCTTATATTTGATAAGAAGATTTTCTTATCACTCTTCAAGATAGTTTATAGTCAAAGAAAGTGAAGTTGTCTATGTTCTACATGATACTACCACATTTCAAATTTATCCATAAATGTTCTTAGCTAGTTGATTATAGGTCTATGTCGTGCAATTCTGTAACTCGCACGCACAACGTTCTAACGATATTTGATATCAGTCTCACCTTGTTGATATTTCATTTTTACCTTTAGCTGTCCTAAAGCAGATGCAGACAGTATTTCTTTACTAAAACCTTCACTGTTTATTTGTAACATAAAATGTCATGCGTAAGAAAGTGTAATAGAATACAAGCTTTACCTCTCTTCTTAATAAAAAAAGATTCTGTTTTTACTCGTAACTAAGGGGAAATGATCTGGGAATTATATTGTTTCGCACTTAAAACGAACCGTCACTTACTGCAGACGCGATCGAACTTGTGTCTTGAAAGAACCGCACACAGACAGTACAGCTAGTACAGAGTCCGTTCTACCTGAATTGAGATTGTGTTGACACTTCGAGAGCACGAGTTGCCCATCAATGCCCGTGATATTCAAACGTAATGGTTTCAGCAGGCTTGTTTCTACAGCGAGTTTGTGATGGTTTAACTGCGAAATCTGTTCCAACCTCAAGTATTGCGCATGATCAGCGATGATCAACCAACCCTGCACCATCACTCATTTACTGTAAAATAATAATTTATCCACTTTGATTATGTAATGTGGACTTTACATCACTAATAATTTTATAAACTTATTCATTGCGCAAATAGGTAATGATGATTACGCAACTAGTTTCGCAATGGTACTGCTATTACCTAACTGGTTGCGTAATGTAAACCACACATTAAATTAAATTAAATGCAATTGATTTTATTTATTATAAACATTAACAACAATATGTTCACAATTTGTTATATTAATTTCTGCAGTTGATGATGCTACAGAAGACTGAATAGTCGAAATATTGGCACTTTCCCCCATTATTTGAATAGGATTTTCAATATCCTCGTTTGAACTCATTTTAACAATGTTTATTCATTTCTCCTAGTACTGCTGCTCTTCTATTACAAACAATAGTTATTTTTATTAAAAACTAATAAAACAAACATAAACGAATCGCTTCTCGCAGGAAGAAACTAATAATAATAATAATAATAATAATAATAATAATAATAATAATAAATCTGTCAAAAAATCTGAAAGTTGTAAAATATAAAACAGTTATATCACCGGTTGTTCTGTATGGCTGTGAAACTTGGACTCTCACGTTGAGAGAGGAACAGAGATTAAGGGTGTTTGAGAATAAGGTTATTAGGAAAATATTTGGGGCTAAGAGGGATGAAGTTACAGGAGAATGGAGAAAGTTACACAAGGCAGAGCTGCACGCATTGTATTCTTCACCTGACATAATTAGGAACATTAAATCCAGACGTTTGAGATGGGCAGGGCTTGTAGCACGTATGGGCGAATCCAGAAATGCATATAGAGTGTTAGTTGGGAGGCCGGAGGGAAAAAGACGTTTGGGGAGGCCGAGACGTAGATGGGAAGATAATATTAAAATGTATTTGAGGGAGGTGGGATATGATGATAGAGACTGGATTAATCTTGCTCAGGTTAGGGACAAATGGCGGGCTTATGTGAGGACGGCAATGAACCTCCAGATTCCATAAAAACCAATAAGTAATAATAATAAAAATAATAATAATAATAATAATAATAATAATAATAATACATAGCCTTTTCTCAAAAGCCATTTCAAAACTAATAAAAATAATATAAATTACTTTTATTAATTTTTTTATTAAGGTGGATAAAACATTGTGTGATATACTTATCGTAACTTAATATTGCAATATTGAAAATGTAATTGATTTTAACAGTATATTTTGAGAACCAATATAGATATGCATGGAAACGTAAAATATTAATGCAAACAGTACTTGTATGCCAGTCCAGTGGATAAAGGTAACGCACAGCCGTCTTAATGAGCATGCGTCAATGTGATTTGAGTTAGATACGTGCACTTCACTTATTCTCCAAGCTTCCTAAGGAATCAGCGTTAAAATATCTGTATCTCATAGCGAAAAGAATGGAAGTCAAATTTTAATGACTTTGAGATAGTCACATCGTTTTGATAAGAATTTCTTCCTCTATCAGATGGAAAAAGATGGAAGTGCACAAAATCCGTATTCTCTTTAAATTCAGATGTCAAAGAATGGAAGAACCACTACTCTCTTGAAAAGTTATGTTTTTGTGATTTCCATCCATTTCGCTCTGAGGTACAGATTATACAGGGACATCATTTTATTTTTACTAACATTTCTAATATTAACCTGGCTATACCTTTGGATTAACGGTTGAGAATTGGAAACACCGTTTGCTACCCCCTTCCACGACTGGAGTTCGATGATACTGGCGTAAAATGCAAACAAATCACCTTACTAGGTATAGGAGGGAAGAAATGTAGTTCATCCATTTACGTAAAGTAGGAAATATCGCGATTTTGAGTTTGATAATTTTCATTAGGTTTTTCTTTAATCAAAATACAGTACAGTATTAACAATAAGTGTTATTACTCACGAACTGAGCTTTCCATGCGGACGTATTCATTATTCAGTGTACGAGTATATTATACCGTCTACAGCACATTAGCGTACAATATAGATAATGAAGTTAAATTGAAAAATAATCATAATATGAATATTTAAACAAATTTTTGAAAATGGTGACCGTTCATTTCGATACAGGCTTCCGTTCTTTTGTGTATATTATCGCACTATAGACTATTGTACCTAATTCCAATTACCAGTTTCGTCCTTCGTACTAGTACCTAACTCATGTTGAAATAATTCTGTACCTACTCTATAAAAGAGTACCTTAAGTACTGTAAATTCAATCTTTACTTCTGCCCTATCCGAGAAGATAAAATTATTCAGAGATGCTATCTACTGTCCGTCCAAGTGGTTTTGTCGCAGGATCGTAGAAAGGGGCAAATGACGTGACAGTGAATTACTTAAGGAAGCCCTTTTATTTAAGTTATTTTAAACACTTGTATAATATTACGTAGACGTCCAATTCCTAACAGAAATTAATGTTTTCAGAAAAGAGCTAAGACAACCCAGCCACTACCCTTTACAGGGGGCGAGCAGAAGCGGGTGGGTGGGGACCGGGATGCTACGTAGACAAACGAACGGCAGTACCTGTGCGAAAATATGATTAAATATTGAAAGCTCTTTCGTCACTGGAGAACGCGAACGTATTTCTGGAACGTACCATACTTACTCAGTACTGTTTACTTTGACTGCTTACGCGGCCTTCGTTCTGTATGGAATACGGTGGAAGTTTACTAGTAGAAGGGATGGAAGTGAAGTACATTTAAAAACTCAGGTACAATAAAAATTGAAGTAAAAATAAAATGATGTCCCTATATATTTACAAATTCTTAGTGTAAATGTGTTCATATGAAATTTCACTGTGTTTTATCATGAGTGCAGTGTTTCCAAAATCGTATCCGATGTGTCCTCGAATAGAAAACTGCATTTCAATATCGGATTCCATTATTAACTACAGAAACCTGTTGTCACTTGTTAACTAAAGACTTCGTGATCAGCATTTTATTTCTCCGCTGGCGAAATTATAGATGCGAAGAGTGGAAGCAGTAGCGGCTAGTAAATAAGATTTTTTTAGTCGTTCTCGTTGTCCGTTAATAGAACGTATTGGATTTCAAAATGTACGAGTGCAGTGCTAATTAATTTCACCACAAAGCAATATCTGCATTGAGGGTTAAGTGTGGTTACCCAGCTCGTTGTCAAGGGAATGTGTTGGGTGCAGATGAATGTTAATAATTCGCTCTGTTTGAGAGTTGTAGGACCAAATGAAATTGCCCTCCATCTGACTGAATATCAAGTTTCGTACTGAAATTTAATGTTTGGATTTAATAACATAGCTTATTATTCAGTATTATAATATTGTGGTATTTATTCAGTAATTATTTTCACAATATATCTAATTAACATAGGTATGTTAAAGTTTTGAATATCACATGTAAATATACACATTTATGGAAAACGATATATGGGCGCGATAGCCCATAGACGGATAAGGTCTACCGTGTGGTTGGCACGATGATTCCCACAGCCGTTATACAGTAGCTGGTTCGCGGAACTGGATTTCGCTATCTATCGTAGCTCTCCCCAGATAGGTAGGCACCGGTCCCACACACTGGCCGAAACTTCATAAGTAGGGACCGGATTTTTATGTAATTACATATTATATTCCTTTCAACCTAACCGTATATAAATAACAAATCTTTGCGAATCTTGTAATTACCATTAATATATTAAAATTTGATACTACATATTTTTACATATTTACCGCACATTACATATTATGGCTTGGTATTACATAAATCTACATATTTAGGGGTTTTATTCATTTTTACTTCTCTAAAAAGGGGAAAAAAAACTTCTGCTGGGGACGTTTACAATTTGAAATCCACAGGTTTAAAAAGCCTTTTTACCTACCCAAGAAAAGATATATTTCGGGACGAAACATAACGTCCCTAGTTCCAGGAAGTAATAGAGGCACTCACCCCATACCGCCCACTGTAAATATGAATGAACAAAAGGCAACCTTTCTCATACAAGTACCTTGTATTGTAAAAATCACTCAGAAAGAAGCTTTGCCTTCATACGGTGGAGTGGGATGAGGTCGACATGATTTTTCTCGAACTATAATAATTGTTCTGCACACGTCTTAACAAGCCCTTCCCATACAATTTGCAACCTTACTCATCCTCTTCCTAATCCTTCCATGGAAAACCCGTGTCAAGTCTGACATGAGCCGCAATAAAGTAGCCGATTTTTGAAAAGGAGCTGAAGTAAAGGCACAAACTGGAAAGATGTTGAAAGATTAAAATAAATAATCCAGTAAAGCGAAACAGTGGTTGCAGTACTGTTGTGTCATTCATTTCACTCAGTTCTCTAGTTTTAATACTTACAGTATAAAGTGCAAGTGAGTTTATCTACTGCTTTTAACTAACTGAAATGGCCCCTGTATCTTCAGCCCTAACGACAAAAATAAAATCATAGATTGCGATGGATGAAGCTTTCACTACAGGTGGAAAAATAGTAATGTGTGCGGTAAAAATGTCAGGTGCTCTATGAAATCACAACTGGAGAGTCTTACCTATCTTATGCCTGCCAGATATTGATATTAAATATTTTCATGATTTTACATATTTTGGTACATATTCAGCTTATTTTTCTTACATAAATATGTACATATTTCACATCTTGATATTACATAAAAATCCGGTCCCTATTCATAAGACATTTTCTTCCCCCCATGAAAACTCGAACTAGCATTCTTTTCGCAACGCAAGTCCAGGCATTATGCAGTGACTTAGACACGACGGGACGCTACGGCACGGGACATGCTAAACAATAAAAACCTATTTTTCACCCTTGTCTCTTGGCAACTGTTGATTACGAAACAGATATTCTACTTACCATTGACCCACGCAATTCAGTCCACACACGCTTTTTCTGTCAATCTCATAACATCGAAATTCCAATAATATTTATTTCTATAGAGGCCTACCGGTTGTTGTTTATGGTTGTGAAACTTGGACTCTCACTTCGAGAGAGGAACATAGGTTAAGGGTGTTTGAGAATAAGGTGCTCCGGAAAATATTTGGGGCTAAGAGGGATGAAGTTACAGGAGAATGGAGAAAGTTACACAACACAGAACTGCACGTATTGTATTCTTCATCTGACATAATTAGGAACATTAAATCCAGACGTTTGAGATGGGCAGGGCATATAGCATGTACGTGCGAATCTACAGGGACATCATTTTATTTTTACTTCAATTTTTATTGTACCTGAGTTTTTAATGTACTTCACTCCCACCCTTCTACTAAGGAAGTTCCAACTCCACACAGAACCAAGACAGCAGATAGTAAGCAGTACTGAGTTACTGAGTATAGTACGTTCCAGAAATATGTTCGCGTTTTCCAGTGACGAAAGAGCTTTCAATATTGAATCATATTTTCGTACAGGTACTGTCCGTTTGCCTACGTCGCATCCCGATTTCCCCACCTGCTTCTGCTCGCCCCTCTGTATTAGCTGGGCTGTCTTAGCTCTTTTCTGAAAACATTAATTTCTCTTAGGAATTGGAAGTTTACGTAATATTATACAGCTGTTTAATTTAACTTAAATAAAAGGGCCTCGTTAAGTAATTAACTGTCACGTGATTTCCTCCTTTCTACAATCCTGCGACATAACCACTTGGACGGACAGTAGATAGCATGTCTGAGTAATTTTATATTTTCGTGTCGGGCAGAAGTGAAGATTGAATTTACACTACGTAGAGTAGGTACAGGATTATTTCAACATGAGTTACTAGTACGAAGGACGAAACTGGCAATTGGAATTAGATGCAATAGTCTATAGCGCGATGATATGCACAAAAGAACTGAAGCCTGTATCGAAATGAACGGCCACCATTTTCAAAATTGTGTTTAAATATTCATAGTATGATTATTTTTCAATTTTACTTCTTTCTCTATATTGTACGCTAATGTGCTGTAGACAGTATAATATACACTGCATAATGAATACGTTCGCATGGGTAACTCACTTCGTGAGTAAAAACACTTATTCTTAATACAGTACTGTACGTTGATTAAAGAAAAACCTAATGAAAATTATCAAACTCAAAATCGCGATATTTCCTAGTTTACGTAAATGGATGAACTACTTTTCTTCCTTCCTATACCTAGTAGAGTGATTTGTGTTTTACCCAGTATCATCGAACTCCAGTCTTAGAGGGGGAGCAAGCGGTGTTTCCGGTTCTCTAAAGGTATAGCCAGGTTAATATTAAAAATGTTAGTAAAAATAAAATGATGTCCCTGTAGAAGTGCATATAGAGTGTTAGTTGGGAGGCCGGAGGGAAAAAGACCTTTGGGGGGGCGAGACGTAGATGGGAAGATAATATTAAAAGGGATTTGAGGGAGGTGGAATATGATGATAGAGAATGGATTAATCTTGCTCAGGATAGGGACCTATGGCGGGCTTATGTGAGGGCGGCAATGAACCTCCGGATTCCATAAAAGCCAGTAAGTTAGTTAGTAAGTAAGTAAGAGGCCATTCGTTGTCTTTTGAAACCTATTTGCGCGTAAAGCTTCCTTCCCTCACTATGTTTCCGCTTCCAGCTAAGCTATACGTCTAGAAGTTACAAAATAACCATGGAAGTCTGTTATACCCTATATAACGTCTTCAGTTATGCCAAGTGACGTTAGGAGGAGAGGCGGCAACAGTAGGCGAGGACGTCAGAAGGCCGGGTTACACTAAATTCACTGGGAGCTATGTGGAAAGTGGTGTCAGTAATCGTTCACTTGTATTTCAGTTGTCGATTGAATAATACATTTCAAATAAAGCCCTCTTATTCATGAAAATATTTCGCAACATTATAACTAATTGTACTAGCATCGCTTTCCAATGGTCTGCCTGCAACACTGGGCTTATTATTCATTTCTTACTTCTTGATTGAGATTTAATTACAAATGAGGAAGTATTTAAAGTCTTGCTAATAAATCGTGTATAGTTTTTATACGAGACTTATGCAGAGATGGGACAGGAAACTTTACTAATAAACCATGCATATGCAATGGATGTATAAACAGTCTGTAACTATACATGGGAAGTGCTGTCAGTAGTTATACACACGAAACCTCTTGTTTGTACATAGAGAAAAATGACCGCCCCTCTAACAGCTGTTCGTATCGATTGTCATTTTATGATGATGGTTGCCTTGTAACCATAGAAGAACAAACCAAAGAGCACAGAATAGTTAGAATGAGATAGATGCTACAGGAACACTTTGACGAAAATATAGCTTGACAATCGATCAGACCCAGTTGTACTATCGACATTAGGGCGGCACACTAGCGCACACTATAGATGGAGTAGAGAACCCCATTATTCAGACTGCAGGAAAGACGAAACTATGACTATTTATTATTATTATTTATTATTATTATTAGTATCATTATTATTATTACGCGCTGGTTCGAGTCCTCATGGGGAAGAAATTTTCTCATGAAATTTCGGCCAGTGTATGGGACCGGTGCCCACCCAGCATCGTGATGCACTTGGGGAGCTACGATAGGTAGAGAAATCCGGTTGCGAATGCCACCTATAACGGCTGGGGGGATCATCGTGCTAACCACACGATACCTCCATTCTGGTTCGATATCGTCCACCTCTGCTTCGACATGTGGGCGTGAGGCGAGCAGCCGGCTGGTCGGTCTAGGCCCTTCACGGGCTGTAGCGCCACGGATTATTATTATTATTATTATTATTATTATTATTATTATTATTATTATTATTATTATTATTATTGCGCGCTGGTTCGAGTCCTCATGGGGAATAAATTTTCTCATGAAATTTCGGCCATTGTATGGGACCGGTGCCCACCCAGCATCGTGATGCACTTGGGGAGCTACGATAGGTAGCGAAATCCGATTGCGAATGCCACCTGTAACGGCTGGGGGATCATCGTGCTAACCACACGATACCTCCATTCTGGTTGGATGATCGTCCACCTCTGCTTCGACAGGTGGGCGTGAGGCAGCAGCCGGCTGGTCGGTCTAGGCCCTTCACGGGCTGTAGCGCCACGGATTATTATTATTATTATTATTATTATTATTATTATTATTATTATTATTATTATTATTATTATTATTGCGCGCTGGTTCGAGTCCTCATGGGGAATAAATTTTCTCATGAAATTTCGGCCAGTGTATGGGACCGGTGCCCACCCAGCATCGTGATGCACTTGGGGAGCTGCGATAGGTAGCGAAATCCGGTTGCGAATGCCACCTATAACGGCTGGGGGATCATCGTGCTAACCACACGATACCTCCATTCTGGTTGGATGATCGTCCACCTCTGCCTCGACATGTGGGCGTGAGGCAGCAGCCGGCTGGTCGGTGTAGGCCCTTCACGGGCTGTAGCGCCACGGATTATTATTATTATTATTATTATTATTATTATTATTATTATTATTATTATTATTATTATTATTATTAGGTACAGTTCAAAACAATCCATTAACGTCTTATTGTGTGTGAATCGTTTCGACTATGTAACAGTTGTACTGTTATACATGACGTACAGTATGTAGTGATTATTAGTGAGGAATTTAAACATGACTTATAAACGAGCTATTCGTTGTGTAAGTATAAGACAGTTAAACGTCTGTATGAGAGTTTTTATTAGTAAGACCGTAAATATATAAAAATAGATGATATATTTTCAGAACTAGGATTTTGAAACGAGTTAAAAGGGAATTTTAAACAGCTGAAAGGAAATTAGTTATTAAGAAAATAAGATTAAGACGTCTAGAGGAAATAGGTAGACCTAAATGAAAAAAACTAAGCAGATACGAAGGTGAAGAAGGGGCAGATTAATAGGGAATAAAAACTGAGCTAAAACCAATAAACATGCTGTAAAATTTCCATGGCTCTATGGCTTACAGCGTCTATCATCCTTATTCGTACATATCTAATTTAAACTAATAAGACAACATTATGTACAAAATAATTATACTCATATAGTAATAGTAGTGTACCATGCTTTAAAACCATTTCTTAGAACGTTAATTTACAACCAGTTTTTATTTTAAGCTCTAATTAACAAAAATATTAATAAATACATGGGTACTTTGAAAGTAAAACTGTATGTCATTTATATTCGTACACTTGAGTAATTTTGACTTATTCGGGGGTGCCGAGCCTTAATGGTAACAGCGAGTGGGCATTACCGCGTGCTCTAGGGTTTGTTTTGCTTCAGCAGTCAGTTCTGTTCAAAATGGGCAAGTCGAAGGAACTCCGTGCCTAGCTAAGGGAGACGATAGTTAGACTGGCTCTTAAAGGTTATTCTTTACGGAACATAGGCAATATAGTAAACAAAAGTCATTCCACGATGCATTACGTGGTTAATAAATTCAAATACCGTGGATTTACTGCAAATCAGAAGAGAAAACCAAAAGAAAAATACTAAATGAGAGGGAAAAAAGGTTTAAAATAAGACAGATAAAATCAAATCCACGGTTAAGTGTGCCGAAACCACGTTCTCTCATGACAAAAACCACAAGGAAGACTGTTAGTGCAACAACGGTGCGGCGTGTCCTATATAAATATGGATTTCATGGTAGAAGGATAAAAAAGGTCCTTTGTAAGTAGAAAAATCGAGCTTTAAGGATTAAATTTCCTAAAGTTCATGTAAATTAGGAGCAAGAATTTTGGGACAGTGATGAGACCAAGATTAATCTTTTCGGATCCGATGGTGCCCATAGAGTGTGGAAAAAGAAGAATGAGGCCGATAAAGTGGATAACAATCTTCCCAATGTGAAACATGGAGGTGGCGTCATAATGATTTGGGGCTGTAAGTCCTCGAAAGGCGTGAGTAACATCGACTTAATTGATGCAATTATGGACAATGTAGTCTATAACAACATCTTGAAAAATAATGTCAAGGAAAGTGCAATAAAATAGGTTTGCCGTCTGTCTACATTTTCCAACAAGACAACAACAAACATACGGCCGAAATGAACGAACACTGGTTGATATGGAACGTCCCGAAACAACTCCATACTCCTCCTCAATCACCCGATCTGAATCCCATCAAGCATTTATGGTCCAAACTTAAGGAAAATATACATAAAAATACGATTTCGTCCAAAGAACACCTCAAAACTGTTGTGCTGGAAGAATTGCGAAATTTCACTCCGCAGCAATGTAAAATGTTGGTAAATTCCATGCAGAGAAGGTGTCAGGCAGTGATCAAAGCCAAAGGATATGCAACTAGGTATTAGAACGTAATTGTTTATGTTATTTATGTGTAGTTATTTAATTTTGTTACTAACTGTACGAATACAAATGGCAGGTAGAGAAATGATATATGTAGTTAAATTTCGTTTATTTACGTGTTCATGGTATATATGGAATTTACTTTTTGTTTTATTTGTATTCATAATGCTACTGAACAGAATTTTCAAAGAGAAATGTAATACTCTCATTTCATGTGTCTTTTATCACCAAAGTTGTTACATATTTTCACCTTACGAATAAGACTGAGAGACACTGTAGAACTCGTGTGAAAATTGTTAGTTAATGTTACAAGAATAACTTTGCGAAAAAACTGGATTTAATTGTCAATAACTTTGCGAAAAAACTGGATTTAATTTTCAACATATTTGTATTTATATTTAAATCTTTTAGTTTCATATATTGTATAGTATATAAAAAAAGAAGCTTCAAAATACTGCAAAATGCTATACAGACGAACCCCGTCCTAATCCAGAGCCTACGCCGTTTCAAGGTACCGAAATTAAACGGAAAAGAATGTACAGGGACATCATTTTATTTTTACTTCAATTTTTATTGTACCTGAGTTTTCGAATGTACTTCACTCCCGCCCCTTCTACTAATGAAGTTCAACCATTCTCCACACAGATCCAAGACCGCATATACAGTCATAGTAGCCTTACGGTCATAGTAAACAGTACGTTCCAAAAATATGTTCGCGTTTTCCAGTGAAGAAAGAGCTTTCAATATTGAATCATTTTCGCACAGGTACTGTCATCCATTTCCCTACGTCTTATCCCGGTTTCCCCCACCAGCTTTTATTTGCCAGCTAGTGGCTGGGCTGTCTTTTATCTCTTTTCTGAGAACATTAATTTCTGTTAGGAATTGGACGTCTACATAATATTATACAACTGTTTAAAATAACTTAAAAGGCCCTCGTTAAGTAATTAAATGTCACGTGATTTTCTCCCTTTCTACGACACTACGACATAACCACTTGGACGGACATTAGATATCATGTCTGAGTAATTTTATCTTTTTCGGATCGGGCAGAAGTGAAGATTGAATTTACAGTACGTAAGGTACTCTTTTATAGAGTAGGTACAGAATTATTTCAACATGAGTTACTAGTACGAAGGACGAACCTGGTAATTGGAATTATGTACAAGAGTCTATAGTGCGATAATATGCACAAAAGAACTGAAGCCTGTATCGAAATGAATGGCCACCATTTTAAAAAATGTGTTTAAATATCCATATTATGATTACTTTTCAATTTAACTTCATTCTCTATAGTCTACGTTAATGTGCTGTAGACAGTATAATATGCACTGCATAATGAATACGTTCGCATGGATAACTCAGTTCGTGAGTAAAAACACTTACTGTTAATAATGTACTGTATCTTGATTAAACAAAAACCTAATGAAAACGATCAAACTGAAAAGCGCAATATTTCCTAGTTTACGTAAGTGGATGAACTAATTTTCTTCCCTCCTATACCTAGTAAATTGATTTGTTTGTATATTACGCCAGTATCATCGAACGCCAGTCGTGGAAGGAGGTAGCAAACAGCGTTGATCCAGAGGTATAGGCAAGTTAATATTAAAAATGTTAGTAAAAATAAAATGATGTCCCTGTATTATTTTATAGTATAAAAAGCGGAAAAAAATATTCAAGAATATTTGCCTACAGAGTCCCCTTAATAAATAATGCTATACGGTTGCCTTCCCATCAGTATTATTTCCCCCTTCCACTTGTACACCTTTTATATGAAACAGTTTTTCATTTGGTGCTTGCGTACAAAGTTATTTTGGGTGGTCAAAGTAAATGGGACACCCTGTATATAATCATTCCAACATTATTGAAAGTTTGGATTTACACTTTTTATTCGAAATTGGAATGCTTCCCCATTGCTGCATTTCCAAAATAGCTTTTCCCCGTACCTTGGTGTGTATTTTGCACAAAGACAGGTCTTTGTAGTTATTTCAAGCGTGACTGACATTTCTGCCCATTCGAAGGCATTTAACAGAGGCGATGCATTAAACGTTTTCCACAGAACGGTCTTTGTTTTTAGTAGGATCTCGTTGGAAATTTATAACGAAGGCACTTGATAAACAAAGTCGGCTTTAAAAGCTGCAGTTTGTTTTTGTGAGGGACGGGTTTGTATGTGTATTTGTGGATTGGGCTTGCTCTAGCCATGTTTTAATTACCGCGACATTTGCCTCTGGTTCCCACGGGAGTCCCTATTATTGGATCTGTTAGGGCCCGTGTGTAATTAATGGTTGTGTCGAGTGAAATAGTGCATATTTCGTAAACGTGTGTTGCAGCCCCTCCTCTCTTTCTTCTTTAAACCAGACAACGGGGATTGGGAAATAATCTCCTCAGAACGAATGGAAAATAGACAAGATTGCGTGTATGTATTTTGTTCCATGATACTGTTTTGGCGTTTTCGTCTCTTACAGTAAGACAGAATTTTAGGCCTACTAATGGACGAAAATATTAATAAACTATATTTTCATATTTATTTTTCTTTCTTGTTTTTGTTGACTTTGTTCTTTTTTTGGACGGCATTGTATTACTTTGGTGTTGGCGGTGTAATATTTGTCTTTGCTCTTATAGATATTCCTGGTGTCGTTACTCTTGTTACAATGTTACACGAGTTTAGAGAGATTGCTGTGATTAATGTCCTCTCACATAGGCCTACAGGGTGATTGTTGACTAACGACCCGCGCTTTAGGAATCAGTTCTATAGGCCATTTTGAGCATAAAATTTTACATGAACATGGGTCTGATTGTCATTAGTAGACTTCGTGGAATTGCCACGAGAATCGTAAGGTTTACTACGCACGCAGTATAGACTGTATGAGAAGGGGACGTGCAACGGATGGATTATGCCTCTGATGTAAACATTGAACAGTATACTGCGGTTACAATAAAACCTGTATCCTGCATTCAAGAAATATAATGAATGATCATTGAAGTAGGAAATGTCTAAACATGTAAATACACAATTATTTTGTAGTGAGATATATTAACTCTTAAAATTTAATGTAATATACTCACATCATCCTTGAATATATGCATTGCAGTAAAGAGTTACGTACATATTGAGCGACTGTAAAGTGAACCTCCTCCGATGGTCACTCAAACAGTTTTTATATTGGGAAAATATACGTTAAACATCAAACGATGTAATAGGTGCATTTTTGAAGAACGGAAAGTCACTACTTTTTAGTACACCAACTTCAGACGTCGTGTCGTGACCTGATAGTATTTATAATACGAAGTTGTGAATAGGTAGAATTTTTAGCAATAACGTTTCTCAACTTACATTCACTTTTTCTGAAATTATTGAATTGTTATTTTGGATAACGGTTTGTGATACTTTATGCACTATATTAAGGGCTTCTGAGAGTTGTAGTTTAGACGATTCTAAGACGGTGATGCTTTTGTACACGATTTTAAAATTAGACTCAATGAACATAATATCTTCCAATAGCTGTTCAGAAGGCAATGGTTTTACAGCTGCAACAGCGGAACTGTCTGTGCTATCCAATGCATCAATTACCTCCATTATTATTATTCTGCATAATAATTAACAGCATCCAACCACGTTCCCCAACGGGTCAAGACTGGCTGCGGGGTAAGGGTATTCCAGGGGCAATTGTTTGGTACAGCAACACTCTCATTGTAGTATGTTTAATTGAATTCTTGTCTGCACTGAACAAATGTTAAGCTTTGACTATTCCAACCACAGTAATGCAAAAACAAGTGCTTACATAGGTATACATTAGCTCTAGCTGCTCTATCTATTTGGACCGGTCACAACTCTTAACATGAACTGCTTATACTACGAGACCGGGCGGTCGCTCTCCTCTTCTATACTACCGTACATCGGCAACCTGATTGCATGCTGCGTGTGGCAATTCAACGAAGTCTAGTCATTAGTTTGAAACTTATTCGTAAAGTCATAGTGTGAATCATGCTTTGGAATTGCTTGCATCGTAATACAAACATTGAGACGTAAACTACAAGGAGGGATGCTCTGTGATGTGAAGTATGGAGGAGAAGGGGAAGATAGATCTGTCTCTATTGTGCATGCTGGTTCGTTTGTCAGGGGCAGCCGTGCCGAGGTACGGAACGCTACGCGCGCCATTCACATCTGTGCGGCTAAGTACATTGAAGTGGAAGGAGGACTACTTGAAAATCTGCTTCCAAATTGAGCTACTATGTTTATTTTATGATTAATACAGTATTTTGAATTACTGTTTCTCAGCCGAAGGCTGAAGTAAACACTACCCCCTTCCACTAGCTAGAGCTCTACCTCTGTTCGAGCGCTTCCCACTTCCTAGCTAAAACATCAGTGAATGCACAGTACAACCGAAAGGAACTGAATATACGTCGTCACAACTGTCGGCTGGGAGACACGCAACAACTAGTTAATGTTTGTAAACAAAACACACGGACCAAGGATGCCTATCCTCATACAGCTACTTTATCCGAACCTTAGTGATATAGTATGGTGTACGAAATTAATTATTTCAGATGAAGGTAGCACAGTCAGATATAGGCCTAAGACTTCTCTTTGCAACTCTTACGACCATAAACTATTTACGGTCACGAGGAGAAATATCTCACAAATTTAACAGCGATATATTTATTTCTGAGAAGCCACACGGGAATGGTAAGTTAGTGTAATGACTTAGGGACCTATCTATGGTATCTTGGGACTTCGAATTCATCGAAGGATTTTTACTGATTCTGCCTCAGGGAGTTGTATAAACGATACGATGTATCGATTGGTCGTAGTGCAGTGCCCACTTCCATAGATGTAACAAAATATCGGAAGGCAGTTGCTGCTAGTGAATCGATACAGTATTACCATAGTCTAGTACAGTGATGTCAAAGCAGGCGCATTTTTCTGACTTTGACGACGTGCGCGGGCATCAAGCGCTAGGTGTGGAAGGAGGAAGGATTATGTATATGAATAAACAGCCTGTTGGATTAAGAAAACAGTGGTGCACGAAGTTCAAACGGAACGTGAAATTTTATGTCGTTATTTTTATATAGCTTCTTTGTTTGGTATTTTCTATATTGTCCGTGAAACAAAAGTACTATCACTAATTTCTTAATATTACTGTTGTGTTTTAAACGTTAATAACATAGTAAAGTGTTAAGAAGGAATATTGACATAAATTGAATACTAGTACAACTATACTGTACTAAGTGAATGAAACACATCATTCCTAAAGAAAGTGATATCCCAAAGAAAGAAATAACTGTAACCAATATTACATAACAAAACTCTTATCGCATTGTGCTTTTAAGGTGATATTGGTGCGCAACTTCCTATCATCAGAATATTAAATTATTTTCTCGAAATCTACTGAAGCTATAAAGCTGCCGTTTTTACAATACATGGGCACATATCTTTTGTTTATGATGTAACAAAAGTTGCTTTGTTAATTCATTTTCTTACAAACATTTTCCATGCGAATATTTTCAAACTTTTCAATACACTATCTCCAGTAATATGTATTTACGATATATTAGATTTACGAAAACATTGTTTCAGTATTTGTAAGGCTACTAAATAAACATATCTGAAAATTTCACTTTTCTGTAAAAAAAGTTGAGAAAATATTCCTTTTGAATAAAAAGCAAGCTTGTGAAAAATGAGCATTAAAATTAAAACTTACATTCTTATAATGCACTTATACTTCTCAGACAAATCTAAAAATTAACATGGATACAGTTTTAATAAGTTCTCTTCCCTTTATCTATTGAATCAGTGCTGGCCATCCCTGTCTATTGTTCCTAGTACTCTCAGTTGGAGCGTTGTATCGCGAGAAATGCAAAAATCACCTCAAGCTCGTGACTGTATAATTATACTGGACTGTGGTGTTACTCTGAAACATATATTTTGGGGATATGCAGGTTACAGGCCTACTGCTCCGTTTTGTCTATTTACTGTAATTAACGATAAAGACAGCTCTTGAGATCGATTTTAAATACCGGTAAATCATCCTTTTGTGAAATTTCTATAGAAGGACTTGAAATAATATAACGATAGTTGAATAAAACATGAAACTTGAAACGTTTTACTTCCTATAAGAAATGAAGAGTACAGGGGGGAAAAAGATCAGGGTCCACCAAAAGTGAAAAACGAGTTATTACTATCAATAGGCAAATAATATGTGAATATATCATCATGTTAAATATCACTGAGCATAAACATTAGCGTCCGAGAAACACTCAATTTAAATTTGAACATTGTATGAAGGAACGTTCTTTCAATTTGCCCTCCTGAAAAATTTGCTTTATGTGACCCTGGTCTTTTTTCTCCTATACCCTTCATAACACTCATAGGCCTACATGCTGACTAAAAATCTGTTTAGGGCCGTTTTCTCCAAGTGAGTTTAAACCTGGGTTTATTCGATACTGATTTAAGCCTGAGTTTAAACTAAAAATCTTTTTATCCATATTAGTTTAAACTTTGTACCTATCAAGTTTGAACGTGATTCAAACTTAAACCTTCTGTGTTGTAGGTTTAGACTGTTATTCGTTTAAACTTCGTTGACATTATATTAAAATATTTGTGATTTTTCTAGCAAAAAGTTTAGTTTCGAATGCCAGTATTGTAGTTCAGTATCTATAAAATAAAATAGAAAATGGGAGAATTTATTGAAATTCTTAATGCAATAGAAGATAATGATTATGATGTAAAGTGAGGTTACGAAGGCCGAGAATAATTATTCGAAAAATAGGATGAAACAGTGTTTTTAATAGCTTTCGAATTCATAAAGAAACAGCAAACATTGTGTTAGAAACCAGACTAAAGATGTAATTACAGCACCAACTAGAAAACATAATGCTATTTCACCAGAAGCAATGTTTCTAGTAGCTTTAAAAATGCTCCAGAGAGTTTTCTTATTAATGTTGGTGACCAAAGTGGCACTCATGTGTCTGCCACAAGCAAAATAGTTAGAAAAGTTTCTACAGCTATAGGGCATTTTGTCACAACGCTATATCAACATGCCAGCAACACCTGAAGAAACTGCAAGGGTTAGGCACGGATTTTATACGATTTCACGTTTTCCTAACTGTACTTATAGGTGCAATTCATTGTACACATGTGAAAATACTACCAGGTGGAGATGCAGAAACCTTCAGACATCTATTATGAATATTCAGGCCCTGGATTTAGGTCACGAGCAACCTGTACAGAGCAAATGTTGGCACCCTAACCCCTTTCTTTAACGTTACCCCTTCTTTTACCGATCAAAAAAGTGAAACAATAATTGTGCCAATTCACCAAACAAAAGTCTGTTTTTTATATTATTATTTATTAATATTCATTAATATTCATTTTTATTGAGCATGCATTTAACAATTATTTAAAAATCCTGCTTTAAAGTACTTACTCTTGATCCCTCGCTCTGGGTATTTGCCCATTCTGCCCGATTATAAAATAGGGCCTGTGAATATTACATAACTAGGTTAGGTCACGTACTACAACATTAAAAACAAATATTATTTTCCCTAGAATTATCAAGAACCTGGATACATCATGTACCTAGGCCTAATTTGGTGGGTTACCAGACTCGTTAAAAAGCTGGAAGTTGTTTTCTTGAAATTGAAGGAAATGATTTTCGGAGAGAAGGGAATAATGCTAAAGGAAATTAGTTTCTTATATCAAAATTGATCCACATATGCTACCAGATAATGCACATATCACAAGACACGAGTTATTATACAATCTAACCTATTATAGAAAAGTGGAATCGAGAATGCTTTCCAATAAATTCAAGAAAACAGCTGATTAAATGATGATCAAAGCTCGGAACTTGGGGACTTGTGTCTTTGCACGTGGTTAAGCGACCGGACTCCAATATCGACAAACTCCTGCTTCCAGCACGGAGGTACTGTCAGGTCTGATGGAACAACATATTGATGATATTACTGTAGGTTGAAACATGTAATTTTTAGCATATAATATATAATATAAATAAACATGAGAAATACTCGTATATCAACTTTACTGTTCTCCTCTGTACATTTTATTACAGTGTATGACTACGTACATTCCAAGATTTTCGAACCCATAACTTCTTCGCCTGTTAAACCTGATATGAAACGAGAAAAATTTATTTCCACGTTACATCAATTGATGGGAGCAAACTTTAAATACTGAACGTTTTCACTGTCACTGTTTTCGGTTCGATTTTCAGCAGTTGCTAGCTGATCTCGTATCTGAGAAAAATAAGTATATCCTAAATTTTTCTCGAAAATAGTTTTCAATTTGTGTGTCACTACTAGGGCAGGTCTCTCTACGACTTGATCCATGGCTGTGGACAAATTTTTCACCAATTTAAGGGATTGCAATGTCTTTCAATGAATGCCTCTAGTTTGTGTGTGGCACAACTTACAAAATATAAACTCTCCATTCGAAAACAAATAATGTATCTCCTCTGAATTCATCGACGAAATTATGTACCGAAAGTTTAAAAAAGTAATAAGTTAGCAGCTTTTACTTGTTCTACACATTTCCTTAACTGGAAGATTTAATTCAATTTTATTATTGACAGTAATATACCTCTTTTTGGTTTCAGTTAAAAATAAGGATAATGTTCATCTAAATATCAGGTCGAAACTTGCTAATATAGCAAAAATTATTCCTAGATTTCCAAAAGCTTCCTTTTTACCTCTTTCTATTTTTAAACTTCTATAATACACTTTTCGAATAACACGTATTTTATAAATCTTCAAACAGACCGTTTACTTGTAATTCTCTGAATGTCATTGGCTTCGAAATGACACAGTTTCCCCATCCGTCTTCCTGTTATTTGATGTGACCACTTTCTTAGTACACACGACTGTCCCTGAGCACTTACACCTTGAGCTTTGTGTTCGTTGTACCTGTAACCTTACTCATGCACACGACACACAAGTCCCAAGTTCCGAGTTTTGATGATGATACATAACACTTCACATGGGTATCAATGATTTATCTGTGAAACTAGTAGATGCATTTCTTCCTTATTCGTTTTGATTCGATTATAGCATTAGTTCTCTGTAAACAGCTGACATGTTGAAAGCATATGACTACGATATGCCCTGCCATTGGTTTACTTGGCTCTGATTGGCCAGTTGTTGTTCAGTGTAGCCAACACAAGAGGAGACTTGAGCATCTACTGCCAACATTAGTTTAAACGGGTGGGCTGTCGTTTAAACTAAACGAGTCTCAGAAATTTATGGAGAAAATGGAAGCACGTTTAAACTGAACGGGTTTAATTTATCCCAAGTTTAACTAATTTGGAGAAAACGGTCATTAGTAGGCTTAATTAGGAGGAATGATTGTAAATAGATCCCCAGACAAACACACAGAAGACACATTCAGTAGGCCTACTTACTTTTACTTCGGAATATGTAATCAAGATGTATACTGAAGACTTACTTTTTAGATATTTCTACAAACATATCGATGTTGTTTATGTAAAAGGGCTTAACCCTCATTTTTAAATGTGGCTTTTTGTTGTAATTAGTGAAATTAGTTAAAATTTAATTACAGAACATCAAGATACGTGTTTTGATAATCATGCTTACATAATTTCATATAAAGTAACTAATAGCCTTCTAATGTGCTACAATCTTATGATGAGTTGCCAGACCTAACGCGTTGCAAATAGGCTATTTAATGGAATGTGTTCCACTGTATTTATTTTTATTTTTTTTTGTTTATTATTTTTATTGTGTAATCATGTAAATCGTATTTATTTATCACTTAACGCCAATATGTTTCCCACTGTATTGTTTTTTTATTATTAATCTATTTTGGGTGTACATTTTATTCAATTGTCGGTTTCTGGTTTAATTATGTAAACCCTACTTAATTGTAATCTAATATTAATATGTATACTAATATGTTTATTTTTATTTTTACTGTGTACATTTTTTATTGAATTATCGGCTTCTGTTTTTATGTGATTCGTATTTGATTCTAACAACATTAATATGTATTCCACTATGTTTATTTTTATTTAATGAAGTAAATTTTTAGGTAACTACCTCTTTTGATCTCATTATGTTACCTAAATTGTATCAGTATGTAATTACTTAATTCCGATCCAGTTTTATGTTCAACTATGTAAGCAAGTTTTAATCCTGGTTGAGTGTAGGAGAAGGCCTTACGGCCTTAACTCTGCCAGGTTAAATAAAGCCATTATTATTATTATTATTGTTATTATTATTATTATTATTATTATTATTATTATTATTATTATTACAATTTAAGTAAGGCCTTAACTCTGCTAGGTTAAATAAAGCCATTATTATTATTATTATTATTATTATTATTATTATTATTATTATTACAATTTAAGTATAAATATTCTTAAAATCATTTCTTTTGTAGGATGAGCCCTTTTACCTGAACAACGTCGATATCTCTCTCTAAGGTTGCTATGAAGCTATTCCAAATACAGGGACATCACTTTATTTTTACCAACATTTTTAACATTAACCTGGCTATACTCGGAAACACTGTTTCCCCCTTCCATTACAGGAGTTTGATGTTATTAGTGCAATATGTAAACAAATAATTTTACTAGGTATAGGAGGAGAGAAAAGTAGTGTATCCATTTATGTTGTAGGGAAATACGATATTACGATTTTCAGTTTGATGATCACTTTTACGGAATTTATCAAAATACAGTAGAGTAGTAGCATTTTTTTCAAAAACTCAACTTTTCAGGCGGCTATGTTCGTTATGTAATGTCTACTTTATTTAGCATATTAATTATTGATGTTATCATACAATATAGAGAGTGCATTTAAATTGAGGGGGCCATAAGTAAAGGGCTGTAAGTGCACTTAAGTTACTTTTGAGAAAATGGGGTTTAAATATTTAAGCTTTCGTAAAATCGGTGAAATTTTTTATTTAAATTTTAATGTGTGATGCGATTAAAATATCCCTTTGCCACTAAAATTTTAGATACTTTTGCTTACACTGGATGCACTTAACTCATGTTATTAAAAATGTCACTAGCATTCCTTTGCTTCTAGCCACCTCAATTCAAAAAAAGCTAATCTGAATTTTTAAACAAGTTGCTGAAAATGGTTGCCGTTCATTACAATGCAGGCTTCAATTCAATACGCTTATTATTAAAAGCATTTTGAAGCATATTCTCTGAAATTGAATTTATCGTTTCTTGAATATAATTTTTAGTACGATATTATTAATATAGGTTCTTTCTTCAAAAGGAAATGCAACCATATTTATGAAACACACTATACACTGCAGTGTTTACTTCATTGCGTGAAGAATTCGAATGCAACAGCGGCCGTAAGTTTGCGTGTCTGACGGGAGCAAGGACATTAGTGAAGGGGTGAGAGTGAAGTACATTCAGAAATGCAGGTACAATAAAAATGCAAGTAAAAATAAAATGATGTCCCTGTAGTTTCATGAAGTTTTGAATGTCAGGAGCTTAAAATAGCTCTGCTGAAAAAAAAATAGTTAAATAGACTTGGAACAGTCTGGTTCTGGGCCATCGATATTTCGGTGAAATTGTCTAAATAAATATGTTACATCATCGCAATGCTTTCTCCGAACTTTATCTAATGCGAATGCAAGTATGTGTAATTAAGAAAACAGTCTCCATAAGACATCATTAAATTCTTGTAACCATCTACGTCCTCTTCGTTCCCATTCTTTAAATTCGTGGTCAGGTTGTGAAGAAGGCTGGGTCGGGTTGCTGCTAGTCTCGAGGAGTGTTTATTATTCCACGTGCTGTTGTAAATGGGTCAAGTGCAATAATTAACCGGCATTATCCAGTGACGTGTAGATTTGTGACCGTACAGAGACCGACTTGTACAAAGACTGGTTTTACCAATTACAAACGCAGCTTCGGATCAGGTTTGTCCGGTCACAGGTACTTTTTTATTTCTAGGGTTACTGAATATTGCTTCTGTAGGTTGCACCGTCACTCATTTGCTCTGATCTTCAAAGTGTGTGAATGCAGTGCTGTGACGATTTCGAGGAGTGTTTTTTACACTTCAGAGAAACTTTTTTTTTACTTGGTTATTTAACGACGCTGTAGCAACTACGAGGTTATTTAGCGTCGATGGAACTGGTGATAGCGATATATTAGGCGAGATGAAGTCGAGGATTCGCCATAGATTACCTGACATTTGCCTTACGGTTGGGGAAAACATCGGAAAAATCCCAACGAGGATTCGCCATAGGTTACCTGACATTTGCCTTACGGTTGGGGAAACCTTCGGAAAAAACCCAACGAGGATTCGCCATAGATTATCTGACATTTGCCTTACGGTTGGGGAAAACCTCGGAAAAAACCCAACGAGGATTCGCTATAGGTTACCTGACATTTACCTTACGGTTGGGGAAAACCCAACGAGGATTCGCCATAGATTACCTGACATTTGCCTTACGGTTGGGGAAAACCTCGGAAAACCCAACGAGGATTCGCCATAGGTTACCTGACATTTGCCTTACGGTTGGGGAAAACCTCGGAAAAAACCCAGCGAGGATTCGCCATAGATTACCTAACATTTGCCTTACGGTTGGGGAAAACCTCGGAAAAACCCAACGAGGATTCGCCATAGATTACCTGACATTTGCCTTACGGTTGGGGAAAACTTCGGAAAAAAACCAACGAGGATTCGTCATAGGTTACATGACATTTGCCTTACGGTTGGGGAAAACCTCGGAAAAAACCCAACGAGGATTCGCCATAGATTACCTGACATTTGCCTTACGCTTGGGGAAAACCTCGGAAAAAACCCAACGAGGATTCGCCATAGGTTACCTGACATTTGCCTTACGGTTGGGGAAACCTTCGGAAAAATCCCAACGAGGATTCGCCATAGATTACCTGACATTTGCCTTACGGTTGGGGAAAACCTCGGAAAAAACCCAACGAGGTAATCAGCCCAAGCGGGAATCGAACCCGCGCCCGAGCGCAACTCCGGATCAGCAGGCAAGCGCCTTAACCGACCGAGCTACGCCGGTGACTTCAGAGAAACTAAACTGCATTTTTGATGAGTATGATATTGAAGAAAGACTTCTCTTCCTGCCCCTCACTCCGTGCGTTTTCTTAAAGCGCTTCATGCCTTTGCTGCAGCAAAATGAGGTTGAAAAAAAAACGTAAGTAGGTCAACTGACTGCAAAATGGTGGACAATTAATATTGGCTTCTATTACTGCAGTAATAAATTTAACCTTAAAAGAACCGAACGTGTTAAATAGTTTCGAGTTCCATGATAATGGCATATAATTATTATTACTAGACGATTTTAACAATAATAAACATTGCAAAAGACCAAAACATGCATTCCGCCATGATGGATCGTGCAGCAAACTCGTAAAGCATAGATGGGCACAATTTTCGGTTACGTGAGGCACTCGATTTGAAATAGTTTGTTTACTTGGAGAGGAGACTGCAGAGTAGGATGGGAAATATAAACTGCTGTGACCTGCGTCACCTTATCGTAATCGCTAAGGCGGACAGTGGCGAATTATTAGGAAAGCGCTTGGTTAACGTGAGACTCTCGAAAACTTTTATTCAATTTGGCAAATTAATTCGGCAGCTTTAATCATAAACCTCTTTACTGTTTCTCCGTCGCTGAATTGATTTAGATCACACACGAAAAATTGCGTAACTAGCCAATAATATTCCATCACGTTGTCTACGTTTATTTTCTTGAATATTCTGGCATTTATCAAGATTACTTAATAGATTTGCACGTTCTCGACCTAAAATAACTTCAGAAAATCATATTTCGTTTTCTACGCACATTTAATATTCTTTTTTTTTTTTTTTATAAATTTCTTTTGGAAATAATATTTACTAACAAAATTTAATTCCTCGTGCCTTTTAATGCAGCGTGTTTAAGGTATAATGTCGTATTTAGTATACTATGCAAATGTTAAGATCATAAATTTTCTTCGGAATAGTACGAAAAATAACATTTAATTTGTCTTATCTTCTAATTCAGCATGTTCTTTATGAAATAAGGAGTGATGCCGTTGTATATTAAATTTATTAATGCCTAATAGGATTTTCGAGCATAATATACATCATATGTTCTCCCCTTCTAAACGGCAAGAAAAACTCTTCCTCCCATTTTTCATGAAATAATCGTTTTCTAACGCGTACACACTGCTTTGATAATGCCATTATGCCACAACTGTTATTGCTTATGAAACTGATATAGAACTTGCCCACGCCTCGGAGCTGCATGAGGGAGAAACTGGGACTGTAAAGATGATGTCACTCAGAGCGATATGCTCTGTGAAGGTCAGTGAGGCAAAAATCCTCAAGTGAGGCACGATGCCCAAGTATGTCGTAAAGTGATGTTTTGATTTGGTGCACGGCTGCTGCAGCGACGGTGAAGCAAATCTAAGCGCTTTACGTCTTGCTAAAAAAACGCTCGGATAGAAACACTGAATGGACTAGCTTGAGAATGATGTGTCTTTCTGTTAGAAAGTTTCGGAGTTCGATTTCAGAATACGGCCACAGAAGGGTATCCATTTTTTTCAGTATTTTCAACAATTTGCTTGAATAACATTTTGGGAAGTCATCGGATTATGATATTGTACATATTGTAAGGTAAGCGACTGTGGAAGGAGTCAATTAGGAAGCATCGAATTTCATAGTAAATAGGTTCAGACAACTTAAAAAGATGCTAATTAGGATCAGTAGTTCAGTAGCTGCCAAGCTAATCCTAGTGTATTCACTGTCACTGTTCCATCTCTGCGCAGACTGAGAAAAGCAAAGAAAAGTAAAAGTGATTTAATAATTTACAGAAATTGTAAAAACACAAGTTGCAATATTACGTACCGTACCGTAGTCGAATTCCTAATGCACAACGTTTCACCATAATGGCGATAAACTGGACATAATAAAATACTTACTTACTGGCTTTTAAGGAACCCGGAGGTTCATTGCCGCCCTCACATAAGCCCGCCATTGGTCCCTATCCTGAGCAAGATTAATCCATTCTCTATCATCATATCCCACCTCCCTCAAATCCATTTTAATATTATCTTCCCATCTACGTCACGGCCTCCCCAAAGGTCTTTTCCCCTCTGGCCTCCCAACTAACACTCTATATGCATTTCTGGATTCGCCCATACGTGCTACATGCCCTGCCCATCTCAAACGTCTGGATTTAATGTTCCCAATTATGTCAGGTGAAGGATACAATGCGTGCAGCTCTGCGTTGTGTAACTTTCTCCATTCTCCTGTAACTTCATTCCTTTTAGCCCCAAATATTTTCCTAAGAACCTTATTCTCAAACACCCTTAATCTTTGTTCCTCTCTCAAAGTGAGAGTCCAAGTTTCACAGCCATACAGAACAACCGGTAATATAACTGTCTTATAAATTCTAACTTTCAGAATTTTTGACAGCAGACTGGATGACAAAAGCGTCTCAACCGAATAATAACACGCATTTCCCATATTTATTCTGCGTTTAATTTCCTCCCGAGTGTCATTTATATTTGTTACTGTTGCTCCAAGATATTTGAATTTTTCCACCTTTTCGAAGGATAAATATCCAACTTTTATAGTTCCATTTCGTACAATATTCTGATCACGAGGCATAATCATATACTTAGTCTTTTCGGGATTTTACTTCCAACCCTATCTCTTTACTTGCTTCAAGTAGAATTTCCGCGTTTTCCCTAATCGTTAGGAGAAAATCCACAAACATGTTCACGTCATCCGCATAGACAAGAAGCTGATGTAACCCGTTGAATTCCAAAACCGCTCTGTAATCCTGGACTTTCCTAATGGCATACTCTAGACTAAAGTTAAAAAGTAAAGGTGATAGCGCATCTCCCTGCTTTAGCCTGCAGTGAATTGGAAAAGCATCAGATAGAAACTGACCTATACGGACTCTGCTGTAAGTTTCACTAAGACACATTTTAATTAATCGAACTAGTTTCTTGGGAATACCAAGCTCAATAAGAATAGGACGTAATAAAATATACGAAGAAATTATATTCATACTCTATAATGGAAGAATTCTGGACTAGATGAGAGAGGGAATCTGAGCTGGACTGATGGCTGCTGTGTTGCCATGGATTTCAATGGCGAGCTTGTGTGATCGCTAGCTTCTTGTGCTGCTGAAGAAATCTCTGCGTCAATTATTTATTCCTCCGCATCCATATTCGTAACCCATCTTTCATCGCGCCTGACATCCGAATTTGCTTATTGAATAAATAGCGTCCGAGAATAAACAGCGCTCTGTTGGCTTCGCTACTGTGCTGGACGGGGAATTGGGTAGCTGTCAAGATTCGATACCAGCGGTCCTGGATGATTGCTGCCATGTATTAATCAACATGACGTGGAGGTTTCCTCGACGACAGGGGTTTCCAAATATTTGTTGGGTCTTCTGGTCGATCGTTTGGTATACGAGTTCGATGGTTGTTTGATTAGTCTGAGCCCGTAGAGCAGACGTCTCAATAGGGCCTTCTCAGAGCACTTCCTCCTCTTTCTCTTTTTCAATGTAAGAGTGGAACAAGATGCAGGAGCAGTTCGTGTATCTCCGGATGACGTCATTGACCGCGACGTTTGAGTAGACATCTGCAACCGCTACGATGTAACAGTCAGTCATTGTGTCCATCTCCGAGGAAAGAATGTTCTTATTACCGCAAATGTATGAAGAAATAAAAACTTTCATAGGGGAAGCGAAATTGTGGGAGACGCAAGTTTCAGTGGGTAACTGTTACCACTTTATTGATCTAAAATTGTTACCTGATTTGAATCAAGAACAGTGTAACAAATATAATGAAATACTCAAGGACTTGAGAAAAGAATTTCAGACCAGATTTAAGATTTGAATAGTTCTAATTTAAAAAAAAAATTGCTTGTGAATTTCTAAGATGTTTAGGTTATTTTTAATTATTGAAAACATTACGAAATATATTATTTAACTATTATTGTAATTAATATATTAATATTAGCGTAACGTAAGAATACTTACTTTAACAACCTACAAGTTTTTATTGTAATTTTATTATTATTATTTAATTGAATTTTATATTATTAAATATAGTATAAACTTAAAAAAAAAGAGCGATACCAAAAAACTTTACTAGAAATGAAATATTGTTATTGTTTGGTCAACTGTCCGAAGACAGGTCTGAACCTCACAAGTGATACCAACAAGGCACCACTTATGAGCGAACTAGGCCAGGAAATAATGGAGTAAGGTGGCCAGTTCCTTGTGCTTAAATAATTAATTAACATGTATGGTTCTTCATGCTTCAGATGTCTTCTTTTTACTCATTGATAGTATATAATTACAAAATAAATGTATTATTATTATTGTTATTATTGAAAACTACTTAAGAAATTCCTTCCGGAAACAACCGTCTATTGTGACAATACAACTCAAAAGTGCAGCTTTGTGGCATTTCTCCCGCAACTTAGCTCGCTCATGCTTGTAACATTAATCAGCGATCGGCTATCTTCGGGTATTGCGCTTATCTCTTCAGCTGACTATGTTATCTATACTCGCTCTCTGTAACAACTTTTATGCGTTGGCCTTGAGACGCCTGCCGTAGAGCAAGGCAGCTCAAACGGTGCACAAAGCACGTGTGCCGTTCGCTGTGTCACTGTGCAGTGCACATTGCACTCACGGACTTTTTTTATGAGTTGTAAATATTCCTTCGACGTATTACATGGCTAATTTTTTCCCGCATGAGCTTCTGCACTTGAGCTGAACGCCCGCTCTTACCATGTTTCGAACGTGTGAACCATGAATATTTTAATGGAATATGTAATTTATGCTCTTTTTCTACAATATACTAGTGGCGTGTGCAGCAAATGCTGCTGCAAACTAAGTTCGTTAGACGTTCAAATAAAAAGTTTTCACATTTATTTTCGATGAAGAATACTTGTCTTTTTGATAGTTATTTACTTCCATGATAATGAAAAATACTCCCTCTGAATGGATTTTTTTAGGCCAAATACTTTTTCTTGAACCTATCCAACTTCAGTTTTTGAGTTTCAACGCGAAAACGCAAGTATCAATGTCAGGACGATAGCAGTAGTAGTGTCAGTATTTCAGGCCATTGTGGATTGTAGGCAAAAGTTAAAAAAATGTCAGGTTTGCTAAGCTTTCGAACAATAGCATTTTCGTTTAGCTGCTGCATGTAGAACTTGAAATATAGAGCGTAAAATCATTTTATCCTACTAAGAGATCTTACTGATATGATCTGGAGGCTACAAAATTTTCTAGGCCTCTTATTTTATCAGTAAGTAATACCTTTTATCTTTCCTTAGGAACTGTAATTTTGCGCTCTCTCGAGCCAATACTGAAGACAATGACACATATCAATATCTACACTTCACCGCCATTAAGTATATGAAAAGACCCAACCCCACTGGGTTAATAAGTATAAAAATATTTTATTTTTAATAACAATATTATTACCTTACGTTTTGTAGTTATATATAGCAGTCACTCAGTAAATTATAGAAATGAAGATCTAAATTAAGATATTCTCTACATTTACTTACATAACCTCAAAACGTTTAACTTTCATGTCATCACTATAGCATCAATATTATGTACAATTAATGAAAAATAGATGCATCATGATATTAACTATAATAATATTTCATTTCTAATGGTAATAATGTCATCAAACCACCTCAAGTTTCGTAGATTTGAATATCCAATACACAGCTGTACTCAGAAAATTATACACTGCAGAATCAGTTTTTAATAACAAATCGAATTGAGCTCTAAATATGTCGGCAATCCTGCAGGTCATGGCCTTCGTGTAATAGCCTATTGTTTATTGTAGTGTGTGTTTTGTTCTGAAATTCAATCAAGTCGGCCGTGATTGAATAAAATTAGTTCTCAAAACTGACAACAGATGGATTTTGGAAAATAGGAAAATTATGTAGGAAAATTGACATTTCATTGAAAACTACTACTTTTCCGAAAAACTTTGGGTTCCAAGCTTTTGAAATGAGGGGCCATTTATTAAAATCCGTTCAGCCGTTTTCCCGTAATTTCCATTACCAGTTCAAATTATATATATATATATATATATATATATATATATATATATATATATATATATTGCAAATACGAAAAGAAAGTAAAACCTGCGGGACTGGCACAGTCTGGCAAGTGATTTTTATATACAGTATATGAAACATCATATGTAGCAGCCGTGACGAAAATGTGAGTGCGAGCGCATTGTGGCGCGCAGTGATAAATATGCATTTCTCTCGCTTCTTACTTCCCACAACCCCACCCTCTCACTCACTGGAGTCAAACTCCGTTCCATTTGTGTTTGTCGCTCAGCTGCGAGTGGCGTATCGTCGCAATGTCTCTCTCGAAACCATGTACCTCTAGAAAAACAAAAGCTTCAAGTAGAATGGGAGGACGCATTTTTTTTGCTGCCAATATGATGAGAATATTAAATGTATGATTTGTTTACAAGTATTACGAGGAAAACGGTTGTATAACATAAAACAACATTATACTACATGTTACTGCTGAAACATTAAAAGGTTAAGTGTTATTATTATTATTATTATTATTATTATTATTGTTATTGTTGTTATTATTATTATTATTATTATTATTATTATTATTATTATTATTATTATTATCTCTGTATGTCGATTCTTTTTCAGCAGATGTACGAATAATGCGGTTAGATCTTCAATTTAAACTCACAGATTTACAATGTGATGTTAAATGAAAGCTAGATGATGTAAGGACTTGACAAATCTTGAACTTTCAAATCTTTGCCAAAAAATAAGTATCCGAAGCTTCGTTTTTTCGTTTGCTCTGTTGAAGCCATATTCGCTACAACTTACGTTTGTGAAAAATTATTTTCAACAATGAAAATAGTAAAAACCAAATTTAGATCACGACTGATAGACAAATACCTTCGTGATCAACTACGACTGGCAGTAAGTGATATAATTCCTGATTTTGAAACTCTGTCGCAGAGACATTCTGAAGACAGTTAATTTTAGTTGTGATAATGTGTCCTTTGTTTTATTCTTCATTTCTTTCTTCGTTACACGTACTAAACATTAGTTTGTAGCCTTGTACTGTATAAAATTATATTTAAGTGCTTGACGTAAGGAAAATGAAAACCCGTTAAGTCAGACAGTTGCTTCACTGCCCCTTCGAGTGGCTCGACGCACGGTCACATTTTCGCCACGGCTAATGTATAGAAATACACTGCACCGTAGCTTTCAAATTAGAGTGATGTTAATTGAATTCTTCACACCAATATAAAGTTTTAAATGCAGTTTTCTCAAAACTTTAAATTTTGAGTTTCCTTTTTGAACTGGTCCGTCAATATATTATGGAACACTCCCATACCTAGCGTATTTTCGTATGTATAAAAATTGTTTTCTATTTGCGTTGTAGGGTTGACCAAAGCCTACCGTTTGGAGTATTTGGCAATCATACAAGCTGTTACAGAAATTCGTAGTAAGGCAAAGTTAAAATTTTTAATGGGACGCTATATTTAATTCCCCGAATTTGTTGAATGAAGTACCATAGTTTTATATTCAGATCACGAATGAAACAAAAATAATTTAAAGCTCATGTGTATAGGCCTGTTTTTAGCTATTTGATTGAAAAATCTCTGAAAAATAACTTTCAATGCAAATAATATATTAGGTAAGCCACGTTTCTATGGCAACAAAAGGACTATGTGTATATGGACTATCCCATATGAAATCGATCAGTAAAAAACCTCGCATTTTTTATACTCTAATTTTTTCCTTATTTATACAAGGTGCTGAGGAGAGTCCATTTTCAAAATATACTATCGAAAATCAAACGGTTTTCGTATTGTTGAGCGTATTTTATAAAAACAAGCCTCTTTCAGCGCTCAGAACTCTGGAACCATTTACTGCAGAACATTGAACGAGAGCTTATTTTGAAGCTGACATTTGGTAGGTTATGTTAAGAAGTAATCCTTGTTTTTATTGTATACAGAGCGACAGATAATCTGATTTTACTTACTTTCAGGCTTTTTGCCAATTTGTAAAAATGTAAAAAAAAAATATTGAGAAAAAAACCTTGCATTATTAAGAAGGATTCAGCATTGTTTGCTTAGGGGTACGGCAATAAGTTTCGAGGGTATTAAATAAATTATTTTCACACGCCTAGACTTGAACCCCGCAGTACCGCACGCACTCGCCGAGAGCTGAAGATAAGCGAGCGTTGGGCGTCATTTTACTCCTGTGTTTATGAAAACTTGTGATAAAGCTAGCCCAGCTATGCGCTACTAGACGACACATCACTTGTTTGTCTCCTGGCCTTGCTTGTCTCGGCTAGCTCCCGTCTCACAGTCAGCTGGTTAGTTCACGCGCGTACTATTTATTTTCTTTATTTGATATTTTCAATACTTTCTTATCAACATAGCACCAGTAAAAATATATGTTTATTTGTACCTTCAATGTGGAATCTAACTATATATTTTTAAAATATTTTTTTCGGTGGCAAAGCCGTCTTAATGAAGAAAAATCTAAATTACTCCATTTCCATAAAAAGTAAGAAAATCTGTTTATATGTCAATATAAACTTTAATTTCTCAGCATCAAAATAAACCATGATTTTGATCATTGGGTGAAAGGGTTTCGGAACTACAATTGTGTAAATTTGCTAATTTTATGAAAATACTATACATTTAAATATTTTTAATTTAAACACTATGACGTTCTGATGCCTCAAACTTTGCACAAAGCATTTATCACAGTTCTCTACGTACAAAAAAGTTTCATTGTATTTAGAAATTGTAAGGTCAATTTCCTCTATATTTCGGTCGATTTGAGATGGAATAGCTCATATAAAATTTGACTGTTTGTTAATAAAAGACTCGGTAACATGTTTTCAAGAAAAGCTGCGTACTGATGGAACTGGAAGTAATGGTGAACGGAAGAAACGTTTTGGCATAAGATTATTTCAGATGATACTCAACACTAAGGCCCGGTTTCTTCAACCTTTGTTAAATTATAACAGTGTGTTATTCCATTTTAACTGTAAACTTAACAGTTGAAGCATTTCTTCAACTACTGTTAGTACTAACAGGCTGTTAAAACCCATGTTAATTTAACTGCCCAATTTCATGCAGTTAAATCATTTAACTCTCTGTTAGCATAGAAGTATCCAATATGGCTGGTGTGTTAGATGCTGAACTTTTATATCTTGATTATTTAGAAAATGATATCCATGAATACATAAACAGAGGGGTTGATTTCTGTGATTTGACAGACCAGAAGTTCATACAAAGGTATAGGCTATTTACTGCCAAGCCTCACTTTTCGCTTTCAACGTAGATCCGTTTGTTTGTTTATTCTCATTAATTGGTTTATACTGTGAAATAATTTCCAGCAGAAGGTTTCTTTCGAACGAAGAGAAATTAGTCCCAATTTTTTCTTTTGTTCCAGTGTTTTCCATTTCATAATAGCAATACCAATACGCCGCTCCATGCAATTGTGATACAGACGAGAAAAGAAGCAGAAATCAAATCTGAGAGAATAGAAAGAATTCTATCATCTCTGAATCAAACAATGGAAACAAGCGAGAATCGCAATTGTCAGAGTTCAGAAAACAGAAGTGAGCCTATACTTGGTTATAGGTTATGGTTAAACTCCAGAATCTCTGATCCTAACAGAGAGTTAACAAACAGAATGTTAAAATGTGAAATGTGAAGTTGAAGAAACGCAATATTTTTAACAGCAATTCATACTTTTAATTTACAGTTACTTAACGCTATGTTAGGTGCATTTTAACAAAGGTTGAAGAAACCGGGCCTAAGATATGTAGATCATATGCGAAGACTAAGAGAAGGCGGGAAATAGGTAAGATTGGAGAATGCTGGGTTTGCGGTGAGGGCAGAAACTGTGACTGAATATATTGCTTATGTGAATTGTTTAGAACAAGTTTCGTAATTCCTTCAGCATGTTTGTAATGCTGTGTACGTTAAAATAGCTGTTTGGCAAGAAAATGTCTTGTTACGGAAACGGCGGTAAAAAGAAAGAAATTGCACAGGCGTGGAGACGTGCGATCGAGCATGCTAGCCACGTTCGACACGGCGACCGCCCAATATTGTGGCGGAGTTACGGGGTCGTAAAGAAGACCGAGCGACCGTGATTTGTGTGAAGACTCCTGCTCATACCCACGACGACGGACAGTCTGTCTTTGCGTGTCGGAGACAGTTTGTGTGTGCGCCTCGTAAAGTGAATAGAATTCATTAGTACCACATTGTGGTAAGTAAGGATATAAAAAAAATGAAAAATCGAAGGAGAATTGGGAGGAAAATTTAAAAGGTACGCAAAACGCGTCCTTGCAAGGGGGGGGCTGTACAAAACTAAATATGTGAGCTCCAAGCCTGTTGGCCACTAGTCTCACTCCGGGTTACGCTGCTCCCCTGAAGGAGCTCTAGAAAATTTTGAAGGGGAAGCCGAAATTGGACGTAACCTCTTAGGTACCACATACGCGAGGGGGACTGAGATTGATCAAGTGATCACGGAACGGGGCGAGGAGGAGTTGGCTGGTGTTTGCCGTTAGGATGGCAAGACGCCGTCATCTGTTGTTCGATGACAAAGCATGTGAAGGCCGTCGGAAGAAGCGCCGTGAAATCTAATCTGCAATTTGAGAGGTCCCTGTCCTTTCAATTTGCGACTTATTGAGTGGCCTCGTATATTTAATAGACTACTTATATTATCTGAACTAGGGCATACATCGTTTATAATAAGGGTGGAATATATATGGGGAAGGGCATAAAGGTCCGTGGCCCATTTCTTATAGGGCTCATCCCGACATTTGTCTTACGCCTGAGGAAAACCACGGAATACCTTAGGCAGGATGAGTTGTCTCATATAAGAGACTAGCCAATTTGGCTATTATGTAGGAGGTGATTGTTGTCATGAGCCTTGTTGAATCGTCTCAATTTTGAGACAAGCCATTTGGCTATATGATGGCTCAATTATGAAGAGGGGGGAGAGATGTAATTAGTTAATTAATTTAAAGTAATTAGGGAGATTAATTGGGATATGAGTGCAGGTCCGTGGCCCATTTCTTTTAGGGCTCATCCCGACATTTGTCTTAGCGCCTTAGGAAAACCACGGAAAAACCTTAGGCAGGATGAGTTGTCTCAATATCAGAGACTAGCCAGTTGGCTCTTAGGTTGAATGACTCTATGAATCGATGGATATATACTAGCCAATTGGCTCTATGATACTTCCATCGATCAACAAAACATCGATATATGACAATCGTTGTTGCAAACTATTCCGTCCAACGTTGGTTGAAATAAGAGTTCCATATACAGCACTGCATTCGCGGTTTTTTTGTGTGTTTTGTATGTTAACTTACATTATGGCAAATCGGGTCCTTTCCCTACATAACGAGTGATTAAAAAGTGGTAGTTGTTTCAAATCGTAGTCTACTTATTTTTCATTAATTTCTGTGGAGCCAGCGTAATATTACGTTGGTTACGCTATAAATTTGCGCTTCTGGTCTATTTTAATTAAATTTCAATCTTCTTAAATTTCATAGCCCGAAAAGACAAATTATATGATTATGTCTCGTGACTAGAATATTGTACGAAATCTATACTAATAATAAATCTGTAGCCGAAATTTTTCTGGTAATTTTCGATTTTCCAAAAATAATTGGTCCTAACATTTATAATTAACCACCTTGAAACCGAAAATCGCTTTTTTGAAATTTTTGTATGTCTGTCTGTCTGTCTGTATGTTTGTTACCTTTTCACGCGACAATGGCTGAACGGATTTCGATGAAAATTGGAATATAAATTAAGTTCGTTGTAACTTAGATTTTAGGCTATATGACATTCAAAATACATTATTTAAAAAGGGGGTTATAAGGGGGCCTGAATTAAATAAATCAAAATATCTCGCTTATTATTGATTTTTGTGAAAAATGTTACATAACAAAAGTTTCTTTAAACATAATTTGCGATAAGGTTTATTCCTTGAAAAAGTTTGATAGGACTGATATTTAATGAGATAAATGAGTTTTAAAATTAAAATAACTGCCATCTAAGGCCGTGTAATGAATTAAAAAACAAATGACTTCGTCTATAAGGGGCCTTGGACAGCAACAATCGAAAGCTATGAAAGATAGCCTACAGAGAATGTTTCTGTGTTTGTATGAAGTAATATCGGAAGCTAAATTAACCGATTTGTATAATTAATTATTATTTCACCATTGGAGTGTAGTTTCTCTAGATGTACATAATGCTACAATGTTATTACAGTAACTTCTGATATGATATGATATAATATAACATAACATAATATAATATAATATAATATAATATAATATAATATAATATAATATAATATAATATAATATAATATAATATAATATAATATAATATAAGTTATTTGAAGGGTTCAGAACCATAGTGGGCCAAGCGCCATTTACTGAATACGTAGAAAACAAGGGTTAAAATTAAGTTATTAACATAATTCAATGGAAACCTATAACAAGTAAAATAAAATATACACATCAAATCTAAATGATGTCAATCTTCATTAAACTATGGTTGTATGTAATAACAATTAAGAAACATGTTAAAGGAATTGTCATTGCACCAAATGAGAGTCTCTGGAACAAAATGCTTGCATTTTAATTATTTGGATGCAATTTAAATTAAGTAACATATTAAACGATTTATCCTTCTATCAAACTCGAATGTTCCCTGGATCAAATGTCCTATTTTAATTATGTAATTACTTTATATTTATTTCTAACGGGTGCAGCTGAGCGCACGGGTACGGCTAGTAGAAATATAAAAATTGGAAATTTATCTTTTGAAGAGGTGGAAAAATTCAAATACCTGGGAGCAACAGTACCTAAGAAATATAAATGATACTCAGGAGGAAATTAAACACAGAATAAATATGGGAAATGCCTGTTATTATTCGCTTGAGAAGATTTTATCATCCAGTCTGCTGTCAAAAAATCTGAAAGTTGGAATTTATGAAACAGTTATATTACCTGTTGTTTTTATGGTTGTGAAACTTGGACTCTCACTTTGAGAGTGGAACATAGGTTAAGGGTGTTTGAGAATAAGGTTCTTAGGAAAATATTTGGGACTAAGAGAAATGAAGTGACAGGAGAATGGAGAAAGTTACACAACACAGAACTGCACGCATTGTATTCTTCACCTTACATAATTAGGAACATTAACTCCAGACGTTTGAGATGGGCAGAGCATGTAGCAGGTATGGGCGAATCCAGAAATGTATATAGAGTGTTAGATGGGAGGTCGAAGGGAAAAAGAGCTTTGGGGAGGCCGAGACGTAGATTGGAAGATAATATTAAAATGGATTTGAGCGAGGTGGGATATGATGATAGAGGCTGGATGAATCTTGCTCAGGATAGGGACCAATGGCGGGCTTATGTGAGGGCGGCAATGAACCTCCGGGTTCCTTAAAAGTCAGTAAGTTTATATAAGTTGTTCTTTCCATGCTGTTACTTACTAAAGTTGTATTCAGAAAATCATCGTTATTATATTTTGTACATTAAAAAAACAAGGGTGTGCAAATACTTTGTGTATCCTCTGTAAATTTAATGTGGCCAACATAGACGAGTTTTAATCCAATTGAAAAATTGGAAAAGGGCATACCGAAATAATGCAACACAGTAGGTTAAAGAAATTAACGACGAATTATGACCTACTGACAAATGAATTAAGAGTAATTCCACAAAAAATGAAAGACCCAATTACTGGAAGAGATTCACGGTACAAAGTCTCATGAACCTGAAAATACAAAGGTAATATGATCTTTCATTATTTGATCACCTGAGTGTCATTAAACCACAAAATAAGACCAATATACTGTAAGTAGCCAATGTCTGTTCTAGTTCAAAGCAGCGTTATACTTTCACCTTTCTATTTGCAATCTTCAGCATATGTTCTAAAATAATCTACTGTTAGTGTCTTTTCTTTGAAATAGCTTTCCTCTCTAACTTATTAATAGATCTCAACTTTCTATACTTGCTTGTCAAAGCTGCAGTTCTTCTTGCATAATACACATACTTTTCTGTAATCCGGACTATGCAGTTGTGTACCTCTTAGGAAGCCATATTTTGGTCACATTCCGTAACTAGCATCATTCTATTTGGCAATAAAAACATTACCTTGAGACTTCAAGCGCCTCGAAATTATGCCTTTATTGACCAAACATTCTAATGCATGCCAAACCAAATACTGAAGATTATTTATTTGCAGTATCTTTTAGAGCTTTGAGAGGCATATAAAGAGTGCGTCAGAAAGAACGGATGGATTTCAAACTATCGATACGCAACGAGGAGAGAGATATAGTGAGGGGGACCACGACTGTTGGGTCAGCCAGAGAATGCAGTTTCAGTTGAGAATATGGTGTTGGTCTGGTGTACAACGTGCTTTCATCGTAGAGACATTTTTGAAAACTGAAGAGTCTGTGATCGCCACTCAGGACTCATTTCGACATCGGATGTCACGCTAGGATTCCAACTCGGAATACAATTTTGCGGTGGGTGGCTTCATTTCGTATCACAGGTTCAACAAGAAATCACCTGGACGAAATTCTATTGCACTGAGATTGTCCGAGGCTACGGTAAGATCTCGCGCCCTGCAACTTCTTTCTTTGGGACCATTTGAAGGCGTAAGTTTGTAAACATCGATCACATACACTGGACGAACTGAAGACAGCGATTCGTGAAGAAATCGTGGCAATTGCACCAGCTATGACTGTGAAAGTGATGGCGAACATCAGAAAACGTCTCGATGCCTGTATTGAAAGCCAAGGACATCATATGGATAATGTTGTTTTACATAAATAAACTGCATGTATTGGTGAATATGTTGATAACAATAAATTTTTGATTTGATGAATCTTTACAATTTTCTTGCCATGTGAAATCCATCCGTTCTTTCTGACGCACCCTGTACATTAAACATCGCATGATTAGCTTGGAATCAACTTGGATGAGATATGGCAGGTAGCAACAGCAAGCCTACTCAGAAAACATAACGTTGCCTTCATTGCATTTCTTTTGACCCCTTTCTGCCATAACCTTCTGCTCAATTTCTCATTCCTTGGCATATTTTTTATTTTCCCTTCTTATTCATCTTCCACTTCCCATCCTTCATTCCCTCTCCTTCCCCATACTACTCCTCTTCACCGTTTTTCGTCCTCTATGTGCTACATCTTCCCTCCTCTTCTTACTCACTTTCTCCTTTCTACATTTATTTTTGAAGTCCGCCTAGTTGTAGTTCTGGTAGCGTGTCTCCTTCCAATTAGTCGGCCCGGGTTCGATTCCCTGCGGTGTCAGAACTTCTTGTAAAATTTCTACCTCAGGACTAGAAGAGTTAATAGTGCACAACTTCTCATCACTAGATTGTGATTGCCTGAATTAAATCCCAAATCTCTTCGCAATGCGTATGAAGAGAAAGCATGTCACTATTGATAGAGTCATCCGTCAGATGGGGACGTTAAGCCTGGCGGCCCTCTTTGTGCTATTCGACAGGAGTAGGCTACGTGACGGCACCGGGTTTCCCTTCTCCTTTCCTCATCATCATCATCATCATCATCATCATCATCATGTCCACACCTGTGGAGTAACGGTTAGCGCGTCTGGCCGCGAAACCAGGTGGCCCGGGTTCGATTCCCGGTTGGGACAAGTTACCTGGTTGAGGTTTTTCCGGGGTTTTCCCTCAACCCAATATGAGCAAATGCTGGGTAACTATCGGTGCTGGACCCCGGACTCATTTCACCGGGATTATCACCTTCATCTCATTCAGACGCTAAATAACCTAAGATGTTGATAAAGCGTCGTAAAATAACTTGCTAAAATTAAAAAAATCATCATCATCATCATCATCATCTTAACTGAAGAGAAACCGAGATCGGAAGGATACAAGCATTATACCCCTAAAGAACTCGTTAATAACAGTATATTCTCAACAATTTTTATTAAATATCCTAAGAGGTATTATCACATTTCATATTATAAACATTTCACAATTAGTATTTAAACAAGAGAAAGAGAGATTCGATATAATTTACCGGACATGAAGCATCATTCTATTCAACTAACATTATGAAACTATTTTTTGCAGTTTTACGCTTAAATTCACCAAAGGACACATTTCATTACCTTTTAGTAACATACTTATTAGAGATGATCAGCCCCTCTTTCCAGAACGTAACGTAGTCTAATGTTTTTCTCAAATTAATTTACAATTTACATTTGAATTGAATACATATGAATAGATAGCCCAAATGAGCATATGCTCGGGTACAGTCCAGTAGTCTACATAAATTTTACAGGGTTCAAATAATAATGCTGATGATATAAGTAATAGTAACAACAATCGTGAGAGAAATGATACAACGATTGTAATACAAAATAATTCATTAATAATAATAATAATAATAATAGTGATAAAACAAAAATATTTACCATAATAAAATAAATACTAAGACGGATAAAATAAAATATAAAACCACTAGCGAGAGTTAACACAACTTAAATAAGCATATAATAACCGGAAAAAAATGACGAACTCGAAAATCAACAGAAAAGTTCGTTGTATCGCAGACGACAGCAACCGCCGTATTGACATTATGTTATGCTTTAATGGTAGTAGGGGGGAGCTGAAAGTCTACGTAACTGCCGTTCTCTTCGAATCTTCTCGTACAATCATGGGAAGTAATGTGAATTTTGGATTTTCAAAACTTCAATGGGAATATCGATTGGTTGTTTCAGCTTCTTAAGATCTTGTTAATACTTAACTTTTCTTCTTGTAGGCCCTAATGATGTCTGGGTAGTGACATTCCATATTATGTTCTTGGGGGACATAGAGTAGGCCTACTAGCAACAATACACTTAAGCTTGTCATTTACACTTGTTTAAAAATAAACTTTTTCTACTGTTGGTGGTAAATCCTATGTTGTGAATTTTGCAATTTTATTTTATTTTTATATAGGATTTATTTTCAGGCAAACCGTATTCATTCATTCATTCAGTGTTCTGTCCAAGGGCAGGTCTTTCACTGCAAACCCAGCTTTCTCCAATCTTTCCTATTTTCTGCCTTCCTCTTCGTTTCCTCATATGAGCCATATACCTTAATGTCGTTTATGATCTGATATCTTCTTATACCCCGAACTCTTCTCCCGTTCACCATTCCTTTCAGTGCATCCTTTAGTAGGCAGTTTCTTCTCAGCCAATGACCAAATCAATTCCTTTTCATCTTCCTGATCAGTACCTGGTACTCAAATATTTGCACCACTTCCATAGCAGAAAATATAACTATCTGCTTTAATTTTCAAATGACTAAAGTACGCTAATATTAGCATTACTTCACAGTATCTGCAGATGCGTAAGTAAAATTAAGTAAACACTTAAAATTATGAATAATTTGATTTTTTACGTTGATCTTTGGTCATAGCATCCTGTATTAATAAATCTTTAAAACTGCCTCTGATTAATACATTTCCTGTTTATGAATTGTAATTCTTTGTTTTTAAGAAATAAAACAGAAGGGACTATGATAATTACCGCTGAGGTTCTGCGACTTGGATAGCTGTATTTTTAACCATTATTACATATTAATTAATTAATTAATTTATTTATTTATTTATTTACTAGCCGTACCCGTGCGCTCCGCTACACTCGTTAGAAATAAATATAAAGTAATTACATAATTAAAATAGGACGTTTGATCCAGGGAACATTCGTGTTTGATAGAAGGATAAATCGTTTAATATGTTACTTAATTTAAATTGCATCCAAATAATTAAAATGCGATCATTTTGGTCCAGAGACACTCATTTGGTGCAATGACAATTCCTTTAACATGTTTCTTAATTTTTATTACATGCAGCCACAGTTTAATGAAGATTGACATCATTTAGATTTAATGTGTATATTTTATTTTACTTGTTATAGGTTTCCATTGAATTATGGTAATAACTTAATTTTAACCCTTGTTTTCTACGTATTCAGTAAATTGCTCTTGGCCCACTATGATTCTGAACCCTTCAAATAACGTAAATTATATTATATAATATTACATATTATATTATATTATATTATATCATATCAGAAGTTACGGTAATAACATTATACCATTATGTCCATCTAGAGAAACTACACTTTCCAATGATGAAATAATAATTAATTATACAAATCGGTTAATTTAGCATCAGATATTACTTCATACAAACACAGAAACATTGTCTGTAGGCTATGTTTCATAGCTTTCGATTGTTGTGTCCAAGGCCCCTTATAGACGAAGTCATTTGTTTTTTATTTCAATACACCGCCTTAGATGGCAGTTATTTTAATTTTAAAACTCATTTATTTCATTAAATATCAGTCCTATCAAAATGTTTCAGAGAATAACACTTATCAGAAATCATTTTTAATGAAACTTTTGTTATGTAACATATTTCACAAAAATCAATAATAAGCGAGATATTTCGATTTATTTAATTCAGGCCCCCTTATAACCCCCTTTTAAATAACTTATTTTGAATGCCACATAGCCTGTAGTCTAAGTTACAACGAACTTAATTTATATTCCAATTTTCATCGAAATCGGTTCAGCCATTATCGCGTGAAAAGGTAACAAACATACATGCAGACAGACAGACATACAAACAAAAATTTCAAAAAAGCGATTTTCGGTTTCAGAGTGGTTAATTATATGTGTTAGGACCAATTATTTTTGGAAAATCGAAAATTACCAGAAAAATTTCGGCTACAGATTTATTATTAGTATAGATTTATTTATTTATTTATTTATTTATTTATTTATTTATTTATTTATTTATTTATTTATTTATTTATTTATTTATTTATTTATTTATTTATGCCTATAACAGGGCAAGCCCCAATTATAATAGACAGTACAGATATTCGTTTACAAGAAAAAACATAGATAACATGAAAAAACGAGATGAAACAGATACAAGTGTAAATACAAATTAAAATGGAAAATGAGAAAAGGAAAGAACAAAAAAGAACAGACAAATAGATACTACCTAAATAAGAGATACAGATATAGATATAAATGAAAAATACGAAATAAAATAAATGAAAAATATTTAAATATAGATATCATAGCCAAAAATGTAAAATGTAGCTATAATTGGCAAATTACAGAGTAACAAATAGTAACGTTATATAAAATCAACTACCTTCAGTATATTAATAAGAAAATGTTTGTATTCCATGTAAGAAATGCAGAAATCTACAGGGACATCATTTTATTTTTACTTCAATTTTTATTGTACCTGCGTTTCTGAATGTACTTGACTCCCACCCCTTTCACTAATGTCCTTGCTAACGTCAATCACACAAACTTACGGCCGCTGTTGCTAGCAGTGAAGTAAACAGTACAGAGTACAGTGTGTTTCAGAAAATATGTTGCGTTTTCTATAGAAGAAAGAGCTTATATTATTGAAGTTTATTTTCACACAGGTATGGTGCGTAGCATAACTGAATTTATCTGTGTGGACTGAGCACAAATGAAGATTAGAGTTACCGAAAGTATGGTACTCTATAATATGGTACGGTACTTAACAGCATTATTTAAACAAGAGTTTTGTTTTACTGTTTGTAGGTATGAAGGACGATGATGGAAACTGGAATATTACAATATAACAGAATGTGAACAACAGTTTTTTTTTTTCACAATTTCCTGATTATATCATTACGGAATATTTTCGTAGAAATGTCATTAATCTGGTAGATAAATTTAGAGCAACAGAGTGTACAGAAAGGAAGAAAAGTGTAAGATGGCTAACAAAGGTGACAGAAGATGCTGTAGAAGATACTAGAGAAAGGATGCAGGAAAGTCCTAATAAGTCGGTCAAGAAGTTAGCTGTAGAAATTTGGGTTTCTTACGTAAGTGCTCACAAAATTCTCAGGAATAAATTAAGTTAGTAATATGCTGAATAAAGTAGACATTACATAATGAATATAACCGCCTGAAGAGTTGAGTTTGTGAAAAAAATTGTTACTATTCTACTGTTTTTTGTTATAAAATACGTAAAAGTAATGATCAAACTGAAAATCATAATACTGTATTTCCCTGTAACATAAATGGATACACTACTTCTCTCTCCTCCTATAGCTAGTAAAATGATTTGTTTACATATTGCACTAGCAACTCCAAACTCCTGTAATGGAAGGGGGGTAACAGTGTTTCCGAGTATAGCCAGGTTAATGTTAAAAATGTTGGTAAAAATAAAGTGATGTCCCTGTAGATCCCATGTTTTACATATTTCATTGAAATTTGAACACATTTTTAACACTGGTGAATTTTTATGTGCTGAAGTGTTTGGTTTTTTATAATATAACAATTGACGATTTCTTAAATGTGATGTTCTAGCGTTAATCTGGATTTGTGATAATATTTCGCTGTTATCCAGTAGACCGTTGAATATTTTATATAATAAAAGTTGTTCAGCAAGTAATCAAGTTATGCCACTAATAGATTCTGAGAAGCTTTAAGGTTTCACAATATTCCCGATCCTCATGTGTAACTCGCGGGAACCTCAACCTTGGCGAACTGTAGACTCTTTTATTGCTGCAGGGCTCCAGAGTCCAGACGGCGGAGCTCACGCCAAATCCTCTTCTATTTCTGTCGCCACGGTCAGTCACTGTGCGAGCAGCTGACGTCGAAGTGGACTGCTGGGGGACTTCACCCCTCCGCATCCAGGTGTGAGATCGCTAAGTGTGCGTCCCCTGTATCTAAAATGTATTTTCGAAACCTGAAGTAGACAGAAGTTTCAAGAACAGACTTTTCTCTTCAGCTGCTCATTCCCTGTCGTTTTCTGTTACGTTGTTATCGTCTTTTCCTTTTAAGTGGGTTATTTAACGACGCTGTATCAAGTACTAAATGCTGTGTGATGTATCTTGTCTCACTGTGAAAAGAGAGAGAAAGGAGATATGTCTTACTTCGTCTATGTTGTTATGGCGGTGCCGTCCATCCATCCAGTGGCGGAAGGGACTAGTTGATACATTCTGTAGCGCAAAATATAATAACAGTATCTCTCTTTGTACTGTGTAGTTCCGTCACTGAGCTTGTCTTTTAAGAAACTGAGTTCCGGCAGCCTGTACAATAACAAGGTTTTGAAAGGAATCCTGAAAATGTACAACCCTCCTATAATCTCAACCCTCATACTCTTCAAGGAACGACCACTCATATAAATTGAGGGAAAGAAGGCAGAGGACGGACACTGGAAAGTTTTCTTTTCTCAATCCTACTATCAGGGACTGGAATGCTTTACCTGCAGACTTACTAAAGGCTTTACCAACAACCAAAAATGTATTTAAAAATAGGCTTAAGGACCTTACTAATAGACGGTAATTATACACAGTATTTAAAGGGTGTAAATGATATGTTGTTATTGAAGTGTTGTATGTATCAGTGAAGAATTATGTTGTCAGTGAAACGTGTTGTATCAGTGAAGAAGTATGTCGTGTCAGTGAAGTGTGCTGTGTAAGTGAAACGTGTTTCTGTCAGTGAAGCTTTATAGTTTATAGTGGCAGTGCAAAGAATTTGAACAGTGAAATGTTTTTGAAGTGTTAGTGAAATCAGGATAGAATCAGTGAAATGTGTCGTAGTTCCAGTGCAGTGAGTGAGTTGACAGCGAAATGAGTGTAATGTTGAAAGGTACTTGTGCAGATATGAACATATACTCGTGGGTTTTAGTTCGATCTTAGTTTTAAGATACAAATTAGAATATTTCAAATGTTATTTTAAGTGATCGTTTCATTTAATTTAGTATATTCCCTGTTGTTATTATTGTTATTATTATTGTTGTTGTTGTTATTATTATTATTATTATTATTATTAGTATTATTATTAATTGTGTTTTTAATTAATAATTATTATTGTCATTATTGAGTGTAATTAGTTACCACTGCCACCGGGTATATACCCATTGCAGTGTGAATAAATACATACATTATTATTATTATTATTATTATTATTATTATTATTATTAATCATTATTATTAATTATTATTGTTTTTATTAGTTGTGTTTATTATTAATTGTCATTGAGTGTAATTAGTTACCACTGCCACCGGGTATATACCCATTTCCAGTGTGAATAAATACATATACATATGAAGGGACTTGGTTTTATTGCTACTGGGACAAGATAAACCTTACCAGGTATAGGTTATTAAGCGTCGTTGGGATTGGTGATAGCGAGACGGTATTTTTCGAGATGAGGCCGAGGATTCGCCATAGTTTACCTGACATTTTCCTTACGGTTGAGGAAAACCTCGGAAAAAACCCAACCTCGTAATCAGCCCAAGTTGGAATCGAACCCATGCCCGAGCGCAACTTGGGATCGGCAGACAAGCACCTCAGTCGCCTGAGCTATCCGGTGACTAGTTATCATCTCCAGACAACATCGATGATGCTGCTGCTGATGATAACAATTAACGATGTTCCCAGAGATTTATACTGGCAATGCAGGATGAAGTCATAATAATTCTAAACTAAGAGAAATGGAACCAAAACACATCTGTAGCGTACAATAAGTGTAATTGCCCACATGAATCTATTGATCACGGGATGAGACGATATTAGCTCCCAATCACGATAGAAGAGCTCGACCTTGATCACGAGCGCATAGCGCATCACTACATAGCGTCGTAACGTAGACAACAGGGATGTACATGCACATGCAGCGAGTAAAGGCAGAAACTATTACAATAACTTGCGTTACTAAATTTCTGGCTATGTAATAGGGCTAATTACTCAGTTATTTAATATACATGTACATATATAAACAAATCGCAAAGGGAAGGGTTTTTAGGAACAAAAAGAGAAATAGGAAAAGTTAATTGTATGTAAACCATTTTATTGTTAAAAGCAATTATTTATTATGGAAATAGTTCACTTCATTGGTTAGGAGAAATTAATAGGTTCTACCTGCTCGACGTTTGTGATCTCTCAGTACTTTTGAGTATTTGTTGAAAAAATAATAATGACAGTATGGATTGAAATAGAGTATATGCATTGTGTGATTGTGAAAATGTAGTCCTTACTCTCCAGTCGTGATTATGTAATGAGTTTTCTTAGAGTGATTTGTGAGATGCACGTAACACGAAAAAAACAAATTGATTAAATTAAGATATTGAGAGCCATCGTAATTTTTGGGGTCAATCATTTAAGGGGATATGTATGACTTTTAAAACTTCCACAATTTTCGGCAAAAATTTGTGAAATTTAAACTATATAAACAGATCTATAATAATATCATCTGTACAAAATTTGGTGCAATCAGGTCTAATAGTTTTGAAATTATATTTTTAAGTATATTTTATATTGACGTTACTAAAAAAGCTCCTTGCATCAAAATTTTCAAAATGTTTAGATGATATTTGCTCAAAATCTTGAAAATAGTTATTATAATAAAAGTGAATTAGCTTTTTGAGCTTAATAATAGTATAAGTTAAAGTGCAATCAAAGATAAAATATTATTTCTAAATTAAAGAAACACGTAGTCTAATAAAAGTAAATATCCAGAAACAAGCAACAAATAAAACATCAACAATACATTTAAAATAAAGAAATTGAATCTAGATACAATCTACTGACCCAAATGTAAATTAATTTACCTTCGATGTCAATTCCGAAATCAATTTATTTCTCTCTTCTCCTGAATAATGCCTATATATTTTTTTCATGTTGCGTCTCATAATGCCGTTTTATGTTGCTTTTCTTGCAAATGATATATTTTTTACACAACAAACACTGCACTTCATCACCATGTTGGAAGCATAAATATTGTATCTTCCACTCTTCCTTGAAAGCTTTAAGCGCTTCCGTTCCGTCATGATGCGCTGTGTTCTAAGATCTGTACATCCTTTAGCAATGTTTACAGGTAAAAGAGCTCCACGCGCGCAGCGGGCATAAAAGAGCTCTCGCTCGAAATTATTAGTCACCATCGTAAGACTGACATAACTGGATGTGTCAACACTCGTTGATACATAATCACACATAATCAAGTTGCCAAGAGTCCCACAACCTAGCTTTCGAACATAATATCATTATCAACTCGGAAGTCAGATTATTTATAGTCCTGTATCGTATTCACGATATGGATCCACCAGACAGCAACAAAAATGGTATCATTAACGAGACTCTAGATGAGGCCAAATATCATCTCGCTATTACCAATTCTAGAGAACTTGTCTATGAACATGGGGGCCCAAATAATGTTTCCAATCGGGCCCTGCAACTACCAAGGCCGGCCCTGTCTATCCATATCGTGATTTGGGTTTAGAATCTAATAATAAAACCTTGTTATCGTGTCATAGTGTGTGTTCTTAACAATGGTTGAAATGGGCTTCTCCTCAGCTGCGACTCATCCAATGAATACTGTTTCAAGTTTAATAATGATAATAATGATTTTTCTGATACAGACTATTTATCAAAGAAGCTATTGATAAAGTTATTTAAAGTTAAAGCCGGACTCAATCTGTCCCTCGGCCGTTGTCACTTCGTCACCATTGATACTACAAATTGATATCAACAGTATTTATCAATGGCTTTTAAATAATAGGTTAAACTTTAATACAAAAAATGTTGTTATATGACTTGTACAAGGACTAAATCTTATTTAAGAGGTAATTATACATTGAACGATGAACCATTACAACGAATATATTGTGCAAAAAATCTCGGTGTAACTATTAATCATAATTTGACTTTTCATAAACACATATTTAATATAACAAATAATGCTTTAAAAAATCTGGGTTTTATTATTAGAAATTCAAAAACTTTATAGAACACTTCGACTTTGACACTCCTTTTTAATTGTCATCTTCGCGCTAAATTGGAATATGTCTCTGTAATTTGGTCACCCACTTGCAAATCACATAATAATCAAATTGAAAAAATTCAAAAACGATTCTCTAGATATCTGTATTTTAGAAGATATCATTGTTCAGCCATCCATAACAAAATTTCGTACAACAATCTAATTGCTGAATTTAATTTAATATCTCTTGCCAGTCTTAGATTACTTGCTGAACAACTTTTATTATATAAAATATTCAACGGTCTACTGGATAATAGCGAAATATTATCACAAATCCAGATTAACGCTAGAACATCACATTTAAGAAATCGTCAATTGTTATATTATAAAAAACCAAACACTTCAGCACATAAAAATTCACCAGTGTTAAAAATGTGTTCAAATTTCAATGAAATATGTAAAACATGGGATCTAGATTTCTGCATTTCTTACATGGACTACAAACATTTTCTAATTAATATACTGAAGGTTGTTGATTTTATATATTATTGCTATTTGTTACTCTGTAATTTGCCAATTATAGCTACATTTTACATTTTCGGCTATGATATCTATATTTAACTATTTTTCATTTATTTTATTTTGTATTTTTCATTTATATCTATATCTGTATCTCTTATTTAGGTAGTATCTATTTGTCTGTTCTTTTTTGTTCTTTCCTTTTCTCATTTTCCATTTTAATTTGTATTTACACTTGTATCTGTTTCATCTCTTTTTTCATGTTATCTATGTTTTTTTTTTTTTGTAAACGAATATCTGTACTGTCTATTATAATTGGGGCTTGCCCTGTTATAGGCATAAATAAATAAATAAATAAATAAATAAATAAATAAATAAATAAATAAATAAATAAATAAATAAATAAATAAATATCTCTCCCAGTTCCTCATTAGACTAAATCATTGACCCACCTGTCAGAACAGTGTCATGCGGAGACCAACCTTCTTAATGAAAAATGTCGCGTATACGAACCTACAATTCCCTATTACAGGGAAAATACAAGTTATATGGTAGGTTTAATGGTAAGAGCACGAGGCACAATTACTTGCTTCTTTGTAAATAATTTCTGTCTTAAGTTTGGTATCCCTTCTGTTCTAATGACTGTAGCCTTTGCTGCTGTAACAGGATCTCTTGCAATTTTAAAACATCGTATGTATTTTAATGTACCCAATATATAAATTATAGTTCAAGTTTTTTAAAAATACTTTTCATCTTACCACATTGACCTCTTTTGTGTCAATTGCAATATTGTTAATTTCAGAATCCATTTCTTTTCTACGAGTATCAGAATTGTTCCTTATTGTCATTAGTTTTGTATGTATTGAGTAGGCCTATACTATGTCTGTGTCGGCAACTCCTGATTGGGATACTTTAGGGGAATAAATTCTCTTCTTTATATAAGAATGCGGGTATGTTGCTGAACTAGAGATGGTTTCATGATTTTGTTTTTTATGTCCGTTGATTTATTATACTGTAAAATTTTGTCATGAATGTCTAAATCTGCTAAGAAAGATAATTTGTAGCCAAGATACAGGCTGGACCGCTCGAATGTACCTAATTTCAATTGTATGTGACTGGTAAACGTTAGAAGATAGAAACCTACAATACCGTTTATATGGAAGGAAAACTCAACAAGTTTCGATATGCACATCACCATATCTCTACGTGAGCTCCAGCTGTCACTGTGACGATATCGAGGCGATGAACGATTTCTTGCCAAGCACGTTGGAGCATTTCTTCTGGAATGTTCTCAATAGCCTCTATGATGCGCTCCCGAAGATCACGAAGGTCTCTGACTGAGGTGACGTACACTTTATCTTTGACGTAGAGAAAGAAATTGAGCGATGTTAAATCCGGAGATCTTGGTGGCCAAGCGATCGGTCCTCCCCTGCTAATCCAACGGCCAGGGAACACGTTGTCTAAAGTCGTACGAACGTCATTAAATCAGTGTGGAGGAGCGCCATCTTACTGGAAAAGGATGTTAGGATGCAGGTGTTCAATTTGTGGAAATAAGAGCTGCTCCAGCAAGTCAAGATACACAGTTTTCTCGGCGAAGAAAAACGGTCCAATGTCCACACCTGTGGAGTAACGATTAGAGCGTCTGGCCACGAAACCAGGTGGCCCGGGTTCGATTCCCTGTCGGGGCAAGTTACCTGGTTGAAGGTTTTTCCGGGGTTTTCCCTCAATCCAATGTGAGCAAATGATGGGTAACTTTCGGTGCTGGACCCCGACTCATTTCACCGGCATTATCACCTTCATCTCATTCAGGCGCTAAATAACCTAAGCTGTTGATAAAACGTCGTAAAATAACCTTAAAAAAAGCTGTCCAATGACCTGCTGCTGTGACAAACCGCACTACACATTTAACTAGGGACTATCACGAAGGTGCTCTTGTATAGCGTGAGGATTCTGCGATCCCCAGATCCGCATATTACGCCGGTTTACTTTACCTGACACATGGAACGTGGCTTCGTGCGAGAAGAAAATCTTGGACATAAAATCAGGATCAGCTCCGAGACGGTCTAGCATCGTATTGGCGAATTCCACTCGTTTGGGTTTGTCATCCGACTCCAAACGTTGCATTAACTGCACTTTGTATGCGTCCAGTTTGAAACGTTTGTGTACAATTCGTTGCAATGTTGATTTTGGTACTTGAAGTTCCCGCGAAGCTCTTCTTAATGACTTCCGCGGGCTTCGCTCATACGCGGCTTGAACATTTGCAACCATTTCGTCGGATGTTCTACGACCACCACCATGCTTCTTCAACAACGATTCTGTAGCTAAAAATGTATCGTTCCACTTCTTAATGCTTGTAGCAGTTGGAGCATCATGATTAAACACTCGCCGATACTCCCTTTGAACTCTAACAATTGATTTAAACTTCGCATACCACAACACAGTTTGCGCTTTCATCTGCGGTGTCGCCATTTTCATAATCGATACAATCTATGAAAAGAAACTGGCCACCTTATCCCATTATCTCCTTGTGAGGTTCAGACCTGTCTTCGGACAGTTGACCAAACAACAACAATACTTCATTTGTAGTAAATGGTTTTTGGTATCTCCCTTTTTTTTCTTAAGTTTACACTATATTTAATGAAATAAAATTCAATTAAATAATAATAAAATTACAATTAAACTTGTTGGTTGTTAAAGTACGTATTTTTATGATACGTCAGTATTAATATAGTCTATTAATTACGATAAAAGTTAAATAATATAGTTCGTGATATTTTCAAAATATCAAAACGTCTTAGAAATTCACAAACAATCTTAAATCTGGTCTCAAATTCTTTTTCTCAAGTCCTTCAGTACTTCATTATATTTGTTACACTGGTCTTGATTCAAATTAGGTAACAATTTTAGATTAATAAAGTGGTAACAGTTACCCACTGAAACTTGCGACTCCCACAATTTTACTTTCCCTATGAAAGCTTTTATTTCTTCATACATTTGCGGTAATAAGGACATCCTTTCCTCGGAGCTGAACACAACATCGTAGCGGTTGCAGATGTTTATTCAAACGTCGCGGTCAGTGACGTCATCCGGAGATACACGAACTGCTCCGGAATCTTGTTCCACTTCTACATAAAAAAATAGAGAGGAGGAAGTGCTCCGAGGAGGCCCTATTGAGACGTCTGATATAAACGTTACCGTAAGGTTCTATCTTCAACCGTTCACCAGTCACATACAATTGAAATTAGGTACATTCGAGCGGTCCATTCTGTATTTAAATTCTTTAACTCTTTCCAAAATGCTTCCATTAATATAAATCTTGCTAGGAACGGGCTCTTTGCCACAAAAAGCCCTAATATTAGTTTTGTCGGTAGAAATTTCCATAGAATATTTATCTCTTATGAGTAATAATAATAATAATAATAATAATAATAATAATAATAATAATAATAATAATAATTCGTATCGATACTACACACATATTTGTTCACGGAAGATATTGAGAATGAACGTGGACGTCACTTGGTCACATGCCGTTTGTGTCCCGTTCGGACTGCTTAAGAAACACGTCTTGTCACTCAGATGTGGGGCATTGTGCGAGTAGTTTAGCTTGTTCTCCAGAGAAGATCGATCACACGTGCTTCCCTGTTTCAGCAGATGGGTGGCACTAAACTGGGGAGGGTAACTCGATCGCTTTAGGGCAGTAGTGAACATCTTATAGGATTGACCTTCTGTGTACAAATTTGTACTATCACGTTCAATGTATTGTATTGTATTGTATTGTATTGTATTGTATTGTATTGTATTGTATTGTATTGTATTGTATTTATTAACATTCCATGGTATTCATACATGCTTACAGCTAGAATATGGAACAAGTCAAAAAACTTAATACTATTATAAAATCTTAATTTATAGTCACAGTCTAGATGAAATATATACAGACGAGATTTATAATATAGTCTACTAGTACAACACAAAGTTTTAGTATCAATTTCATGAAGTGTTATTGAATGTCATGAATTCACCTACAGAATAGAAGGCGTGAGAAATTAGGTACTTCTTTAATTTGGTCCTAAATAATTTTATGTTTTGAGTTTCATTTTTTATATCGATAGGGAGGCTATTAAAAATTTTTACTGCCATATAACGCACTCCTTTTTGATAGCACGATAGACTTGCCGATGGAGTATGAAAGTCAATTTTTTTGACGTGTATTTATGCTATGAACTGTTGAATTGTTGAATTAGTTACAAAGTTTTCACTATTACGTACGAGGAAGACTATTAATGAAAAGATATACTGACAAGCCATGGGCATTATTTGTAGTTTTTGAAAATAGTCCTACACGATTCCCTAGATTTGGCACCTACTATTATTCTAATTACTCTTTTTGTAATAGAAATATATTGTTACTATCTGTGGAATATCCCCAGAATATTATTCCAAAACTCATTACCGAGTGGAAGTATGCAAAGTATATTGTTTTTAAGGTATTGATATTTACTATCTTTTGCATAGATCTAATAGCAAAACAAGCTGAAATTAGTTTGGGGGTAATTTCTTTAATATGATTTTTCCAATTTAACACATTATCGATTTTTAAGCCAAGAAATTTGGTTGTTGTTTCTAATAGGGATCTATTGTTAATTATTGCGCTAGAAATTTGCGACGTTGAATTTGGACAGGATTTAAATTGAATTATGTTAGTTTTGTTACAATTTAATACTAATTTATTGACTGAGAACCAGTCACATATTTTGAAGAGAATTTCCTCTGTTGAAGATTGGAACGTGTTGGAGTTATTGGCTGTAATTACTATACTTGTGTCATCTGCAAATAATATGGGATGACCTACATCTTTTATAAGGGGGGCAAGATCATTTATAAACACTAGAAAAAGTAGGGGACCTAATATTGATCCTTGAGGAATTCCATTATTAATAGTTCCCCATGTCAATGTAGATTTCATAGTATACTTTTTAAGAAGCGAAGTATTCATGCATTTCAGTTGTTCAGATATGAACCCATTGCGATTAGGACTCCGTGATCGAGTGATAAGTAGGGACCGGATTTGTATGTAATATCAAGGTGTGAAATATGTACATATTTATGTAAGAAAAATAAGGTGAATATGTACCAAAATATGTAAAGTCATGAAAATATTTAATATCAATATCTGGCAGATATAGGATAGGTAAGACTCTCCAGTCGTGATTTCATAAAGCACCCGACTTTTTTACCGCACACTTGATACATTACTATTTTTCCATCTGTAATGAAAGCTTCGTCCATCGCAAACCATTATTTTATTTTTGTCGTTAGGGTTGAAGATACAGGGGCCATTTTAGTTAGTTAAAAGCAATAGATAAACTCACTTGCACTTTATAGGTATTGTAAGTACTAAAACTAGAGAACTGAGTTAAATGAATGACACAACAGTACTGCAAGCACTGTTTCGCTTTACTGGATTAGGAGAAAATAAGAGGAGATGTGGGACACATGCATTTTAGCTGCTCCCTGTAAGAAGCAAGTACTTACTAAAACTCAAACTTTAGGCATTTACAAACTGTTGTTTGAAAAGTGGTATTCCTGTCTCATTCAGAAGGGTAGGATTATTCCAACCGAGAACCATACTTTTTAATTGCTCATGTCACAAGTGATGGTATAAAAATTATTAGTATTTTTTATTAAAAAATCATTTGTTACCATACTAAGTAATAATAAATATAACTTCCCTTTAATTAATACTAATATCGACGTGTCATTGCTAAAAATAACACAATATTGTTATCAACATATTATTTTGTTCTGAATTCGTTCAAATCAATTGCTTTCAACATCACTGTCCTCTTTCTTTGAACCATACAGATACAATTCACTTTTTGACATTTTATTAATCAGTGTTTTGCTTACTTTGAAATTGAAACAGTCGCTTTTTCCTATATACCTCTTGGTATGGAGAAGTCCAATCGAATACCTTACTGTAATAATACCGGACAGCTGTATACTAGCAGCATTGACGTGAGTGCGAAATATCGCGGACCTGACATCTAGTGGAGCGGCGTGGAATTACGTCCACAAATACAAATATTAACATAGCGGGATTCGGACTATTGTTTAAAACGTGAGTTACTAATGTGGAATAATATATGAAACACTTAAGAAATATTGAATAGTATTTAATATAAAATTATTATCTTATATCAAAGCTGCATATTATGAGAAATATTGCATTCTTCATATTACTTACTTACAAATGGCTTTTAAGGAACCCGAAGGTTCATTGCCGCCCTCACATAAGCCCGCCATCGGTCCCTATCCTGTGCAAGATTAATCCAGTCTCTATCATCATATCCCACCTCCCTCAAATACATTTTAATATTATCCTCCCATCTACGTCTCGGCCTCCCTAAAGGTCTTTTTCCCTCCGGTCTCCCAACTAACACTCTATTTGCATTTCTGGATTCGCCCATACGTGCTACATGCCCTGCCCATCTCAAACGTCTGAATTTAATGTTCCTAATTATGTCAGGTGAAGAATACAATGCGTGCAGTTCTCTGTTGTGTAACTTTCTCCATTCTCCTGTAACTTCATCCCTCTTAGCCCCAATTATTTTCCTAAGCACCTTATTCTCAAACACCCTTAACCTATGTTCCTCTCTCAGAGTGAGAGTCCAAGTTTCACAACCATACAGAAGAACCGGTAATATAACTGTTTTATAAATTCTAAGTTTCAAATTTTTTGACAGCAGATTAGATGATAAAAGTTTCTCAACCGAATAATAACATGCATTTCCCATATTTATTCTGCGTGTCATTTATATTTGTTACTGTTGCTCCAAGATATTTGAATTTTTCCACCCCTTCGAAGGATAAATCTGCAATTTATATATTTCCATTTCGTACAATATTCTGGTCACGAGACATAATCATATACTTAGTCTTTTCATATTACTTTCCGTAATTGTTATATATTTTTTCTTTGGTTTAGTGAGACAAAATAAATACTGATATTAGGAATGAATTTACAATAATGCTTTATATACGCATTGCTGACAACTGCAAAGATAAAATTGATAGTAATCTGATGCTTGTAATAATTAGTAAAGGCATGTGGACAACAATAAAACTTAATTTGATAAATTTGGGAAAAATCACTATCCGAGTCACTGTCACCCATTCCGATGTGCACTTCCTTCACCTGACCTGAAATTCTTAGTACCTAATGTGATGTGATTATGAATGGTTGACTACAGAAACAGAAGTCTGGCTTATCTGCACTTTAAAATAACAGTTGTTCATTGATGAGTAGCGAGAAAGGGAAATATCGAACAGTCGAAGACAGAGATTTATATTTCCATTGTTTGTAGGCAATTAATTAAAGAAACTTGTCACTTTAGCATTCGCTTAATTTTTACTGTACTCATTGTTGACAGTGCTTTGTCGATGTTATGTATAGGATACTTTCTAAGCGATCGTATCTGACGTTGGTTATGTAATAAAGATTGAAATTAAGAAAGTTGGAAAATAATCGGTAGAAATTAAAATATTTCGGTAGATCGGTAGATAATGTGATTTCGGTAGATTACCGAAAAATCGGTAGGGTTGGCAGCACTGCCTGTATAACCCAGCTCGCCAGTAGTGATGAGTACCTCGCTAGTCTATTAAAGGCTGGTTCACAATAAACCGGAAACGAGAATCGGAACGAAAACGAAAACGGTAAAATTGTTAAAACGTGTACATTTAAATGTGAGCATTCACAATTAACGAAAAGCTTGCCGGAGCCCGGGATCGGGAACGGAGAGTTGGCCAAGTTTCAACTTTGGCGTTCACGTTTCCGATCACAGCCCACTAGATTCATTCTATTGCCATCTAAAAGCTATTTTGTTGTATATTTTGTAGCAAGAAGACCGTGACATAACCTATGCATTATTTTGTTCTGTGCTGTGCATCATGGAGCAAGTTTTATTTCATGACATTCTAATATTGAGTGTTGAGGAAAATCCTCACGTTTACGCCTCGTATAAAGATGAGAAAATGAAGGAGAATATGTGGCTTTCAATAGCTGCATCTTTGAACACGATCGGAAGCGAATCATATTTTATTACTGTATTGTTTGTATTACACACTACATATTCATGCTTCAATTCAATAATTACTGTTGTTCTATTACAAATGTTTCTTCTCTAATTATTTTACGTTATGGTAGACTTAAAATAGGTTGTGATAATAAAGATGCATGAGCATATTTGTAGGACCGTTGAAATTTTGAAGTTGGTTAACCTGTGTTTATGTTGGCTGCCTTGTACTCATGAGAGAACGCCATTGGTCAATTATATACAAATAACACCAGAATGCGTAATATCGACTTTACATATTGTTATTGACTTGTATATCGATATGCATAGTCGTCTACGTTCTCGGTTTATTGTGAACCAAACATTTTCATATTCACGTTCTCTGCTTCTCGTTTTCACTCTGGTTCTCGTTTCCGGTTTATTGTGAACCAGCCTTTACTTTTTGCAAGGGCCAAAATCCCTGATTCAAACTGTACAAGAATAATTAATATTCGTCAATCATATCATAAGTAATAGGAGGTTCCATAGATAAAGTGAGAAATTGTAAGTAAGAACTGATAAGAAGAAATTCTGGAATCACTCCCAAGTTTTCTCTGTAATTGCTTTACGGACTTAACATACATTATGAGAAGTTGTTAGCGAAGAAGTGTAAGAAATGAAGTTGAAATGACTCGTATTACGTAGACCATACATGGACACAATTTTCGGTTACGTGAGGCACTCGATTTGAAATAGTTTGTTTACTGGGAGAGGAGACTGCAGAGTAGGATGGGAAATATAAACTGCTGTGACCTGCGTCTCCGTATCGTATTCGCTAAGGCGGTCAGTGGCGAATTATTAGGAAAGCGCTTGGTTAACGTGAGACTGTCGCAAAACTTTTATTCAATTTGGGCAAATTTATTCGGCAGCTTTAATCATAAACCTCTTTACTGTTTCTCCGTCGGTGAATTGATTTAAATCACAGGCGAGAAATTGCGTAACTAGCCAATAATATTCCATCACGTTGTCTACGTTTATTTTCTTGAATATTCTGGCGTTTCTCAAGATTACTTAATAGATTTGCACGTTCTAGACCTAAAATAATGTCAGAAAATCATATTTCGTTTTCTACGCACATATGATTTTTTTTTATATAAATTTCTTTTGGAAATAATACATACGAACAACATTTACTTCCTCGTAGGCTACCTTTTAATGCAGCGTGTTTAAGGTATAATGTCGTATTTAGTATACTATTCAAATGTTAAGATCATAAGTTGTCTTCGGAATAGTACGAAAATTAACATTTAATTTGTCTTACCTTTAATTCAGCATGTTCTTTATGAAATAAGGAGTAATGTAGTTGTATATTAAATTTATTAATGCCTAATAGGATTTTCGAGCATAACATACATCATATTGTGACAGCGACGTGAGATTCGAACTCACGACCAGCGTCCCGCAAGAGAGAAGATCGCGCGGAGCACTTTGGGATGGCGCGCGGCGAAGAGGGGAAAGGGCCAACGCGGCGAGAAAGTGGAGAGAAAGTGCGCGCGCATCTGGTGCTGGTAGAGAGGAAAGGGCTCTGGATTTCTCTGGAGTGCCATCTCTAGAGACGCGTGGAACCTTCGAGGCTACGTCGCTGTGGTTATAAATTACGGACGCGAAGGAACGACAGCAGTTTGAGAGTTTTTCAGTTATTCAGTCAGTGAGTAAGCCAGAGCAAGCAAGCCAGCCGGAGTTCGACTCGAGTGTGCGTCCGCATCTGCGTCAGCATCCGAAGGCCTGAGTTCGAGTGCAGTGGCCGCAGTTGGAGGGACCCGAGTTCGAGTACAGTGAACTGTCTCTGAAGGTCTGTGGTTCGAGATACTGTGAACTCGAGTGACTGAGATAGAAGAACTGTGAACTGAGAACTGATAGTTCTGATTTGTAAATAGTGCTTTGTAAATATTAGTTAAGATTAACAGTTCATTGTTGTTCGTGCTAGTCCAAGTAAATTGTCATTGTCGTCGGTGGAGTGCTATAACAAATACTGTGTTGAGTGAAAATCCAATTGTTGCCGAGAGCGTTTAAGGCGAATTGTAGAAGGGAATTATTGTTGTGACGAATAAATTACATTGTTGTTACTAATAAAATTCACAATATGTTCTCCCCTTCTAAACAACAAAAAAAAACTCTTCCTCCCATTTCTCATGAAATAATTGTTTTCTAACGCGTACACACTGCTTTGATAATGCCATTATGCCACCACTGATATTGCTTATGAAACTGATATAGAACCTGCCGACGCCTAGGAGCTGCGTGAGGGAGGAACGGGGACTGTGAAGATGATGTCACTCAGAGCGATAAGTTCTGTGAAGGTCAGCGAGGCACAAATTCTCAAGTGAGGCACGATGCCCATCTCTGACGTAGACTATCTCTTTCGAAAATAAGAAATGGTCCCCAACAATCAATCATTTTACCACGGCTTTAAGTTCCAGTAATAGTGCATAAACGTGATTGATTGATATGCACAAGCTATGTGTTTACTACGATCGGAAAATAGGTGTTTTCCCCATCACTTACAAAGATTAGTAGAAGAAAGGATATTAGTATGTCCAATTTCACTAAACAGGGCTTCACGATGCAGATTGGCCCGTTCCTCCGGATTTCAGCGCTGAGGTCGCCAACCTATCGATCGGGCGCTCCAGTCCGGGGTCATAACCCGATCTGCAGTCGACCGCCAGACCGTGAAATCATTGCCAAAATAACACGGCAAATCAATGCGTGCATCTCCTGCATCGGTGCAATGCAATCTGTTCGATTCATGTCAACAGACCCCGGCTTACAAAACGTAGAGCACAGTTTTTGTGCGAGATCGTGCGTATTTGCTTGTTTTCCGCACAGAACCAATACGCGGTAAGTGTGAAATACCACATTCAGTATTCCCAACGTAACACACATAACAATTTCCCTCTTCTTACCGCTTAAGCGCGACATTCATTTTACTGCTTTAGGCTTTTAACATATTATTTTTAGAGACGTTTAACATAGTAATAATTATAAATTGAAACTTACCACTGCAATTTCACCTAAATTGCAATGTTAATTATTGTTTTTAAATATTTGCAAAAATTAAGTAAAGTCTACTACTCCACGAAAGCTATTGTATTCCTGGTACAAGTAACATTAAGGAAGCCGTGAAAAAATCAACAAGACTCCAGATGCCGATGTTATTACTGCAATATGTTATATAAATAATATTGTTAAAATATTAAAATGAAAAAATAAATCATTACATAACCTTACCGTTTGTTTTAAGTTCGCATTTATAGACTGGGGGAGAAAAAAAGACAGACGTATATCACGGCCTGCTGGAGTATAGATATTTTTGTTTTCTAAAGTTGCCGTCATTAAACAGAAACCAAGATGGAGATTTCATTGCAACTAATTAGAAATTCGTCTTTCAGGTATGTAATAAACGATCTTCGCACAAAATAATGTACGATACACGAGCGGTATGTTTGTTTTCATGTTCTCGGAAATTAAAAAAGCTCAACTACGTTTCGCTTTTTCAATCTTTTCCTCGAACATGAAAACGTCAACATACCGCTCTTGTAACGCATATTACTATTGTGTTCAAGTGACGTATTGTGGAATCATGGACGACTGTAGTATCTTTTGGTCGGAGCTTCTTTCTTGTTGGATGCATAATTCATAGTGGAGTACTTTAGAGAAGCTGGCACTCGATATATTTAACACTAGGATTATCACTTTCTATCCATCACCGATAAAATTAAATTTCTATCGTTTTTAAATGGTTATATAGCGACGCCGTATCAAATGTTCGATTGTCTAGAACAGACCTGCACAAACGGCGCTCATTGAGCCGTCTAACAGCTCGCCGGAAAAGTACGTCGAAATGACGTAGACCTACTATAGGTAGAGGATAGTCCACGCAGCTATTGTCTTACCATCGGATCTATGCCCCTTCAGCGCTGTCGTCGTTCTTGGAAAAGTTAACGCCTCTACTCACCCCATTCCACCCGTTTCTCTCCCACTACGTCAAACAGCAGGCCACGAATCTTTCCGAATAGGGATGTTGCCAAACTTTCGTCAAACAGTGTCATGTCTCTTGAATATTGCTTATAATACTGTAAGGTTAATTATTACTTATTCATAATTTAATTTAAGTAGGTCTAATGACGCTGATTGACTTATGCAAAATGCTATTACTTGCTTAATGATATTTCTTTCACCACTCCGTGCTACAGTATTCATGTTGAGTTGACAACACTGGACTGCAAGTGCAAATAAACTGTCCCGCAAGAAGGCTCAAAATTGTGAATAGTCGGGGAGAGAAAGTGAGAGGGATAGAAAAGAGAGAAATAGGAATACAGGGAGAGAAATGAATTGCCGAGGCTGAAAAGGAATTAGGGTTCAGTTCGCATATCTTACGGGGACACAGAACCGATGGTCGGACTATATCTGTTGTAGTGTGTATTATCAGTACCTATTTCACGTTACCTATCTACGGCTACATAACGACATATAAAATACGGAAAAGTGATCATCAGGCGAATTCTTTCAATATTGCATGTGAAAATGTTTATTTTTTCACAACAGCTGGAGTCAATACTTATCTGCCACAAAAATTTGAAAGAAAGAGGAAAACATAATATAATGCGTCATTACTACTCCACACATAGAGATACGATGGTTTTGTTGGCGAAGATCGCAGAAAAAAGGTTCAGGAGTTGAAAGTTTCATTATTACATGAGGTAGGGTACATTAGAATTTATTAATATTCAATAATTTAAATATCTCTCTTCAGGGAAAAGGTCAGCTCATTGTTGATATGTTGAATAAATTACGGGATTTCAGTCGTAAACTTACACTTTTCGTAAGTCAGTTTCGGGAAGGTAATATGGCTCACTTTCGAACGATAGAAACTGCTCGTGATGAAGCCATGTTAAACGATTATGTACAAATATTAATTGAAATTCAAAATTAATTTAATTCCAGGTTCCAAGATCTTGCCTTATTTGGAAAAAAGTTTAAAGTTACAATAATAAATTCCTTCAACACCAGTTGAAACAGTGTCATACGATTTACAGCTTGAGCTTACTCATCTTCAATGTGGCCTAAGGACTAAAGATGTTTGAGTAATACTACTAGTCTGTTTGAATTTTACAAGACTAAACCTCAGCAATAATAACTACGACTACACAAGCTGGCTGTGAAAATGATTGCTATATTTAGCTCGACATTTATATTCGTGAGCAACTGTTTTCTATTATCAACTTTAATAAAGGCAGGCATCGAACATCTGTAACTGATGTTTCATTACGATCAGTACTGTTCCTTTCAGCTGCCAACTGCATAAAACCCCATTTTGATGTACTAATAAATAAAAATATGACAAAATGTTATTGTATATGTAAGTAGCTCTAGAGTTTCCATTATTTCTTTATTAACTAATAACGGTCAAAGATAGTTTTGTAAACACTGAACGGGAATTCATTTCATGAACACTCATACTAGTACTTTTGTGTACCTTTCGTACGAGATCACCCCCTTCTTCCAGTCCACCCTTATACAGAGAGCAGACAATATCTGCATTCCGCTCTCGAGCTGTGAGCCGACTCGGAGAGCGCAAACCTTGTGCAGGCCTGGCTAACATCTATGGAATTAGTGATAGTGAATGAGTTCGATGATTTTCAATGAGATTACTTGACATTCCCCATACAGTTGGTACAAACTTTGGAGAAAGGTAACTAGGTAATTTTCCCTAACGTGATTTGAATCTACACCGGAAATCAGTTTCGCAGTTCAAGTTCCGCTCGCTATTCCTATACCATGTCCGTAACCTGAAATATTCTCTTAACTGGAAATGTAACAAATGCAATTTTTGAAATTTACATTAACATGTACGATATATTATGTATATGCAATTATAATTATAGTATCCTAGTTTTATTAATATCTAGCCGGTGTCAAAGACGACGCTTTCGCTTCAAAATATAAGATAAGAGACTGTTTATTGATTAGGCCTTCTCAGATGCCACTTCAATCACAAGGAACTGTAACATAATTTTGTGCGAGATCGTGCGTATTTCCTTGGTTTCCGCACAAAACCAATCCGCGGAAAGTCTAAAATTCCACATACAGTATTCCCAACCCAACACACATAACAATTTCCCTCTTCTTACCGCTTAAGTGACATATTGATTTTACTGCTTTAGGCTTTTAACATATTATTTTTAGAGACGTTCAATATAGTAATGATTATAAATTAGAAACTTACCACTGCAATTTCACCTAAATTGCACTGTTAATTATTGTTTTTAAATATTTGCAAAAATTAAGTAAACTCTACACTAAAGTTACTGCATTCGAGATTAAGGAAGCCGTGAAAAAATCAACAAGATTCCAGATGCCGATGTTATTACTGCAATATGTTATATAAATAATACTGAAATAATTATAGTTTTTCTTAGAGCAATCATTACTGTAAAACAAAATGTAACTTCCCTATTGAAGATAAGCTCTCAAAATTACGGAGAGAAATTTGTAATTCTATAAAACAATGGCAGTTCAAAAATGTCTGCGCATAAGGATTAAAAATTTCTTGAATCAAAATTCAGTAAAATAACGAGGATATCATGTCAGAAGGGTGTATCAACAAAACTGCAATTTTACAGTAGAGCCATTAAAAAGATGGAATTACTTTTCCTTTCCTTGTCTACACAAGAGGGTATTTTTTTTGCTTCTTTCTCATGTCCATTCTAATTCTCAAACGATTGTTTTCGTACATAAAAGGATTAGATTACAAATAAGTTATCTCAATATGCGAAGATCTGTTGATACGCCGCACAGTGGTCTAGAATGCAAATTTAGCGGGACATATCAATAACTTTTCAGCTACATAACAGATTTTTATGAAATTTTACACGGTAGTTACAGGTAGCATATATGTTTTGTATGCAAGCTCTCGTTACGTTGGTATAAGGGGAACTACCCCTTATAGGGGGGCGCATTTAGACAAAATTAGAAACTTTTCTCCTATCTGACAGATTTTTATGAAATTTTACAAAGCAGTTACAAGTAGCATATATGTTTTGTATACAAGCTCTGATTACGTTCGTATAAGGGGAACTACCCCTTATAGAGGGCGCAGTTAGACAAAATTGATAACTTTTCTCCTATGTAACAGATTTTTATGAAATTTTACAAAGTAGTTACAGGTAGCATGTATGTTTTGTATACAAGCTCTCGTTACGTTGGTATAAGGGGAACTACCCCTTATAGGGGGGCGCAATTAAACAAAATTAGTAACTTTTCTCCTATTTGATAGATTTGTATGAAATTTTACAAAACAGTTACAAGGAACATATATGTTTTGTATACAAGTTCTGATTACGTTGGTATAAGGAGAACTACCCCTTTTAGGGGGCACAATTAGACAAAATTAGTAACTTTTCTCCTATTTAACAGATTTTTATGAAATTTTACAAAGTAGTTACAGGTAGCATGTATGTTTTGTATACAAGCTCTCATTACGTTGGTCTAAGTGTAACTACCCCTTATAGGGGGGCGCAATTAGACAATATTAGTAACTTTTGTCCTATGTAACAGATTTTTATGAAATTGTATACATTAGTTACACTTAGTACATTTGATTTGTGTACAAACTCTGTTTACGTTGGTATGAATAGAAGTGCCCCATACAGAGGGATGCATTTAGACAAAATCTTATAGGGGGTAAATGTAACATTTTAGGTACTATTGCACCTTTTGGACACTCGGAAAGCTTATTTGGTACATAATTAACAAGCTGTCATCTTGAATTCCCTGAATTATACTGCGGAAGCAGATTCGGCTCACAGATATTGAAATAACTGCAATCGAGAAAAATTGCACTACTGCACCTCGAAAGAATAGTGCTCATAAATGATTACTTCCGCAAATCTGCGCACCTTAAGACTAGATTTAAAATAGAGGTAAATAGTGGAGGAAGTGAATAAAAAATCATGTTTGGACGAACCAAAGGGGGATTTTTTTTCTCTACCTTAGCAAAGTCTGCACTCAATGGTTATATTTATATTTTGTCCCGTGTCCATTGATGCTAATTTGACATGCTATAATAACATTAAATGTAACACAAACAAACAGTGTTACATAGCTAAAGAACTACTTGACATGTTGATACCAAATATGAATGGAATCGACCACTCACAACAGAGTTACAGCACAAAGAAAACGGCAGACTCGCGGCGCTTGCTGAGTAAGAATGCTGGGTGGCGAAATGTGGCATGTTACCGGCTTCTTATCTCGCTATGCAGCCACCTCCGCTGATTAAGATTATCAATTGAGTGTTACTCAGTTATATAGGAAAAATAATTTAAGGGTTTAATTTCATTTTTTTACATGTCATTTTTCTGCATTTGTCCTCCTAAATATGGATTTTAGACCACTGTGCGCCGTTCTGGCATGATGCTCTCGATATAATGTATATGCAAAATATGTCATCCAAGTGTTTATTTATATACAAGTTGAAATGGATCTTAATTCGTTAACAAGAATTATTTCAAAGCATATCACTTCTACATGTTTTGTAATAGGCCTATGCATTTTTTTATATGTTGGGCGCGATTTTTATTCGTTCTCATCAGACGATTGTCTCGTTTATTTTTGTTTCCGATACTCTCTGCGTGTTACAGTTGAAGAAGAATAGAAACTGTGGTGATTTCCTTCGTAGAAGAAATGTCGATGAAGTTCTTTCATTGTATGTGAAGCAGGCTAATAGAAAATAAGAAACTTTTAAGATTACATTTACCTTCGTCTTCAGGTGTCGAAAGAGAAGCTAAATGGAAATGTTACTCTTAGACAGTTGTAAATGGCTAAATCCATTCAACTGAAACCTCTTGTTCTAGATACCTTCTTGAAATGTACATGTTTACTCTCCAACCTACCTCCTTTAAATTTTGCTTTTTTCTTTGACCAAGTTAAACGTCAATCGGTCTGGCTGAGAAACTGGAGGTGAAGAGGACCGGGTGTCGTTTGCAGCTGCAATCCCATGCAAACTGCTCTATCTTTTCTGCGCGTCCACAAAGACTTCATTCTACCTTCTGAAGAGGAGTTCATTATTGTGTACTTCGCCATAAATTTAAAATGTTTGTCGCACCTGTTTGGCTTGCACCTTAACCCCCTCGACTTTTAACCTCACCGCCTCCATGCTTGTGTAAACACGTGTGTATAAACACGGAAGTGACATGAGTTCTGTGAAGAAACACTGAGGGCCCATTCACAACTTTTCAGACGATGATTTTATAAATGTACAGTGCCCGACTTTCAAGTTGGCATATACAGGGACATCATTTTATTTTTACTTGCATTTTTATTGTACCTGCATTTCTGAATGTACTTCACTCCCACCCCTTCACTAATGTCCTTGCTCCCGTCAGACACACAAACTTACGGCCGCTGTTGCATTCGAAGTCTTCAAGCAGTGAAGTAAACACTGCAGTGTGTAGTGTGTTTCAGAAATATGGTTGCGTTTTCTATAGAAGAAAGAACCTATATTAAATATATCGTACTAAAAAATTATATTCAAGAAACGATAAATTCAATTTCATAGAATATGCTTCAAAATGTTTTTAATAATATGCGTACTGAATTGAAGCCTGCATTGTAATGAACGGCAACCATTTTCAGCAACTTGTTTAAAAATTCAGATTAGCTTTTTTGAATTGAGGTGCCTAGAAGCAAAGGAATGCTAGTGACATTTGTAATAACATGAGTTAAGTGCATCCAGTGTAAGCTAAAGTATCTAAAATTTTAGTGGCAAAGGAATATTTTAATCGCATCGCACATTAAAATTTAAATAAAAAATTTCACCGATTTTACGAAAGCTTAAATATTTAAACCCCATTTTCTCAAAAGTAACTTAAGTGCACTTACAGCCCTTTAATTATGACCCCCTCAATTTAAATGCACTCTCTATATTGTATGATAACATCAATAATTAAAATGCTAAATAAAGTAGACATTACATAACGAACATAGCCGCCTGAAAAGTTGAGTTTTTGAAAAAAAAAATGTTACTACTCTACTGTATTTTGATAAATTCCGTAAAAGTGATGATCAAACTGAAAATCGTAATATCGTATTTCCCTGCAACATAAATGGATACACTACTTTCATCTCCTCCTATACCTAATAAAATGATTTGTTTACATATTGCACTAGTAACATCAAACTCCTGTAATGGAAGGGGGAAACAATGTTTCCGAGTATAGCCAGGTTAATGTTAAAAATGTTGATAAAAATAAAGTGATGTCCCTGTACAGTATGTAAAGCTGGGAGATTCGTCGAGTTCGTAGCTTCATTTGGAATTTTATTAATCATGGTTTAACGTTACGAAGTAATTGGTAACTGTTGAATTGTATAGGCTTCTGTAATCCTGATTGTCCTCTAAAATTAGATACAGTATTCACAAAACTTCAGTTTTGCGGGAATTGTTATTTTTACGTTTATTTCGGCCAATATAAGACTGTACTTATACAGGGTGTTAAAAAGTATCAATATTTTTGGAGATGTTAGTGTGCATCAAAACAAGAAAATAATGTCTAATAAACATGGGTCCTACAACATATACTTTCTGAGATCTCAATAGTTGTTCATAGGAGGTGCTCAATGTGACATCCATTCATGGCAATGCATTTCTCTGCCCTTTGGCGTAAGGAATCACGCACTTTTTAAATTTGATCTGGTTGTTCTTTATAACCAAAAGTCTAGAGGATTTAGGTTTGGGGACCGAGCAGGCCAAGGTGTGGGGCCTCCCCAATCAATCCAGCGGTCCTGAAATGTCAGCGTCAGGTGTTCACGCTCACTGCGGGAAAATGTGCTGGTGTGCCATCATGCAAGAACCACATCTGTAGTCTTTGCTGACATGGAACTTACTTCGCAAGGCAGGCAATACGTTAATAAGAAAGTCCTGATAACGAGCTCCAATTAATCTCTGTGGTGGCAAGTATGGCCCTATTAATCTATCATCAAGAACGCCTGCCCATACGTCGATAGAGAATCGGTGCTGATGCCTTGTTTCTTCAACTGCATGGGCATTTTCATCAGCTCACACGTGCTGATTACGAAAATTCACAACACCATCTCTGCTGAACCCCGCTCATATCCGCAACCAAACTTTTGTTTTCAGTATTCTATGCCAGGTATGTCAACTACGGTATGATTATCTGGTAGTCTGCTGTATTGTACGGCAGAAAAATGCATTGCCATAAGAGGACATCACATTGAACACTCCTATAAACAAGTGTTCAGATCTCAGAAAGTAAGTGTTGTAGGACCCATGTCGATTAGACATTTTTTCTTGTTTTGATACATACTTTCACCTCCTATAATATTGGATACTTTTTTAACACTCTGTATAACATTTAACATATGTTTAGCCTACTAGCACATTCTAGTGATTGTGAACCGGACTCGTGATCCGAGATTGTGAGCGGACTTGCGTTCGAAATCTGCTTGAGCCAATTACTTTATTAAGTTTTTTCCCGACTGTGAGGCGAATGCTATGTACAAAGTTCTCTGTATGTGACACCATGGGACGTACATAAACGTTACTTCCCACAGCGTGTCCGTAGTACACGCCGAAATTCAAGGGCGTCTGTCTGGCGTTGCATGCGTTTAGTTGACCTTAGTCTGCCGTGAGCTTCTGAAGGGATTACTCATTCGTGCTTAGTGTAGTAGAAGTTATTGTGTGTGTTTTTTTTTCTGGTTGTTCAAGTATAATGTATATAATTTTGCAGCGAGTTTTGTAGGTTTAAGTTACACAAAAAGTAATATTTGTATTCTAGGTCATTAGTTATCTCGTGAAACCAAATATATTCGCGCGCTGTACCTCACAGTAAGAACCTTATGGTGGGGGTAAGCGAGCTAGCTATCTTACAAGTCGAAGCGTACCGAGGGAGGGAAGCTTCTCAGTCCACATTTTCCTTCCCCTCAAGCGCAAGTAGGTTTCACGAGATACCGAATAGCCTATAGAATGTCCGACAAGTCATTTCGGACATTCCGCAGGACATTAGTCGAATATTTCAGAACAATAAAGAATAAAGGCTTATTGAAGCAGAACACACTTTTGTATATCTCTTGCGGTACAGGTTAGATGACTGTGTAACTCAGCCGTGGCGAAAAGGCCATGGTGCGCCGAGCCACTGTGTAAGCTGCAACGTGCATAGCACCTATGGAGGGAGGCGGACACCCGAAGGGGAAGTTAATGTTTAGGACGTGTAACGAAGAAAGAAATGAACAAGAAAACATAGGACACATTATCACAACCTAAAATTAACTGTCTTCAGAATGTCTCTGCGACAAAGTTTCAAAATCAGGAATTATTCACTTACTGCCAATCGTAGTTGATCACGAAGGTATTTGTCTGTCAGTCGTGATCTAAATTTGATTTTTACTATTTTCATTGTTGAAAATAATTTTTCACAAACGTAAGTTACAGAGAACATGGCTTCAACAGAGCAAGCGACAGAACGAAGCTTCAAATATTTTTTTCCAAAGATCTGAAAAGTTCAATATCTGTCAAGTCCTTACATCTAGCTTTCATTTAACATCACATTGTAAATCTGTGAGTTTAAATTGAAAATCTAACCGCATTATTCGTACATGTGCTGTAAAAGAATAGACGTACAGAGATGATAATGATAATAATAATAATAATAATAATAATAATAATAATAATACTTAACCTTTTAATGTTTCATCAGTAACATGTAGTAACTTATAATGCCGTTTTATGTTATACAATCGTTTTCCTAGTAATATTTGTGAACAAATCATACATTTAATATTTTCATCATATTGTAGGCAAAAGAATGCATCCTCCCATCCTACTTGAAACTTTCGTTTTTATAGAGGTACATGGTTTCGAGAGAGACATTGCGACGATACGCCACTCGCAGGTCCGAGACAAATACAAATAGAACGGAGTTTGACTCCAGTGAGTGAGAGGGTGGGGGTTGTAGGTAGAAAGCGAGAGAAAAGCACTGCGAGCCACAATGTGCTCGTGAGTCGCATTTTCGCCGCGAGTGTAACTTATTCAATTTTAAGTCGTTTATAAATATAGTCTAGTATTTATTTTTCCTATAGAAATTTTATTAATGTTTAATGGGATTTTTTGTTATGATGTCAGTGGTAGATAACATTGGCTAAAGGTGTAAAGAAATACGAGAAAGTAGGTATGCTCCAGCATTATCTTTATCTAGTACAAATTCCACTTAACTCACCGGGTTTGAATCCGGGTTTCGCATGTAGAAAGTCATTCAGGTAGCCATTCAGGTACGATGTGTGATAGGCATTTTTTAATATTAATGTTAATTTTCACATATATGTTTTAAAATATTGACGATTCCTTTTCAGTTCAATTATATATTTTGGGAGACTTCCGTGTATAATCCATTAAGTGACACTAATAAAATAGACGCATGGATGGGCATCGTGCCTCACTTGAGAAATAGTGCCTCACTGACCTTCACAGAGCTTATCGCGCTGAGTGACATCATCTTCACAGTCCCCCCCTTCCTGCCTCAAGCAGCTCCTAGGCGTGGGCAGGTTCTATATCAGTTTCATAAGCAATATCAGTGATGGCATAATGGCATTATCAAAGCAGTGTGTACGCGTTAGAAAACGATTATTTCATGAGAAATGGGAGGAAGAGTTTTTTTGCTGTTTAGAAGGGGAGAACATACGATGTATGTTTTGCTCGAAAATCCTATTAGGCATTAATAAATTTAATATACAACGACATACTCCTTATGTCATAAAGAACATGCTGAATTAGAAGGTAAGACAAATTAAATGTTATTTTTCGTACTATTCCAAAGAAAATGTATGATCTTAACATTTGCATAGTATGCTAAATACGACATTATAGCTTAAACACGCTGCATTAAAAGGTACGAGGAATTAAATGTTGTTTGTACGTATATTTTCCAAAATAAATTTATAAAAAAAAATATTAAATGTGCGTAGAAAACGAAATATGATTTTCTGAAATTATTTCAGGTCGAGAACGTGCAAATCGATTAAGTAATCTTGATAAACGCCAGAATATTCAAGAAAATAAACGTAGGCAACGTGATGGAATATTATTGGCTAGTTACGCAATTTCTCGCCTGTGATTTAAATCAATTCAATGATGGAGAAATAGTAAAGAGGTTTATGATTAAAGCTGCCGAATTAATTTGCCAAATTGAATAAAAGTTTTCGAGTCTCTCACGTTAACCAAGCGCTTTCCTAATAATTCGCCACTGACCGCCTTAGCGATTACGATAAGGTGACGCAGGTCACAGCAGTTTATATTTCCCATCCTACTCTGCAGTCTCCTCTCCTAGTAAACAAACTATTTCAAATCGAGTGCCTCACGTAACGGAAAATTGTGCCCATGTATGAAATAGAGTATACCTCTGCTCTTTCTCTCCCCTGTAATCTGAGACGTGTATGCAGGTGGCATGCAGCACTTTGCATGTGCAACTATTATTAACACATAATGAGTCATTCAGTGCAGTGGAATCTTGTTTTCATGTTCTGTGAACGTTATGTGCACGTGTAGACTATTGTTTCATTAGTGTCAACGTTGGTGATAACCTTTGCAGTAAATGAAAACATGAGTAATGTTTGTATTAGGAGTCATACGACTACAACAATCCATACTACAGTACAGCCACTTTTAAAAATGTAGACAGGTATTTATACTTATGATGGTAGTGTTTTCTGAATTCGGGCTCTTACGAAGCATATTGAAGAACGAGAGGAGGGGGGGATGATGATGATGGTTCTGAGAGAAAAGTAGAAGAGAAATATTGAATACTAGCCGTACCCGTGCGCTCCGCTGCACCTGTTAGAAATAAATATAAAGTAATTACATAATTAAAATAGGACGTTTGATCCAGGGAACAACTTTTACAACAGCGCAACATAATCTGCTTCGCTCATTACCCAATTTTTTTGCATTGCATTTATTGCATATATATTTTATGTATTTTAACACGATTCAATTGAGCATAGTTAAAATTTGAATTATAAAATAATGGTTTGCTAAGCTAACGTACTATTACTGCATACTAAATCAATACACTCTCGTTGTTCGTTAATTCTCTGAGATTAAAATGAGTGTACATAAATATTATTTTAAGAAATATAGAAAACGAATGTACAAAATAGCCTATCAAATTTTCTGTGCATAAGAAGCTATTTTAATCTTACCTGTCCTCGATTTACTCAGACGTTACTGTAATAACATTATAGCACTACACTTTCAAATGGTGAAATAATAATTAATTATACAAATCGGTTAATTTAGCTTCTGATACTACTTCATACGAACACAGAAACATTCTCTGTAGGCTATGTTTAATAGCTTTCGATTGTTGATGTCCAAGGCCCCTGTTTCGATTGTTGTTGTCCAAGGCCCCTTATAGACGAAGTCATTTGTTCTTAATTCATTGCACCGTCTTAGATGGCGTTATTTTAATTTTAAAATTCATTTATCTCATGAAATATCAGTCCTATCAAAATTTTGTAAAGGATAAAACTTATCGGAAATCATTTTTAAAGAAACTTTTGTTATGTAACAGTTTTCACAAAAATCAATAATAAGCGAGATATTTCGATTTATTTAATTCAGGCCCCCTTATAACCCCCCTTTTAAATAAAGTATTTTGAATGCCATATAGCCTAAAATCTAAGTTACAACGAACTTAATTTATATTCCAATTTTCATATAAATCGGTTCAGCCATTATCGCGTGAAAAGGTAACAAACATACAGACAGACATACAAACAAAAATTTCAAAAAAGCGATTTTCGGTTTCAGGGTGGTTAATTATATATGTTAGGACCAATTATTTTTGGAAAATCGAAAATTAGAAGAAACATTTCGGCTACAGATTTATTATTAGTATAGATTTTACCTAAAATTTGCTAACAATTCATGGTTTGGAAATTTGTAACGAAATTTATAATGTTAACGAAACAAAACGCAAGAGTTAAATTAGTTTCCAAGTATTTACTTTCAACGGCTACTCTCGTAGCTCCTGAAGTCATCACTAGGGAGCCGATTTTTATGTGCTAAAAAATTTAAATATATTTATTTTTATATGCTAAAAAGTACGAAAATATTTGCTAAAAATAAAAAAAAAATATTTATTTTAAATATGACAAAAATACCTTACTTAGATTGGGGAAAAAAAAATGTTACTAGGTACTCACCCACCACACTTGAGTGCTAGTAGTTGGCCGAGAATTGCAGTGAACAACAAAGGTCATCTCCAAATTCTCCATCACAAATGCATGCCGATTATCTCTGAACAACGACTTATACTGTGAAAACGATCTTTCCATATCACAGGACGTCAGACGTGCATATTTAAAGAGAAGAATGTCACAAACACAAACACCGTCAATTTCACCTACAGGTATACCCTCCAATACTTGAGCAACTTTACACATTTTTTATATCCACTGTTTTTCCCAAACACATTCTGGAATTTGTGTCTTAGTAATTGTGCTTCTGAACCTGGTAGCGCACCTCCCTGTTTCAGACAACAGGTTTTTGGATGTTTCGAGTTTTTTATGGTGTCTCACAAAAAGCTTAAATTTGCTAATAGGAAAGATAAATCGTTTTTTAAAAACCATCTTTCAGTATATCTTGAAGGATATCGATTGACGAAGCCCGGTAACAGGGAATCACAACAAGATATATTGCCTCACTTGATGGACATTAACGAGAGGCGAGAGATTTGTTTAATTTAAATAATGTTCATACCCGAGCTCTTATCTGTTGTGTTTCACAAACAAAGCGTGGAATGAAATCATCTTCAGCAACAATAAACATTCCTAATAATGAGTTGCAAGATCTTTCCTCCTTGTCCATGTTAATTTATTCTCTAATAATAACACTGATATGCTGCCTAGCAGTTCTCAGAACTTAAGGCGATACTATTACGAAAATGGATCACGGATACACCACACAGCGCTTAGAAACACGAAGCAACCAAGAATTCTTAAAAAGATAACGTACTTCTGAGTGACATAATTGATTTAGTTTTAAAATGTTTAAAAGTTCTTGTAAAAAATTATTTAAGTAAAAAATTCCAAGATTTATGTGTTTATAATAGATTTCCTGAAAATATGAATTTTTGTGAAAAGACGTGTTTTTATGTGAAATAAAATTAGAGTTTTAAACTTGAAACTTCATGTTCGGAATTTTTAACTTTGTTAATTGTGTTTTATCACACGCAAAAATAATATTTAATTACATAGAAATCCGCTCCTTAGTCATCACCAAAGCTCGGAACTTGGGGACTTGTGTCTTTGAACGTGGCTAAGCGACCGGACTTCAATGTCAACACACTCCCGCTTCCAGCACGGAGATACTGTCAGGTCTGCTGTAAAAGTGGTTTCTGACTGGAACAACATATTGATAGTATTATGGTAGGTTGAAACACGTAATTTTACACCATATATAATAAAAATAAACATGAGAAATTTATCAAATTTACTGTTCTGCTCTGTACATTTTATTACAGTGTATGACTACGTACATTCCAATATTTTCAAACCCTTAACTTCATCGCTGATATGAAACAAGAAAAACTTATTTCCAAGTCACATGAAGTGACGGGAGAAAACTTATAATACTGAATGTTTTCACTGTCATTGTTTTCTGTTTGATTTTGAGCAATTGCTAGCTGATCTCGTATGTGAGAAAGATAAGTATATCCTAAATTTTTCTCAAAAATAGTTTTCAATTTGTTCTACGGTAGGTTCCTCTGCTACTTGATCCATGGCTATGGACAAATTTTCCACTAATTTAAGGGACTGTAATGTCTTTCAATGAATGCCGGTTTCCAGCCTTTAGTTTGTGTGTAGCACAACTTACAAAATATAAACTCTCCATTCGAAGAAAATAATGTATCTCCTTCGAATTCCTCCACGAAATTCTGTACCTAAAGTTTACAAAAATGTATTTTGAAACTTGTATAATATGCATTCGAATAACACGTATTTTCTAATTCCTCATATAGACCGTTTATCTGTAATTCTCTGAATGTCATTGTATTCGACATGCCACAGTTTCTTCGTCCGTCTTCCTGTCATTCGACGTGACCACTTTCTTAGTACACACGACTGTCCCTGAGCACTTGCAGCGTGAGCTTTGTGTACGTTGTACCTGTAACCTTACTCATGCACATGAAACACAAGTCCCCAAGTTCCGAGCTTTGGTCATCACGCTGGATACACTGGCCGAAATTTGTTCTCCCTGAAGACTCGAACCAGGCGCATTCCGTAACGCGAGTTCTGGCAGGACGACGATACGGCACGGGACGATTAGTAGTACGTTTTAATCTCCCGCGAATGTGCAAAGCGACTTTGTTCTCAACGTAATTTTTCGTATGTGAGATTGTTTGTAATGATTGAATGTCAGTTGTAAGGTTGCGTTTGTTTACTTTCAGATTCCGGAAGTGTAGCCCCGATGAAGCTGGAAAATCCTGAAAGAAAGCGCTGAAGACAGGAAAGAGTTCGTCTTCCAACGACTGAGGTATTGAGGTAACGAGCAAAGAATTCCCTCATGTTGTCTATAATTAATGACTTCATGTTGTTTCTGTATTGACGTTCGCGGTTGTAAGTGGCTCTGACATGCCTGGTAGCTGTTTTACTTTATGTAGGCTGGGTTTTACTACACCACGTGCATACGACACCTCTTTCATAATTAGACGAAAGATGAAACGGAAGTCTAGAATGTTACCAAGTTACTAATGAAAGTCCTTATCTGTAATTGATGAGTATCGCGATTGGGATAATGAATGCAGTTTCTGCTAATAATCATTAGTAGAAGAAACCGTTATTAATAAAACATCACCACCACAATTATAATTATCACCACCACAATTTATATTTTTATCACTACCATTATCATAATTACCCCCACGTTCACCATTACCATAATCATTCCCACCACCACTGCAATGATCATACCAACTTCACTGCCATTATCATTACCACCAATACTGCTATATTCATTATCACCACCATTGCTACAATCATTACCACCATCAGTGCCATAATCATTATGACCACCATTGCCATAATTATTACCACCACTGCCATAATCATTACCACCACAACTGCCATAATCATTACCAATACCATTGTAATGATCACTACCACTACCACTGCCATAATCATTATGACCACCACTGCCATAATCATTATGACCACCACTGCCATAATCATTACGACCACCACTGCCATAATCATTACGACCACCACCACTGCCATAATCATTATGACCACCACCACTGCCATAATCATTATGACCACCACCACTGCCATAATCATTACGACCACCACTGCCATAATCATTACGACCACCACCACTGCCATAATCATTACGACCACCACCACTGCCATAATCATTACGACCACCACCACTGCCATAATCATTATGACCACCACCACTGCCATAATCATTACGGACACCACCACTGCCATAATCATTACGACCACCACCACTGCCATAAGCATTACGACCACCACCACTGCCATAATCATTATGACCACCACCACTGCCATAATCATTATGACCACCACCACTGCCATAATCATTATGACACCACCACTGCCATAATCATTATGACACCACCACTGCCATAATCATTATGACCACCACCACTGCCGTAATCATTATGACCACCACCACTGCCGTAATCATTATGACCACCACCACTGCCGTAATCATTATGACACCACCACTGCCGTAATCATTACGGACACCACCACTGCCATAATCATTACGACCACCACCACTGCCATAATCATTACGACCACCACCACTGCCATAATCATTATAACACCACCACTGCCATAATCATTACGACCAACACCACTGCCATAATCATTACGAACACCACCACTGCCATAATCATTATGACCACCACCACCACTGCCATAATCATTACGACCACCACCACCACTGCCATAATCATTACGACCACCACCACCACTGCCATAATCATTATGACCACCACCACTGCTATAATCATTATGACACCACCACTGCCATAATATTACGACCACCACCACTGCCATAATCATTATGACCACCACCACCACTGCCATAATCATTACGACCACCACCACCACTGCCATAATGATTACCAGCAACACTGCCATAATCATAACCACCACCGCTGCCATCATCATCATCACCACCACCAATATAACTACGATCATCACCGTCACCATTATCCTCAATACAATGTCATGGTCATGATCTTCGCATCATCACCATGGCTCTTGGCCGGTTTGAACCGTGAATATCTGTTCTGATGAGAAGCTGATAACCGCTAATATTACGACACATAAGTGGTATAACATTTCTTTGGTTTTGATTTAGAAAGAAGCAGAATATCTAGTTTTCAAAGAGACACCCTTAATTGGGAATAGGTCTGGAAGTTTAAAATCCCAAGTTGGATGTTCGTAAAACTGTTCATTGTTCTGTGACGTCGTTGCAACCAATTCCCGTTTCGAGAGGAGCGACTTGGCATTCATGGCACAAGTCTGGCTCGGTTTACACAAGCTGAGCTGTGGAGCTTCATATTGAACGAGCGTTTTCATTACGAAGACGCATTTATACTCGAGTGCACGATCAACAAGAAGCCACTAGATCAGCTTGTTCCTGATCTCTTATAAATATTTACTTTACGTTCCTAACCCTCTGGAATCTGTTTAATGATTTACTGTGGAATGAGAAGATGGATTGGGCTTAAAACCGGGTGTCAATTTCGTAATGGCTTCTGAAGTCGGTCATGCATTTCATTAGGTGCCTCTTTACCTCGGAATATTTTTATTAAGATTAACTTGAATCATATTATTTGTTGGATGACTGCGATATTTGTACTGTACTTCACTGAATCTTTATTCATCTAAAGTAGTTGGTTAAATTTAATCATTTAATTATTTTTGACTGGGAAACACATCTTGCTTTCCTCTGAATCTTTACTTTTTTCAAATAATACATCAGGTGTGAAGATTTTATTGTGTGCTGTGTAGTCATTGATATTATTTTAGTTATATATTTCCTGTGAATCTTTACTCATTTCAAGGACTTGGTCATACGTGAAACTTCTGCAATATGCTGTTTAAACTTAGAAATCTTCTCACTATTCGTGAGCTGCCACAAGGGAGTACTTAAAAACAGAAATTTTTACAAGTTCATTGAACCATTGATTTTGTTTTAACAATGAAATTCCTACAAGTACATAGCTGCAAATAAATTTTTTTGAGATTAATGGAAATATACCTATTTTTAGAGAGGTGTTACAAAAAAGTAAAGAATGCTACTTCTTTCATGAAGAGAGTAGCGATACCTCTTGCTCAAGCTCTTTTAACTGGTATTTTTGGAGGTAATAGGGAATGGTAGGATTGTAGATATTCTTTTTTTCATTATCCACTTCTGCTGGCTATTCCTCATCCGTTTCGAAACGCACAGTGGGATCAATTATGTATCCAGATCTTGTAGATTCCTTGGAAGGATGCACCGTAAGTAATGCCATTAATTTCAGAGGATTATTCTTTGAGATGTTTCAAATAAAAAAGTCCAATACAATTCTGCTTGGTTTCGTTTCCTTTTCGAGATAAAAATTGTTTTGTATGAAACAGCGTGTTTTGGGAAAGCCATTGTATTAATTCCCAATATGCTCAGTCAATTTAAGAGAGAGTATATTATAATAGATTATTGAAAGAAGTTCAGTTTTGTCCTTCTAACATGCAAAAATGTTATTGTTTCGTGATTCTCTGCTAATTGTAGCACTCCACTTGTCCCTAAGCCAACCTCCTCCATGCGTTGCTAGCCGGCGCTCGGGGATTGTTACGAAATTATGACAGAATGAAAAGATGTTGGCGAAATGATGTAACTGATTAATATGGTAAAAACTCCCAACTCCGACCTTCTCCGTCACAAGTGTCACTATGGATTTTCGAATGAAAAATCCCAGGCCTGACCGGAAATCGAACCCGGACCGCTGCGTGTCAGGCAGAAGGTCTTGCCACTCGGTCACCGCAGGGGACGTTTCTAAGGTTTGTGGCAGTCATGTCAATTGATGCCCATAGGAGCAAGCGCGCTTTAGAGCTGAGGAGAGCCTCAGCGCTTTACAGAGGAAAGGAAAGAGACAGACGAAAGAGGTAGTATATGCCGCTTGGTCGAGCTATATTCAGGGATGGCCAGCACTGATTCAATAGATAAAGGGAAGAGAACTTATTAAAACTGTATCCACGTTAATTTTTAGATTTGTCTGAGAAGTATAAGTGCATTATAAGAATGTAAGTTTCAATTTTAATGCTCATTTTTCACAAGTTTGATTTTTTTATTCAAAAGAAATATTTTCTCAACTTTTTTATAGAAAAATGAAATTTTCAGATATAGGCCTATTTATTTAGTAGTCTTACAGAATGTTTTCGTAATTCTAATATACCGTAAATACGTATTACTGAAAATAGTGTATTGAAAATTTTGAAAATATTCGCATGGAAATTATTTGTAAGGAAATGAATTAACAAAGCAACTACTGTTACATCATGAGCAAGATATATGTGCCCATGTGTTGTAAAAATGTCAGCTCTATAGCTTCAGCAGATTTCGGGAAAATAATTTAATATTCTGATGATAGGAAGTTGCTCACAAATATCACCTTAAAAGTTTAATGCGATAAGAGTTTTGTTATGTAATATTAGTTACACTTAAAACAGATACATTACCTAGGTAACTTTGCTTTGTACTGTAATATTGTTTTGATTGGTTTATTGATTACTTTTATAAGGCTAAAGGTACCATCAATATCAATTCCAACTTATGTCATACTCAATATATTTTTTTTGGGGGTGGGGGGATATTACTTTCTTTATGAATGATGTGTTTCATTCACTTAGTATAGTATAAATAGTACTACTATGGAATTTATGTGAATATTCCTTCTTAACTTTTTATTATGTTATTAACATTTAAAACACAACTGCAATGTTAAGAAATTGGTATTAGTACTTTTGTTTTACAGACAATATAGATAATGTCAAACAGAAAGAAGCCATATAAAAATAACGACATAAAATTTCACGTTCCGTTTGAAGTTTGTGCACCACTGTTTTCTTAATCAAATAGATAAAATAGTTATATTACCCGTTATTCTGTATGGTTGTGAAACTTGGACTCTCACTTTGAGAGAGGAACAGAGATTGAGGGTTTTTGAGAATAAGGTTCTTAGGAAAATATTTGGGGCTAAGAGGATGAAGTTACAGGAGAATGGAGAAAGTTACAGAACGCAGAGCTGCACGCATTGTATCCTTCACCTGACATAATTAGAAACATTAAATGCAGACGTTTGAGATGGGCAGGGCATGTAGCACGTATGGGCGAATCCAGAAATGCATATAGAATGTTATTAAATAAGTATATAATAAATTTTCAATCTTAAGACATATTCGAATGCCGTCAAATTCATTAAAACAATTACATCCTTCCGTCATATCAAATTGAAAAACAAATTAATAATTAATATTCTTATTTATTTATAGAATATCTTCATTTATATACTTCAATAAACCTGATGACACGTAATAGGATGTCATCAAATTAGAGTAATCACCAACGTCAAACAACATCCATTTCATAAGCCAACGATCTCTGTAAGTAATCTTATAATAATTATTATCGTTGCCTTAAATCACATATATTTGGTATTATAGCTCATCTAATTATTACTAGTTACTACGAATTATAATGTTGATTTTCTCTACTTAACTTTCAGTGAATGATTGAAATTCATACCTAACTTATGATTTATCTATTACGAAATCATCGTATACTCCACGACATCCATAACCAACGAGCATTCATTCAAATATCTCAACAAATCTGATTACACGTAACAGCAATCTTCAACATAAAACAACATTAGTTCATTAGCAAACGTTTTTCAGTAAGTAATCTTATAATAATAATTATCTGCGTCTCTATATAATAACTCGTATATATTTTTGCACTTATTATCATTTCTCCATCTCAATTTTCAGATGAAACACATACATAACACACGAACATCAGCTACGCAAACTATCTTATATCCTACGACAATCCTCAGCTAATGATTACTCTTAAAATATCTATTTTATCAATCATCATTATAAATTTTAAAATTTTAACATTATTGACAAATTTTAATCATAATTGTATATTTTATTTGTAACATGAGCTATATGTATAAAATATCCGTCCAATTCAATTTCAAAATGCAAAGATTATATCAATAATTATCCTGTATTATGTCATATTTTACATAAAGCTCATGAATCTCATGTATTGCATACATACATTGTTCTTTATTCTTTGCTATTTGCATAATTTACTATTATAGGTCCAGATTATATGTTTTTTGTTATATCTGAAGATGCCCCATGCGGCGAAAACGTTCATATATTTTATTAAATAGCAAATAAACATTTGCAAGTTGATATGTCTTAAGATTGAAAATTTATTATATACATATTTAATAATTCACCAGGCATATTGAAATATGAAAATGAATTGTAAAAAAAATATAGAATGTTAGTTGGGAGGCCAGAGGGGAAAAGACCTTTAGGGAGGCCGAGACTTAGATGGGAAGATAATATTAAAATGGATTTGAGGAAGGTGGGATATGATGGTAGGGACTGGATTAATCTTGCTCAGGATAGGGACCAATGGCGGGCTTATGTGAGGACGGCAATGAACCTCCGGGTTCCTTAAAAGCCAGTAAGTAAGTATAGGTTGCTTATTCATATACACAACCCTTCCTCTTTTCATACTTTGCGCTTGCTGCCCGCGCAGGACGTCAAGGTCAGAAAAATGCGCTTGCTTTGACATGACCGGTTTAGGGGATTGGTGGTGCTCGAAATTAGAAGCCCTGTAGGTACGTAGGTCGTTACGCATACAAGTCTACGTATTTCTAACTCGGATAAACCCTCCCATGGCATGAAAACCGCAATTGATACGTAATCAACAGATCTAAAGATATCATATTTTAAAATGTGTGTATTACGTTTTGAAAAATTACATCTAGTTGTCCCGGTTCTATTCTTCAGACCCCTACAAATCATATGACGATTCTACATCGCCACCTCCCATTATGATTAGAAATTACTCGTAGATCTTGCTTGTACAGGGACATCATTTTATTTTTACTAACATTTCTAATATTAACCTGGCTATAACTTTGGATTAACGGTTGAGAACCGGAAACACCGTTTGCTATCCCTTTACACGACTGGAGTTCAATGATACTGGCGTATAATACAAACAAGTCACTTTACTAGGTATAGGAGGGAAGAAAAGTATTTCATCCATTTATTTAAACTAGGAAATATAGCGATTTTGAGTTTGATAATTTTCATTGGGTTTTTCTTTAATCAAAATACAGTACAGTATTAACATTAAGTGCTTTTACTCACGAACTGAGCTGTCCATGTGGACGTATTCATTATGCAGTGTATATTATACTGTCTACAGCACATTAGCGTACAATATAAAGAATGAAGTTAAATTGAAAAATAATCATCATATGGATATTTAAACACAATTTTGAAAATGGTGGCCGTACATTTCGATTTAGGCTTCAGTTCTTTTTGGCATATTATCGCACTATAGACTATTGTACCTAATTCCAATTAGCAGTTTCGTCCTTCGTACTAGTAACTCATGTTGAAATAATTCTGTACCTACTCTGTAAAAGAGTACCTTACGTACTGTAAATTCAGTCTTCACTTCTGCGCGATCCGAAAACATAAAATTACTCAGACTGTCCGTCCAAGTGGTTAAGTCGCAGGGTCGTAGAAAGGAAGGAAATCACGTGACAATTAATTAACGAGGCCCTTTTATTTAAGTCATTTTAAACAGTTGTATAATATTACGTATACGTCCAATTCCTAACAGAAATTAATGTTTTCAGAAAAGAGCTAAGACAGCCCAGCCACTAGACTTTACAGAGGGGCGAGCAGAAGCGGGTGGGGGAAATCGGGATGCAACATAGGCAAACGGACGGCAGTACCTATGCGAGAATATGATTTAATATTGAAAGCTCTTTCGTCACTGGAAAACACGAACATATTTCTGAAACGTTCTATATTCAGTACTGTTTGTGTGTACTATGACCGTAAGACGACTTTGACTGTATACGCTTGGTTCTGTGTGGAGGACGGTTGGAAGTTTACTAGTAGAGGGGGTGGGAGTGAAGTAGGCTACATTAAAAAACTCGGGTACAATAAAAATTGAAGTAAAAATAAAATGATGTCCCTATATATTGTTTCAGCGATTGAGAAATATGTACGTGTTTTTGTATATGGTCTTTAAGAAGATTAACTCCGTACGTAGATGAAATTATTGGGGATCATCAGTGCGGTTTTCGGCGTAATAGATCGACTATTGATCAGATTTTTTGTATTCGACAGATAATGGAGAAAAAATGGGAGTATAAGGATACAGTACATCAGTTATTCATAGATTTCAAAAAGGCGTATGACTCTGTTAAGAGGGAAGTATTATATGATATTCTTATTGAATTTGGTATTCCCAAGAAACTAGTTCGATTAATTAAAATGTGTATCAGTGAAACATACAGCAGAGTCCGTATAGGTCAGTTTCTATCTGATGCTTTTCCAATTCACTGCAGGCTAAAGCAGGGAGATACACTATCACCTTTACTTTTTAACTTCGCTCTAGAATATGCCATTGGGAAAGTTCAGGATAACAGGCAGGGTTTGGAATTGAACGGGTTACATCAGCTTCTTGTCTATGCGGATGACGTCAATATGTTAGGAGAAAATACACAAACGATTAGGGAAAACACAGAAATTTTACTTGAAGCAAGTAAAGCGATCGGTTTGGAAGTAAATCCCGAAAAGACAAAGTATATGATTATGTCTCGTGACGGGAATATTGTACGAAATGGAAATATAAAAATTGGAAATTTATCCTTCGAAAAGGTGGAAAAATTCAAATATCTTGGAGCAACAGTAACAAATATAAATGATACTCGGGAGGAAATTAAACGCAGAATGAATATGGGAAATGCGTGTTATTATTCGGTTGAGAAGCTCTTATCATCCAGTCTGCTGTCCAAAAATCTGAAAGTTAGAATTTATAAAACAGTTATATTACCGGTTCTTCTGTATGGTTGTGAAACTTGGACTCTCACTCTGAGAGAGGAACATAGGTTAAGGGTGTTTGAGAATAAGTTTCTTAGGAAGATATTTGGGGCTAAGCGGGATGAAGTTACAGGAGAATGGAGAAAGTTACACAACGCAGAACTGCACGCATTGTATTCTTCACCTGATATAATTAGGAACATTAAATCCAGACGTTTGAGATGGGCAGGGCATGTAGCACGTATGGGCGAATCCAGAAATGCATATAGAGTGTTAGTTAGGAGACCGGAGGGAAAAAGACCTTTGGGTAGGCCGAGACGTAGATGGGAGGATAATATTAAAATGGATTTGAGGGAGGTGGGTATGATGATAGAGACTGGATTAATCTTGCACAGGATAGGGACCGCTGGCGGGCTTATGTGAGGGCGGCAATGAACGTTCGGGTTCCTTAAAAGCCATTTGTAGGTAAGTAAGTAAGTGTTTGTAAGGCTATTTAGCAAAAAATACGTGTGATAATATCAGTTGTCGTTGTACATTAGAATTATAAGTACATCTCAGACTGACTGTTTAAGTGGAAATTTATGTAATTGAAGGTCGACAAATTCTGTCTTAACGGATGAAGGCCGTTACAATGTCCTGCAAAGGGGTAGGCACCTGCGATTGCTGAGTGTGTGTTAACACACGCTATGACTCTTTGTATACGACGTGATCTAGCGTTGTAGACAGGTTATTTGTCTCCTGCCGGTTGCGTCATGTTTCTGGCAAATAAGTTCTAAGAAATTTATCTGCATACTTTGTTCGTGCGGATACAATTTAAATATCGTATTTCAGGTGGATGACACATCACCTTGCGTGAGAAATACAGGGACATCACTTTATTTTTACCAACATTTTTAACATTAACCTGGCTATACTCGGAAACACTGTTACCCCCCTTCCATTACAGGAGTTTGGAGTTGCTAGTGCAATATGTAAACAAATCATTTTACTAGCTATAGGAGGAGAGAAAAGTAGTGTATCCATTTATGTTACAGGGAAATATAGTATTACGATTTTCAGTTTGGTCGTTACTTTATAGTATTTTATCAAAAACAGTAGAATAGTAACAATTTTTTTCACAAACTCAAGTCTTCAGGCGGTTATATACATGATGTAATGTCTACTTTATTCTGCATATTATTAACCTAATTTATTCCTGAGAATTTTGTGAGCACTTCCGTTAGAAACCCCAATTTCTACAGCTAACTTCTTGACCGACTTATTACGACCTCGCTGCATTCTTTCTCTAGCATCTTCTACCACCTTTGTTGGCTATCTTACACTTTTCTTCCTTTCTATACACTCTGTTGCTCTAAATTTATCTACCAGATTAATGACATTTCTACGAAAATATTCCGTAATGATATAATCAGGAAATTGTGAAAAAAAAAAAAAAAACTGTTGTTCACATTCGGTTATATTGTAATTCCAGTTTCCATCATCGTCCTTCATACCTACAAATAGTAAAACAAAACTCTTGTTTAAATAATGCTGTTAAGTGCCGCACCATATTATAGGGTACCGTACTTTCGGTAACTCTAATCTTCACTTGTGCTCAGTCCACACAGATAAATTCAGTTATGCTACACACTATACTGTGTGAAAATAAACTTCAATAATATAAACTTTTTCTTCTATAGAAAACGCAACATATTTCTGAAACACACTGTACTCTGTACTGTTTATTTCACTGCTAGTAACAGCGGCCGTAAGTTTGTGTGACTGGCGTTAGCAAGGACATTAGTGAAAGGGGTGGGAGTCAAGTACATTTAGAAACGCAGGTACAATAAAAATGTAAGTAAAAATAAAATGATGTTCCTGTATTTCTTCCATTACTGAACAGCTGGTTCTTAAAATTTAGTTAAATTTGTAGCTTTCTCAGAAGGGAAATAAACATGAAGAAAGGAACTGTTATGATACCGTAATAATCGTGTTATTTAAATAATTTATAGCTGTTATGCCCTCTTTTAGCATAGGTCATCTCATCAGAAGCCTTGGCTCCAGGAAATGAATAAAAGTCTTTGTCAGTGTTTTAAAACATGCATGAAGCATACACACACCACAAATCACTCAATTGAATGACATTGTTGAGACAAATTGAGAGGGAATGTCATACAATTACCAGTCCTTACGAATATGAGATGGAAATCAATATAAATGAACGTATGCCTCTACTATCTATTGTTCTTTACAAATTGTTCTATATTGCATTTTTCGGGAAATCAATGGTGACAACTGTCATGGCACACATACAACTTATACATTAGACCAGGTATGCCAGAAATCAGACACTGAAAGTGCAGTGTTTGTGCGCGGAACGCTGGTCTATGCAGATTGCGTCATTCACGTATTGCTCTTATAGTCGGAGGCACCGATTTTGGCAGATGACCTCGATGACATTTCCAGTAGGCGAGCCAATATTGTTTCTGTAAGCTGCGAGAATGAGATGCGATAACATTCTGAGTCGTTCATATTTTCATAACAGCAGCTCGTATCAATTATCCTTATTATGAAACACACCACGGTACAGTCCTACTCAAAGAATACCTTCAATAAATGTAAATGACTTCCGTTCGCAATGATTTTACAATACGTCTCCTACATTTTCTAAATTAAATTAATTCTTAATTAAAAGGAAAATCCTACCCTTACCAGATCAATATACAAGATTTGTCCAGTAATAATCTAGGGATCGTCTACTGGTGGTGCGACAATTCAAGTTAATAAAATTACGATTCTTCTTAATAATCAAAATATAATTTGGTTAATTGGGTAAAATTGCATGCTGCGGAAGTTAGATTTATATAAGAGTATAATAAATAGGATTGTAATGGATATTATAAGGGCAATAATTTCTTCACACGCACATTGTGAATAGAACAGAGAAGAAAGCATTTTAAAATATTCGAAATCTTACAAAATATCGGAGAAACCAATTTTCTCTGCACAAATTGCACCAATTGAAAAATATAATTACCATTAACAATAAATACTGTATTTTATGGATTCTAAAAAGTTGTTTATTAATCTAGAGGTATTGGCTGATGACTATATTAAATTCCAGCACAACATTCATTCAGAATATGTAGAAATTACACTTTGGATTTTACTAAATGTATAGGCCTACTATCAAAAGGTGTTACATACCCCCTTAAATACTGTACATGTGTTACCTGTGCGATATCCGATGTTTAATTTTTTTAAATATAATTCATAGTACTGAAACTGCCATCACAAATTATATTATTCGTAATTTTCGTCTCGAAAACCCCTAAGATATCTAATTTAATTTTTCACCCACTTTTGTCCCACTCCACCACTTTAGGGACAAAATCGGACTAAATAATACCTTATTCGTATTCTGTGATCGCAAAGATCCCCAGATATCGACTTTCATCGAGATCGGATGACATGAGATTTCTCACTCACTTCTGCCTTTTCATCAGTACCTTAGGATATGGTATTTAAAAAATCTAAGAATGTTTAACGAATATTGTAGAGAGTAACCTTCATTTTAAATTTTACGTCTCTAGTTAAATATAGTTTAGTGAATTTTTAAAATCGTGGACTTCTTTCTCTCTCCTGTCTGCTCGGAAGTTAAAAAAAAGTGAAGTTATTTCAAGGGAGTAGCCTACATGAAATTGAATTTTTTTACTTTCCTTATACATTTTAGAAACAATTCTGAGAGATGAGATGAATAGTCTAACCTAATTTTATGAGTGAATCTTTGTTTTAAATTTAAAGGCTGCACGTCTGCTGGTTAAACAAAATAAATCGGTGTAATTATTTTGATCATTACTGCCTCCCATTTTCCATCCCTTAATGTTCGTATTTCGTAAAACTCAGTCTTATCTATTAACTAAGGATTAACATATTTCCATATACATATATATATTTCCATATATATAACAGATTATATTTCCATTTCGTACAACATTCTGGTCACGAGACATAATCATATACTTTGTCTTTTCGGGATTTACTACCAAACCTATCGCTTTATTTGCTTCAAGTAAAATTTCCGTGTTTTCCCTAATCGTTCGTGGAGTTTTTCCTAACATATTCACGTCATCCGCTTAGACAAAAAGCTGATGTACCAGTTCTTAGCCGGAGGAATGTACAAGAATCTATTCTGCACTTCTAGTGTTCAATTAAATTGACATTTGGACATTATAAACACATTCTTCCTCTTCTCCTCTTATGTACATTTGTCATTGAATTTCTTTCTTATGACGCAACACACAGCTCGTTCACTAGCCAAAGAACCAAGGACAGGGGCCAATAACGTTGAATCGAGCTGTACTTTCCCTCGCGTCACTCTGGGTTGCTGACTCCTTTTGTTACCAGCGTCGGTATGTCATTTGAGAAAGAGCACGATACCCAGAATTACATTTTCGGCTCAGCAAATGCAACTCGTCTGATGATGTATTTAATCGTGGAAGTGGTCTTAAATCTGCGCATTTTTATTCCACTCTGGTAAACAAAGTGTTGGATTGTACCGGTGCGTGTGAAACAGTTCCTAGAAGAGACGGAGTGCGCGTGTGGGCTAGCAAAACACTTCGCTGCCAAGTACAGTGTATCGAGTTACAGAATTATCAGCGCGCCTTTCTCTGTTTGAAGACCCGTTTGTAAACCTTATACATGAACAAGTTTCGGCGTGGAAGTTAGGTATTCTGTTCCTAACGCACACGTTTTTTATATAGTCGGCATCTAGATGGCGGGAAAGGAGTTTCCTGCTTTTATAATGCGATTTTCACGTGTTCAGAACTTCTATTCGGCTATTCTAAAACAGTTTGTTTCTTGTTTCACCTTTAGTCTTTCAGGGAAAGAAAAAAAAAACGATGAGGTAACTTGAAACGATTACCAACTTTCCGTACTAAATATATTTCCAATAGGGATATCTTATGCGAAGTTTTACCGCTAGATGGCAGGAGCGTTCCATGCGGCGCAACGTGTTGTAGGGCTATGTATGTATGTATGTATGTATGTATGTATGTATGTATGTATGTATGTATGTATGTATGTATGTATGTATGTATTTATTCCTTTTTTGAGCAGCATGTTCCATTACAAATGGAAAGTAATACTACATGCCTAGGTTTACCTTCAAGTACATAATCCATTTACATTATATATTATTATGTTGCCATTCTAGATTAAATATGGACTAGTGTAGTTCATCTACTATGTGTAACTGTCAAGATAATATTGGTACTTCTTAATCTAACTTATTTTCCTATTCCTAACCTATGAAGTACAAGAATCTATTTACATATTCTAGCATTAAAATATTTACAGTATTTACATATTTACTATCTCTTGATCAGCCTATTTTCAGATAAATTATACCCTCTAATATTGTAGCTTATTTACAGAATGTAAGTAACCTATTTTGACCCTTATCACTTAATTCTGACTTTTAACCTATCTTCCCAAATAACTTATCCTTATATACTAGCCAGCGTACTGTAGTTGTTCAAAGTCTATACTATTTGCAAACTTTATAAAATATTTTACATAACTTTTCACTAATTTTGTCTTGTCCACAGGCCACTTTCCACCACATTTATGTATAGACTGGATTAGTGTTCTTCTTTCCTTTCCTAATTTCGTACAGTCATAAATTATATGATCCACTGTCTGATCCCCATCCCCACAGACACATGTCGCACTATTCTTGATTTTAAATCGATGAAAATATGCGTTGAGTCTTCCATGTCCGGTCAACAGAGTCGTCAAGTTAGGAGTTACTTCTATCTTCAATTTCAATCTATCTTGGACACTAGGGAAGAACGCCTTGGTTAGAGTACCTTTGGAAGTAGTTGACCATTCACTTTCCCATTTTCCTTTGGATATGACCGCTAGCTGGTTCCTTACTTCACTCATCGGGACCTTGTCGTAACAGATCTGTAGATCGACGTCACTCGCTGCCTGCTTCGCTAGACGATCTGCCAGTTCGTTACCGTAGTTCCCCACATGAGCCTTGACCCATCCGAAGTCCACTAGCCATCTGTCGTTCTCCACCAGCCGTAGATTCGTTCGGATGCCTTCAATTAGGTTGTTGTGGTTGCTTCCATTCCTTAGAGAGTCCAGAGTAATTTTACTATCAGTGTAGATGGCTATTCGTCTTTCGTCTAATGGTCTTTCACCTATTGTTCTTAGTCGTTTTATATTGTCTAACGCTTTCATGATAGCAAGTTGTTCAGCTTGGTTATTTGAACATTTATTGTCTAATCTGAATCTTAGTTGTTGGATTAGTTCATTACTCTGAAATATGTTATGTCATATGCTACAGTTGATTACATTTTCCCGCTTGTTGGTTTTCTGTGCGTGTTAAAATTATATTTACAATTATTTTGTATAACATAGTATAATTTAATATTATTCAATATTTTCTTACCTCATAATTTAATTTAATTTACAATAAATAATAACGTAAACCTGTATAATATTGAGCGATTCCCCTTAAGAGATGGATGGGGAAATCTGCAGTATGCAGAATATAGATACGAGTAAATTGAATATTCATGAACCTAAACGAGAACTTTGAGAACGAGGTACACGAATAAAAAAATAGGAACTATGTCGAAGGTGAATATTGCCCTCTTTAATCATTAGTATTTAAGAACCGTACGCTAAAAATAGGATATGCAGCCACCAATGTGTTTTTTTTATAGGGAAGGGACTATCGAGATTGAATTCCTTGTATTTTTTTCTATAGTTGCAGAAAGATCAAATGTAATATAATTTTTAATAGGATGATATAATATGATCGCAGTAGTATCACGACTAGTAGTGCGTTTTGTAGGTTAAGAACATGCAGTTTTGAATACTATGTGGGATGATTTTGAAAATTTGAAGTTAAAACATGGTTTTAATAATTAGGGTACAGTACATTAAATACATTATTCACGAAATGGATTTCACTACGGATCGTCCTGGATAATAAACATCCCAGTTTATCGAGAGTTTACTGCAGGCGTAAACTTCGGAGACTCCTACAATTTCTGCATATAATCTAAGCTGACATAGCTCGCTGTCGAGATTGCATATGTTTTTATTAATTTTTATTTTTCCTCTTCCAAAATGAAACTGTAGTCAACAATTCCTTACTTGAAATAGTTACTTTTATTTAATAGCTAGCACTTTCGAGGCGCAATTTAATTACTTATATTTTTTAAGGTTTAAAGCATATATTCAGAATATTTTGGGACCTGATTGAAGACAAAAAGGTTTCCCTGGTTTTTACATAGGCCTGTAGCAACATAACAAAAATTTGCCATTTTTAATTGTTTTTAAGAGTATTTACTATACCAATACACTACGTATATCCTCAATGTTTATATGCCGAAAAACAAATGCATTCGCAAAGCGCATCCCTCAAAGTACACGTGCGCTATCTGTTGGTGCTAGTTCAGGATATCCCTATTCTTAAGCGGGAATGTTCCAAAATAATCATGCCGAAACCACCTTGAAATTCTGTAAGTGTTGTTTAGTCAAACTGAGGTTTGAACCTCAGAAGTGACACCAATAAGGCATCATCACTCATGGGACAATTAAACTAATAGGGTAGGGTGGCCAGTTCCTTTCCCCCTCCACTGCATACATCGCCGACTAAATTAGCTAATATTACACTAATAGTATCCTCTGATTGAGGTTCTGGCTGATATGTACATCTATTATCAGGCAATACATCTCACTTGACGATAATATGTGTCAGAGGAAGAAGAATTGAAGCGTTGGGCCTAATAACGGCCTATGTTACAATCTGCTAACTGTGCAGGAGGACCAAAAATGTTACATCGTAATTCCGCTCATAAATTTACTATCGGACGGGCAACATAGACCGTTATTCCATCAATATGTTTTGTGCCCTAAGCGAAGTATACGATTGTATGTTATTGAAAGTCATATTACACATCATAGACGTTTGCAACATCTTTAACTCCACAGAAATGCTACTGGGGAATACAGACAATAAACAGTTTTATAAAATCAGAATAGCATCCAAGATGAGTCTCGCAGCGGTCACCCTCGAACTGTCTCCACGGAACGCAACAAGGAAAGAGTTGACGAGTTCTGGGATGCATTTTCGTTGAATTTCTTGAACCTGGACAGACCATAAATGCTGTCCGCTATATTCAGACAGTTTTGAAGCTCCGTCGTGCGTTGCGCGAGAAACGCCCTGGAAAGAAGATCATCCTGCAACACGATAACGCGTGGCTTCACACTGATCGTGTCACCGTGGAGAAAATCAGAACATTTGGATGGGAAACTCTTCCGCAATCTCCCTACAGTCCCGACTTGGCACCCTCCATCTTTTCGGTTATGTAAAGGAGCTGCTGCGAGGCCACCGCTATGAGACGCTGGAGGACATCCGGAAAACAGTGCGCCAGTGTCTTCGGGAAGATGAAACGGACTTCTACAGCGAGGAAATTTTCGAACTTACAGAACGACGGGAAAAATGCGTGCAAAAAAAAAATGGAGACTATGTTGAAAAGTAACGGAAAAATCTGTAGATTAAGATGATGTAGTCCACACCTGTGGAGTAACGGTCAGAGCGTCTGGCCGCGAAACGAGGTGGCCCGGGTTCGAATCCCGGTCGGGACATGTTACCTGGTTGAGGTTTTTTCGGGGTTTTCCCTCAACCCAATACGAGCAAATGCTGGGTAACTTTCGGTGTTGGACCCCGGACTCGTTTCACCGGCATTATCACCTTCATTTCATTCAGACGCTAAATAACCTAGATGTTGATACAGCGTCGTAAAATAACCCAATAAAACAAAAAAAAAAAGATGATGTACCTGGTTTGTCTAAAAAATAAACATTAAGATTCATAAGAATGGGTTGCTCATGACCCTCGTAATATTGGATTTCTACTGTCAAGAGTAGGTGATCCGTAAGGTAATCAAGAATAACAGTTCACAGTAGATATTATTCAGTTAATTATGATTTATTGATGACTATTACACTTTTACTACGTCACACTACTTTTGACCAATAAAACGGTACGAGAGGACGTCTTTCAACCAATCATGGCTGCTTATCGCATAATTTTATCGAGTCCCTAGCATTTGTTTGTTTTTATCACTACCCTAGCATTTCTTTGTTTGACAACATTTCAAACTGCACTGGTCTGGACGTCAAAAAACAGAAAATTACAAACCACTCCAGTCGATGCACAGCAGTTTCAAATATGACTCACATTGACATTCAAGAACAAGAATTAATAAAGATCACTGGTCATAGCTATGCATCTTCCCTGAAACCCTATTTACAAATAAATGAAGAGCACCATTCGGAAATCCTGAATAAGTGACATCAGAGACTGTCGGAATTTAGTAGCGTTCAAAAGCAAACTTAGTAAGCATTTTCTTACTGCGTAGAGTAGGTTTAATTTTCACTTAGTTAATAAAAAAAAATTCTCTCTTCTTAACTTTTGCAATAAACTGTCTAACTTTTATTAGTCAGTTAATCTTCTAGTACTTTGATTTTTATTGTATTTGTAAATTTAATATTAATTGTAATTATAATTGTAATTGTATTCTTAATATTGTAGTTGTAATCCCTGGTAGAGGGGAAGAGAAGGCTTGATGGCCTTATCTCTACCAGGTTAAATAAATAAATAAATAATAAACCATGTACATCAACGAGTTCCACTTCTTTTACGCACACGTCCAATATAACATCAACTGAACCACCAACCACAAAACATTCAAATTTAAAAATTATACTTTCAATAATTCTTTCTTTTAAAATTGTTCATGTTTATTTTTTATTTCATCGTTCTTAATTAAAACTTTTCTTGTTTATTTCATCATCCCTAATTAAAAATTTTCTAACACTTTTATATGAAAAGTGGTTAGGTTACTAGCCGTACCCGTGCGCTCCGCTGCACCCGTTAGAAATAAATGTAAAGTAATTACATAATTAAAATAGGACATTTGATCCAGGGAACATTCGTGTTTGATAGAAGGATAAATCGTTTAATATGTTACTTAATTTAAATTGTATTTAAATAATTAAAATACGATCATTTTGGTCCAGAGACACTCATTGGTGCAATGACAATTCCTTTAACATGTTTCTAATTTTTATTACATGCAACCATAATTTAATGAACATTGACATCATTTAGATTTAATGTGTATACTTTATTTTACTTGTTATAGGTTTCCATTGAATTATGGTAATAACTTAATTTGAACCCTTGTTTTCTACGTATTCAGTAAATGGCGTTTGGCCCACTATGGTTCTGAACCCTTCAAATAACTTAAATTATATTATATAATATACTGTAATAACATTATAGCATTATGTCCAGCTAGAGAAACTACCTTTTCAATGGTGAAATAATAATTAATTATACAAATCGGTTAATTTAGCTTCCGATATTACTTCATACAAACACAGAAACATCCTCTGTAGACTATCTTTCATAGCTTTCGATTATTGCTGTCCAAGGCCCTTATAGACGAAGTAATTTGTTTTTTATTTCATTATACGGCCTTAGATGGCAGTTATTTTAATTTTAAAACTCATTTATCTCATTAAATATCAGTCCTATCAAAATTGTTCGAGGAATAAACCTTATCGCAAATTATTTTTAAAGAAACTTTTGTTATGTAACATTTTTCACAAAAATCAATAATAAGCGAGATATTTCGATTTATTTAATTCAGGCCCCCTTATAACCCCCCTTTTAAATAATGTATTTTGAATGCCATATAGCCTAAAATCTAAGTTACAACGAACATAATTTATATTCCAATTTTCATCGAAATCCGTTCATCCATTATCGCGTGAAAAGGTAACAAACATACAGACAGACAGACATACAAACAAAAATTTCAAAAAAGCGATTTTCGGTTTCAGGGTGGTTAATTATATATGTTAGGACCAATTATTTTTGGAAAATCGAAAATTACCAGAAAAATTTCGGCTACAGATTTATTATTAGTATAGATGTTATAGCTTCTGCTATATAATATAATGGAGATTGTTTAATATTAAGATTTATTGAAAATCATGTCACGTGACGTTGATTACTGGGATCCGGATAGTTGAAGTGGAATGCAACTATTTTAATAAAAATGAAACTGAATCAACAAAGCCTTCTTGACTAGTAACCGACCACAGAGTTCAGTGAAGATTCCATAGTTGGCACAACTGATAACAAGAAAACAGCTAATCATAACACACTACTACCATCTAGCGTAATATTTGTAATATTGAGATGGTACAATAATACATTTGAAGACAGTTGTATTTTCGTAAGTCAATTAATATTTTATTGTAATGGAGTACTTCGTTACTTCTAATCTTTATATACTTTCTTCTAATCGTGTAATAATCAATTAAATCCCACTCGAGTTTTGATTTTCTGTAGCTAAATCAAAACCTCTAGTGAGATCACTCTTGATAATTTTTCAATATGAGTAAAATGTTAAATCCTCTCGCACCGAAAGATTTTAATAACAAAAATGTTACTTCTACAGCATAAACATCTTTATAAGGACATCGAACACATTGTACACGTATAACAATACAACCAGAAGTTCCATTGCGACTTCGACATCTCTTTGTATCTTGGACAATAGGAAGCAGATACGGACACGACGCAGCTCACAACTCCAAAGAACTTTTCCAAGCAGTTCCTAACAAGAAGCGTAGTTAAATTTTCCTTTAACTTCCCAGCTATGCATTCAGTCTCCAAAAGAAATCGGAGGACAACGCAAGTTTTGAAAGGAAAAGGAAAGTATTGTTTTGGCTCCATAAAAAAATGGGAAGAGAAGCTAATATTCCTTCTCTGCAGTCAGCAAAACATTTAATTAGTTTTGTACGACATTCGTATCTGTTAAAGAAAGAAATTGGAAACGAAATAATGTTCATTTATGCAAGATTAAGGGTAAACTATGGTGAAATAACGCTGAAAACTAAGAAAAACCATATTTTTGTTTTTATGATCATAATTATATTATTTGAAACTGTTTTAAATGATCTAATCATGTAATCAAATGTGGCCAAACATACTGTGCGTACGTGAGTTGAGAGAAATGTTTTTTTTTTTTAATGCTGTTTTCTCGACTTAACATTTTAAGCAGTTTATTAAATAGAAAAAAGTTCCTTACACAACAGTTCTCAGATTGGTCTCAAACTTCTCACACACTGAGATCAATTAAATGGTCATAAATAAAATTTAATTGGATTTGTATGAAAATTTGTCCCGCTCCGTGGCGTCGTGGTCTACTGTAAGGCATCCTGTGTAGGACTCGCGTTACGGAATGCGCGCTGGTTCGAGTCCTCATGGGGTAAGAAATTTTCTCATGAAATTTCTGCCAGTGAATGGGACCGGTGCCTACCCAGCATCGTGATGCACTTGGGGAGCTATGATAGGTAGTGAAATCCGGTTGCGAAAGCCAGCTATAACGGCTGGGGGATCATCGTGCTAACCACACAATACCTCCATTCTGGTTGGATGATCGTCCACTTCTGGTTCGCCATGTGGGCGTGAGGCCAGCAGCCGGCTGGTCAGTCTGGGCCCTTCATGAGCTGTAGCGCCACGGATTATTATGAAAATTTAATATTAGTACTGTATAACTTCTTTCAGGGCATATTCAGATTGTACTTTGATTAAAATACGCTATAATTGTAAATTCATTAAATTTAAAAGTTTATTGTGACGCTCTATTTAGACTGAGCTCAAAATGCTAGTCAACCTTTATTTCCATGATTATTTTCAAGCTTTTGAACAAATATGAACTAAAATTTTTGAGAACTTTGTCGCAAGGAGCCTTTTTAGTGACGTCAATATAAAATATATTTTTAAAATATTAACCCTAATGGCACCAAATTTTGTAAAGATAATAGTATTGTAGACCTGTTTATCTAGTTTTTAAATTTAACAAATTTTGGATGAAAAATTCTACAAATTTTTAAAATCATATAATCGTCCTCTTAAATTTGAGAAAGCGAGAAAGGCGAAAAAAACTCTTACGAGAATGGGCTTTAAAATGGACAGAAGTGATGTCAATGCTTGCTGTTTGTGGTTTTTGAAATATAGAAAGCGAAATCTCATTGGGAGTAGAACAATTATGATTTTTTAAGCTAATTATGAAGTACAACTTCTAAAAGAGGCAATGAGTTAATAATTATTGCAAGAGAGATATTTAAAAATTACTTATCCGTATGCTTTTAAAACTGCACGTGAAAGCACATTCTCTGTCTCAATACGTTTCCTAGTTCTGTAATAATAATAATAATAATAATAATAATAATAATAATAATAATAATAATAATAGTTTTATTTTCCCTGGCAGAGTTAAGGGCATCAGGCCTTCTCTTCCACTCAACCAGGATCAAATCACATACAAAAAAATACATACCGATATACAAATATTAACTTAAAAATAATAATAAACATAATTAAGTAAAAAGAGAGATTGAATACATATACACAATCAGTATTAACTTTAAAATAACAATAATAAAAAATATATATATATAATAAAAAAAGAGACTGAATACATAATTACAAACAGGAAAATACATCTAGTATACAGTATTAACTTAAAAAAAAAAAAGAATTAATACATATGAATATAACCTCACAACTAAAGGAATAGTACAATTAGTATGATCAGCACAGCATGTGTTACATTGAGACAATGACAATTACCTAGATATCAGTGTTAATGGAAAAATAAAGTAATGACTGTGTAAAATAATAATAATAATAATAATAATAATAATAATAATATAATAAAATTATACCTAAAAAACTAATTCTTTGCATTTAAAATATAGATAGATAGATTTATTGATATAGTTCACAAAAGTACAAAACTTAATAATTTAACAAAAGATCTATATACAAATGTAGTTCTACATAATAAATATACAATTTCCTAAACTAATTAATCTATCGCAAATCTCAATAATTTATTGGTTCAAACTTGCACTTACGTCTATTTAAAATATACCTAAACAACCTAATTTTAAACAACTGAGGACTAAGACTACCCCTGATTTCTAGCGGCAGCGAATTCCATGAGCGGGCCATGGCTATTGAGAAAGAACTTGAGTACAGAGATATCTGATGACGTGGTATTGATAGCAACAGATTGTGCTGTGAACGTGTATTACGATTATGATGTGAAGCTAGGAGAGTAAACCGAGAGGCAAGGTAGTTGGGTGTGGAATCATGTATAATTCGATATAGCAGGCAAAGAGAATGGGCTTAACGGTTTTATATATCGACCTATATGCAGGATAACATCCAAAATAGTTAGCTCAAGAACGTTCTGATATCGATCACTCTGAGTTACAGGTGGCTGGCTGGATTATTAATAATTCAATTTATTCTGAACAGAGCGAGGGTACGTGAAATTTCGAGGCGTCAGATGGCGCTATTGCTGCCAGCACGCTTCATAGAACTCTATATAATTGTATTTCCAAAATTAAATTACGCAGTTCGGAACTCTGCCGCTAGAGATAAATCTAATTCTTGTTCTTCAGTAACTTTCTCGCTTCTGGACTTTGTACTGACACATTCCATAATGTAAGAAATATTTACTAGCAGTTAGTTCCCACTCGTTTAACAAAGTTGAATTGCTGTAGAATTTTGTTTTTATTTTGGAGTTAATTTGCAGGTATAAATTCAGGAGCTAAGTCTATCGCATTCAGCAATAATTTGCGATTAAAGAGCATGCTAGAAATGACGAAGTTTCATATATAAGACTTCCTGCGAATGTAAAGTCTGTGTGAGGTATCTTGTCTCACCGTGAAAAGAGAGAGAAAGGAGATATGTCTTACTTCGTCTGTATTGTTATGGCGATGGAGGGAGTGGAGAGATGCCGTCCATCCATCCAGTGGCGGAAGGTACTAGTTGATACATTCTGTAGCACAAAATAAAATTACAAAATATCTCTCTTCGTACTGTGTAGAGTGCATGAGGATTAAGTTGGCGTGATTTCTACTGTCCTTGTCTGAGGTCCTTGTCTACCGACTGCCACCAGATGTGACGGGCAAGAGGTACAATTCTTGGAATGCCCTTTCTCCTCCCTTCTCCCTTCACACTTTTGCAAACCCAATTAGTGGATCTCTCAGTGGCGGCTCGGGGTTGTTCGAGTTCATTAGTTAGTAGTATTTTGTGAATAGTGAAGTGAGTTTGTATCTTTTTTTTTACTGGGTTATTTTACGACGCTGTATCAACATCTCAGATTATTTAGCGTCTGAATGAAATGAAAGTGATTATGCCGGTGAAATGAGTCCGGGGTCCACCACCGAAAGTTACCCAGCATCTGCTCGTATTGGGTTGAGGAAAACCAGGTAACTTGCCCCGACCGGGATTCGAACCCTGGCCACCTGGTTTCGCGGCCAGACGCGGTGACCGTTACTCCACAGGTGTGGACGAGTTTGTATCTTGTTGTACCAATTTAATATAATATAATTCACAAATTAAAATGTTTTCGGAGATACATGGTTTTACTGTTACCTTAAATATTGTAATGAGTGTTGTGCTCTTGTATTTAATAATAATGGTAGACAATATGGGAAAACGCGGGTAAGCCTTGAAGTCGGACGGTATGAACATGGTTATTAATGCACATAAATTCTTTACTGGAGAATATGAGGCACTGAAATGCGGAAAACAGACAATATCTGTGCCGAGTTTTATCGAAAGTACTGCTGCAGCGACAGGTATATCATCTCGCGGTGTTAACAGGATTAAAATAGAAAACAAACAAACAAACAAACAAACCAAAAGGAAGCGCTAGAAAGCGGAAGCGGAAGTGGAAGTGTGCTGCGAACTCCAGGAAAGAAACGCCCGAACAGAACTTTTAAAAAACGTGTGTAACAGGTTAAAAATGAGCGCACTTGCAAAAGTGACGAAAGAAAATTTGAGGAAGGCCTGTGAACGCATAGAAAAGGTTGAAAAATTTTATTGGGCGAAGGATGGACTTGTAGATGGAAATTTATTATTCGTTCGTAATCAATTTGGACGACACGGACACGGACGAACTTTCTGGCGGAGTGGAGTCAGAATTTGAAGAGGAAGAGAATGCCGCCACTGGTAACTCGTGGTCGTTTGAAGGAGTGTCGACCATCATAAATGAGGGTAAAAAGAGATGGTGAGCATTCTCTCTCTTTCTAAAAGGGACTAGACAAGTAAATCCTCATGAACTGTAGTTCCGTCACTGAGCTTGTCTTTCAAGAAACTGAGTTCCGGCAGCCTGTACAATAACAAGGTTTTGAAAGGAATCCTGAAAATTTACAACCCTCCTATAATCTCCACCCTCATTTGAAGGGACTTGGTTTTATTGCTACTGAGACAGATAAACCTTACCAGGTATAGTATACCTTATTTTATTTCAAGGAGTGCAGTTCGGTGGCTCCTTTGAACACCCACTTACAGATTTATGACTTCCTACACAAACAACTCTGACAATTCCATCCTGTCCCCTCGTCCCAACATTGCACAGTTGCCACAATCCTGCTGAGCCTGAAATGAGACTGACGGGATTCTTGGAATACGGAAAAGATGCGACAATTCTGCCTCCACGTGGATTTGACGGGAGCCTGTCAATTCTTCTGAACGAGGGTTGTGATTGGTTACTAAGAGGAGAAGACAAGATTTCCGTCACAGTAAGGAAGACATTTATTTATGACAACCAATTAGTAGGTGGCAGTAGAAGGTTTGTCGGCAAAGTCCTTTCTATGAAACTGCACTCCATGAAAAAAAAATAGAGTATAAGAGTCTTGATCCAGTGCCATATTTCAATATGCGTGTTACGTTGCAGACATCGCAAAATTACGCAGTTTTAACTAGTTCTTAGCAAATGGGGAAGTACTTTGATAATGGCGATAATGGCAAGAGATTTGATTTAGACTTTCTATTTCTGACCTTTTTTGCTGCTGTAAAGAGAACACATATCAAATTAAGAGTCCACTGCAAGAATGATGGATGTCACTTCCTTGTCGAAAATGAACCAAGACCGTCAATGCATAGCTTAAGACATATAGAATGTACATACAGAGTTATATGGCATTAACACTGATAGTCATTGTCCAGTAATGATCGGAAAATCACAATTAAGCTTTGAGCGCTAAGCATTTCAAACTTTCAATTGCTTCTCCTGCAAAATATATTCCAAATGACATCCAACATTCTTGCAGTGGACTCTTCAAATGTTGATGAAGCCTTATCTTTAAGGGCGAAAAAGAGGAGGAAGAAAATTCCTTAGATGATGTTACTGGCGAAGTCCAACTGACGAGTAGAATTCTTCCTTTTTCTTTTCTACACCTGAAGAAATTAGTAGATTCCATCGACCATCCACTTAATCCTGGGATGTATGTAAGTATAGAATGAGTTTCTTACTCTGGGGCTACGCTTGAGGTAGGTTCTAATTACGCTGCTGGGTTTTTCTGCGGTTTTCCACAACTGTAAGGCGAAAGTCTAGTAATCTCATGGCGAATCCTCGAGTTCATCTCCATATCATCAATTTCATTGACGTTAGGTAACCCTGTAGTTGATAACTAGGCTTCGAGACTTCGGACCCGATAGAGCAGTTCAGTGGGAAATCTGCATAACGGCGTACTGAGTATAGTGGTAAAGCGTACAGTGGGTGGGGGTACTGTAGAATGAATGACAACAAATACGCAAATGAAAACGCTCTGGATTTGAAGGTTCTGACGAATAATTTGATTTTCATACAAACCTATTTTCAAACTGTGTCTGAAACTATTACACTGTTAGAAAAGTCAGAGCAAGAGATGCCGGAAGCCCTCAAATTAGTTGAGAAAATGACACAGATATTTAATGAGACACCAAGTACACCGGTTACTGAACGTGTAAAACAGAAGTGGAAATCAATTTCATGTAAAAATAACGGATATGGAACATTGTGTAACATAAACAGCAAATTAGTGGACATAGAGTCACCCGAGAATGAAGGACTGTCTCTTAGAGACTGCAATGATGTTAGGTTTTTTCGTTTTGCTCCTTTAAAGTCATGCGACGTAGAGCGCATCTTTTCACAGTACAAACTGTGTTTAGTAGACAATTGAAAAAGATTTACGTTTGAGACACTGCAAGTGTATCTTGTAGTACATTGCAATTCGGTACTGTAACTGCACTTACTAAAGATGACCAATAGGATAAATGAAGAAATTAAAATTGCTACATGTTTATTTCCACCATTAACACTGTGTATAATTAAACAAAAATGCTTATAAAAGACAGGATAATAACTACTTTTCACATTCTTTTGGCATTGTCATTGTGTAATGTATATTTACTTTCAGAATGTACATATGTGTTCGTTTCCCCATACTACCGTACTCTACTCTAAATAGCAACGTCGTTACCTCAACACATCTCTACCTTTCACTACCTGCAGCGAGTCAACAATCTATAGTACAAGCACAGTAAACATATTGTATCGGTCCAAAGTCTCGAAGGCCTTTTGATAAATGTCCGTTTTAATAGTCCTCGAAATGTCGTGTTTTTAATAATAACAGGTCAGTAATGGGCAAGTTACTAAGAAAAAAAATTAATCTTCAATAAGCCATAATTGCTTCTTATGTAGGCTACTCTTTTAAAGGTTTAAATTTTCTAACTTTATTTACGCATCTTTCTGCGAAGTTTTTAGTTTAATAACAGCCGATTGCGTATTTCGGCTGTTTTGATTTGAACTTATAAGCCGTTTTTACTATTGTTGAGTTCCTGTTTCAAATGTGTATTGTAGATGGTTTTTCTTAGTTGGTTATTTAATGACGCTGTATCAACTACTAGATCATCTAGCGTCAATGATATTGCTTATAGCGAGATGGTATTTGGCGAGATGAGGCCGAGGATTCGCCATAGATTACCTGGCATTCACCTTACGGTTGGGTAAAACCTCAGAAAAACCCAACCAGGTAATCAGCCCAAGCGGGGATCGAACCCGCGCCCGACCGGCAGGCAAGCGCCTTAACCGACTGAGCCACACCGGTGGCTTTGTAGATGGTTTGTGTTCGTGTAACTATTATAGATTTTGATTAATGTTTATGATATTGGTGATTGAGACAATGATGAAGCATGGCATGTACGTTTAAAATCCGGAATTTGTCTTTGTGCCTCTGAGAAACCATGAAAAACCCCAGTCAGATTGATCGGCCACGGGGTTTGAACGCGGGACCTCCCGAATGCGAGTCTCAAATGCTATCGTCTGAGCTAACTCGCTCGGTCTATAAATTGTAAACGATTATGTTACACAAATTGCTATTTTATGTGAATTTTCTCACAATAAAGTACATGCATTTATTTATACCGTAAATCAGGCATGTCAATTGATGCCCATAGGAGCAAGCGCGCGCTTTAGAGCTTAGGAGAGCCTGAGCGCTTTACAACGGAAAGGAAAGAGACAGAAGAAAGAGGTGGTATATGCCGTTTGGTTGAGCTATATTCAGGGATGGCCAGCACTGATTCAATAGATAAAGGGAAGAGAACTTATTAAAACTGTATTCATGTTAATTTTTAGATTTGTCTGAGAAGTATAAGTGCATTATAAGAATGTAAGTTTTAATTTCAATGCTCATTTTTCACAAGTTTGATGTTTTTATTCAAAATCAATATTTTCTCAACTTTTCGTATAGAAAAGTGAAAATTTTTAGGTATAGGAGTATTTATTTAGTAAGCTTACAGAATGTTTTCGTAAATCTAATATACCGTATATACGTATTACTGAAGATAGTGTATTGGAAATTTTGAAAATATTCGCATGGAAATTGTTTGTAAGGAAATGAATTAACAAAGCAACTACTGTTACATCATAAGCAAGATATATGTGCCCGTGTGTTGTAAAATTGTCAGCTCTATAGCTTCAGCAGATTTGGAGAAAATAATTTAATATTCTGATGATAGGAAGTTGCTCACCAATATCACCTTAAAAGCTTAATGCAATAAGAGTTTTGTTATGTAATATTAGTTACACTTAAAACAGATACAGTACCTAGGTAACTTTGCTTTGTACTGTAATATTGTTTTGATTAGTTTATTGATTGCTTTTGTAAGGCTAAAGATATCATCAATATCAATTCCAACTTATCATGTCATACTCAAGCTCTTTCTTCGGAATATCACTTTCTTTATGAATGATGTGTTTCATCCACTTAATTGTAACGGTGAAAATATTGTTAATCCAATAATTTTTTATTTATTTATTTATTTTTTCATAAGTGTATATTTTGGGAGTGTTTTTGTAAGTAATTTTATGAGGTTGTTATTGATATGCTGATAAATTATTTGTAATGATATTTCATTATATAACATATTGCAATTATTAAAAATTATATGAATAAATTATACAGATTGATGCTTAATACAGTATAATATTATACTACTATGGAATTTAAGTGAATATTCCTTCTTAACTCTCTATTATGTTATTAACGTTTAAAACACAAGTGCAATATTAAGAAATCAGTGTTAGTACTTTTGTTTTACAGACAATATAGATAATCATCATCATCATCATCCTTCACGAATTAGGCCTCTGTAGACCTGTTTCGCCCCATCTAGCAGTCTTCTAAAAGGTCTTCCTGGTCGACGATGTCCTCTAGGTTTATAATGCATCATAATTTTTGGGATTCTTGAATTTTCCATTCTTCTTACATGATCTAGCCAATTGAATTTGTATCTGCTGATTTTTTCTTCTACTGACTGTACTTTTAATTGTTCTAAAATTTCTTCATTCCTTTTTCGGTCTAAAAGAGTATATCCTGCTGTCCTCCTGAAAAATTTCATTTCCGTTGCTTTGATTCTGTTCATGTCTTTTTTCTTTAATGACCAAATCTCGCTTCCGTATAAAAGGGAGGGTAATGCTAGTGTATTATATATTTTTATTCTTGTAGATTTTTTTTTTCCATTTTAAAATGGAACCAAATCTACACATCAGGAATCAAAATAACCAGAGCTCTAACATTAAATACCTTACTCTATGCCGATGATCAAGTCATAATTTCCAATTCAGAGGATAATTTACAAAGAGGATTGTATACATTAAATAAAATATTAGAAGATTTTGGGATGGAACTTTCAGCACAAAAATCAAAAGTAATGGCACTTTTAGGACAAGACCCAGTCAGATGTAAGATAATACACAATAACCAATGCCTCGAACAAGTAAAAATTTTCAATTATCTGGGTTGTGAAATATCTTATCAAAACGAAAAAAGATGTGAACAAGAAAATTACCAAATTTACACAAATTCTAGGAATAATATAGATAATATTAAACGGAAAGAAGCCATATAAAAATAAAGACATAAAATTTCACGTTCCGTTTGAAGTTTGTGCACCACTGTTTTCTTAATCGAACAGGTTGGTTATTCATTTACACAACCCTTCCTCTTTCCATACATAGCGCTTGCTGCCCGCGCACGACGTCAAGGTCAGAAAAATGCGCTTGCTTTGACATCACTGTCGTAAATGGGTTTATAAAACCGAGAAATCTTGCTTTGTATTTATAAAAAAAAACAGTTTTCGTAAACAATGCGTAACACCAAAGCTATCTTATTTGCATAGGCAGTAAACAATTTTGAGTAATGTTTTTCATTTGATAAATAATTGAAAAGAATAAATTGTTATCGGAAATGTTAGTGGGAGCAAGATGAAGAGTTCAATTTGTGGTGAAGCATATAACACATTGAATGGGGAAAGTATTTATGTATCTTCATGACATCGATTTTTCAGAACTATGTGGTGATTGTGGTGATAATTTTAAGTACCAACATTGTAAGCGCGTTTGTATCATGAGTAGAATTAATATTAAATTTGCTGAAGGGAATCACGAAGAAAACAGTCGCTGGATATTTTGAAACAGTCCCTCAAGTTCAACCAAGTTGGAGAATCTTCAGCTGCAGTCGTCATCTATACTAATAATAAATCTGTAGCCGAAATTTTTCTAGTAATTTTCGATTTTCCAAAAATAATTGGTCCTAACATATATAATTAACCACCCTGAAACCGAAAATCGATTTTTTTGAAATTTTTGTTTGTATGTCTGTCTGTATGTATGTTTGTTACCTTTTCATGCGATAATGGCTGAACGGATTTCGATGAAATTTGGAATATAAATTAAGTTCGTTGTAACTTAGATTTTAGGCTGTATGGCATTCAAAATACATTATTTAAAAGGGGGTTATAAGGGGGTCTGAATTAAATAAATCGAAATATCTCGCTTATTATTGATTTTTGTAAAAAATGTTACATAACAAAAGTTTCTTTGAAAATAATTTGCGATAAGTTTTATTCCTTGAAAAATTGTGATAAGACTGATATTTAATGAGATAAATGAGTTTTAAAATTAAAATAACTGCCATCTAAGGCCGTGTAATGAATTAAAAATCAAATGACTTCGTCTATAAGGGACCTTGGACAGCAACAATCGAAAGCTATGAAAGATAGCCTACAGAGAATGTTTCTGTGTTTGTATGAAGATAAATTAACCGATTTGTATAATTAATTATTATTTCACCATTGGAAAGTGTAGTTTCTCTAGATGGACATAATGCTATAATGTTATTACAGTAACTTCTGATATAATATAATATAATATGTAATATTATATAATATAATTTAAGTTATTTGAAGGGTTCAGAACCATAGTGGACCAAGCGTCATTTACTTAATACGTAGAAAACAAGGGTTAAAATTAAGTTATTACCATAATTCAATGGAAACCTATAACAAGTAAAATAAAATATACACATTAAATCTAAATGATGTCAATCTTCATTAAACTATGGTTGCATGTAATAAAAATTAAGAAACATGTTAAAGGAATTGTCATTGCACCAAATGAGTGTCTCTGGACCAAAATGATCGCATTTTAATTATTTCGATACAATTTAAATTAAGTAACATATTAAACTATTTATTCTTCTATCAAACACGAATGTTCCCTGGATCAAACGTCCTATTTTAATTATGTAATTACTTTATATTTATTTCTAACGGGTGCAGCGGAGCGCACGGGTACAGCTAGTAAAAAATTAAAACAATAGAAGAGGAGCTGGAGGAAATAATGTCACATCTTCCCCTCTTTTCCCCGAAAAAGAATCAACCCCGATACAGCGGGCGTAGGCGTCCTGATATGGCATGCTCAGCCTCGCCCACCACTAGAACTCTTTGTGCACTCCGACACAGAGTGCCCGACGGGGTCGCGGGATCGATTTACCGGTGCAGCTACATGTGACCGCCAGGACTGGACGGCCTTCGACGGTTCAACTCGGTGAGCAGGTCGCCGCAGACATTACTGAATCTGGAGCACAGGATTTCAACTCGTGGTCTTCAAACGTGGAAAATAACGTAATTGTCCGGGGAAAAACGAAGTCCCGTATGTCGGCAAATGTGAGGAATCGGCGTATCTAAAGATGCCATCACCGAGAATCCAACCTCTTTAGTATGTTTGAACGATGTGAAAGTTTAAATTACAGTATAAACAAGAAAATACTTCAGCGAGCAATTAGATGTCTGTCAGGTACAAAAAAGACGGAGGCAAAGATGTTAGCGAAATAAGTCTTATTGCAGCCGTGGCGAAAATGTAATCGTGCGCCGAGCCACTGTGTAACCTGCAACGTGCATAGCACCTATGAAGGGAGGCGGACACCAGAAGGGAAAGTGAAGCAACTGTCTGACTTATTAACGGATTTTCATTTTCCTTACGTCAAGCACTTAAATATAATTTTATACAGTATAAGGTTACAAACTAATGTCTATTACGTGTAACGAAGAAAGAAATGAATAAGAAAACATAGGACACTTTATCACAACCATAAATTAACTTTCATCAGAATTTCTCTGCGACAGATTTTCAAAATCAGTAATTATGTCACTTACTGCCAGTCGTAGTTGATCACGAAGGTATTTGTCTGTCAGTCGTGATCTAAATTTGGTTTTTACTATTTTCATTGTTGAAAATAATTTTTCACAAACGTAAGTTGTAGCGAACATGGCTTCAACAGAGCAAGCGAAAGAACGAAGCTTCGGATATTTATTTATTTTTGGCAAAGATTTGAAAAGTTCGACATTTGTCAAGTCCTTACATCTAGCTTTCATTTAACATGACATTGTAAATCTGCGAGTTTAAATTGAAGATCTAATCGCATTAATCGTAAATCTGCTGAAAAAGGATGACGTATAGAGATGATGATGATGATGATGATGATGATGATGATAATAATAATAATAATAATAATAATAATAATAATAATAATAATAAATAATAATAATGATAATAATAATAATAACAACAACAACACTTAACCTTTTAAAGTTTCACGAGTAACATGTAGTATAATGCCGTTTTATGTTATACAACCGTTTTCCTCGTAATAGGCCTACTTGTGAGCAAATCATACATTTAATATTCTCATCATATTGGCAGTAAAAAATGCGTCCTCCCATCCTACTTGGAACTTTAGTTTTTGTAGAGGTGCATGGTTTCGAGACATATGCCACTCGCAGGTCAGAGACAAATACAAATGGAACGGAGTTTGACTCCAGTGAGTGAGAAGGTGGTGGTTGGAGAAGATAGGACGCAAGAGAAATGCATAGCTACTATTGCGAGCCACAATGTGCTCGTGAGTCACATTTTCGCCACGGCTGTCTTATTGTATACACCAGTGGTGCTCATTACGTGGCCCGCGGGCCGCATGCGTCTCTCACAGACATTTATTGCGGCTTTTGAACCAATATTAATAGGCCTATTACTGCTCTTTTGTGAGAAATATTTTTCTAAATTTCTGTAATAATGTGCAACTCGAGAAAACTTTGGTTACCCTGCATCATTACTGCCATTCATTCATTCATTCATTCATAATGTTCCGTTCAAGGGTAGGTCTTTCACTATTTATTTACTTATTTATTTATTTATTTATGTGTTTATTTATTTATTTATTCATTGACTCATTTATTTATTTATTTATTTATTTATTTATTTATTTATTTATTTAACTAGCTAGCTAGTGAGTACAATATATATTATTATAATGTACCGAAGTACATATGATATTTCCATGCAGATATTCTGCGTCAACATACGATGAAAGAGTAATGGAACGGAGAAAAATTCTCTCCGGCGCCGGGATTTCAACCCGGGTTTTCAGCTCTACGTGCTGACGCTTTATACACTAAGCCACACCGGATTCCACCCCGGCGTCGGAAGAATCGTCTCAGTTTTAAGTTCCAACTCTTGGGTTCCCTCTAGTGGCCGCCCTCTGCACTACGTCATAGATATCTATGAACTTAGGACCGAAGTCCACACATGTGCTGAGGTGCACTCGTAATGAGTGACTAGTTGGCCGGGATCCGACGGAATAAGCGCCGTCTTAAATCACGAAGTGATTTACGCATATCATATATATTATTTTAATGTACCTAAGTACATATGATATTTCCATGCAGATATTCTGCGTCATCATACGATGAAAGAGTAATGGAACGGAGAAAAATTCTCTCCGGCGCCGGGATTTGAACGATTCTTCCGACGCCGGGGTGGAATCCGGTGTGGCTTAGCGGATAAAGCGTCAGCACGTAGAGCTGAAAACCCGGGTTCAAATCCCGGCGCCGGAGAGAATTTTCTCCGTTCCATTACCCTTTCATCGTATAGTGAGTACAAATTAAAATTATAAAACAAAAATGTTTCTAGCCACTACCGTAAGAGCCAGGCTCGCGTACTGTGTGGTCTTAGCCAATAATATAACTTAAAATTTCCAAGGACAGTTTACTAAATACAGTAAGTAACTTATTCAAACTAATAAATTATAACACACAAGAGAAAAAAAAAGAGACAAAGAGAAGAACATGAACATGAATATACTCGACAGAAATAAAAGGTAAAAAACACATTTGTTAATATTATATATCATGAATAATTTTATAAATTTCTTTTTTAAAAGCTTCAATTTTAAAATATTTCAAATTTGGAAAATGGTTTATAATTTTATTATAAAGTCTTGGGCCGAAACTAGCACCATGTTTAAGAGCTGCACTTATGACATTTAGGCTCAATTAATGGGAAAGTAGACTTTTGTCTTCTACTACGATATTCATGTCGATTAGATTTACGTTTTATTTGATTTCTGTGGTAGTAAGTTAGTAAACTATATTTATAAATTTCTTCAATAGTTGATACTTTAAAATCTGTATCAATTAAATTTGTTGGGTAATCCATATTTTTGTCTGATAAATTTTTATTAATCTTCTGTGTAATAAAATTAATGGATTAAGTACAGATGATGCTACTCCACCCCAATTTATTATACCATATTGTATTAGTGATTGTACCAAAGCTAAAAATATTATTCTCAATGCCTCCTTAGTGATAAAATTTCGAAGTATTATGAGTTTATAAATTGTCTTTCTTATATTTGTACACATGAAATCAATTTGTTTATCCCGACGTAAATCTGGTCTATAATAATTCCTAAATATTTAACTTGTGTGGAAGGTGTTAGATGTGGGCAATTACAATAATTATTTGTTAATTCATTAAATGAAATATTATGTATTACTAAGTGATAATTATTCACAGGTGGAGGTAAACCTTTCGTTGTTAAAGAAAATGGAATATAGGTAGTTTTATTAGTATTTAAGGACACGAGATTAGAGTCAAGCCATTTTTTCACTACTTTAATTCCATTGCCAGCATTTAAATAAGTGTTATCCAATGTTCCTCATTAAATGTTAGTACAGGATCACCTGCAAAAGAAAATATATTACAACCATATTTCCTTAGCAAGAATATTCACTAATTCTTTTTGGTGAAGAATTTTAGGTCACATACGGTATTTTTAACACTCAAGATGTAGGCCTAATATTTCAGCATCAAAATTATAATGCAATTTTAATAAAACATTGTTAGTAAATGCGTGTAATTGACACGTTTTTTTCAGTATATTCAAGAAAGCAAACAGTATAATGCTTCACTTATGATTTTAATGATAGTCGATCAAGAAACCGAAATCCCGTCTTTAAATTTGAGTATCAGTTTGACGCATGACACACATTACAGACCTCGATAAAATGAAAATAAACTCTGACAGTTTAAAAAAAATGGCGATAAAATCCTTAGCATGATTTCCTTCGACACCACCGGCATAGCTCAGTCGGCTAAGGCGCTTGCCTGCCGATCTGGAGTTGCGCTCGTGCGCGGGTTCGATTTCCACTTGGTCTAATCACCTGGTTGAACTTTTTCCGAGGTTTTCCCCAACCATAAGGCGAATGTCAGGTAATCTATGGCGAATCCTCGGCCTCATCTCGCCAAATACCGGTACTATTTCGCTATCACCAATCCCATCGACGCTAAATAGCCTAGTAGTTGATGCAGCGTCGTTAAATAACCAAGGCCCAATTGTATAAAACTCCCTGACTAAAGATCAACTTTGATCGAAGATCGAAAAGTGAACCGAGTTCAGACACTTCTTCTATTGTATAAAACTTTTCTGCGATCAAATTACCTTGGTTCAAATGCAATCTAAGTTCACGTGAAAAGGATTTGGCAACATCGCATAAAAGGTGAAATACGTGATGCGCGGACAGGTTTGTTCAGTGTTGCCAATCTAGCGACTTTAATTCTTTTTCAACAACAATTTCTTTTAACTTTTATATTGCTTAAATAGGGATTTAGTGACCTTTTTAGCACCCCATAGTGACAAAATTTAATCTTTCTTTGTTGATAATGAGAAATCTAGCGACTTTACAACTACTTTTTCGCGACTTTCCGTACACTCTGTTGGAGACACTGGTTTTTTGTGCAATGTAAATAATGGCGGACAATAAGAAGAAGGTTGACTGTTCTCCGAGTTGTTATCATGTTATGGTGTTTGATACTGCTAAACATAATAAAGCTTTATAAAACGACAATTTTCGTTTAGTAATACAGTTAACTGAACATTTATGAATGTACCTATCATATCCATTAATAATTAATGGTTGTTATAAACCTAATATAATTATAGGTTATGTTATTTGATACTGCTGAACACGATAGAGCCTTATAAAATATAAGATTGTTTGTGTATTAAGGCAAGAAATTGAAATAAATATATATAAATGTACCTATCATATCTGTTAATATTAATAATAATGGATATTTTATTTGCACAATCTGTCACTCGTATATTTCAAACAGAAAAGAAATAACCGAACTTGGATCATCTAACTTAATCGGAGAAATTTCTTCAGTCAAAGTTGACTTTAGTTTGAGACAAATTAATCTCAGATTAGGCTTTATACAACACAAAATTCCAAGTTCAGCTGAAACAAGGATCAATTTAACCTCTGATCTAAGATTAAATGGTTTATACGATCGGGCCTAAAAAACTTCCTTCGAGAAGAAACTAAACTGAGAGTCCCATCTTGTAGATTAACAGCACATGATGTAGGACTTAAAAGCAAAATCTGTTTTCCATTTCTTGCCCACGTTGAATTTTGATGCTGAATAACCTCTCTAGTTCAAAATTTTCTAAAATAACATGATGATGCTGCTGCTGCTGCCGCCGCCGCCGCCGCCGCCACCACCACCACCACCACCACCACCACCACCACCACCACCACCACCACCACCACCACCACCACCACCACCACCACCACCACCACCACCACCACCACCACGAAACTACTGTTAAACATTTGAAGATGTCTTGATTATGGCTCATGAAACAGGCCGACGCTCCCTTCTGCTTTTGATCGCAGATGCCAAGTCCAATTGGAGTTCATTGAGTTCGGACCACCTGGATGTCTGCATGGAAAACACCAGCACAGACAAAAGTAATGATTTCCCCCATGACGTCAATGTGGAGGTTGCATAAATATAATATCGCTGGGGGAGATATATTCGCTTCTGTTTCCACCATTCACCAGGGGTTTCCTCCCCTCTTGCTCTGTCTACATAGGCCGTAGCTCACGGGTTTAGATGTGATGTAACTTTTAACGAGAAATACACACGTGCTTGTTTATAGCAGCCGGCAGGATTTTCCATTATGGCACACGTGTTGGTGCGGATAATCATTTTAGCCATTTAATTAAAATACAGTGTAGTTTGATTAGGACCCGCGCCTACCTCGTATTTTAATAATATAAAAAATAGCCTCTATCCTATGGATAACATAAGTTAATAGGACTTGCTGCGCCTGCGTCATATTCAGACATAAAAGTTTGAGTAACTGAAATTGTTATTCATGAGATATTTGTTACCCACGTAAAAGTGGCATGCTGTCTTCTACATAACCTCTGTAATTGGTAAATGCTTTATGAAAATATAAACAAGAAAATGAACAATTAAACGAATAAATAAACACGCAAGTAAATTCAAGAAAATGAATAATTAAAGAAACACGCAAGTAAATAGTCAAATAGATAAGTTTAATAAATAATGAAACAAACGCTTAAATATTGATATAGATTAAGACTTCAGTAAATAATTGGGCCTAAATATAGTATCAGAAATTAAAGTAATTAACCAAAATTATATTGCGGGTTCCTTAAAAACCATTTGTAAGTAAGTAACCAAAATTATATATACTTAATGTAGTAAGAATTTAACGGCATACATCAAAGAATCACTCGCTTATAATAATTAAAGTTAAAGGTAAGTAACTTAACTAAATTAAGTGGCAAGCACTCGAGTATTTGACTTGACAAGTAAGCGTTCTTGTATTTGAATTGACAAGTAAGCGCTCTTGTATTTGAATTGACAAGTAAGCGCTCGAGTACTTGAATTGACAAGTAAGCGCTCGAGTACTTGAATTGACAAGTAAGCGCTCGAGTATTTGAATTGACAAGTAAGCGCTCTTGTATTTGAATTGACAAGTAAGCGCTCGAGTACTTGAATTGACAAGTAAGCGCTCGAGTACTTGAATTGACAAGTAAGCGCTCGAGTATTTGAATTGACAAGTAAGCGCTCTTGTATTTGAATTGACAAGTAAGCGCTCGAGTACTTGAATTGACAAGTAAGCGCTCGAGTATTTGAATTGACAAGTAAGCGCTCGAGTACTTGAATTGACAAGTAAGCGCTCGAGTATTTGAATTGACAAGTAAGCGCTCGAGTACTTGAATTGACAAGTAAGCGCTCTTGTATTTGAATTGACAAGTAAGCGCTCTAGTACTTGAATTGACAAGTAAGCGCTCGAGTATTTGAATTGACAAGTAAGCGCTCTTGTATTTGAATTGACAAGTAAGCGCTCGAGTATTTGAATTGACAAGTAAGCGCTCTTGTATTTGAATTGACAAGTAAGCGCTCTTGTATTTGAATTGACAAGTAAGCACTCTTGTATTTGAATTGACAAGTAAGCGCTCGAGTTTGAATTGACAAGTAAGCGCTCGAGTACTTGAATGACGCTCGAGTATTTGAATTGACAAGTAAGCGCTCGAGTACTTGAATTGACAAGTAAGCGCTCGAGTATTTGAATTGACAAGTAAGCGCTCTATTTGAATACAAGTTTGAAATTGACAAGTAAGCGCTCGAGTATTTGAATTGACAAGTAAGCGCTCTTGTATTTGAATTGACAAGTAAGCGCTCGAGAATTGACAAGTAAGCGCTCTTGTATTTGAATTGACAAGTAAGCGCTCTTGTATTTGAATTGACTCGAGTAGAATTGACAAGCGCTCGAGTATTTGAATTGACAAGTAAGCGCTCTTGTATTTGAATTGACAAGTAAGCGCTCTTGTATTTGAATTGACAAGTAAGCGCTCTTGTATTTGAATTGACAAGTAAGCGCTTTGAATTGACAAGTAGCTTGAATTGACAAGTAAGCGCTCGAGTACTTGAATTGACAAGTAAAGCGCTCTAATTTGAATTGACAAGTAAGCGCTCGAGTATTTGAATTGACAAGTAAGCGCTCTTTGAATTGACAAGTAAGCGCTCGAACTTGAATTGACAAGTAAGCGCTCGCTCTTGTATTTGAATTGACAAGTAAGCGCTCTTGAATGTATTTTTGAATTGACAAGTAAGCGCTCGAGTACTTGAATTGACAAGTAAGCGCTCTTGTATTTGAATTGACAAATAAGCGCTCGAGTACTTGAATTGACAAGTAAGCGCTCGAGTATTTGAATTGACAAGTAAGCGCTCTTGTATTTGAATTGACAAGTAAGCGCTCTTGTATTTGAATTGACAAGTAAGCGCTCGAGTACTTGAATTTGAACAAGTAAGCGCTCGAGTACTTTGAATTGACAAGTAAGCGCTAGTATTTGAATTGACAAGTAAGCGCTCTTTTTGTATTTGAATTGACAAGTAAGCGCTCGAGTATTTGAATTGACAAGTAAGCGCTCGAGTATTTGAATTGACAAGTAAGCGCTCGAGTATTTGAATTGACAAGTAAGCGCTCTTGTATTTGAATTGACAAGTAAGCGCTCGAGTACTTGAATTGACAAGTAAGCGCTCGAGTATTTGAATTGACAAGTAAGCGCCCGAATATTTGAATTGACAAGTAAGCGCTCGAGTATTTGAATTGACAAGTAAGCGCTCGAGTATTTGAATTGACAAGTAAGCGCTCTTTGTATTTGAGATTGACAAGTAAGCGCTCGAGTATTTGAATTGACAAGTAAGCGCTCGAGTACTTGAATTGACAAGTAAGCGCTCGAGTACTTGAATTGACATGTAAGCGCTCGAGTATTTGAATTGACAAGTAAGCGCTCTTGTATTTGAATTGACAAGTAAGCGCTCGAGTATTTGAATTGACAAGTAAGCGCTCTTGTATTTGAATTGACAAGTAAGCGCTCGAGTATTTGAATTGACAAGTAAGCGCTCTTGTATTTGAATTGACAAGTAAGCGCTCGAGTATTTGAATTGACAAGTAAGCGCTCGAGTACTTGAATTGACAAGTAAGCGCTCGAGTATTTGAATTGACAAGTAAGCGCTCGAATATTTGAATTGACAAGTAAGCGCTCGAGTATTTGAATTGACAAGTAAGCGCTCTTGTATTTGAATTGACAAGTAAGCGCTCGAGTACTTGAATTGACAAGTAAGCGCTCGAGTATTTGAATTGACAAGTAAGCGCTCGAGTATTTGAATTGACAAGTAAGCGCTCGAGTATTTGAATTGACAAGTAAGCGCTCGAATATTTGAATTGACAAGTAAGCGCTCGAGTACTTGAATTGACAAGTAAGCGCTCGAGTACTTGAATTGACAAGTAAGCGCTCGAGTATTTGAATTGACAAATAAGCGCTCGAGTATTTGAATTGACAAGTAAGCGCTCTTGTATTTGAATTGACAAGCAGGTGCTTAGAGTAATTGAATAGACAAGTAGGTGCTCTGAGTATTTGAATTGACAAGTAGGTGTTTTGAGTAACTGAATAGACAAGTAGGTGATTTGAGTAATTGAATAGACAAGTAGGTGCTTTGAGTAATTGAATAGACAAGTAGGTGCTTTGAGTAATTGAATAGACAAGTAGGTGCTTTGAGTAATTGAATTGACAAGTAGGTGTTTTGAGTGATTGAATTGACGAGTAGGTGCTTTGAGTAATTGAATTGACGAGTAGGTGCTTTGAGTAATTGAATTAATAATTAGGTGCTCTGAGTAATTGAATTGACAATTAGGTGCTCTGAGTAATTGAATTAATAATTAGGTGCTTTGAGTAATTGAATTGACGAGTAGGTGCTTTGAGTAATTGAATTAATAATTAGGTGCTCTGAGTAATTGAATTGACAAGTAGGTGCTCTGAGTAATTGAATTGACGAGTAGGTGCTTTGAGTAATTGAATTAATAATTAGGTGCTCTGAGTAATTGAATTGACAAGTAGGTGCTCTGAGTAATTGAATTGACGAGTAGGTGCTTTGAGTAATTGAATTAATAATTAGGTGCTCTGAGTAATTGAATTGACGAGTAGGTGCTCTGAGTAATTGAATTGACGAGTAGGTGCTTTGAGTAATTGAATTGACGAGTAGGTGCTTTGAGTAATTGAATTAATAATTAGGTCCTCTGAGTAATTGAATTGACGAGTAGGTGCTCTGAGTAATTGAATTGACGGGTAGGTGCTTTGAGTAATTGAATTAATAATTAGGTGCTCTGAGTAATTGAATTGACAAGTAGGTGCTCTGAGTAATTGAATTGACAAGTAGGTGCTCTGAGTAATTGAATTGACGAGTAGGTGCTTTGAGTAATTGAATTGACGAGTAGGTGCTTTGAGTAATTGAATCAATAATAGGTGCTCTGAGTAATTGAATTGACAAGTAGGTGCTCTGAGTAATTGAATTGACGAGTAGGTGTTTTGAGTAATTGAATTGACGAGTAGGTGCTTTGAGTAATTGAATCAATAATAGGTGCTCTGAGTAATTGAATTGACAAGTAGGTGCTCTGAGTAATTGAATTGACGAGTAGGTGCTTTGAGTAATTGAATTGACGAGTAGGTGCTTTGAGTAATTGAATTGACGAGTAGGTGCTTTGAGTAATTGAATTGACGAGTAGGTGCTTTGAGTAATTGAATTGACGAGTAGGTGCTTTGAGTAATTGAATTGACGAGTAGGTGCTTTGAGTAATTGAATTGACGAGTAGGTGCTTTGAGTAATTGAATTGACGAGTAGGTGCTTTGAGTAATTGAATTGACGAGTAGGTGCTTTGAGTAATTGAATCAATAATAGGTGCTCTGAGTAATTGAATTGACAAGTAGGTGCTATGAGTAATTGAATTGACGAGTAGGTGCTTTGAGTAATTGAATTAATTATTAGGTGCTCTGAGTAATTGAATTGACAAGTAGGTGCTCTGAGTAATTGAATTGACGAGTAGGTGCTCTGAGTAATTGAATTGACGAGTAGGTGCTCTGAGTAATTGAATTGACGAGTAGGTGCTCTGAGTAATTGAATTGACGAGTAGGTGCTCTGAGTAATTGAATTGACGAGTAGGTGCTTTGAGTAATTGAATTGACGAGTAGGTGCTTTGAGTAATTGAATTGACGAGTAGGTGCTTTGAGTAATTGAATCAATAATAGGTGCTCTGAGTAATTGAACTGACAAGTAGGTGCGCTGAGTAATTGAATTGAAAAGTATGCGCTCGATCAGTTAATTGACTTGGCAAGTAAGCGCTCGTGTAATTAATTGAATTGGTAAATAAGCGCTGGAATAAATAATTTTTTATTGATAATTAAGCTCTCCAGCAATTTAATTGGCAAGAATTAAAATTGACAAGCTGGTGCCGGAGCAGTCAAATTGGCACTTAATTGTACAAATAATTGAATTAGAGACAAATAGATAAGTAAATTAATATTTGAATGAGAAGTATGTGATTGAATAAATGAATAAGAGTCTAAGGAATAAGTAACAGTGTAAGTAAATAAGGAAACAGACTCTAGGTAAATAAGGAAATAAATGCATGAATATGTAAGAACATAAGTTTAAAAATAGAAATAAGTACACAAGGGAGGTGTGTGTATATATATATATATATATATATATGCACATAAATAGGAAACTTTGTTTATAATAAAGAGTGAGATATTTATATAAATAATAAAGGAATGCTTATGTGAATAGAAAATATACGATTACCAGTCTGAGATTGAGTAAATTTTAATCTTTATATATGCGTATGAAATGGAAGAAGTGATATATAAAAACATAAATAAAGAAATAAGATTATTTCATGAACAAATAACTAGACCTACGCAGTCTGTTTTAAGTAACCAAAAACATAATAATTATGCTTAAATATGCATGTAGACTACAATAACACAAATAAGTAAACGAAGAAAGGTAATCGATTGAATAGTCGAATAAGTGAATAATAATCAAGCAACGAATTTATTATTACAGGTCTATATGTTAATTTCTTGACTGGAATCGGGGTGTTACAAATAGATAGAATAGAAACTGTACACGACTTTCGATTCCAGCGAGTCTTATATAAAGCTTACATTCCGCAAATTATGGGGAAGTGCCACGCTACAGTACCCTGTCGCAGTGTGGGAGGAAAGACCCAAAATTCTTTAATTTCGGTGATGGTACTCAGGAGACTTTCTCGTCAACCATTTCCTCTTGCCGCCAACTCGCTTTCAACAGCGGCCGAGGTGCGGCGCCCTCACCGCCGCCAGGAGTCTCTTATCGCATTTCTAAATCGTAGCGACATTTCATGGCCGTTTGAGCATGACATGACTTACATACAAACATATGGAGGTCTGTCAAGGGGCGTTTGTTGGGCAATAATTAGTGAGCTTTCAAGACGCAGCGGCAATTATCAGGAACCAGTCTTCCTGACTCCATAAATTGGTCTGTTGCTTCGAATCACTGTTACATACTTCATTTCCATTGCCTTTGTTGGTTCTAAAGGCCAGTTCCAATGTGTTCAATGTTGACAAAGACATTTTCAGAATTCTTGATGTTCATTGCATTCATAATATCTTAGCCAGATATACGGAATTGTGCCTCAGTGTGCATCCTCCCTCCGTCCTTGTTTTACCCTCTTTAGTTAGCTGTACTATGTCCGTACAGTCTATAATTCGAAAGAATTGGCATCGGTAGCGGAATCATTTCTCATTGTAAGGCAGAGACGTATGTGTTAAAAATAAATGGAAACTGAAGTACTTTGTGATCTTTAGATATTACGTTGCATTGAACAAAAATGTTGTATAAATACACTTTGATTTGAAATTAATATTATCTTTATCAGGGTTATCTAACAAGCGAGTAAAAATTATGCTGCACTGCTGTAGTTTTCCTATTCTTTAACTTTATGAAGAAACACTATAGGCCTATACAATAGTTATACTGGGTGGAAACGTATTTTGAATATATTTTCTAAAAATAAGGATATGAAAGATATATATTTTAATGATACCATGTAGGGGAGTAGTGGGTACAGTGAGACACAAAATATTAAGACATACAGTATGTATGCAAGTAATAATTCAAGTATTTTTAAAATCAAGAAATAGACATTAAAACATGGAGTACAATAATACATAAACAAAAATGTTAATAGATAAAGGACATAATATAGGCTACAATACGTATTAAAAAAAATGCAAATGTCTCACTGTTACCATTCAGGAGGGTACAGTGAGACACCACAGTGTCTATTAACGGACATTGATATGATTTATATTTATTTCAAAAGAAAGGAAAGCTTGCTGTCTCTTCATCTTGACATGTTCTGTAGGCTTATTTAGAATCATTTTGATGTCTGACTTCTGGAACATTTGGAAAAGTGAATTTTTCATGACATTTCGAACTTTTGCGAAAAAATTAAATGAATTTTTGGTGACAACAAAGCATATAATTATAAGAATTTAATTTAAATTCTTTATTATCTTTTAACCTTTTCTTAAATTTTGTGAGTAATTTTTTATTTATGAAACCATTAAAATGTAATGAATCCATTATTTTAAGCTACAGTTCCTAAATTGGTTACTAGTATGTTCATTTTCAATGTTAGTTACTGGTAAATGTAATATAATTACAGTTTGTTTTTGCAAATCATTGGTACATGGGAACAGTGAGACGTCTCAGTGTACCCTTCAATGGCATGTCTCACTGTTCCCTTTACGCATAGTTCATTTAAAAATAACACCATCACTTCAAAATTAAAACAAGAGAGATGAAACTTTTCCAAACATAATCTCAAATACCATAGTATTAGGTAACAAAACATTCATATGTATATCACATTTTTATATCCAATATAACCTTCATTTAACACAAGCCAAAATTTTACTTCTAGAGTGAAAAATTACGCATTATTTTTTCATCTCTCACCTTTATAACTAGAATAAAATCCAGTATGAAAATACTGTTACTTTACTCATGCAACATATAACTCCACTGTTACTAGCATCTCAACATCAAAATTTACTATCTAATAAAAAATGTTTCACTGTTCTCCCTGTCTTACAGTACCCACTTCTCCCCTACTTATTTTTCCATTTTTTGGATTCTTCGAGTGGCATGGTAAGAGGCTTTTGAGGCTTAGCCTACCCACAAAATGTCAGTTATATCTAGTAACAGCCACCAGCGTGGCTCAGTCGGTTAAGGCGCTTGCCTGCCGGTATGAAGTTGCGTTCGATCCCCGCTTGGGCTGATTACCTGGTTGGGTTTTTCCTGAGGTTTTCTCCAACCCTAATGTGAATGCAAGGTAATCTATGGCGAATCCTCGGCCTCATCTCGCCAAATATCATCTCGCTATCACCAATCTCATCCACGCTAAATAACCTAGTAGTTGATACAGCATCGTTAAATAACCAACTAAAATAAAAAAAAAATATCTAGTAACATCAGGCTTGTAAGTTCGTAATAACCATTTATCGCAGCACTTGGTTTCACTCCGATCCTTCCATGTATTAAGTTCACTGTTGGTAGTCATTCCAGAATGAAGAGTTCAGTGCGAGAGGCTTATGGCAAAAGCCTCTGCTACGATGTTACGACCTTGCTCGTAAGCGTGTTGGAGGAACGGGGAGGGGATTTCACAGTGGAAAATAAGGGAGTCGTAAATTAAATAATCCTAGACAAAAGTATTCAGAAACAATTGGAAAAACAATTATTCTTTCATATGATTAATCATGGCGAATCGTACAAGAAGAGAACGGCTCGAAATTAATACTGATGTTGATGATGATGATGATGATGATGATGATGATGATGATGATGATGATGATGATGATGATGATGATTAGTTAGCCTATTTTTGGATCCTCTTTCTATTACCATAGCCATGGGTATTATATGAATGAATGCATTAATAAATAAATGAATAAATATATGGACGAATGAATGAATGAATGAATGCATAGACCAGTGATGTCAAAGCAAGCGCATTTTTCTGATCTTGACGTCGTGCGCGGCCATCAAGCGCTAAGTATGGAAAGAGGAAGGGTTGTGTACATGAATAAGCAGCCTGTTGGATTAAGAAAACAGTGGTGCACAAATTTCAGGCGGAACGTGAAATTTTATGTCGTTATTTTTATATGGCTTCTTTCTGTTTGATATTATCTATATTGTCTGTAAAACAAAAGTACTAATACCAATTTCTTAATATTGCACTTGTGTTCTAATTGTTAATGACATAATAAAGAGTTAACAAGGAATATTCACATAAATTCCATAGTAGTACAACTATACTGTACTAAGTGAATGAAACACATCATTCATAAAGAAAGTAATATCCCCCCCCCCAAATAGATTATGACATGATAAGTTGGAATTGATATTGATGGTACCTTTAGCCTTATAAAAGTAATCAATAAACTAATCAAAACAATATTACAGTACAAAGCAAAGTGACCTAGGTGCTTTATATGTTTTAAGTGTAACTAATATTCCATAAGAAAATTCTTGTCGGATTATGATTTTAAGGTGATATTGGTGAGCAACTTCCTATCATCAGAATATTAAATTATTTTCTCGAAATATGCTGAAGCTATAGAGCTGACATTTTTACAACACATGGGCACGTATCTTTTGCTTATGATGTAACAATAGTTGCTTTTGCTTTGTTCATTCATTTCCTTACAAACAATTTCCATGCGAATATTTTCAAAAATTTCAATACACTATCTCCAGTAATAGTATTTACAGTAGGCTATATTAGATTTACGAAAACATTCTGTAAGGCTATTAAATAAATAGGGCTATATCTGAAAATTTCACTTTTCTATAAAACGAAGCTGAGAAAATATTTCTCTTGAATAAAAAACTCAAACTTGTAACAAATGAGCATCAAAATTAAAACTTACATTCTTATAATGCACTTCTACTTCTCAGACAAATCTAAAAATTAACATGGATACAGTTGTTAAACCTGGGAAATTTTATGGGGTATCCAACGCCCTGTAATTTTTTGGTAACCCAGAGTGTCTTGCAGAATGTGGAACACAGTTTTGTGACATAGTCCGACTTCCGCTGCTAACTCACGCGCAGTCCATCGGCGATCAGCAAGGAGTTGAACTGTGTTGTCCTCCACGCGGGGTCGTCCTGTACGGAGGTTGTCCTGAACAGCATCCCGCCTTCCCGGAACGCTTTAACCCAGTGGTCGTCACCACTCGCTGAAATGTGCAATGGGTACGCGGTGCCGTCCCATGTGCACCATCGTGCAACAGGTAGAGATAGAGAGCATACCCGCTAGCAGCTACGAGAGCACTATAGTGCACTGCGTTTTCCGCGGGTAAAGTACGGCCACACGAACTACATTTATAGCAAGTTTTCTGCGACAAATGTAGCTGGAATTATAGGCAGCATTGAGTTAAATGGAAGCGGCCACACGGAGCAGTAAATGTAGCAAGTTTTGCGCATCCCAAGGTCGTGTAGCAACTCCAATCTAGTTTCTGCGTTAAATGTCGCTACGTGTGGCCACATGACATGCCACACGTAGCGACATTTGTAGCTAGTTCTTTTGCGTTTTGCAGCCCTAGTGTAGTGGAAGATTTCTTCCGAGATGGAGTATGAAGCCAAAGTCACTTTGTGTGTGTTGTTAGTGTACATTATTACAGTCACACACTTGTAATTGTCATTACGGTCATTACAATTGTAATGCGCATGAGAAGAAAATGTATAGCAGTGCCATAAAGTTAACTTTTATTCCTGCGTAGATTTTACAACAGGCAATATTGTTCGTCAGTAACAATCAGAAGTACGGTGTGGGTGAAGGGTTTGCTGAAAGGCTGTATGAAGACCTAATTTCTCGTGGTTCTGTAGAAGGGTCATTGGGATTGTACGACAGGTTAGACATGCTCTTCCCTTTCCAATACATGAATTTCTGAAGCATCTCCAAGTAAAAAGGAGTTTTAAACATGACGCAAAACACAACTCAAAGAGGCAATCTGTATGTAACATATGTGAGAGATCTCTTGTAAAAGAATTGTGTCTTTTTTTTTTTTTTTACCAAATGAAGTCGCTGTGAAGGGTTTACTGGTACGCTATTGTATAGATTTTATTATCGAAGGAAACCTTTGGTCGAAAATGAAAGAAAAAAAAATATGTGCTCTCAAAGAACGGTATTTTGAAAAGAGTCTAAGTAAACACATCTATCATAAAAGTTCTCTTTTTCTTGGTTTTGCAGAATTCTTATTGGACGTTGCGGGAATTTAAACTTGACCCTTATATCCCAAAATACAACTCAAAGTGGAAATGTCTTTATAACACAATAATATTTATAAACAATACTGATTTGTGAGGCCTGTCCTGCAAAAGAATTGTACTTTTTTTGTACCAAACAAATTGCTGTGAACGGTTTGCTAGAACGCTTTTGTATACATTTTATTATTGAAGAATTCTTTAGGTCGAAATTGAAATAAGAAAAATGTATGTACTTTTAAAGAAAGATATTTGGAAGAGAGTTAAAAAATAGGGAACTTAGCCTGGACTATACATAAGCGAAGCAATATTTATTGGCACCGTATTGTTAGTAACAAAATTTGTTATATATATTGACATCGTATTGTTATAAATCTGTCATGATAATAATTTCCCATCTAAAAGTCAATCTCCCTCTCTACTTCACTCCCTCATAAACACAAGTTAATTCTGTTGTTATGATTATATATACATACTGAGAATTTCAACCATTAAAAACGGGTTTTCCTTCAAATTTGAGAATGCCTTTCTCCCATTGTAGGCCTACATCTTATCCTATAGAAAACAGAGTTTACGTCCTCTTAAACATGATAGATCACGTTTTTCAGATTATTAAATTTCGGGGGAGGGGGAAATTGAAATGTGAATCTTAGGGTATGTTACAGTTTCATGTCTCATAAAGTTTTTTTACCAACAAAAGAAAATTTTAACGCTATAAGATAAGCGGGGTGGTACAAATTGCGATATCTTATAGCTAATTCGAGAGACAAATTTCATTGCACTCATCAATGTCACTTGTTTTATTTTTAAATACATTAAGCCTGAATAAAATACCAAGGTGTTGTATGCCTGGCTGCAAATTCAATTATCAGAAAGGAACTTAGTGGCGATATTTACTTTCCTTCTGGTGAAGTAACAAAAAAACAGTAGTAAGATTAAGAAAATAGTATTTAAAATTAGCTTACGCGTGTATCTATACGCATTTGTAAATTTACATTGCGCTAAATTATTGTAATTCTCTACTGTAAAATGAATAAGTTTGATTTGTTATTTCACTCTTTTTAAAGTCTTAATCTGTGTGTCCTTTACATGACATTTGATTTTCGCTTTCTATCTCATTCCTAAAAAATTAAAGCATAACCATTCATTTTACACGGTTGTTTGTACTTTTACTACAATTTTTTTGTTTTCTTTTGCATGATATTTATTCTTTATTTATTGTCAGTTAGTAGATAAAAGTCTTTTGACATGTATATTCTTTGACTCACTGAGTCTCCTCTGGGAATTAGTAAAGCGGAAATAAATATTAATATAAATTTAAAGTTTAAAAAATATGGATTTCATAATAAGAAATTCCCAGTAACTAACAACAATGTTAATTCCTTTAGGCTGGAAAATTATTGGTTACGAATACCTCATGTCAGACGGCGCCAAACTTGCTACACTTACTGCTCCGTGTGGCCGCTTCCATTTAACTCAATGCGGTCTATAATTCCAGCTACATTTGTCGCAGAAAGTTGCTGCACGTGTAGCCACCCATGTCGCTACGTGTGGCCACCCAACAGCAGTAAATGTCGCAGAAAAAATGGACCCGGACCCATTCGAGTTGCGACACGACCTTGGGATGCGCCAAACTTGCTACATTTACTGCTCCGTGTGGCCGCTTCCATTTAACTCAATGCTGCCTATAATTCCAGCTACATTTGTCGCAGAAAACTTGCTACAAATGTAGCTCGTGTGGCCAGAGAGGCCAGCCCCAGCGTGCTCTGTGCTGACGACCCCTGCTTTAACCCATCGTGCCACTGTGCGATATGGCAACGCTGCATCGGCACATGCTTCACTCAGTCCCTGAAAACATTCTTGTGCACTACGACCTCGTGTCACTTCAATTTTGATTCAGGAACGTTGCTCTAGTTTTGTAAACGTGGTCTTAGGGCGCTCGCACTATCCCTATGAAAGTCAACGTTCTACACACTGCAGTAGATTGACAGAGTACTGTCGCCGCTGGCTGCACTAACTCATCTAGCAGTCCTTGTTCATGTCCACACAGCTAGAAGCTCTCGAGCGCACCATCGTCACGTGACAGCAGTGTTGCCATAACTTTTTATCCAACCTATGAATAAGTGTATTCAATTTGACTGATTTCAGTAGCTGGAATGGAATTCGAGAGGGGAGGGCACTACGATCCAGCACTGCGACTTTTCAAGATTTGTTGCGCTAAACCTCAAGCTAGGCGTATTCCTAAACCTACATCGGCTGACTACACTAAGGTTCGCTGCGTATCCAGGTTTCAAGCAGAAAAATACCTAGGCCAATCCCTCCGTGCGTCGCCAGACGGCGTTCGGGGAATGCTAAGGAATGATGACGGAATGGAGAAATGCCGACGGAATGATGTAGATATCTAATATGTGGAAGCGGGAGAATCCCGAGGAAAACCCCAGTCTTGTCTGCCACAAGTACCATATGGATTTTTCAAGACCGGGATTGGAACCCAGACCACCTGAATGACAGACTGAAAGTCTGACTACTCAGCCATCGCTAGAATTGATTTCAGTAATTAATTTTCTTTTACTTTTGTACGTAACATTCTATCCGTAATTAATAATGTGTTAATTAAAGACAGTGAAGTCTTTCAGATTATATAGGTTTCCTCTGTGGTAAATGTTCTCCCATTTTTACTTTGGGATACACATATTATTTTTTTTTTGCAGTAAATGAATACAAATTATTTACTATTTTATTATTCTACGAAATTGACTATCCATACTTTACGACTGATTTACCTTGCATTAATACAAGCTATATTTCAGTAGGGTATTATAGGATGGGGTAGTGCTTTTAGTACCTCCCTCATGTCAATAACACTGCTACAGATAAGAATAAAAAAATGTCTTAATAAGCCTCTTGATTATTCCCAGAATTGTTGTATTCTGAATTTAATGTATTTGATATCCATCAAATTTATAACATTGTCTTATTGAATTTCGTTCATAAAAATCGAAATGTATTAAATTCACATAAAATATAAAACTGGAAGATCAGATAACATATGCCTGACAGAACCTAAATGTACCACAACTGCAGCTCCTAATCACAGTAGCAACTTTGGCCCAGGCTCTATAATAAGATAACAGTTAACTTACCAAACATTCAATTTGCTAATACTCCTTATTTAAAAAAAAATATATTGTTTAGGGAGAGAATATGCAATAGTTTCAATTACTGTAATATGTGTTATTCTTTGCCTCTATTTACTTTTTATTGTCTTAATTAATAAAAAGTCTTACATTTTGTGGACGAGCACGAGTATGTATTATTTCTGGAGTTAATAGAATGATTTCTATATGTAAAAAAAATATGTAACTTATCTTTGTTCTACAATAAATAATTATTCAAATCAAGATTTCAGGTACAACTCCCTGTAAAGTTGATTTGAATAATTTCGAGGGAAAAATTGTTCCGGAGCCGGGTATCGAACCCGGGACCTTTGGTTTAACGTACCAACGCTCTACCACTGAGCTACTCGGGAACTCTAACCGACACCGAAGTTGGTTGCTTGACGGTTGTCAGCCCACTTTGAGGTCTGTGGATATAGAGGGAAAAATTGGATCGGTGTCGGTTAGAGTTCCCGAGTAGCTCAGTGGTAGAGCGTTGGTACGTTAAACCAAAGGTCCCGGGTTCGATACCCGGCTCCGGAACAATTTTTCCCTCGAAATTATATAAATAATTATTATTAGTAAGTCATAACCAGAGGTGGAACTTTGGCAGAATGCGTATCTTCATTTTGAAAGTAAATCTGTACGAATTATACATTTTTATTGAAACGGCACAGTTTTATGTTGCCCTTTTCTGCCTTTTTAATATAAATGCCTAATTTGCAAAATAAATACTTTTTGCCTTTATTTGATTATTTATATATTATTTATTAATTCATTATTAAAAATTCCCTACAGGTATATTTTAATTTATTTATGCTCGACCATGCCGAAATGTAGTAATTATACACCTGGTAGCAGCCCTGTAATGGGCCTCATTAAAGTACACCTATTCATTAAAGTTCAGATGTTCCACCAATCAGAAAACACCATTGTGGCAATATGAAAGCGCAAGTATCGATTATTCTCGGATATGCAATCGAAAGACAACTAGCGAAACGTCACGGAGCTGGAAATCCAATACTGTCGCAGAAGGTTATGTTCTGTTACTATAATAATTAGCGTTAATTGTAAATAATATTCAAATAAATTCAACTTATCATCTCGTTTTTCAATGTCTAAATCAATTTCAAGGTTATATCAAGATTAATGTTTATTCTACTCTCTAGATTATATCAAGGTCAGTGACATTTGTTTCTCGGAAAAAATCAATACTTTCGCGTCTGCGCACATCTCACAATTTACGAGATATTGCACAAGGTCACGCTCGTATGAAAATTATGAAACTCGCTTGCGCTCGTTTCATAAACATACTCGCGTCTTAATTACTACCATTATAGGCTCGTTGCATAATGTACTATTCTATAACCGCTACAATGAAAGTGACTTCACTGAATGTGTATTATTGTCTCAATCAGTTCATATTCTCTTTGCAACAATGAGTGCTGCCGTGCAAAAATGTATAACAGTAAGCGCTTTAATTATCGCTTGTGTTTATTTGACAAGGCAACAATGAGTGCGGGTCTAACGTTATTTTTAACGGTTATTTTTCTTTCAGTTTTCATTGCGACGTTGTAGCCTAGATCATATGTGTAACAGATAACTCATTGCTATGTTAAAATCGGCAGCACTTTGAAGATAACAACCGCCAGGATCGCCACTCGTCCACCGTAAACGAACACGAGATGGCAGTACAGTCGCTAATGCAATTCAAATGGGAATTATGACGTGACTCCTTATGTAACAACTAGATGGCAGTGTAGTAAACCTGACAAAAGTTGTTAACCTCAAAGCCTATAAGGCCGACCTATCTGGGTATATATGATCTAGGGTTGTAGCTATAGTCCCGTCGCTCTAATTTCTGGCAGCCTATCAGGTTGCAGGTCGGCTACATTTAAACGTGTGCGTCTTGTGATTCGCTCATGAAGACGTTATTCATTTGTTAAGGCTCGATAAATACTTAATATAATCGCCCTCCATTTTGGATCTTTCGTTGGCGTTCGCAGAAAGCACACAAAGACGTTATTTGCCGCACAATTATTTGCTGAATTACAGTGCGTTTGATTTATTATCATAGGAGCTACGACATGATAATGTTTAACGGTGTGGCAAATAGATTTCTCGTATGGAGTTCGGCGACGAAAGAACAAAAATAGCGAACGATACTACCTACGTAGACTTTATAGAGCCTTCACTTCCTAAGACGTAAGCAAAGAGGAGGAATCACGCCGGGAATAACAGCGTCGCGACTATAGCTAGCTAAATATTTCATATCGCAACATATCAGTACAACCAAACACAAAAATGCACTTTCTAAGGCTACTGGGAAGAAGATTACTTTGCTTCCAACAGTAATTGCAACATCGATTCGAAAATCTCAATTTGCATTCGACTTATGTAAAGCTTTTCTTGCTGCCGAAATTCCTTTGTGGAACGTGCAAGGTTGTGGGTCTAGTAGAGCCCAGACGAGAAGTTATGGCACCGGCGCGAGGGACGGATTTTAGTTCGTTTGCTTGGACTCGCCCTCACACTCAACTGGAGGGGTGTTGGGTTAGTTGGTTACTAGCATTCCGAGTGTTCAGATCGTTCTGCTACTATCGCTATTGCTAATACTGATAACATTGTCCTTCTGGCCGCCCTCATTATGGCATTGTCTAAGGTGTGAAATCATAGAGTAGTTCATAGTCAAGGACATGAAATAGCATACAATGTATGGAAATTCATGTCAGAAGAGGCTGTAAACGGAATACTAATTCCATTGAAAAGCGTGTGTGCAAGAGTACTGGCTGCCACTGGTATTTCAAAGCGAACCTTGGCAAGAATCAGGAAAGAAGGGAAAAATATTGATGCAGGAACAGCAGATTCTTTCTCTAGTCCGAAAAAATCACAGCCGAAGAAGAAGGTTGTTGCAGCTGTAGACAGTTTTGATGAGGAAGTCATAAGAAGACTCCTCTATAATTTCTACGCTACGCAAAAGCAGAGGCCGACTGTGCAATCGCTTCTTCCAAAAATGGATATCAATGTATGATTGTGTGAAGAAAGTAGAGAACAATTACATTGAAAGTGAGCACGTGATGGACAGTATTTTTGAGAACATTTCCAAAAACGTAGGGACATCTGATTCCAGCACAGATCAGTCGTCTGATTCGGACGGAGAATAAGAATATAAAGATGGAATAGCGGGCGTAATTCCATTAGGTACCTTCAGACTCTTGAGTAGGAAAGTGGTGATACTAAGGTAAGACGAATGTTTTTGGAAAGAGATGAAACGCATATGCCTGCCGCTCTGAGCCTGAGAACCGTAACCCAAACAACCCCCACTCCTCTACCCTGCTGACCGGCAATTTAAAACTTTGCGCATGTTGGTGCCATAACATCTCGTCTCAGCTCTACAAGGTTTTTGTAATTGTCTTTTATTGCGTATTTTAGCTATTTATACTGTTTTTGCCTGCCTATTATAGGTATTTAGTATGATGCCTTTTTGCCTGCCTATTTTTATGATTCATAATGCCTAAACTTCCGGTCTCTGGTTATGACTATTCGGTGGGTGGAAACGTTGAAAGTAAGTACAAAGTTTCGACGCGTAATTCGAGATTTAAGTTATCAGCAGATTCTGTGAGATTTGTGGTGGTAAGTTTCTATGAGCAGTATTTAGTGATGGAGGAAATAAATTAAATACCGATATACTGATAGACCTATTCCAATATATTGCAAACCTAATTTCGATAAACGGTATATATCGCAGAAAATATATCGATATATCGCTAAGCAAATTGCATTTTCAGACCTACATTTACTGTATTACAATAAAATTACTTAAATTTTAATATTCCTTTTTACCATTGAAATTAATATCATAACAGTTAAAACCATAAAGGTAAAATTGTAACCATAAAGAATAGATCGTAACCTAAATAAAAATTATGGTGAAGGCAAGGGAGCTTAAATGATATAGTGGAAAAAGTTAAGTGAACTCTTCGTGGTGAGTATTTTACATTGGAACACGATTCAATTATTCTATGTTATACAGCATTCAATCCAGGACACAAATGTAATGCTTTTTTCTACCTAACAACGTAATCATTTTTAAATGTAAGTAAACAGAAATTATATTATTTTTAAATGTAAGTAAATCGTACTTAGAATGTTACCAAGTTTTAACAAACTTCACAGTTGATTTGATACACTCCTTCTATTGTAAGTTTCCATTGCAAGTTATTGTTACACTCCAACATTCCAAACAACAATAGTGATGATTATAGGGATAGAATTTTTATGCACTAAAAGGTATAAAAAAAAAACAGAAATTCAGCACTAGGTTGTGCATAGAAATCATAGACGTAAACAAATGTCACATCGGTATTATAGTCCCGTCGCTCTAATTTCCGGCAGCCAATCGCGTTGCAGGTCGGATACATTTAAACGTGTGCGTCTTGTGATTCGCTGATGAAGATGTAAAGCATTTCCTAAGGCTGGATAAATACTTAATATACAATCCCCGCCATTTTGGTTCTTTCGTTGGCGTTCACAGAAAGCACACGAGGACGTTATTTGCCGCTCAATTATTTTCTGAATTACAGTGCGTTTGATTTATTATCATAGGAGCTACGACATGATAATGTTTAACGGTGTGGCAAATAGATCCCTCGTCTAGTAGCTCGGCAACGAAAGAACAAAAATGGCGAACGATACTACCTACCTAGACTTTATAGAGCCTTGACTTCCTAAGACGTAAGCAAAGAGGAGGAGTCACGCCGGGAATAACAGCGTCGCGACTATAAATCCTTGTTTCTCTTTCCATTTCAGAACATAGAAAAGTTTTGATATCCGTTTTGAGGTCAGATGGTTCCCTTTCAGGGTGGGAGTTGCTCCTGCCTTGGAGAACATTAATAACAATATTAAAACAGTAGTAGGTAAACTTCCCTTCTGTCTTACGTTCGCACACGTTGCATTTTGAATTTGGTGCTGCATATTAAACAGTTTGAATTCGAATTCCAATCCAGCAAATTAGAACAAGGTATTGAGTGGGGTTGCACAATTATGTAACTGTCCACCTTCAGTAGCGCCATCTCTCGGGAATTATCGGAGTTGTCTAGTGTGGATTTTGTTGTTGCTGATAATGATAATAATTCCACAAAAAAAAAAATCGGTAAATGTATGAGAATACAGATATATTATACGCAGTGGCGGCTCCTGCATATTTCTTAAGAGGAGGGAAGAAATTAACAGCGCTAAATGACACCTTCTTGAATAAACATGTTACAAATTAGCCTACATGCATACATGTAAGACCAAGTAGTGTTAGGGTTGGCCTTCCCTTCTGTATAGCAATAATTTGTTCTTGTAAACTGAGTTTCATAAATTGTCCAAAATATATTATGATTTCACTTCCATTCATTGTTGAATAATTGCACAAATTAACAATTACAAGGAAATTCACAACCTCGTAGCATTTTTCGAGCACACTACAGCATCACACATGTTGGAAGAGACTAGCTACTAACTCGTAACCGGAACTGTTTTACGGAAATGGTAATGGGATTGGGAAATAATCTGAGGAAAGCGAGAACACTGTGTTGCCACGTGTACATTTTAAAAGTTCAGTATCACATGCTTTTGAAGAATGTCAGTTCTTATAAAGTCATACTATCATTATGGTTCAAATCTGGCGGTGGCCGATTAATTTTTCATGTTAAAATGATGTAGTTTGGAGTACCTACTTTCAGTTTCAAATATATTTGTACAAAACTGACAACTTGGCTGTTGCCCTGTCTAGTAAACAATGAATAGAAGTGAATTTCAGGGGCCAACTACGTAGAACTACTTCCTCTTTGTTTACATAAACCCGACTTTAACTTTCAAATATCCACGAACGTTTCAAACCATGAATAGTAGCCTATATAAAGTGCAATGAATAATATTTTTGATTTATAATTTAAAAAAAAGTTTACATGGTGTCTTTCATAGCGTTGCGTTAAAACTGTTTTTGTTGTCTCTCCTCCTAGATGTGTTATAGTCTGGTTGAATGCAACATCGTTAGGTGGCAGCGGTAGCGAGCTTGCTGCACGATCAGTCCGTTTCTATTTCCCGCCCATGACTGATTCAGAGGAGGATCTCCTCTCTCTCCGTTCATTTACTTGCTTTAAAACTCTGCTTCTTTCTCTGGCCGCTAGTGCGCTGTTGTCTATGTGTGTTAACTGCAGTAGAGGAGGAATGGAGTGCCTTTCGTCCACACAGACAATCTCGCATCCTTCTCACAGTTTTCTACAGCACATGTGTGCGCGTGGTTTAAAACTCGACCAACCGAGGTTTTCTTATAGCTGTGAACTTAAAAATTATCGAATCTTCCTCGAATTTCAAGGCACATATTTTATTTGGTATTTACTTTCAAAAGAAGAAAAATGTAAGGAGGACGTTCCTCCCTTCCCTCCCCCGAAGAACCGCCACTGATTATACGATATATTGAATCAAAATTTCGATATCGATATATCGCTATATCGGTATTTCGTAAAAATCGATATATCGTTCCCATCTCTAGCAGTATTCTTCAAATGCTTCGGTTGCCTTGCCATTGTCGTTCCAGTTCACTGCATTGTAGTCGTTTTATCGACCGTCCCTGAATACTGTAACTTGTAGTTTTAAAGCATGTTAGGGTAGCACAGTGAGCGATCACTTTGTGTACGGTTCAATAAGCTTAATTCAGAGGCGCATGCAGCTGGATGAAAGTATATCGACGATGCGGGGGCTGAGAGTCGAGCTCATCTTCCGTACTGAATGAAGCTCACGCTACCATTCAGGGCTGCCTGCGTATTTGATCCCGCCGAAACTCTGTGGCTGTGCATTACTTGAATGGGCAGTCTCACCGTCGCGTCTCCAGTTGACTTTACGGAGTAAAAAGGTCACCAAACCGGTTATCAGGCATTTTAGGGGTTGCTGGAATCCCCTCTCGACAATCCAGGTGTTGGAGGGTTGTATAAAATGTTGGGTCGTGTTCCGCATTGTATAGGGTGTTTGTTACACTGTTGTACTCTCGTGCCCTATTATGTTTTGGTGAGCTGTATGGACGTTGTATTGTGCGAGCATAAATAAACCGATATGTTATATACTGTACGTATGTTCATATATTTTGTTATTCGGTTTCCGCAAAGTTTGGACAACACAGAAGTGTATATGTGTATCTATAGTCTACATCAGCCGTGGCAAGAATGTGACTCGCGAGACATTGTATGCATTTCTCTTGCTTCTAACCTCCCCCACCCCCACCCTCTCAATCAATGGAGTCAAACTCCGTTGCATTTGTATTTGTCTCTGACCTGCGAATGTCATATGTCTCCCTCGAAACCATGTACCTCTACAAAAACGAAAGTTTCAAGTAGGATGGGAGGACGCATTTTTTTGCTGTCAATATGATGAGAATATTAAATGTATGATTTGTTCACGAGTATTACAAGGAAAACGGCATTATACTACATGTTACTCATGAAACATTAAAAGTTTGTGTTGTTGTTATTATTATTATTATTATCATCATCATCATCATCATAATCATCATCTCTGTACGTCGATCCTTTTTCAGCAGATGTACGAATAATGCGGTTAGCTCTTCAATTTGAACTCATTGATTTACTATGTGATGTCAAATGAAAGCTAGATGTAAGGACTTGACAAATGTTGAACTTTCAAATCTTTGACAAAAAATAAATATCCGAAGCTTCGTTCTTTCGCTTGCTCTGTTGAAGCCATGTTCGCTACAACTTACGTTTGTTAAAAATTATTTTCAACAATGAAAATAGTAAAAACCAAATTTAGATCACGACTGACAGACAAATACCTTCGTGATCAACTACGACTGGCAGTAAGTGACATAATTCCTGATTTTGAAAATTTTTCGCAGAGACATCCTGAAGACAATTTTAGGTTTTGATATTGTTCATTTATTGTTCATTCTTTCTTCGTTACACGTACTAAACATTAGTTTGAAGCCTTGTACTGTATAAAATTATATTTAAGTGCTTGACGTAAGGAAAATGAAAATCCGTTAATAAGTCAGACAGTTGCTTCACTTCCCCTTCGGGTGTCCGCCTCCCTCCATAGGTGCTATGCACGTTGCAGGTTACACAGTGGCTCGGCCCACGATTACATTTTCGCCACGGCTGGTCTACATACATACTTATCGGCACATGCACACGCACACACACACACAGATATATTAGAGCTGTCGATCGACTAAAAGTTTGATCGGTTAACAGGATGCCTTTAATGGATTTTAAAAAGTGTTCGTAAGTTTTACAAATACAGCTAATATCATTTTATAATAATTTCATATGCTATAAAGAAGAACATTCGTTTCTACAACAAATTTAAATGTTATTGACGTATAGGCCTGGCGCAAATAATTACTAAGAAGCAATTGACACTGGTGGTGCATTCGAAAATCTTGAAAAAACAAAGTCTCTAGTTTATACTTACTTAGGGCCTGTATTATTAACGCCGTTTAAACCTTAAGTTCAGTTTAAATTGAAGTTTTTTGTTCTGCTTCGTATTATAAACCTTAACTACCAGTTAATCTTAAGTTAACTTGAGTTTAACTTGATCGGCAGTTTTCTGCCGTTTAAACTGCAGTTCAAGGTTCAACAGTGCAAGATGGCGGTTCCCGCAATACAGATGAATATTGCAGATGTTTTCCAAGAACTTATGAGTGACTATATGTGTGTGATTAATATTACACGGCAGCCATGAATTTTTCAAAATAGAGTGCACCACTTTTAAACATACATAAATGAACCTAAGTTTTAAAACAGATTGAGGCTTTCGAAACAGTCGGTCCTAACCTTCAGAATTAGGCTTATAGTCCTGACCTTATTTCGAAAAATTGAAACTCGGATACAACATGCAACAGAAAAACGAGAAAGTGCTAACATATGTCTTTTAGGGTTTTAATTTAAAGATTATTTGAAAACATGAATGATTTCTTTTCTATTTTTGAAAACATTCATGTTGAATCTCTCATCAGTTACTAGTTACGCTGCGCTATTTTTCCTCTGGTAGTAGGCATACTGAAAACGATGGCAGATTTCGGAGGTGTCCGTAAATCTACTATAAACCTATTGAGCATTGTACTGTGTGTGGCAGACAATCTCCTGGTAAGATTTACCATGGGGCCTGATTTATAAACACACCAATAATATTACCTAATTTTACTGGACTCGTAAAAATAATTTTATTATTTTACTGAATTCTGTTTCGTGAATATTCTAGACAACACATAAAATACTCACACTAATATTATTACTTAATTACTCAGTTGATTCTGTATGGAGTTACGTCTCGGATGATCATGCAAGGTTTAGTTTGGTTGCATCGTGTTTGGGAGTATAACGTTGGTAGCCAGCGTTAAGAAACTATTTGAGGTTAAGTCTGACAAGCATACTGAAGTACGCGGTATTGCGGTATTGGTCCTCTTTAGGTTTTTTATGATACTCTCTCTGATATCGAAGAACAAAGATGTTTCTTAATGAAGATTCTCCACGAGCGTCGGCTATTTTAAATCTATACCTACTAATAATAAATCTGTAGCCAAAATTTTTCTGGTAATTTTCGATTTTTAAAGAAGGTATTGGTGTTAACATGTATAATTAACCATCCTGAAACCGAAAATCGCTTTTTTGAAATTTTTGTTTCTATGTATGTATGCATGTCTGTCTGTCTGTCTGTCTGGATGTTTGTTACCTTTTCACGCGATAATGGCTGTACCGATTTATATGAAAATTGAAATATAAATTAAGTTCGTGTAGCTTAGATTTTAGGCTATATGGGATTCAAAATACTTTATTTAAAAAGGGGGGTTATAAAGGGGCTTGAATTAAATAAATCGAAATATCTCCCTTATTATTAATTTTCATGAAAAATAATAATAATGATTTATTTTAGCTGGCAGAGTTAAGGCCGTAAGGCCTTCTCTTCCACTCAACCAGCAAAAAGTGTATATACATATGCATGAACTTACAAAGAATTCAACAATTTGATTTAGATGAGAGTTACATGTATACAAGAGTTATTTACGAATTAAACAACAAAATACTATGAACTATTAATTAAACACTGAAATAAACTGTGTAGCAGAATTAAACTAAAATACATAGAATGTTAATATATTTCAAATGATATTAGATAATAGAAAGAGATTATTATGAGACAATTTTGAAAATACAGCACAATCAGGATGATGTCTAAAGAAAAAAGTAACAGTGTAGTCAGTGATAGTTTAAATCAGTATGATTGGAGTGAAATGCTAATAAGGTTATCCTTTAAGCTGTTCTTAAAGGTGTTTGTTGTCTTGCAGCCCCTAATACTTTGTGACAAGGAATTCCATTGACGCGAGGTGGATATTGTAAAGGATGAGGAATAACAAGATGTTCTATGAAGAGGTATATTTAGCGTGCCACAGACAAGTGATCTGGTATTTACGTCGTGGTTAGAGTATAGATAAGAGAAACGAGACGAAAGGTAATTAGTAGGGCTGTAGTAGTGCTGTGTCCATGCCTAAAACCCGATTGATAGTCATCGAGGAGTTTGTGTTCGTCGAAATAGTTCGTAAGTTGTCCGTGTACAATATTGTGAATTTTATTAGTAACAACAATGTAATTTATTCGTCACGACAATAATTCCTTTCTACAATTCACCTTAAACGCTCTCGTCAACAATTGGATCTTCACTCAACACAGTATTCGTTATAGCACTCCACCGACGACAATGACAATTTACTTGGACTATTACGCACAACAATGAACTGTTAATCTTAACTAATATTTACAAAGCACTATTTACAAATCAGAACTACCAGTTCTCAGTTCACAGTTCTTCTATCTCAGTCACTCGATTTCACAGTATCTCGAACCACAGACCTTCAGAGACAGTTCACTGTATTCGAACTCGGGTCCCTCCAACTGCGGTCCACTGCACTCGAACTCAGGTCCCTCCAACTGCGGTCCACTGCACTCGAACTCAGGCCTTCGGCTGCTGACGCAGTTGCGGACGCACACTCGAGTCGAACTCCGGTGCACAAGACTGGCTTCCTTGCTCTGGCTTTCTCACTGACTGAATAACTGAAAACTGCTCGAGTTCGCTGGCGCTTCTTCTTTTATAGCAAAATCATAGTTGTGAGAAATTTCTACAGGTGTGTAGAGAATTATCTGGATATCTCCACTTCGACGGACTTCTCGAAGAGTCGGGAAGGTCCGTTTCCCATTCACTGCGTTAAGTAGCAGCTGCACGCGCAGCCTCCCCTCGCGTGTAGGCCCCTTTCCCCACTACTCCGCCACGCGCCGTCCCTCCGTGCTCCGCGCGATCTGCTTTCTTGCGGGACGCTGGTCGTGAGTTCGATTCTCACGTCGCTGTCACAATATGTTACATAACAAAAGTTTTTTTAAAAATGATTTCCGATACGTTTCATTCCAAATTTTGATGGGACCAAATTGCACCAAAACGGATGTTCTCTGAACCAAATGATCATATTTTAATTATTTGCATGTAATAACAATTAAGAAATATGTTAAAGGAATTATCATTGCACTAAAAGAGTGCTCTCTGGACCAAAATGATCGCATTTTAATTATTTAAATACAATTTAAATTAAGTGACATATTAAACGATTTATCCTTATATCAAACACGAATGTTCCCTGGATCAAATGTCCTATTTTAATTATGTAATTACTTTATATTTATTTCTAACAAGCGCAGCGGAGCGCACGGGTACAGCTAGTCAATAATATAATTAAACAGTTGCGATTGACTTCTTTTCTTTCCTAGCAGTAATATCAATCGTATTCCATTACGATTTAACTTAACCGAGACTCATGGTTAGGTTTAACTTCGTTTTAACCTAATCTTTAGATTAACCGTATTTATAAAACCGGGCCTTAGTCACATATTTTTGCTCCAGCCAGTCATGTCGATACGTTGACAAGTTCTTTACAGTTTTATTCGTTATTTCAGTTCCTTTAATAGAAGCTACAAGCTTCATTATTTGGCGCTTCATCGTTGATTGGGAAGATGAACTGGAAGCAGCAACGTTAGTAGACGTAGATTCACCTTGAAAGAAAGATTGGTGTGTTCAAGATCATATTGGAGACTACTGATGCTTCCACAAAGTTATACAGTGAAACCTGTTCAAGACGGAAGTGACATGGTCCTAATTTTTTTTCCGTTGTGGACAGGTTTCCGTATTATTCAGGTGTGACATTAAAATGGAATATTTGGCAGTCATATACATGAATAACAAAATGGCATGTCCCAAACTACAAGAAGTACAAAATATTCCATTTAACACTCATCACATTAAATCAGCTTTCTGTCGCTTATTACGTTGGTGAATCATCTTGATTAAAATCTCATTTTCTGTATAAATATTATCGTAGCTCACTTATTAGTCATTAAACATTACTAAAGTTTACTAATCTCATTCTATTTAATATCTAACACTATACTCTAATACTGTACTGCATATTACTGCACATTATTAATTAATTGGACTAGGAGCCATCTATTAGAAGCCTTGAATTCTGGTTTATTTAATTTCTTTCCCAGTTCAATAGCTTGCTTTGCAGGATAGATCCAGAAATTGGCTTGTTCTTTGAAAGGTCATGAAGAACCCACTCCCACAACAGTTCATTTATTTCCACATAAACAGTTGCTTTCTGGTTCCTTTTGTGTCACCAATATTGGCCGCACGTCACTCACTCATTGTGATCTTTATTTTTTTAAGTGTCACACCTGAGTTTCCACAACTGTACTTCAGTATTATTTCACATAGACTTTGTTTCTAATTTTCCTTTACCGCGATAACTTTTACTTCATCACTTAATGTTAATGCCACATTTTATGCAAGTTTTTTTTTTTTACCTGGAAATCACTACACTTGCGCTCTGTTTAGCTACGACAGTATACGGGTGTGAAGCATTGACAATCTTTGAGGACCTCGTCTGCCTAGTCAACAGGGTAATAAAATTTTGACCGACAGGCCAACACACCCTCGTATCCTCTAGAATTTTGCAAATAAACCTTGTTTTTATCTTAGTGACCTACATATTTCATGGATTTGGACGATGTACGAATGAGTGACAGATGCCATTGATTGCACCACTACTTTATTAATGTTATATTCCTTGAAATTACACGTTGTTTCAAAATATAATTACAAAATATAGTGTGTCCAAAATATTGTTTCCGTTTTGAACAGTAGCAGACAGTTTCCGTTTCCGCGTTGGACAGTTTCCGTTTTATTCAGGAAAAATTACACATAATACATACAAATTTCGCCGGAACCAATAAATTGTTCCGAAGTAGACAGGATTCCGGATTATTCAGGTTCCGATTTGAACAGGTTTCACTGTAACTGAACGATTTTTCGTATTTCTTAAAAAACAATTTTTCTTTCCGCCACCTAGTCACAATCATTTAATTTAAATTAGAAACTTCTACTAAGTTTCTACGAATCCATTCATAAGCCATATTTGTACCTAAATTTGACAAACATAAAGCACTGAAAGAATTGATCTATTAATAACCAGAATGACGCACAATCTTTGAAAATGAACTGATAATACAGAGCCACCGAAAGCTGAGTTTTGACAGTTTCATAAACAACTAATGGACAATGTAAGGTGGATATGGACGAAACAGAAATGTTCAATTCCAAGAAATACCATTACTAGGATCATTAATTCTCTTCCAATTCCAAACTTCCAGTTATCTTCGAGTGGTTATTTTGACGAAGGGCAACATGTAGGCTACGGAAATAAAATACAATATACAAGTCCTTTCCATAATTTGTAACAGTAAAGGATTCGTAAGCCGCATTTGCAAAGAAAAAAAGTTATTAAGGAGGGATTTGTGCGTAGTTATTATTGCTTTTAGCTTTCTGAAGCAAGACGGCGAGAACATTAGGTTATACTGGTGACAGACTACAGTACTAATCGCGATGAGCACTTATCGCGATCAGGTCCGATCGCGATTACAGAAAATGTAGTGACACACTAGGTTCCGTCTGATCAACAGCTGAATTACCATGGAGGAAACAGTTTTCTCTATGTACATACGTATATGTTTATTTCCCTCCTGGACAACACCTAAAGTTCATACTTTGTTTTGATGTTTGTTCATTGTTTCTGTCCTTTTTTTTTTTTTCTTTCAGCTTGATATGGGAATTTATTTTTTAAAATTGTTATATGCTTTACACTGTAGACTGATACAATTTATATCATTATTATTTATATTATTTTGAAAAGAGATTATATAACCTGTAAAATTTATATCATCGTGCCAAAAATTTATATTATTTTGTAATAAAACATATTGTGACAGCGACGTGAGATTCGAACTCACGACCAGCGTCCCGCAAGAGAGAAGATCGCGCGGAGCACTTTTGGATGGCGCGCGGGCTTCACGGGGAAAGGGGAAAGGGGCTACACACGCGAGGGGAGGCTTGTTTTCTACAGCATGTTGGTCCATCAGCACACACGTTTCCTCTTGACGACGTTCGAGATCGCGGATCTTGCCGTCGAAATGGTCTACCTCCTGTCTCAACTCGGCTACTGTCTCGTTTATAGTTGTAAAATTCTGGTTTAGTTTATCCAAATCGGCCTTAAGTTCGTCTTTTACGATGACGACAATTCCATCTACGTGGGCCGAAACGCTTTCAATTTGCGTAGTGACGTCATCTTTCACTCCGCTTATGTCGCCTTTCACTCCGCTTATGTCGCCTTTCACTTCACTTATGTCGTTCTTGACCTCACTGATATCGTTCTTCATTTCTGCTTTTACTGCATTTAAGTCGTTTTTCAGTTCCGCGATGGCTTGCAGGATCAGCTGTAGGTTCTCCATTGTCGATAATATCCCACTTCTGACACCAGTGTGAATTTTATTAGTAACAACAATGTAATTTATTCGTCACAACAATAATTCCTTTCTACAATTCGCCTTAAACGTTCTCGTCAACAATTGGATCTTCACTCAACACAGTATTCGTTATAGCACTCCACCGACGACAATGACCATTGACTTGGACTATTACGCACAACAATGAACTGTTAACCTTAACTAATATTTACAAAGCACTATTTACAAATCAGAACTACCAGTTCTCAGTTCACAGTATCTCGAACCACAGACCTTCAGAGACAGTTCACTGTACTCGAACTCGGGTCCCTCCAACTGCGGTCCACTGCACTCGAACTCAGGTCCCTCCAACTGCGGTCCACTGCACTCGAACTCAGGTCTTCGGATGCTGACGCAGATGCGGACGCACACTCGAGTCGAACTCCGGTACACAAGACGGCTTGCTTGCTCTGGCTTTCTCACTGACTGGCTGACTAATCAACTGAAAACTGGAAACTCTGCTCTGGTTCGCTGGCGCTTCTTCTTTTATAGCATAATCATAGTTGCGAGAAATTTCTACAGGTGTGTAGAGAATTATCTCGATATCTTCACTTCGACGGACTTCTGGAATAGTCGGGAAGGTCGTTCCACATTCACTGCGTTAAGTAGCAGCTGCGCGCGCAGCCTCCCCTCGCGTGTGAAGCCCTTTCCCCTTTCCCCGTGAAGCCCGCGCGCCATCCCAAAGTGCTCCGCGCGATCTTCTCTCTTGCGGGACGCTGGTCGTGAGTTCGAATCTCACGTCGCTGTCACAATATTTTTAAAATCAACTCTAACCTCAACGATAGCGTCGTAATGGAGACTGAAATTGAAAATCTGAAAAAGAAACCAGTTCCAGTTTGTAATCCATTATTTATTGAAATGAAACATCTTTCAGTAGCCTTCTATTGCTCCCTATATATGAAATATGAATAATTCGTCTGTCATTTGCAAATCAAGATTTCAGGTATAACTCCCTGTAAAGTTGATTTGAATAATTTCGAGGGAAAAATTGTTCCGGAGCCGGATATGGAACCCGGGACCTTTGGTTTAACGTACCAACGCTCTACCACTGAGCTACCCGGGAACTCTAACCGACACCGATCCAATTTTTCCCTCTATATCCACAGACCTCAAAGTGGGCTGACAACCGTCAAGCAACCAACTTCGAGTGCACACTAACTCCGTGTGACTTAAATTGTGGTTTTCTGTTAACGAACAGTGACGTGTATTATGCAAATCAAGGTTTCAGGTATAACTCCCTGTAAAGTTGATTTGAATAATTTAGTGTGCACTCGAAGTTGGTTGCTTGACGGTTGTCAGTCCACTTTGAGGTCTGTGGATATAGAGGGAAAAATTGGATCGGTGTCGGTTAGAGTTCCCGGGTAGCTCAGTGGTAGAGCGTTGGTACGTTAAACCAAAGGTCCCGGGTTCGATACCCGGCTCCGGAACAATTTTTGCCTCGAAATTATTCGTCTGTCATTTGTTAGTATATTTCTTTTTACTTTTCTCACATCTGCATTAAATTTCTCCACTACGTCTAATAGGAGCCAAATTAATTTTCTAGCCATGCATTTTCGTTTCTTTTTCATATAATACAATGGAAGGGGTAACAAAATTCCACAGCAGAAGCTATCACGACTTCCTAAATAATATAAATCAAGGTGATTCGTAACCAAAGATTACTAAAATGTTACTTTCGTCTACTGGGCCGTGTCTCAGCGCGATTATCTAGTTCTGGGAACAGGATTTAGCTCCTGATCGCGATCGGGACGGTGACACACTAGAAATCCGATCGCGATTAGGTCGATAATCGCGATTAGTGACTGTAGTCTGTCACCAGTATTACACTACTGAACTGTCAATCATAGCGTAGGAGTTTACGCACCACAGATTTTGTGCTGCATAGACTTCACAAGGCTGTTACGCTTCCTTGAGACCACACAATAATATTAATCAATTCGATGAATCGATTAAAACACATTTGATCTGTTAGTGAAATTAAAAATTTTCCAGACTAGAGCACTCGAATGCGCTTGTTTTCAAGAGCCGAAGAAGTAATGATTGCCTAATCGAGAGGTTTGAACTGAACATTGTCCGTTGATGATCAAATGTAGAACACGACAAGTTTCGAAGCTTGAACATACGTTTATGTGAAGAGGGAGAATGAGAAAACGTGTATCCTATTTCTTGCAACTGTTAAGGCCCAATTGTATAAAACTCCCTGACTAAAGATCAACTTTGATCAAAGATCGAAAAGTGAACCGAGTTCAGACACTTCTTCTATTGTATAAAACTTTTCTGCGATCAAATTACCGTCGTTCAAATGCAGTCTAAGTTCACGTGAAAAGGATTTGGCAACATCGCATAAACAGGTGAAATACGTGATGCGCGGACCATGTTATACAGGTTTGTTCAGTGTTGCCAATCTAGGGACTTTAACTCTTTTTCAACAACAATTTCTTTTAACTTTTATATTGTTTAAATAGGGATTTAGTGACCTTTTTAGCACCCCATAGTGACAAAATTTAATCTTTCTTCGTCGATAATGAGAAATCTAGCGACTTTACAACTACTTTTTGGCGACTTTCCGTATTACACTCTGTTGGAGACACTGGTTTTTTGTGCAATGTAAATAATGGCGGACAATAAGAAGAAGGTTGACTGTTCTCCAAGTTGTTATCATGTTATGGTGTTTGATACTGCTAAACATAATAAAGCTTTATAAAACGACAATTTTCGTTTAGTAATACAGTTAATTGAACATTTATGAATGTACCTATCATATCCATTAATAATTAATGGTTGTTATAAACATAATATAATTATAGGTTATGTTATTTGATACTGCTGAACACGATAGAGCCTTATAAAATATACGAATGTTTGTGTATTAAGGCAAGAAATTGAAATAAATATATATAAATGTACCTAACATATCTATTAATATTAATAATAATGGATATTTTATTTGCACAATCTGTCACTCGTATATTTCGAACAGAAAAGAAATAACTGAACTTGGATCATCTAATTTAATCGGAGAAATTTCTTCAGTCAAAGTTGACTTTAGTTTGAGACAAATTAATCTCAGAGTAGACTTTATACAACACAAAATTCCAAGTTCAGCTGAAACAAGGATCAATTTAACCTCTGATCTAAGATTAAATGGTTTATACAATCGGGCCTAAAACGGCGAAGTCCAGTTTACTAAAACTTCATTAAAATAATACAGTACGTCGTTTCTTGATTAATCAAAGTAATTATTTCGTGGGAACGAAAAAAATGAATGCAGCCTACAGATATGAAAAAAGGGAAAAGCAAAAGAGCGAAGGGGAAAATAAAAGTGAAAAAGAAAAGGAGGGAAGGAACGAAAGGAGAAGACGAAGAGATTAAAAATAGAATGAGAAAAAGGAAAGAAAGCAAAGACAAAAGGGGGAGGGAAGATGTATGGGAAGAGAAGGGAAGGAAAATGGAAAGAGAGGGGAGGGGAAGGAAAAAGGGAAGAAATTGAGAATTGGAAAGAGGACAGAACAAGAAGGGGAGAAAGATGAGACGAAGTGGAAGGGAAGGATAAGAAGAAAGAGGGGAGAGGTGGAGGAAGAGGAGGAAAGAATTAATGAGACATGAAGGGGAGAAGAAGGAAACGTAGAAAAAAGATGCAGGAGAGTCTGAGTGTGGTAATCAAGGAGCGAGAGGAAAGCCATGGGAGAATGGGAAGTGAGAAGAAAAGAAAAGATAAATCGATCACAGTAAAGATGCATTCTCTTTCTTTATTGTGGCCATAATGACGTACCTTGAATTTAAGATAAGTTGCTTTTGTATGAATTCAGATGCGGAGAATACAGGAAGCTCTGTTGAAATTGGTGTTCCTAGAACTGAACGTACAAGTTCGACGAGGAATGAAATCATAACTTTCCAGCACCACCACTCAGTCGAATAAGAAGAATGCAACAAAATGCCTATTGAATAGTCCTGGCATTTTTATTGCATAGAGAGATCTGTCCAGACATGAGTTGCTTCCAAATTGGCAGCTTAGGCTGCAGTGAATTGTACGAGAGCAGACTGACAAGTTCTGGGAAGTCTCCTTGTGCCAGTTTCCTGCTTCAGCATCAAGTCTTTTGTCGAAGGTGTGCACCTTGTTTTTGTATCTGTTTTACGTATTGCTGAAGGAAAGACATTTTTAAGAGCTTTAGAAAATATTTTCACGTAATGTTCTTTTTTTTAAAAAATTCCATAAATATTAGCTAAGAATGATGCTTCTCTACACTAGAATCTCACTCCTGATAAATGATAAACGTATTAGTGTCGACAAATTTAATCACAAAATACTAATATCTTACTTTCTTACTTACGGCTTTTAAGAAACCCGGAGGTTCCTTGTCGACCTCACATAAGCCCGACATTGGTCCCTAAACCGAGCAAGATTAATCCAGTCTCTACAATCATATCCCACCTCCCTCAAATCCATTTTAATATTATCCTCCCATCTACGTCTCGGCCTCCCCAAAGGTCTTTTTCCCCTCTGACCTCTCAACTAATATTCTATATGCATTTCTGGATTCATCCATACGTGCTACATGCTCTGCCTATCTCAAACGTTTGGATTTAATTTCCCTAATTGAATAGTCCACTGCAAGAATGATGGATGTCATTTGGAATACATTTTGCAGGAGAAGCAATTGAAAGTTTGAAATGCTTAGCGCTCAAATCTTAACTGTGATTTTCCGATCATTACTAGACAATGACTATCAGTGTTAATGCCATATAACTCTCTATGTACATTCTATATGTCTTAAGCTATGCATTGACAGTCTTGGTTCATTTTCGACAAGAAAGTGATATCCACCATTCTTGCAGTGGACTCTTCAATTATGTCAGGTGAAGAATACAATGCGTGCACTTCTGCGTTTTGTAACTTTTTCCATTCTCATGTAACTTCATCCCTCTTAGCCCTAAATATTTTTCTAAGCACCTTGTTCTCAAACACCCTTAACCTATGTTCCTCTCTCAAAGTGAGAGTCCAAGTTTCACAACCATACAAAACAACCGGTAATATAACTGTCTTATAAATTCTAACCAGGTTTTTTGAGAGCAGACTGGATGACAAAAGCTTCTCAACAGAATAACAGGCATTTCCCATATTTATTCTGCGTTTAATTTCCTCCCGAGTGTCATTTATATTTGTTACTGTTGCTCCAAGATATTTGAATTTTTCCACCTTTACAAAGGATAAATCTCCAATTTTTATATTTCCGTTTCATACAATATTCTGGTCTCTCCAGTCTTCTTTTCTCGACCTTGTTTTATGACTTCTTGCATTTCCTTGTCATTCCACTATTTACTAAGTTTGTTGGGATGTGACGTTTTTCCCTCCTCCTACAGGTGCCAGCACTAATAATGAAACAGAAAACCAGGGTATAAATATGGAATAATAATAATAATAATAATAATAATAATAATAATAATAATAATAATAATAATAATAGTACAGTAGGGGTTGCCTTTTTGACTTTATTAGAGCGTAAGGTTCTTGGATATATTCATATTCGTAAAGGTCTTAATAAGGTTGGTTTTATTGGCATTTTGTGACACACTGATGTTGTAAGTCATAATCTCAAAACATAATTTAAAAACGAAATCAATTAAACATACAATAAGTTACATTGCTATAAACGTAGATTATTTCTCTTTAAGAATATATATTAGTAATATTTCTAACATTGAGGAATAATAATGTGTATTCAAGAAAAGAGCTTACCGTCAAAATTTTCACTTTCCTCGAACACTCCATAATGATAAACTTTCAATAGTTCAGCTTCTAATTGTAAACTAACACAGTCTCGCGAAAAGAGTACCATTACGTAGTAATATAACATGTCTCAGGTCGTATATGACACTATTTCATTTTTGTACCCTATATTTGTAACACTTTCTTTACTGTATAACGCACCCATATGCTGTAAAATGATTAATAGCCAGTGTTGCTAAGTCGAGGGAAATTTTCCCTTTTCGAGCATATCTCGAATGTTTTTCGGTGAAATTTCTGGGATGGTGAACATTGCGTATTTGTATAGCGGACATGGAAATGATTACTGTCCAATGTACGGGAATTCTGTTGTTTTTAACCCCATTTTCGTCAAACGTGAAGACTTTCAAGGCTTAAACACAGTTCAAGAAAAAACATATTTTTCGGTTCTTTAATGAAAAATACAACAAAAAGGTGCCATAACGCCCCGCATTCTGCCAGAGAAAAAAGCACTCTATTTAGCCATAATAATATTTTGCGAAGGTATTTGTGTTATGTACTCTAATAACAATCTAGTGTACCGTTTTAAATTAGGCCTAGGCCTATAGTATATTTGCCGGAAAGCAGTATTGCTAAATGTTGTACTGAGGAACCGACGCCTGAGGTTTTTATTTTATTTTGGTTATGAAATTAACTAACATGTGTATGTGACTTGATAATATGCTTTGTGTCTGTGATGTAATATGTTTTTATGTAGAAAACCGCCTACGAGCTTACTAATGAGATTGTTTCATTCTGTCGCCTCGTTTCATATTTTTTACTGGGTGTTGTGTGGGCACAATTATGGTTTATTCATCCATAAAACGGTCAGAGCTCAAATTGACTACCGTCCTTCAGTTACAGCGCCAACAGAAAATTATTCCAGAATAGTTAATTAAGTTAAAATAACAGTGTGACGTATTTTGTTCTTGTTTCAACATTACTAACTTACTGAACCTTCTCCCTAAAACTCCGATGAAACAAATTAGAGAGACTAGAAACAGTAGAACGCGGACGAGGAGGAAGTGAAGTCGAGAAAAGGGAAGAGGAGAGCGAGGAGGATAGGACAAACCAGAAAGAAGGGGAAAGTAAATAAGTATTATTTAGTAAGTGATTCACTTCGAGTTGCACGAAATAATAATAACCATCATCATCATCATCATCATCATCATCATCATCATCATCATCATCATCATCTCTTCAAGGATTAGGAGAGCTCTCGTGTTCCAGCCTTATGTTTCGTGCCTTCTGCTTGTAGGTCTTCTTACATTTCTATAGCCAGAAGGTTGATATCTGTTTGTAGTGTAATGCGGATGTTATCCATTTTCAATAAACAATTTAAACTAGTGGCCTGTGCAGCAAATGCTTCTGCAAACTAAGTTTGTTAGACGTTCAAATAAAAATTTTTCAGATTTATTTTCAATGAAGAATACTTGACATTTTGATAGTTATTTGCCTCCATAATAATGAAACATACTCCCTCTAAATGGGTTTTTTAGGCCACATACTTTTTTTGAACCTATCCACCTTCAGTTTTTGAGTTTCAACGCGGAAACGCAAGTATCAATGTCAGGACGATAGCAGTAGCTATTTCAGGTCATTGTGGATTGTAGGCGAAAGTTAAAAAAAATGTCAGGTTTGCTAAGTTTTCGAACAATAGCATTTGCTGCATGTAGAACTTGAAATGTGGAGCGTAAAATCATTTTATCCTACTAAGAGATCATGCTGAAATGATCTGGAGACTACAAAATTTTCTAGGCCTCTTATTTTATTAGTAAGTAATACCTTTTGGTCTTTCCTTAGGAACTGTATTTTTGTGCTCCCTAGAGCCAATACTGAAGACAATGACACATATCAATATCTACACTACACCGCCATTAAGTATATGGAAAAGACCCAACCCCACTTGATTAAGAACTATAAAAATATTTGATTTTTAAAAACAATATTATTATCTTACGTAAGTTTTGTATTTATATATAGCCGCCACTCAGTAAATTATAGAAATGAAGATCTAAATTAAGATATTCTCTACATTTACTTACATAACCTCAAAACGTTTCACTTTGTCATCAATATAGCATTAATAGTATGTATAATTAATGAAAAATAGACGCATCATGACATTAACCATAATAATATGTAATTTCTAAAATGGTAATAATGTTATCAAACCACCTCAAGTTTCATAGTTTTGAATATCCAATACACAGCTGTACTCACAAAATTATACACTGTAGAACGAGACCTGTAAATAATTTTTAATAACAAATTGAATTTGAGCTCTAAATATGTCGGCAATCCTGCAGGTCATGGCCTTCGTGTAATAGCCTATTGTTTATTGTAGTTTGTGCTTTGTTTTGTTCTGAAATTCATTCAAGTCGGCTGTGATTGAATAAAATTAGTTCTCAAAACTGACAACAGATGGATTTTGGAAAATAGGAAAATTATGTAGGAAAATTGACATTTCACTGAAAACTACTATTTTTCCGAAAAACTTTGAATGCCAGGCATGAAAATGAGGGGTCACTCATTAAATTCTGTTCAGCCGTTTTCCCGTAATTTCCATTACCAGTTCAAATTATATATATATATATATATATATATATATATATATATATATATATATATATATATACGGTCTTACTAATAAAAACTCTATATACAGACCTTTAACTATCTTATACTTATACAATGATTAGCTCATTTATACGTGGTGTGTAAATTCCTTACTAATAATCACTATATACGTCGCGTATAACAGTACAACTGTTGCACAGCTACGTCATAGTTTCGTCATTACTTCGTTACGAAAGATAATAGAATATCTGAGGTTCTCTATTTCATCCGGTAGAGGGCTCTAGTGTGGCGTGTTAAGTATCGATAGTACAACTGGCTCTAATCGATTACCTTACTATATTTTGGTCAAAGAGTACAAGCTACAGTAATATTATTCTAATTATTCTGTGCTCTTTGGTTTGTTTTTCTTTGGTTACTAGGCAACCATCATCATAAAATGACAGTCGATACGAACAGCTGTTAGAGGGGCGGCCATTTTTTCTCTATATACAACGCTTAAACAAGGGTTTCGTGTATATAACTACTGCAAAGGAATTCCCATTGTATAGTTACAGGCTGTTTATACGTCCATCGCTTCTGCATGGTTTATTAGTAAAGTTTTCTGTCTCAACTCTGCATAAGTCTAGTATAAAAACTATACACGGTTTATTAGTAAGACTGATAATAAATAAATAAATAAATATATATATATATATATATATATATATATATATATATAGATGTTTTCGTATATCTTCATTTTTAATTTTGTCTAATCTAGTACATCCTTTTACTGTTCGAAAGTATTTCGTTTCTGCTGCTTGTATATGATTCCAATCTGTCCTCCTCATAAGCTTAGTCCATGTTTCAGATCCACATAATAAAACCGGAACAACCATTGCTTTATAGAATTTCAGATTCGTTTCCCTTAGTGTTTATCTTTTTAATGCAATTATTTGCTGTTACTCAGCAAATGTGTTGAAATTTATTTAGTTTATTCTTTATTTCTTCGTTGTTATTTTTATGCGTTACATTACAATCTAGATAGTTAAAATTTCCAACCTGCAGTACTATATACTTTTTTGCTTAAAACTATCTTTGATCTTTTTACGTTTTTTCCTCTAAAAGCCATACGGTAATCTTTGTAAAGATTAATTTTTTTGGTCCTACAGAATAGTCTGTTACGGTAACAATTAATATTAGAGGAGAAAAATTCTCTCCAGCGCCGGGGTTCGAACCCGGGTCCTTGGTTCTACGTACCAAGCACTCTAACCATTGAAGGTGCTTGATACGTACAACCAAGGACCCGAGTTCGATCCCCGGAGCCGGAGCGAATTTTTCTCCTCTAATATTAATTGTTACCGTAACAGACGTATTCTGTAGGACCAAAAAAAATTAATCTTTACTTAGATTCTTCGATCAACAGTGCATATTACTGTGGAATCCCGGCCACCAAGTCACTCAACTGAGTGTGCTCCTTGTATAATGGCAGTTGACTTAATAATGTCAAACTTGGAGTCAGGCCACTGGAGGAGAGGGATTCGATCCGGGTGGTGTGGATTGAACTTCAGCGTAGCTCAATGGTTAGAGCGCTTGGTACGTAGAACCAAGGAGTGAATTTTTCTCCTCTAATATTAATTCATAATCTTTGGTTTTCAGTTGAAATGTTAAAATTATAATATTGGGATAATTTTTGTAATTTATACATACTTATTTGTATCTTCTTCTCATTATCTTGAATTAACATCACGTCATCTGCAAAGAGTAACATATTACGTATATTATTATCTAATTTAATTCCAAGTGATATTTTTTTCTTTTAACCTTCGGAGAATATCGTCTGTGTAAATATTAAATAATAGCGGAGACAAATTGCATCCTTGTCTTGAACTATTGTTAAAAATCATATTTTGAGACAGCAGTCCATTTCCTAATACAATGTTTATCTTTGTTTCTTGATAATTGTTCTTCAGCACATTTAGGCCTATTAAATGTTTAGGAACTCTTTCTTTTCTAATATTTGCCACAGTCTAGTCTACTTACTTTATCAAAGGCTTTTTCAAAATCAACAAAAGCTGTATATGTTTCGAGATTATATTCTCTTCTCTTTTCAATGATTTGATTAATTGCAAATATGTTGTCAATGCAGGAGTGTCCTTTTCTGAAATAAATTTGGTTTTCTAATAGTAATGGTTCTGTAATTACATTTAAACAGTATTTATAATTGTTGTGTATAGCTTATATCCTGTATTCAGGAGACATACTCCGATAGTTATCACATAAATTCCTTTTTCCTCTTTTGAATATTGTGATAACATGGACATCATACCAGCTCTCAGGAATTCTTCTTCTTTTCCAACATTTATTTAAGAAATTCAATAGTCTTTTTCTAATTTCTTTCCGCCATATTTGAGCAATTCTGTGTTAATCCTGTCCGGTCTAAGTGAAATACAAAATAGTCTCAAGCGTAAATTTGTGGAGAGGAAAAAGGAGGTGTAGGATGAGGAAAATAACAAAAAGAGAATGAAGAGTTGCGCATGGTAAGAAAGAAAAGAAAAAGGCGAAGTGGATAATAATGACAAAATTGAAGAAGAGGCTTCATTAAGAAGTATAAAGAGAAAGTATTGTGATAGTGTAAAAACACGTTTTTAGCTTGTCTTATACTGAAAATGTAGTTTTAGGACATATCGTATATTTATATTGTCTGTCTGTTTACAGTGATTATTCCCAAAACTAATGTGCAATTTTTGTAAGTTCATAATGCATACGAAGTGTAATATTTTAAAAAATCTTAATAGGACTTCAATTGAAACCATAAAACCTACTTGGCAGGTTAATGAAAATCATGATTCCTTTATGTAGAACAAATCAACAAAGTGGAAAATGAAGTGGGATTATTGCGATATTAGGACTATTATTTTTACTAATGTCAAATATATGATTTGCGTTTAATTTCCATTGCCTTATTTAAAACAGAAAAATTGTCACAAAGAACTATACGATATATGTATGTACAGGCAACAAAAGGGTTGCTCTTGCTTAAAGGATCGTGGATCGTTCTTTCTATCGGCGAAAAATACCTCTTGTTAAACGTAAGCAACTTCAACAGAAGGAATAACTTTTACAAATTCTTACAGTGTTGTCGCAGTACTACTAGTTATTTGGCAAGGAAATAACATAATATTTAGGATCTCATTATAAACCACTAATATAGTTTATTGAAACGATTTTCAAAAATAATGAATGGATATGTCATGTGAATTTGTGTAAAATTAATTTTACATTATTTAGCCCTAATTGTTTTATACTCGTAAACCGTACAATTAATACATAAAATCAATCGGATATCCCACATTTTGGTATTGTAAAAATGCCTTTGTATGCAGTCCACTGAAGTATAGGATATAATTTGGCTTCGCAATAAGATTATATCGTTTGAACGCATGTCCTAAAACAAGACTATGGCAATATGAAAAAGACGCTGAATTGCTGCGAAACAGTCGACATTCATGAAAAAATGTTTCTTTTTGAGACGTCGATTTTATATCAGAAGTTGTGTGGGTTAAGTAAAGAAATAGGTTTGGAAGTAAATCCCGAAACGACAAAGTATATGATTATGTCTCGTGACGAGAATATTGTACGAAATGGAAATATAAAAATTTGAAATTTATCCTTTGAAGAGGTGGAAAAATTCAAATACCTGGGAGCAACAGTAACAAATATAAATGATACTAGGGAGAAAATTAAACACAGAATAAATATGAGAAATGCCTGTTATTATTCGGTTGAGAAGCTTTTATTATCCAGTCTGCTGTCAAAAAATCTGAAAGTTAGAATTTATAAAACAGTTACATTACCGGTTGTTCTATATGGTTGTGAAACTTGAACTCTCACTTTGAGAGAGGAACATAGGTTAAGGGTGTTTGAGAATAAAGTTCTTAGGAAAATATCTGGGGTTAAAGGGGAAGAAGTTATAGGAGAATGGAGAAAGTTACACAACACAGAACTGCACGCATTGTATTCTTCACCTGACATATTTAGGAACATTAAATCGAGACGTTTGAGATGGGCAGGGCATGTAGCATGTATGGTCGAATCCAGAAATGCATATAGAGTGTTAGTTGGGAGGCCGGAGGGAAAAAGACCTTAGGAGAGGCCGAGACGTAGATGGGAAGATAATATTAAAATCTATTTGAGGGAGGTGAGATATGATGATAGAAACTGGATTAATTTTGCTCAGGATAGGGACCAATGGCGGGCTTAAGTGAGGGCGGCAATGAACCTCCGGGTTTCTTAAAAGCCAGTAAGTACGTAAGCTGTGTGGGTTATGTTTTAGCTTGTATTATTGTGGAAAGATTTTGGAATTTTTCAAGACGGGATTGTTTCATTACTTATTTTAAGAATAAACGATTTCAACTGAAATATTTTAGTCAAAAATGATATATGAAGAGTCCACTGCAAGAATGATGGATGTCACTTTCCTGTCGAAAATGAACCAAGACTGTCAATGTGTAGCTTCAAACATAAAGAATGTACATAGAGAATTACATGGCATTAACACTGATAGTCATTGTCCAGTAATGATCGGAAAATCACAGTTAAGCTTTGAGCGCTATGCATTTCAAACTTTCAATTGCTTCTCCTGCAAAATGTATTCCAAATGACATCGATCATTCTTGCAGTGGACTCTTCATATGTAATATTTAATTGTACAGAAATACATACAGGTTAATGTAATGTAATGCTACGTATTGTATGTAGGTATTACGTAGAGTTTTTCATACCCTTGTTGATGTTTTCGTTTTACTATTTTCAGTGGCATTTTTATCTTTGGGTATCAGTCGATCACGTTGTGAATCCCCATTATTGACATGAATCATAACGATGATGTGCCTTCATCTAAATCGGCGGTTTTCAAAGGGTGTGTCGCGAAAAACAAATTTATTAAATATTATTATTATTATCATTATTATTATTATTATTATTATTATTATCATTATTATTATTATTAGTCTCTTATTAAAATGAAAAAGAATGAACATAAACAAAACAGGCACAAGTACAGGGACATCATTTTATTTTTACTAACATTTTTAATATTAACCTGGCTATACCTTTGGAGAACCGGAAAACCCGTTCGCTACCCCCTTCCATTACTGGAGTTCGATGATACTGGCGTGAAACACAAACAAATCCCTTTACCAGGTATAGGAGGGAAGAAAAGTACGAGTACTTCATCCATTTACGTAAACTAGGAAATATCGCGATTTTGAGTTCGATAATTTTCATTAGGATTTTTATTTAATCAAAATGCAGTACTGTATTAAGAATAAGTGTTTTTACTCACGAACTTAGCTATCCATGCGAACGTATTCGTTATGCAGTGTATATTATACTGTCTACAGCATATTAGCGTACAATATAGAGAATAATGAAGTTCAAATGAAAAATATTCATAAAATGGATATTTAAACACATTTTTGAAGATGGTAGCCATTCATTTCGATAGCCTACAGGCTTCAGTTCTTTTGTGCATATTATCGCACTATAGACTATTGCATCTACTTCAAATTACCAGTTTCGTCCTTCGTACTAGTAACTCATGTTGAAATAATTCTGTACCTACTCTATAAAAGAGTACCTAATGTAATGTAAATTCAATCTTCACTTCTGCCCGACCCACACAGATAAAATTACTCAGACATGCTATCTACTGTCCGTCCAAGTGGTTATGTCGCAGGATCGTAGAAAGGAGGGAAATCACGTGACAGTTAATTACTTAACGAGGCCCTTTTATTTAAGTTATTTTAAACAGTTGTATAATATTACGTAAACGTCCAATTCCTAACAGAAATTAATGTTTTCAGAAAAGAGCTAAGACAGGCCTGGTTTTACAGAGGGCAGTGCAGAAGCAGGTGGGGGAAATCGGGATGCGACGTAGGCAAACGGACAGTACCTGTGCGAAAATATGATTCAATATTAAAAGTTCTTTCGCCACTGGAAAACGCGAACATATTTCTGGAACATACTATACTCAGTAACTCAGTGCTGTTTACTATAAGCGGCCTTGATTCTATCTGGAAAACAGTTGAAACTTCATTAGTAGAAGGGGTGGGAGTGAAGTACATTAAAAAACTCAGGTACAATAAAAATTGAAGTAAAAATAAAATGATGTCCCTGTAGGTTGCTTAAATATTGTAATAATGCTGTTCGTTAATCTTAGAGAACTATAAAATTGTAATACAAACCACAGTAGGTCAGTTGGGTCATTAATTACATCATATTAATAATTAAATGAGAAATATGCGTTCGTTTTCTTTCACACGGGGATAAATCGCAGATAAACATACCCATGAATCTTGATCTACAGAAAAAAGTTGCACTCGTTTTTTTATTTTTAGTGCAGAAAATCCCTGTTTGCACAAGTAGATTGTTGAAAATTCAGTAGATAGAGCGTGTTCTGATAACACTGAAAACTATTTTTTGTCAATAACCAAAACTGAAGTAGTGTTGTTTTCTTTAATTTCAGCTGCGAAGTTCAAATCTGCCTGAAGATCCGATAAGTCTTCTCTCTCTCTCCTAATGGTAGGTAATGTTCTTCAGTAGTAATTGCGAAGGGATTGCGGACTCAGTCTCATTCAGTTAGATTGATAGAGGGAAAAAATTGTTGCGGTTTGTCCTCCAAAACCGAAAGATGTTCTAAAATCTAACTGGAAGCAATCTCCGGATCCGGGCGTCGGAAACTGCACACCAAAATTTGCTACCTGGATTTCGGTCATATAGGAACTGCACACCAACATTTTCTACCTGGATTACAGTCTTAAGGAAACTGCACACCAAAATTTGCTACCTGGATTTCGGTCATATAGGAACTGCACACCAACATTTTCTACCTGGATTACAGTCTTAAGGAAACTGCACACCAAAATGTTTTCTGCCTGTTTGCGGATATTAGGCTACACATAGTTTTAATTTATCAAAGTGTTTTAATTTTGTTCGAAATGGAGCGTTTGTTTACATCTGAAAGTGAATGGGGAAATTTAGTGGTGGTATATGAGGATTGTAAATTTCATAAAGCGAAGGAACTGGAAAACTTCACTCCATCTAATGTAGTACTAGACTTTGAACTAGCTATACATGCTGCAGTGGTGAAACTTGGGAATACGTTACTCTTAGGCCCAATTGTATAAAACTCCCTGACTAAAGATCAACTTTGATCGAAGATAGAAAAGTGAACCGAGTTCAGACACTTCTTCTAAGGCCTTACTAATAAAAACTCTTTATACAGACATTTAACTGTCTTATACTTATACAATGAGTAGCTCGTTTATAATTCGTGTGTAAATTACTTACTAATAATCACTACATACGTCGTGTATAACACTATAACTGTTACACAGCTACGTCATAGTTTCGTTATTACTTCGTTACGAAAGATAATAGAATACCTGAGGTTCTCTATTGCATCCGGTAGAGCGCTCTAGTGTGGCGTGTTAAGTATCGATAGTACAACTGGCTCTAATCGATTACCATACTATATTTTGGTCAAAGAGTACAAGCTATAGTAATATTATCCTAATTATTCTGTGCTCTTTGGTTTGTTCTTCTGTGGTTACAAGGCAGCCATCATCATAAAATGACAGTCGATACGAACAGCTGTTAGAGAGGCGGCCATTTTTTTTCTCTATATGAAACTCTTAAACAAGGGGTTTCGTATATATAACTGCTGCAAAGCAATTCCCCTTTGTATAGTTACAGGCTGTTTATACGTCCATCGCTTCTGCATGGTTTATTAGTAAAGTTTTCTGTCTCAACTATGCAGAAGTCTAGTATAAAAACTATACACGGTTTATTAGTAAGACTGTTATTGTATAAAACTTTTCTGCGATCAGTTACCTTAGTTCAAATGCAATCTAAGTTCACATGAAAAGGATTTGGCAACATCGCATAAACAGGTGAAATATGTGATGCGCGGACCATGTTGTACAAGTTTGTTCAGTGTTGCCAATCTAGCGACTTTAACTCTTTTTCAATAACAATTTCTTTTAAGTTTTGTATTGCTAAAATAGGGATTTAGTGACCTTTTTAGCACCCCATAGTGACAAAATTTAATCTCTCTTTGTTGATAATGAGAAATCTAGCGACTTTACAACTACTTTTTGGCGACTTTCCGTATTACATTCTGTTGGAGACACTGGTTTTTTGTGCTATGTAAATAATGGCGGACAACAAGAAGAAGGTTGACTGTTGTCCAAGTTGTTATCATGTTATGGTGTTTGATACTGCTAAACATAATAAAGCTTTATAAAACGACAATTTTTCTTTAGTAATACAGTTAATTGAACATTTATGAATGTACCTGTCATATCCATTAATAATTAATGGTTGTTATAAACATAATATAATTATAGGTTATGCTATTTGATACTGCTGAACACGATAGAGCCTTATAAAATGTAAGATTGTTTGTGTATTAAGGCAAGAAATTGAAAAAAAAATATATATATATATATATATATATATATAAGTGTAACTACCATATCTATTAATATTATTAACAATGGTTATTCTATTTGCACAGTCTGCCACTCGTATATTTCAAACAGAAAAGAAGTAAGTGAGCTTGGATCATCTAACTTAATCGGAGAAATTTCTTCAGTCAAAGTTGACTTTAGTTTGAGACAAGTTAATCTCAGATTAGACTTTATACAACACAAAATTCCAAGTTCAGCTAGAACAAGGATCAATTTAACCTCTGATCTAAGATTAAATGGTTTATACAATCGGCCCTTATACTCATAGGTTGCCACTTCCATTTTGCGCAAGCATAGTGGCGTAAAATACAGTGTATAGGACTGGCGAAGGAGTACAAAGAAGATAGTGAGATAGAACAGTGGCTCAGGATGGTTTTTGAATCTAGAGGAAGTCGGGGATTTCTTCCTTATGGAACTGGTTGAAGTGAAACCGATAGATACTAGACTTGAGAAATTTGCAGATTATTTACTAGAAACGTACATCTCTGAAGATGCAATTTTCCCTCCTACGGAATGGGCGGCCATGACTGCATCGACCTCTCACACAACAAATAGCTGTGAATCATTTCGGCTTTTACAGCAGTCGTCCTTCATTGTATAAATTCGTGAATCAACTTTTGGACATATAAATTGAGACTTATATTAAACTGCAAAGCAATGACTAAAGAAAGTAAGCGAAGTTTCAATGTAAAGTCAGCCAAATGCGAAAGAAACATATTTTGTAAATTGTGCACTTTCCGTGTAGGATTAGTAAAACCCTCGTGAATCAGTGTGCAGTACCCGGATAGGATTAGTGGGTCCCACGAAAAGCGGTGTGCAGTTTCCTTGTTTATGTTTTATCAATTAATTTGTTAGTCGTGAACATTGTAATTGGGCTTTGCCTGTTATGTTCATCAACAAATGAATAAATAAATAAATAAATAAATAAATAAATGAATAAATAAATAAATAAGAACATTATTAACACGAATTCCAAGAGTGTTCATCTACTCGAAGTACTCAACAAATCTCTCTTGCGTAGCTGACGTTTGCCTCTCTTGGGAGACGTAAGGTTGGATAGGAATTATATATACTTCTAAGGCCCGATTGTATAAACCATTTAATCTTAGATCAGAGGTTAAATTGATCCTTGTTTCAGCTGAACTTGGAATTTTGTGTTGTATAAAGTCTAATCTGAGATTAATTTGTCTCAAACTAAAGTCAACTTTGACTGAAGAAATTTCTCCGATTAAGTTAGATGATCCAAGTTCAGTTATTTCTTTTCTGTTTGAAATATACGAGTGACAGATTGTGCAAATAAAATATCCATTATTTTAATATTAATAGATATGTTAGGTACATATATATTTCTTTCAATTTCTTGCCTTAATACACAAACATTCTTATATTTTATAAGGCTCTATCGTGTTCAGCAATATCAAATAACATAACCTATAATTATATTATGTTTATAACAACCATTAATTATTAATGGATATGATAGGTACATTCATAAATGTTCAATTAATTAACTGTATTACTAAACGAAAATTGTCGTTTTATAAAGCTTTATTATGTTTAGCAGTATCAAACACCATAACATGATAAAACTTGGAGAACAGTCAACCTTCTTCTTATTGTCCGCCATTATTTACATTGCAAAAAAAACAGTGTCTCCAACAGAGTGTAATACGGAAAGTCGCGAAAAAGTAGTTGTAAAGTCGCTAGATTTCTCATTATCAACAAAGAAAGATTAAATTGTGTCACTATGGGGTGCTAAAAAGGTCACTAAATCCCTATTTAAGCAATATAAAAGTTAAAAGAAATTGTTGTTGAAAAAGAGTTAAAATTGCTAGATTGGCAACACTGAACAAACCTGTATAACATGGTCCGCGCATCACGTATTTCACCTGTTTATGCGATGTTGCCAAATCCTTTTCATGTGAACTTAGATTGCATTTGAACCAAGGTAATTTGATCGCAGAAAAGTTTTATACAATAGAAGAAGTGTCTGAACTCGGTTTACTTTTCGATCTTCGATCAAAGTTGATCTTTAGTCAGGGAGTTTTATACAATTGGGCCTAAGAGTAGTTGTTCTTTCCTGTATTCTTCATCAAAATTGTGGAGAAGTAAAAAATTATGAAGCAAACACGCTTTTGACTACGGTTTATATTTCCTCCTTTCAATTCTATGGGCCTCAAAAAATCCTCCAATTCATAGCAAGAATAAAAAAGTCGATTCTCTCCGTACATTACATAAACCGTAGTTGTATTTATTCCTCTTTCTGTACATCATATTTGGATTACGTGTATATTGCAAGGACTTCAAGCCTCGTCTCCAAAGAGAACGTGTGACGTAGCTTCTGCTTGCTCGGGAAGTGATAGATCTTTTAGAAGCTCAAGATCGTTATTAATAAGTTTCCTACATAATTATCTGATAATCATCGAGATTCCCCCACTCAAATAGTTTTTATCCTTCAGAAGTTGGGGAATCAACATATAAATTTTCCCAGTTATTCTCTCTACACGCGTGTATCACGGACCCGAGTGTTTTTTTCTGTTTCAACTAAAATAACATTAAATAGTAACCACAGGTATTTCATTAAAAATATATATATTATAAACGTAATTATAAATATGTGTAAACATATATGACATTCTGAATCTATGTAGGGAAAGAACTACGCGAATTTAGTGCAAGTAAAATACTGGGGTTCACTTTCGTCTTCATCAAGAACGACTGAAAACTTCTTTCTTCAAAGATGAATCCTTGACTATTTAGCGCCGCGATACAAACCGAAGTACCGAGAAGATAATATAATACCGATTATGATAATATCGCATTCTTCGGAATTCCGCGCCAGCAAGGGGTCTTCAATTTACCGAAACATATTTAGATATCGTCCTGTACCGTATCGAACCCAATATCGCGTCTTTGTGTGGGGAAGCCTTTGTTGGCATCAGAGACAATTCTTTGCACGATAGGAACTGCCCAACAAGAGAATAATCTAAATGGCTTAGAGCTATGTAGCTTAATAATTTGACATTGTGACTTAAGTCTGGCGATTAATCAAATAGAAATGCAGATTTTTTTACTCTCATTTTATTTTTCTGCTGAATAATAATAATAATAATAATAATAATAATAATAATAATAATAATAATATTATTATTATTAATAATATGGTGTATGATTTTTTTAATCTGGCAGACTTAAGGCCATACGGCTTTCTCTAACACTCAACCAGGAGTAAAACTGCGTTACAAAAACACTACAAATTTACAAAGTACACTACAAAACTGAATGAAGTACAAAACTGAATAAACTGCGTCGAGCAAAGGTGTCTGTGAACAGAACAGAACAAGCAAGACGGCGAATGACAATAAGTCAAGTGCCTGAACATTAATAATAATAATAATAATAATAATAATAATAATAATAATAATAATAGTTTATGTTTTTTAATCTGGCAGACTTAAGACCATACGGCTTTCTCTAACACTCAACCAGGAGTAAAACTGCGTTACAAAAAACACTACAAATTTACAAAGTACACTACAAAACTGAATGAAGTACAAAACTGAATAAACTGCGTCGAGCAAAGGTGTCTGTGAACAGAACGGAACAAGCAAGACGGCGAATGACAATAAGTCAAGTGCCTGAACATTAATAATAATAATAATAATAATAATAATAATAATAATAATAATAGTTTATGTTTTTAATCTGGCAGACTTAAGGCCATACGGCTTTCTCTAACACCCAACCAGGAGTAAAACTGCGTTACCAAAAACACTACAAATTTACAAAGTACACTACAAAACTGAATGAAGTACAAAACTGAATAAACTGCGTCGAGCAAAGGTGTCTGTGAACAGAACGGAACAAGCAAGACGGCGAATGACAATAAGTCAAGTGCCTGAACATTAATAATAATAATAATAATAATAATAATAATAATAATAATAATAATGGTTTGTTTTTTAATCTGGCAGACTTAAGGCCATACGGCTTTCTCTAACACTCAACCAGGAGTAAAACTGCGTTACAAAAAAAACTACAAATTTACAAAGTACACTACAAAACTGAATAAACTGCGTCGAGCAAAGGTGTCTGTGAACAGAACGGAACAAGCAAGACGGCGAATGACAATAAGTCAAGTGCCTGAACATTAATAATAATAATAATAATAATAATAATAATAATAATAATAATAATAATAATAATAATAAATGCATTTTTGTTACCTACCTCTCGGCAGTCTCTCCTATCACAGATTTACCAATTTTCTTACAAGCAGGTGAAGTCAAAGATTCTGCTAATGTGTGTGGCTGCATTTTACTGGCAATTATTTCTGCTACTTCATAGGTCGCTACTCAAGCCTTCTCAGTAATGGCTGTTGGGATGCGTTCTCTTAACTTCATTGTAATTTATTCAGTGAATGCTCAGGGAATGAAATCATTTTTCCGATAGATTAAAGTGCACCAGATCATTTCAGATTAATTTTACAGTTGGTATTCAAGAAATGCTTGACGTTGCAGTAAGCTAATTGCCCTCTTTCCTATGCACAGCTCACGTTTACCTACTGCTACACGATATTTTTTGTTACAACAGTTTTCTGAAGAGAAGTTGCAAGAATGAATACGCATGTGCAGAGTGAAATACTTGGAAGTATGTAAAAGTTTGAAGAAAGATGTTAAATTCTGGTTTATGTTGTTTGCTAATGCTGCGAGTTCCAGCGAAGTGCGAGAATAGAGTGGTTCTCCAGATATAAAGCAATGAATTCCTGCAGGCTTCCTAGATGGAATGCAGTTCCATTTACGGAGAGCAAACTATTTTAATCAGAAACAAAATAATAGCATTGCATTGCACAATATGGTAACAATATACGGACAGGTGGACCGCTTTATAATTAATAGGAAATATTTAAGTTACATCTGCGTCATTCATGCGCACAGTAAGTGAGATGAATAATAATGGGTGCTCTAATTGTTCTCTGTGATGTAGTGTACATACATTGAACCGACCAAACGAAGCGTTTGCGCTTTGATTAACCCGGACTTGTTACAAAAATAGTTCCATAGAATAATTGTAATGTACCGAAGTACGTAGGTATGATATTTCCGTGCAAAATTCTGCATTACCTTATGATTAGTGACCGGATTTTTATGTAATATCAAGGTGTGAAATATGTACATATTTATGTAAGAAAAATAAGCTGAATATATGTAAAATCATGAAAATATTTAATATCAATATCTGGCAGGTATAGGATAGGTAAGACTCTCCAGTTGTGATTTCATAGAGCACCGGACTTTTTTACCGGACACTTGACACATTACTATTTTTCCATCTGTAGAGAAAGCTTCGTCCATCGCAATGCATGATTTTATTTTTATCGTTAGAGTTGAAGATACAGTTAGTTAAAAGGAGTAGATAAACTCACTTGCACTTTATAGGTATTGCAAGTACTAAAACTAGATAACTGAGTGAAATGAATGACACAACAGTACTGCAAGCACTGTTTCGCTTTACTGGATTAGGAGAAAATAAGAGGAGATATGGGACACATGCATTTTAGCTGCTCCCTGTAAGAAACAAAGTACCTGCTAAAACCTCAAACTATAGGCATTTACAAACTGTTGTTTGAAAAGTGACATTTCTGTCTCATTCAGAAAGGTAGGATTATTCCAGCCGAGAACCATACTTTCTAATTGCTCGGAAAATCCCATTTCCGTATAGGTCTACTAAATTTAAAATGAAGTCAAGCAATGGTGGTACTTGTCACACCTAAAAAGGCTTTTATTCATTTTTACTTCTCGGAAAGGAAAAAAAAAAAAAAAAGACTTATGCTGGGGAAGTTTTTTTCTTTTCCTTTCAGAGAAATAAAAATGAATAAAACCCTAAATATGTAGATTTATGTAATACCAAGCCACAATATGTAATGTGGGGTAAATTTGTAGTTTTTTTTTCTTTTCAGAGAAGTAAAAATGAATAAAACCCCTAAATATGTAGATTTATGTAATACCAAGCCATGATATGTAATGTGAGGTAAATATGTAAAAATATGTAGTATCAAATTTTAATATATTAATGGTAATTACAAGATTCGCAAAGATCTGTTATTTATATACGGTTAGTTTGAAAGGAATATAATATATAATTACATAAAAATCCGGTCCCTACTTAAGATGAAGGATGGCTGAAGCGGAGAAAAATTTTCTCCGGCACCGGGACTCAAACCCGGGTTTTGAGCTCTACGTGCTGACACTTCATCCACTAAGCCACACCGGATTCCAGTTCCGATGCCGGATTGAATCGTCTCAGTTTAAGCTCCACCTCTTAGTTCCCCTTTAGTGGCCAACGCTCATGCACTGTGTCACAGATGTGTGACAGTGGCACTATGTCCAACACACTATGTGCAGAGGTGCACTCATTGCGATCGACTAAGTGGCCGGGATCCGACGGAATGAGCGCCGTTTAAATCACTAAGGGCCGATTGTATAAACCATTTAATCTTAAATCAGAGGTTAAATTGATCTTCGTTCTAGCTGAACTTGGAATTTTGTGTTGTATAAAGTTTAATATGAGATTAATTTGCCTCAAACTAAAGTCAACTTTGACTGAAGAAATTTCTCCGATTAAGTTAGATGATCCAAGTTCAATTATTTCTTTTCTGTTTGAAATATACGAGTGACAGATTGTGCAAATAAAATATCCATTATTATTATTATTATTATTATTATTATTATTATTATTATTATTATTATTATTATTATTAGATATGGTAAGTACATATATATGTGTGTGTGTTTTAATTTCTTGCCTTTATACACAAACAATCATATTTTATAAGGCTCTATCGTGTTCAGCAGTATCAAATAACACAACCTATAATTATATTATGTTTATAACAACCATGAATTATTAATGATATGATAGGTACATTCATAAATGTTCAATTAACTGTATTACTAAACGAAAATTGTCGTTTTATAAAGCTTTATTATGTTTAGCAGTATCAAACAACATAGCATGATATTAATTTGGAGAACTGTCAATCTTCTTCTTATTGTCCGCCATTATTTACAATGCACGAAACAAACCAGTGTCTCCAACAGAGTGTGCGGAAAGTCGCTATATTTCTCATTATCAACAAAGAAAGATTAAATTTTGTCACTATTGGGTGCTAAAAAGGTCGCTAAATCCCTTTTTAAGCAATATAAAAATTAAAATAAATTGTCGTTGAAAAAGAGTTAAAGTCGCTAAATTGGCAACACTGAACCAACCTGTACAACATGGCCCGCGCATCACATACTTCACCTGTTTATGCGATGTTGCCAAGTCCTTTTCACGTGAACTTAGTTTGCATTTGAACCTAGGTAATTTGATCGCAGAAAAGTTTTATACAATAGAAGAAGTGTCTGAACTTGGTTCTCTTTCCGATCTTCGATCAAAGTTGATCTTTAGTCAGGGAGTTTTGTACAATTGGGCCTTAGTCAGTTAAAGTGTGGTTATACCTTTCAGTTTTCTTGCCTGAGATTGGATTTATTTTGTTTGTTGGTTATCCATCTTCTGGCAGGAAGGTGGAATGGGAATGAAAGTGTGCGTGCTGGGACGTTTGTGCCATGTGAGTTTTATAGTTTTTGTATTATAATTTTGGTTAAAGCCAACATGTTTATATTAAAGTTAGTTTCCTATTGAATGCTGGCTCTATATACTCGTATATTTTTTGGTTCCTTTCAAGACAACCCGATAGATTTCCTCCTGATTCATTTCATTCCACACGACGCAGTCGATTCACGGACGTGTCGGCTGAGTGAACATTAAGATAGACTTACTCTTAATTTTTTTTAAATCGCTGGACTTTTTTCAAATTTTTATAGTATTCATTCTAACTAGAGCTGAGGACGGAGCAAGTAGAACTGTTGAGTTACTCGGTTCTATCGGTTTATGTGCTTGGCAGCGGAGCACCGAAGTTACTCTGCTAACCGTAGCCGTTACCGGTCAGTTAAAACGTTCAAACAAAGTTCACGTGTTTTACTTAATTCTAGCAGACAACAACGTAGGTATTGTTGTATTTAAATATTTTCTGCTGCAGGACAAATTATTTCCTTATCCCCAAGGCGGGCTGAAAGGCCTCTAGCATTGAAGAGGAGTTCATCCTATTATATGACCTGTCAAGTGGGCCTAATGAACACAGTCTGACAGTCTGAAATATAATAATAATAATAATAATAATAATAATAATAATAATAATATTATTAGTATTATTATTATTATTATTATTATTATTATTATTATTATTATTATTATTATTATTATGGGAGTATAAGGGTACAGTACATCAGTTATTCATAGATTTCAAAAAGGCATATGACTCGGTTAAGAGGGAAGTATTATATGATATTCTTATTGAATTTGGTATTCCCAAGAAACTAGTTCGATTAATTAAAATGTGTCTCAGTGAAACATACAGCAGAGTCCGTATAGGTCAGTTTCTATCTGATGCTTTTCCAATTCACTGCGGGCTAAAGCAGGGAGATGCACTATCACCTTTACTTTTTAACTTCGCGCTAGAATATGCCATTAGGAAAGTTCAGGATAACAGGCAGGGTTTGGAATTGAACGGTTTACATCAGCTTCTTGTCTATGCGGATGACGTGAATATGTTAGGAGAAAATACACAAACGATTAGGGAAAACACGGAAATTTTACTTGAAGCAAGTAGAGCGATCGGTTTGGAAGTAAATCCCGAAAAGACTAAGTATATGATTATGTCTCGTGACCAGAATATTGTACGAAATGGAAATATAAAAATTGGAGATTTATCCTTCGAAGACGTGGAAAAATTCAAATATCTTGGAGCAACAGTAACAAATATAAATGACACTCGGGAGGAAATTAAACACAGAATAAATATGGGAAATGCGTGTTATTATTCGGTTGAGAAGCTCTTATCATCCAGTCTGCTGTCCAAAAATCTGAAAGTTAGAATTTATAAAACAGTTAAGTTAGAATTTATAAAACAGTTATATTACCGGTTCTTCTGTATGGTTGTGAAACTTGGACTCTCACTCTGAGAGAGGAACACAGGTTCAGGGTGTTTGAGAATAAGGTGCTTAGGAAAATATTTGGGGCTAAGCTGGATGAAGTTACAGGAGAATGGAGAAAGTTACACAACACAGAACTGCACGCATTGTATTCTTCACCTGACATAATTAGGAACATTAAAGCCAGACGTTTGAGATGGGCAGGGCATGTAGCACGTACGGGCGAATCCAGAAATGCATATAGAGTGTTAGTTGGTAGACCGGAGGGAAAAAGACCTTTAGGGAGGCCGAGACGTAGATGGGAGGATAATATTAAAATGGATTTGAGGGAGGTGGGGTATGATGATAGAGACTGGATTAATCTTGCACAGGATAGGGACCGCTGGCGGGCTTATGTGAGGGCGGCAATGAACCTTCGGGTTCCTTAAAAGCCATTTGTAAGTAAGTATTATTATTATTATTATTATTATTATTATTATTATTATTATCGTCATCATATTAGAGTGTTTCATTAATATTGAAATGAAATGAAATAGCCTATTAGTGTCCCTTAGAAGGGCTAAGGCCTCCTGCAAGAGGGAAAGCTCTGGCTCCGTTTTGCTCACGTGTGGAGCTAGTCCACGTGGGCGGAGTTGTGTACTACTCATCGGCAAGTATGACTAAATATTAACACTTTGTCACTTAATTATAACTAAGATATTCAACACTTTTGTCATTTAGGATTGTACTGATTGCTGTTAGTCTGTTCTGCACGTTAGTTATCACTAGGGAACGGAATTTGGAGTAGTAAAAGCTAGTATTGGCATCTACACAGTCAGTTGTTTACAACCCTTTATACCAAGTCCCCCCTTCCATGACATACTCGCAGATCTCTGCACGTCAACAACAGGTGAACGGGACAGTTGTCGCATAAGAACTTCAACATGCAGGTTTGCAGTTCAGCGTAGTGAAGTGCAGGTACAATGCCGAAAGTGAAACCAACTAACAATACAAAATTGAAAGACTATATTTGTAAAAGCTAAGATCGAGTATCAAAATTCAGGAAACAATTCCTTAAATTATCGCTTCCCCCATGTCCAGTTCTTAATAGATGGGGGTCATGGTTAGAAGCTTGCAATAATTATTATTACGCACATCACCTCCAATCTGTGAAGAAAGTGGTTCAGTCTTTCGACTGCGATTCAAATATGCCAGGAACTGCTAAATGATAGGATAATCAAAAAAGAAATCATGGATATGATGTCAAATTTTTTATATTTACCGGATACCATTATTCGATTAGTACAGTCAGGAGTAGAACTAGTTAAGCAAATAAATATTATGAGTACTATTGTAAATAAACTGAGTGCAGTAGAAGGTGAAGTAGGAAAACGTGTTGGTGAAAAAATGAACAGAGTTTTGATTAAAATGATAGGTACAGTATTCTCAGTCGGATTTCAGATGCACTAACAAACACGTGTCCCAATGACGTCATTCAACGTGTGAATTTAATTGACGTATTTTGTTTCAAGTACTCTCCAATTGTCTCTGCAGATGTAGAGCGGAGTTTTTCCATGTTAAAAATTTCCTTCCTTGCAAAAGAGCAAAGTTGTGTTTAGAAAATTTGAAAATGATATTTACAATTTATTATAACAAGGCACAGCAGGAATAATTGTTTCATCAACAAAACATAGCATTAATTGAAAATGCCATTTCGTTTGGCTCTACATTTTATTCAACATTTAATGATACTCTATTAGGCTATGTTGTAAATATTGTAGTATTATATATATATATATATATATATATATATATATATATATATATATTCTAAATACTGTAGTGTACGTTGTGTACATATTATCATATTTCATGATATTGTAAATAAAGGTTTTAATTTAGCACGCTCCTGACAGAAAAACACACATATTCAGAGTCGAGTTCCATACAGAAGAAAACTATCAGCCATCAATAATTCCCCTGACACGCGAGGACGCAGAGATTGATATTTAATTATGTATATTTGTAATGTTGTTTAATGGTGTTTTGTGCGTTGCCAAGAAAAACACATGTAGTTCAAAGTGAAATACAGATTATGTATGTAGGCCACTATATGTCATTAAACTATTCCATATGTTTATTCTGAAATACGTTTACAGCACGTTGCGTGTAAGTTTGTATGAAGTGGACTGTACTCGTGCATGCTCTGTGACGCAGCTCGCTTGACAGTCACTGATCTACGAATATCTATACTACGTTTCACCATTCTTTATAATACTCCAAATCCCTTTCCCTAGTTATCACATTAGAATATTCAGGCTTTATCATTTAGGTGATTTTACTTCCTACTCATTGGTCTACGTTTAATTCGCACTAAATTAACATATTAAGATATGTATCACTTTGTCCTTGGGATGCGTTGTCTCTACTCAACTAGCTGCCGTCCCAGCTCCTTCCATCCTCTCCTACATTGTGCTACTCTGCTCCAGTGTGTTCCGATCTGCTGCCTGAAGGCATCAGCCCACCTGACTCTCGGCCTTCCCGGTCTTCTCTTTCCTTGGTAAGGGTCCCAAGTAGTTGTTATTTACGCCCATCTATTGCCCTGCATTAAAATATGTTAAAAAAGGAAGTGCATTATATTTTTCTTCTATTTGTGTTTATTGGATTTGTGTTACCTCATCAGTCATCATTTTAGTTGTATTTACTTCTACGAATTATGTTACCTAATTACTTTAATTTATCAATAATATTACTCTTCACCAAAGATAACATGGTTGTATTGAAGGCTAGTAATGTTATAAAATAAATAGCATTATGTTCTTCAGGTTAAGATTCCAACGTTTTATTGATTATTTTATCCACTTTGCGTAATAGTAAATAATTCTGTGTGTTACTTTTAAGTGTTTTAGGCAGCGCTTCATGGAGCCCGTTTCTTTCTATCTTCTTTTTTACTTAGCTGCAGCGTCTAACGCTTACCTCACATGTTAATTTATTAGCTGTTAGTATTATAAATTATTTTATCAATTTTATTTCGTCTGTCATATATAACAACACTGAAAGTTAAATAGACTTTTCATACAAAATAACTCCGCAAATAGTTGTAATCACGCAAATGGAATTTGCAACCGCCATTTTGCAATGAAGAGAAGCACTTTTTTCTCGTCAATTGGCAAAGCGAAAGCGCTTTACTACAACGCTTTTAAAACACGCTTGGTTTCACTTTCAAAGTACGTTCTAAAATCGACTCAATCTATCTAAATTTTAAATCTGCCGCCACAAATTTGTACTCGGTTCAACCGAGTAATGACGTCACAGTAACTGCTCCGAACCGAACCGCTCCGTCCCCAGCCCTAATTCTAACTACCTACTTACAAGAAAGATGGAACTCAATGCTTATCCCACTACTGATTCATTGTTATCGTACCATGTTATCGCCTCTAAATAGCATCTTCAGTTAACTGCCAGTTAAAGAGTTAAAAACTTGATTTTGACAGAAAACAGCGAGGTTTGTGCTGCACAAAGCTGTGGGGGAAAATTTTTCCGTAAGTCGATTTATTTAATCGTAAACCTATCTTATACTATTGCTACAAATGATCGTTTCTTCGTAGTTGAAAGGACGCTTTGATTAAATAATTACAACGTAGTCTTCAAAGTAAGCGGCCTGTCTTACTGCTAACAGAAGCAATGTGGCAGAAAATACGATCGTGTGAAAACTCATCTGGCGAGGACGGAGTTCAGAAGCGTGGCGACTGCGACGGAGCGACAGCATCAGCTGGAAAGGTGCGAGACCTGCGCGCTCTATAAATAGACGGTTTTGTTGTTACTTTCGTTCTTGGTAGCGCCATATGCAGTCTTCCTTTCTTGGAATGCATCTCGTCGTGTCTTCGGCTAATGAGTCTTCGTTGCCTGGACGACACATCGGTTTCTCAAACTGCTAAATATAGTTGACACGAACGCTTTCTTCGTACAGAGGCAGGCAAGCAGTCTCCTTGTGGTTTTCCAATCCTCTGTCGTGAAGTTTCAATGATGTTATTTTCAGTACACCTATGACAGTGGGACGGATTGCGATTCTAGCCGGAACAAAATCTAATGTTGATAAATTTCTTTCGAGTCGTTGAAAATAGCAAGATGAAGGTAAATTATTATGACATTTGATGAAATATATGCATGAGAATTATTATTTTAGTATAGGACCCCTATTTGTTAAAAAAAAATCATACAATAATAGAAATTGCATACAACTTATGCGAATAAAAAATTAAAGTAACAGAAATTATTTCACACACTACTATGAAGAGAAAAGTAATATATGTAGTAAATTTTATGACTCATGTTAGAAATCTGAAGCGTCTGTTGTATCTCCAGAAGTGTCGGATCCGCTAGCGCTACTGTCGTCCTCATCTTGGGATTGCAGTTGAGCAGTGCTGTTGTTAGCACTCGCAGCTGGTGCTTGTAGCAGTTTAATTACCTCAAATTACATTTTTGATTTTCTTGGACTTCGATTGATCTGGGATATGATGGGATCAGGAGTTACTAACAACATGTGCAGGACATTTTCTAAGTTTCTCTCACGAGAACACTTCCTAGCGTGATCCAACCTGTACTTTCGTAAATCTTTGTATCTTCCCTCTTGAGCATCTTCAGATAACATCCCAATAGGAAGTATCGCAGTTTCTGCTTTTTCGTCCATTTATCAGTATTTTATGTACGCTGGATGGCATGTAGTACCATGGATATGTGCATATAATTGGGTTGTATCATTAGTGTACTTCTCAAAAGCCTCAATATACATTGATTATCCACATGAAATTGTGCATAAAATTACAGAAAATCTGTGAACGAGGTCTTACTAATGCCCGTAATATTGCCTGTAAGTTGTGGGTTTTCAAAAAACCGAAGTGCAGAATCGCCATCATTTGATGTCTCAGGCCCACCAGATTTCGGCTTGTCAATAAGAAGCCCTAATTGAGAGCGAAATCTAGAAATAATGTTCTCTTTTCTGGCTGCAAAAATATCTTTGTTGTCTCTTACATGCCAAGAACAATGTTTTTTAAGAAAATAATCCTTTTTACAGTGGCACTGCATCCAACGTCTGTTAAAATTACTTCGAATATTCTTCAAAAATATTACGAATGCACTTATCACTATTAGAATCACATGTTTCAATACATAATTTATTCAAAACATATCTATATAGTTCATCTAAGTCGCCACTTCTATTGGCAAGTATTGGAAATAGATTACGGAGCGAAATCACCGGTAGCGGTTCCGAGTCTGAAAAAAATTAACCACATGCACAGCGGGCAGTAGGAGCAAATGAAACTAGGTTAGTCTTAAAGTGCACACTTAAACCTACATTCTGACATAAAAAAATGTGACTCTGTTTGACTCTCCTATTATAAGTCAACGTTTACTTTCATAAATAGTTTAAAAAAATCGCATTTGCCGCTCTTAAGTTAACATTACGTTTCTAAAAATTCAAAGTTGTTATGAACATAAAATTTATATAATAATTATCTACCAACTTTGTTCTTCATTTTCTATTTCAGAATCACAAAAAGTTTCACTCCCAGATCACAGAAAACAAGTTTGCTTCTTACACGGTTTCAGCGTGGCTGAGCAATAAAACTGGTTACGGAGGGGAATCCTCGTCAACATCATTGTGTGACGTCCGCATGTTTAGTGTCAAAGCTTCTCTCTCATAGATAAGTATTCTGTGATTCATTAGCAACAACTTGAGATAGGACACGCATAAAAATGAGAACATGTGAAAACTGATTTTTTTCCGGCTAGAATCGCGATCTGTCCCACTGTGCACACATGACAGTGCCCGGCCAACAAAGCTGTAAGGGCTGGGTTGCGCGTTCTTTATCATTTTTGTTTTTGGACAGTTAGTGCAGTAATTTTGGAAGTAAACATTATCTAGCAAGCAGTAGTCTGTATTCGGTGTTGTATCTTTCCCAGCTTATTTTTCTACTTTCTTCTCATTCTCTCCATTTCATGTTTCATCACTAAAGCCCGGATTTTTAAGCACAATCAAACAGTAAAATAAGAAAGCAAATAAGCACGAAAATGGTGAAAATAAGCACCAAAATAAGCAAAAACGAATACACGGAAACAGTAAAACAAGCACGAAAAATGATGAAAATAAGCACCAAAATAAGCAAAAGCGAATACACGGAAATATGATGATAAATATTATTTGTTTCGTAGAACTCTTACTTTATTGAAGGCTGTTGCAGTATACAAGAAAGGTCATCCTCAGATTTTCCTGTGTGAAGCTCCTGCGTCTGTCAGCGAAGAATAATTTGTAAAGTGAAAATGTTCTTTCGACGTCACATGATGTCACAGGCGTATGTGAAAAGCACCACAATTCTTCTTCAGTGAATTCTTCTTCAATACCTGTTTCTTCACCAGAAAGCTTTTTAGAAATTTGACACAGTGTTATGTAACCGGAATTTTTCTTTAATACCTGACTGTGTTTGTCGAACGCAATTTTTGCAACCCCATGTGTTTCTGAAGATAATGTTACCGAAAGTCGATGTTCCAAGGAATTATTTCGAGCTTCCAATTGCTTTAAAATTTTGGGTAATTTGGAGAAACGGTTATGGATGTATTGAATCTTTTCGTGGATGCCGTTTTTAGCAAAACATTCGTGGGCTGTTTCAATGCTGACTGCATCTTCTGCATTTAGTAAATTCAAAACATTTTTCACTTCACTGAAATGTTCCACGTAGTATGACACAGCCTGTAACCTTGTAGCCTACCCCATCGAGTTAAGACTGGCTGAGGAGGTAAAGACAAATTTGGAATGAGTTCACGAAATTTTTTAATTCTAATCGGTGATTTATGACGCTGGAAACAAGAAGATCCACGCCTTTATATTGGCTTCTAACAGTTTCAGCGACACGATGTAATCCGTGAGCAAGGCACGTCAAGTGAACTAATTTAGGGTAAAGAACTTTTAATCCAGCTCCTGCTTTAACAATATATGGAGCAGCATCACTGAGAAATAATAATACATTGTCATACCGAACACCTTTTGGCTACTAGAAAAGTAACGAGTCGTTGAAAAATTTTTCAACAGTGGAATGATTTACTCGGTCAAGTATTTGTACAGGGACATCATTTTATTTTTACTAACATTTTTAATATTAACCTGTCTATACCTTTAGAGAACCGGAAACACCGCTTGCTTCCCCCTCCAAGACTGGAGTTCGATGATACTGGCGTAAAACACAAATCACTCTACTAGATATAGGAAGGAAGAAAAGTAGTTCATTTACGTAAACTAGGAAATATCGCGATTTTGAGTTTGATAATTTTGATTAGGTTTTTCTTTAATCAAAGTACAGTACTGTATTAAGAATAAGTGTTTTTACTCACGAAGTGAGTTATCCATGCTAACGTATTCATTATGCGGTGTATATTATACTGTCTACAGCACATTAGCGTACAATATAGAGAAAGAAGTTAAATTGAAAAATAATCATAATATGAATATTTAAACACAATTTTGAAAATGGTGGCCGTTCATTTCGATACAGGCTTCAGTTCTTTTGTGCATATTATCCCACTGTAGACTATTGCATCTAATTCCAATTGCCAGTTTCGTCCTTCGTACTAGTAACTCATGTTGAAATAATTCTGTACCTACTCCACGTACTGTAAATTCAATCTTCACTTCTGCCCGACCCGAAAATATAAAATTACTCAGACATGCTATTTACTGTCCGTCCAAGTGGTTATGCCGCAGGATTATAGAAAGGGAGGAAATCACGTGACAGTTAATTACTTAACGAGGCCCTTTTATTTAAGTTAAATTAAACAGCTGTATAATATTACGTAAACGTCCAATTCCTAAGAGAAATTAATGTTTTCAGAAAAGAGCTAAGACAGCCCAGCTTTTACAGAAGGGCGAGCAGAAGCAGGTGGGGGAAATCGGGATGCGACGTAGGCAAACGGACAGTACCTGTGCGAAAATATGATTCAATATTGAAAGTCTTTCGTCACTGGAAAACGCGAACATATTTCTGGAACGTACTATACTCAGTAACTCAGTACTGCTTACTATCTGCGGTCTTGGTTCTGTGTGGAGTTGGAACTTCATTAGTAGAAGAGGTGGGAGTGAAGTACATTCAAAAACTCAGGTACAATAAAAATTGAAGTAAAAATAAAATGACGTCCCTGTATATTAAGAAGAAATGATCTGCTGCCTGCTTTCATACAGTAGCACCAACTACAGCACAACGTACGCACTGTCCCGTTGCATCTGTGGTTTCATCAATAGAAATCCATGTTTTCGTGCTTCATTTTATTCGAAATATTATAAATTACTTCTTGAAAACTCTCTCTTTTGTTTGTGAATTTTTCTAAAAATACCCAAAGCAGCACATTATTCAATTTCCACAACAGAATGTCAGAACCCGCGAATGCTAAACACAAGTCTTTGAAAAATATATCACTAGAACTCGATTGTTCACCCACATTGCTTTTAATCAGTTACTGATTTAACTTAGATTTATTCTTAAACGTAGCTGAGAGCCATGAACTGTCCTCGAGACATCCGCGTCTTATAAATGTTTGTTTCTTTACTCGGACGCATCGTGTGAATTAATGTATCAATTAGCCAACCGAACCAATGTCTATTTATTATTTCAGCTGTTCTCAAACGTCACTTAAACTAAAGTACAAGTGCTGCGAGTTAGAGAATTTCAAAACGAAAAGTACTGTGTCCACTCCTATTCCTGTTGTGCGTGATGCCTAAAACAATTTGTGAATGACTTGAGTCAGACACTCTGTATATAGGCTACTATAGGAAACTTTTATAAAACAGGCCCCTGGGTTTTTGTTTCCCTTTAAATAAGATCAATGTGCTCGTAATTTGTGTGTACTTTTTGTAAGCAATGTTCGTAAATAAGATCATATTACTCCAACCATGAAAAGAATATGTTGGCTTAAACTAGATAAGAAAAGAAATTTACATTCACTTCTACTTCTCTTCGAAATCTTGAACTCTTCTATTCCTTCGTACCTGTCGTCTCGCTTCACTTACCTTTCTTCCCACCACAATCTGAACACACGCTCTCGCCATGAAACGATACTAACAATCGTCTCAAGTGCAGGCAGTAAGGCCGTAACACGATACTACGAGAGGAGTTCGGCCGGCGTCGTGAGTCGGGTCCCGGCATAGCTCAGTTGGTTAGAGAGCACTCAGCGCGCCCAGCTGAGAGGTCCTGGGTTCGATTCCCGGTGCCGGTACGAATTTTTCTCGTACTTAATGGTATAAAAACAAACTGACTAGTCATACTAGTCGAGCAAAATATGAGGTGGGCGAGACCTCATTCATATTTGATACAAATACTAACAATACCATCCCATCGCACTTCCTCATACTCATCCTCTTTCACAATAGCCCTGCCAAGACTCTGGAATTCGTAAACTGCTAGCATCAGGGACTGTCGAAATAAAATTGAATTCAAACGCAAACTTACTAGGCACTTGGTCAGTAATTGAGACTCGTTCAGACAATGCTTCTTGTAAATACTTGTCTTAATCTGTTACAAAATATTTCAATATCCGATAATTTCATCACTATAGAATTTTGTTATTCTAGGTTTGTAATTCAGTAAATACAAAAATATTCTTTGTTCTTAACTTCTATGATAAAATGTCTAGCTTTCATTAATCAGGTAATCTTGTCCTACTTTAATTTTTATTGTAATTGTAATTGTAAATTTAATATTAATTGTAATTTTATTCTTCATATTATAGTTGTAATCCCCTGGTAGAGGGGCAGAGAAGGCCTTATCTCTACCAGGTTAAATAAATAAATACTACTACTAATCATAGTTGAATACTTTTTATCGTGATATTTAACTGATTAAGGATAAAATATTATTCTAAATGATTTGTGTGTAATAGGCATATACAGAGGCTGTTTGATCATTGGGGACGGAAGACTTTATTTTCTTTCGCGCTTTTTACAAAGGCGATCCTTATGTTGGACATAAATTTATATTTTTTCTCAGGAATTTAACTTCCTTCCCCACGCGCATTATGAACTAGGCGATGTAAATATAATTTAATGCTACTCGAATTAGCAATTACATTTCGTGTGTCAATTAATAATCATGAAGAGAAAAAAAATTGGCTGGGTCACTGGCTAAAAAGAAACTGCCTACTGAAGGATGCGCTGGAAGGAATGGTGAATGGAAGAAAAGTTCGGGCCAGAAGAAGTTATCAGATGATAGAAATCATTAAGACACATTAATCGTATGCGGAGACTAAGAGGAAAGCGGAAAATAGGAAAAGTTGGAGAATGCTGAGTTTGCAGTGAAAGACCTGCCCTTTAGGAGAACACTATGAATGTATGATTGATTGATTGATAAGTCTTGTTTCCTCAGCAAAGAGAATATTCAAGGTCTAGTAAATTTTCTTTTGAGATGAACAATGCTTGCCCTCCCATGGCCTTTCTTCCTTGAGCTCGCCAATCTACAATAAACGCATAAACACTGTTTATGACTGCTCAATACCGACAATGCAAAAGATCGTGCTCTGTTTATCTTAGGGATTACGAACGTGTGGCGGCAAGTTCAATGCGGGTTAGTGAAATGAAATCACAGCTTCTGTGGATACTAATTTATTTAAATAAGGTACTATCGCACTACGGAATTACACCTACTCTTGTGCGTGTCTCACGTTGTAGCACCCCTCATGGCTTAGCCCTCCTCATCGAGGGTAAATCTTACCCCAGAGAATCATAAAATGAATCCTAAGGGGTCGCGTGCTTAGTAATAAAGGGACAGTTCTGGTGGGGAAGAACTCCCGTAATATCTCCTCTAATAATAATAATAATAATAATAATAATAATAATAATAATAATAATAATAATAATAATAGGATAAGTGTTAGTTTCAGACCATAAGAAATAAAGGGTACACGGGAAAAACGAACAATGTCACAGTGCTGTTAAGGGTGATGTCATTATCTAATTTACTGTATTACTACAAACTTTAGTGTTATTTTTACCAAAAGTGGTAAAGGAGAATTAAAACCACGGATACATTCATCATTTCCTTCATTTCAAGTAGAAACACCACTAAATTTAGCAGTAATATACCGAAATAGATCAATATCTCAACCTTAATGGAAATGTGACATTGTTCGTTTTTCCCGTGTACCCTTCAAATGTAATTGGACATTTTCTATTAACGAGTCTGGAATGCTCTAACTCGCGTAATGATTTATCAAGAAGCATTCGTTAGTACTGTAATTGCAAAAATTACAAGTGTATTAAGGAAAGAAATTTTTACTACATATATACATCGAATGAAAAAACTTATTTAGTATTTATTAACCTGATAGAGACAAGATCATCTTCCTCTTTACCAGGAGATTACAATACTAAAATATAAGCAATACAATTACAATTTGCAGTTTACATTAATTTTACTATTACAATTAAAATCGAAGTGAAAAAAATTACTACCTGATTAATAAAGATTAAACAATTGACTGTAGAAATTAAAAACAAAGAAAGAAATACTTAGCAGTATTCTTCATAATACAGTGTTACTATAAATGATCTTTCCGATTACAAACTTGAATAACTATCGTTAAGAGACACTTAGAAACATGATATTGGTATCAATGGAAAGAGAAACTCAAATATTTTTTGTTATGTTGGTGAACCTGTCGCATATTTATTAATTTCGTTGCTAGGAGACGATATAAAAGAAAAATGGCTGGAAACGAGGACAGGGGGCGTTTTGTGTGCTAGATTTTCACATATCTCAGTCTGTTGTCACTGATGTCAAAAGGTGTATGGCCCTTTCTTTTTTGTCGAGGCGACAGTCACAGGTAATCCGTATCTAGACTCCAAGTTTGTGAACACACTGTGCCTGGCGGGAAGGCCGAGGATGAGCAGACATCTGCCTGGTTCGTGTCTGCCCCTCTTTACACTCAGCTGTAGGCTATATTGTTCGTTTTATTATTTATACAATCCGTGGGACTTAAATTGTCCATGACGTCTGGTAATTAGGACGCCACATACTGCCATATGGCACCGAGGGTTGTCCTAGGTTAAATTGCCTACTTCTCGTCTACGTCACTAAGTCTGTGACGTCGTAGGTATATTGTTATCAAGCCTAACACACAATGTAGGCCAGTGGTCGTCAGCACTCGCTGAAATGGGTAAAGGGTAATGAGGGAGTCTCAATATGCACCACAGTGCAAGAGAAAGCATACCCTCCAGCAGCCAAGGATGCACGCTGGTGCTGTAAGAGACCTGCGGGTGAAGGTCCATTCAAAATGAAAATTAAACATAACCGTAACATAAACACAGACGTTTGCGCCCAGGTTTCCACATAAAGACGTTAACATGAAAGTTTGCAAACTCCAAACTTTCATGCTTATGCTGACGTGATTTGCAAACAGAACACAATCGTGGAGCGCTGAAGCATACGACAGAATATGAGGAAATGACGTCGTTATGTTTCCATGGTTACCAAGTATGTTTGCTGTTATGTTTATGTTCCCATTGTGAATGATGGTATGATTTCTTGATTTTACCGTAACGTTTACATTCTTAAGTTAACGCTTACGTTATGTTTAATTTTCATTGTGAATGAGCCTTAAGAGACGCTAGCCCGAGAGTGCGCTGTGCTGATGACAGCTGATGTAGGCTCTATAATGATGAACAATGTTATGCCAAGCTATCCTGTTATCAGATAAGTTTTACGAAGTTTAGTTGAATTATTTGCCCTATTTTTAATAGACCTATTGATTAAAAAGTTATTTTATATATAAACTTATTTTTTTAATGTTTTGATTTATGAAAAATGCGTAATTATTTTATATCGTAAGCCGCATCTACACAGTTCAACTAACCATGTCCATACGCATGCAATCTGGGGAGGGTATTGAAAGATTCTGGTGTTGAAAACGCACGTTCAGTTAACACCACATGCAGATATTGTGTCTATATGATGCGCCGTGTTGAACGTCATCCTCACGATATATATCAGGGGACTGCTGTCTCGTCCTGTACTGCTCAATGACTGAATCACAACTGTTGTGAAAGCCGACTCCGTAGAACTGATTGTAAACAGAAGACACACGATATCAGAGGACTGCAGAAGTCGCCATCAGGCCATTTTGTTTGCGTACCGCGAAGCGGGAGATTTTAAATCGAATCGATCTTCAAACTTATTTTGCATCGAAACGATGCATTTCCGGACATGGGTTCCTAATCAAAACTTCATCTATTTAGTTCCCTCTACAACCCCTAGAAGTTTGTAATAGGAATTCTGAAACACTCTGTGTGTGTGTGTGTGTATATATATATATATATATATATATATATATATATATATATATATATACACTCACACACACACACAGTGTATTCAAAATGTATGGACTGTTACTCATAAATTCTTAAATTTTAATTTTACAAAAAAAAAAATAATAATAAAATAAAATAATAATAATAATAATAATAATAATAATAATAATAATAATAATAATAATAATGTGACTTTTATTTCAACTCACAACAATGAACTGTTAATCTTAACTAATATTTACACAGCACTATTTACAAATCAGAACTACCAGTTCTCAGTTCACAGTTCTTCTATCTCAGTCACTCGAGTTCACAGTATCTCGAACCACAGACCTTCAGAGACAGTTCACTGTACTCGAACTCGGGTCCCTCCAACTGCGGTCCACTGCACTCGAACTCAGGTCCCTCCAATTGCGGTCCACTGCACTCGAACTCAGGCCTTCGGATGCTGACGCAGATGCGGACGCACACTCGAGTCGAACTCCTGCACACAAGTCTGGCTTGCTTGCTCTGGCTTACTCACTGACTGAATAACTGAAACTGCTCGAGTTCGCTGGCGCTTCTTCTTTTATAGCAAAATCATAGTTGCGAGAAATTTCTACAGGTGTGTAGAGAATTATCTGGATATCTCCACTTCGACGCACTTCTGGAAGGGTCGGGAAGGTCCATTCCCCCTTACTCCACATGCAGCAGTTGCGCGCGCACTCTCGCTCCACTCTCTCGCCGCGTTGGCCCTTTCCCCTCTCCGCCGCGCGCCATTCCTCATGCTTCATGAAGCCCGCGCGATATACTCTCTCTCGCGGGACTCTGGTCGTGAGTTCGAATCTCACGTCGCTGTCACAATAATAATAATAATAATAATAATAATAATAATAATAATAATAATAATAATAATAAGTTTTATACAAAAGCTTTTGGAGATAAATCATACAATATGATATCAGTGTTCGAAAAAAGTAGTTATTCAGGCATTGCCTATAGAATGTGACAGTAAACTTCATTTTTAAATGCCACTCTATATTACAATTTACTTATTTCGAGTCTCCATTAAATTTCATGTATGTGTGTGTAGAAATTTTATCCATTCACCCGTTTCATGTCTCAACCATTTATTAAACTTTTTTCGTGGACTTCAAACTTGAGACAAATAAGTATGTATGTAAAATCATGTAATCTTTTATATGAAACTAGTCAAAGTAAGGACAGGAGAATAAATGTTAGAAGGAAGTGAAATGGAAACCGAAGTACGACAAGGATGCCCTCTATCATCTATTCTGTCAAACATGTACTTGGAGTATATAGTGAAGAACTGTTTTCAGAACATGGGAGGAGTGATAATAGAAGGAAGAAGAATGAAATGCATAAGGTTTTCTGATGATATGTCGTTGTTAGCAGAAGAGGAGACGATACTACGGGATATGCTACTGGAGTTACATGACAGCTGTGAGCAGTATGGGATGAAGATAAATGCAAACAAGACGAAGACCATGGTTGTCACAAGAAAAATAAAGAAGGTAAACTTTCTAATTCTAAATAAGGGAGTAGAGCAAACGAACAGCTTCAAATACTTGGGATGTACTATAAGTTAAGCAGTAACATGAACTGCAGTCAGGAAGTCAAAAGGTGACAAAGGAAGCTTTTAATAGAAAAATGAGCATCTTCTGCGGACCTCTGGAAAAAGAAATAAGGAAGAGACTAATGAAGTGCTTTATGTGAAATGTGGCATTATATGGGGGTAGAAACATGGATATTACAACGAAATGAAGAGATCGACTTGAAGCATTTGAAATGTGGATATGGAGAAGGATGGAGCGTGTGAAATGAAAAGACAGAAAAAGAAATGAAGCTCCTTTGGAAAGAGCGGATGAAGAAAGAATGATGCTGAAGCTGATCATGAAGAGGAAATGGAGTTGGTTGGATCACTGGCTGAGAAAAAACAGGCCTAATGAAGGATGCACTGGAAGTAGAGATGGGTAAAAAATAACACAACAGTTATTTTGGAACTGTTCCGGTCTCGGAACTGTTGCAAAAATGAACAGTAGGTCGGAACCTCCTGTTCCGAAATAACAGTGTTCCGACTCCGAGCTGCTCACTTGCCCAGCTGTTGCGAGCTCGCAGTACCGCGTTGCACAAGGTATGTTCCGACTCCCTCGGAACTGTTGCAAAAATGAACAGTAGGTCGGAACCTCCTGTTCCGAAATAACAGTGTTCTGACTCCGAGCTGCTCACTTGCCCAGCTGTTGCGGGCTCGCAGTACCGCGTTGCACAAGGTATGTTCCGACTCCGAGATAACAGTCGGAACGTCGGAGCTTGTTCCGATGAACCAACGACAGCAGCAGTTACACTGTTCTCGTTGTTCTTTATGTTGTACTTGGAACTTCGTTGGATGAAGTTAGTATTTGAAACTCTCACGTGGTTGGAGGGGGGCGCATGGAAATTGAAATCCTTGCGGTGGCGCGAACTTTAATATCAACATTTGTAAGACTGGCCAATCATCTGTAATGTTATAGTAAGTATTTAATAATCTGTAATATTCATTCCCGCTTTATGGTTTATTTCACCATTAGTTGACTAATTCTGTTTTATAAACATCCTACAAAGTCATAAAGTACGCATACTATTATTAATTCATTGATCAGCTGATTCTATACAAAGGTTAAAGTCGTAAATGGTAATGAGTGGTTTAGTTACAATGTCTGTATGTCGTTTGTTGAGGTTAAGTCTGACAAGCACAAGTTTTTGTGCTATCTTCTCTGTTATCAAAGAACGACAAAAATGTTGTAGCATTATTTGTTGGAAACTACCCATATAAGTACTGATTTGGAGAGCGATGTTTAATGCGAAGTTTAAATTACACTTTGGTAAAGATGCGATTCCAACATTTTACTAACCCACTGCGGGGTTTCCAGGTTTCATTACTGCCAATATATATCTTTTTTATTTATGAAATTGTAATATTTATTATTATTATTATTATTATTATTATTATTATTATTATTATTATTATTATTATAACTGTGCATTAAGAAAAGTAAAAATAAAAAATTTTAATGATTTTTTTTTTTTTTTTTTTTTTTTTTTTTTTTTTTTTTTGGCTACCATATCTTTATAACTTTATGTACGAAAACAAAGTGTTGTATTCTGTCCTTGTAGTCAACAGCTGTGTAATTACTAACATTAAGCTTTTGAGTTCTGTCCGCATGCACAGCAATTTTCCAAAATCGATTCGAATGTGCATTGCAGTGCCATCTATAGATAAGAATGTGTACTATGTCATGCCTATGAGTGCTCCAGTGAGAGCTGCATGGTGTTATTTGTCTATGGTGAAGAGGGAGGGTACTGTACCGTTCGTTTGAACGACTCAACGACTCCGACTCATCACCACTGGTGACTGTTATTTCGGAACTGTTATTTGGAACATAGTATTTTTTCGGAACCGGAACCGTCGGAACTGTTCCGGGAAAAGAACAACTTCGCCCATCACTAACTGGAAGGAATGGTGAACGGGAGAAAAGTTGGGGCCAGAAGAAGATATCAGATGACAGACGGCATTAAGATAAAATATGGATCACGTGCCGAGACTAAGAGGAAGGCAGAAAATAGGAAAGATTGGAGGGAGAATGCTTGGTTTGCAGTGAAAGACGTGCCCTTGGCCAGAAAACTGTGAATGAATGAATGAATGAATGAATATCGGTACGTAGACAGTGTATTAAATTCTTATTAGACGTGATCACACTTTTTCTTAATAGCGTGATCCTCCATTAACAAGGGCGTACTTGACTCCACACTTGCGTTCTTTTCCAGACGGAAATCGTGAGTCATCGTAGCGCATGGCGACTTGCTTCGGTAATTTGACCGCGAGATAAGAACAATCAGGCCCTGAAACCACACGTGGGTATTCGTAATTCCCATCACAGCTGTAAATATACATATCTTCGAGAGGGATGTGGGGAGAGCCACAATATTAGGGTTGTACAATTTATTACTATGTACTCGAGAATTTTTATATACGTAGAATATTTTTAGGTAAAGACATTTAAACAACCACAAATATGTCTTCCACGTATAATTATTCTTAGTCGAATTTGTATAACTAATAAAGAACTGAATTTAATGCCTACAAGGTGAAAGTTCACCTAGAGTTCTCATGAGTGATGCCTTTTTGGTATCACTTGTGGGATCCAGATCTGTCTTCGGACAATTGACTGAACAACAAGGTGGAAATATATATAACTGCATATTTTACTCTTAATTATATCAGTATTTTGAATAATCAATCTTTATGGCTTAACAAAATGTACAAAAAAGGTTACATATCACTGTTTTTTATAGGGGAGACTAGTCTAATTTGGCAATATTTTGTATTTTGACACAGTTTCTAGTTACATATTCTGAGATTAAATATTCCTCTATTATGGAATGTGTTTAAATATTAAATCCCAATAAATCTCTGGAAGAAAATTCTACAAATCTAAATTATTTTACACATAACGCACTAATAAATAACAAGTTACATGTTTCCAGATTTGGTACTTCATCAGGATAATTTGGCAATACGATAAAAAAATAAATTTTTCAAAATAAAACAGTGGTACAAGGTTTATAAGACTTAATTTACTGGGACAAGAAATCACTAAATACCATAAACAAAAAACAAAAGCAAGAAAAAAAATTGAATGGATTTTTCCGGCCACTCTTATTAATTATATTGAAGGGTTGTCTTCTAATTTCTGTTGTCGATAGCCCAAACCCAAGTTCTTGCATTTTTATTACACGTCACCAGTTTTTGCTCTTCATCAACGGTTAGAGCTAGAGGTCTTCCTTTTTTGGGAATGACAACGTCATCGGGTCCTGAGAATGCATACAGAAACCTCTTTAAGTTGTTAAAGGGCACATTGTACTTCTTAGAAGTCCTATAAGTCGACCATCTAACTTTCAAAACACTCCCAACCGCAGCCCGCAAATCAACTTTGGAATATTTTTCAGAATAATGTCCTCGTTCCCTTGGCATATCTGCAACACACCACACACAGTGCTGCATTGAAAACTAAAAATCCCTCATACGTCCCTACTCTTAAATTTTACCATAGAGTACACATTCTTGTTCAAATGGAGCAGCAATATATTACTATAAAGGAAAATGGCTAATTCACACTATCCTGGAGAAGAAATTTTTTGCTAAGAAGAACATAAAACGAGCTAAGGCCTGATGAGTTATTAACAGAAAATATTAATTATACAAATGGCTTACCTTATAATATGGAATCTCAGCTTTTGGTATGTAATGCACAAACAAACGTAGGTAATGAACAACACCGTTCTTCCGTCTTTGTATACACACGTCCACACAACCACCACGTTCACAGAGAGTATTCAACACTTATTTCTATTAGTAACAATATCTGCCACTATAATGGGCGGATTCGAATGAAACGAAAACTAAAAGTACACTCAGATGTTGCACTCTATGAAGGTGTCATTGAACTTCTTAAAACTGTGGAGGAAATTTGACAATAGAAGAAATACGAGAATATTGCCAAATTTCTCATATTGCCAAATTTTCCGAATTTCCCCTATAAATACAGTAGAACTTGGTTATAACGACATCCAAGGGACCTTAAAAATTATGTTGTTATAAACGAGTGTCGTAGTAACCGAGATTCACATTATCAATATAGTGAGGTGGAAAATGAAAAATAACAAACTTAATTAGACTTATTTTAGATTTACGTATTGACGTTTAAGCCTACAATGAACATAATAAAATACACGTAGGCCTACAATTATAAATACAGTATTCTGTATTAAAACAGTTTGTTCAGTACTCACCAAACTACTTTACTTAGAAGTGAAGTAATCAGTCATTTTACTCTGTTGTCTTCTACTTCCCCAATACACACTTTCTAGGGCTAAATTACGTTCTATGTTCATAATTTCAGTTGCAATTTAATTGCTCTCTTCCCAAGGTTTATAGAACATGTTCATAATTCTAATGACTTCTAAAGCGTCACTCACTTCTTATAGTTGACATTCTGCGTTAAAATGCGTGCGCTTAGTGAAAACTTCCTGTCGAAACTGACCTAATACCGCATGAATTCGGGCAGGTTACAATGGGGTGGGGAATCCGCCTGCATTCCAGAGGTCTATGACAGAAGGAGACTGTAAAGAATTTGTCAGGGTCAGATTTTAACAAAATATTTCTTAAGGTACTTTGGTTCTTAGAAAATCTTATTCCAAACTGAGGTTGAAAATGACGTTATATGCGAGGTAGACGCATATGCGTTTGTCGTATTAAGCAAGGTAGGAAAGCATATGTCTTATGGGGAATTAGTTGGGACCACAGAATATTTGACGTTATAGGCGAGGTGTCGCACAAAACGAGGTCGCTGTAACCAAGTTTTACTGTATTTACCTTTAATTACACTTGCAAACGTTTTCACCCTCCAAAGGGACATCATCAGGCATGAAATAATTTTCAATATCTATAGTATGAGAATGTTATGTATAACCACAACATGACAGAGTCTCGCATACAGAACATTCTCATACTAACACAATACACATTTTTGTACATCTCTACATACATTTGATTTCAGATATTTGAATATTATTTCATGCCTGATGATGACCCTTTGGAGGGTGAAAACGTTTGCAAATGTAATTAAAGGTAAATATATAAAAAGCAGTCGTATGTAATTTTTTGTACATTTTGTTAAGCCATAAAGATTGATTATTCAAAATACTGATATAAGTAAGAATGGTAATTGGTTTAGATGGTCACTAAAATCAAAATGAATTGTCAATTATGCATATTTTATTCCTTGGATAGATAAAACAAAAATTTCTAATATCGTGTTAGTCCCAAATTAATAATTTGCTCAGAAAAAAAAATAATTTACCCCCAAATATTAACATTTTTTTACTCGGTAAGTACTATCCATACGATTTTGGTTTTTACACTTAACGTCAAAGAAACTGGTAAGTAATGATTTATATTCTTGAAGTTTTGCAATAAAATGGACCGTTTTCTTGCAAATTAAATAAAACGATTAACATGTAGGGTAAGGTTGCCTAATTCCGTGACATATTTAATAAAGTCTATATTTATGCCAAACCTGTGCTAAAAATGTCAAATAACACCTGAATGACGTTATTTGGACCTTTAGCTACAGTTTTTACAACATTCAGTGCCAACAGTTTCACAAGTTTGATATATAATATATGATTCTTCATTGTTATACAGTGGCTCCTAAATCCGTGACAGGGATCCAAATTCCGTGATAGTGGTTTCCTAATTCCGTGAGTGATATCCTAATTCCGTGATACTAAAATAATTCTCATTAACTGCTCAGAAAACAAACGCGTATTTGGAAAAACACATTAAAGTCATGGTATATTCTTTTAATTTGGATTAAGCAACAAATTACAACACAGAAGAAGGCCTAAGTGACAAATTTCATAGAAAATACTTGTGTAACTACACGAATACATATTACATATTAATATATTATAAACAAAATAAACTGAAAGTTAAATTCAATACAAAATTAAATTTGAATAAATCGAATTATAACACAATTATTTCTCATTATTTATATTCCTAACAACAGCAGTACTTAAGTTAAATATATGCCCTATTATTTTATTGTAATTATAATTGATGTTTCCTATAACTTATTTCTATTATTATTTCCACAACTATTTTCTTTCATAGACATTAATTTTCACAATTTAGCTTTGGCATCACTGGTCGAGTGAGCCAGGAAGGAGAAATATGAAAATAAATCTGAAAATGGGAAAGCTCCTGTAGCATTGTTATTGTCTCACAATGTTTAAATAATCATACACATTGATTCAGCTGACTATAATCTACAGTAATATATCATTTTTATGATGCTATATTAATTCTTACCTCAAATATAAAATGTTTCTTCAGGAGCGGTCACAAGAGAAAGAAAAACTTACTGGTCAACCACCTTCAACTGAACGAAAGCTTCAGCAGTTGACTGCTTCTATTCAAAAGGCGGGTAGTCAATAGAATTGAAAAGAAGACATCTCCTGGCATCTGTTAGGTATTTCAAAAACTTAAAAGTCAGAGACCACAACTCCATGGCAGTCAATTGAAATTTTATCGTGGGATAAGGGATATCACGGAATTAGGCACCTTTACCCTATAGTTGTTTCTTGCCTTTAGTAAATATTATACAACTGTTTAAAATAACTTAAATAAAAGGGCCTCGTTAAGTAATTAACTGTCCCTCCTTTCTACGATCCTGCGACAAAACAACTTGGACGGAAGTAGATAGCATGTCTGAGTAATTTTATATTTTCGGATCGGGCAGAAGTGAAGATTGAATTTATAGTTCGTAAGGTACGTACTTTTTTATAGAGTAGGTACAGAATTATTTCAACATGAGTTACTACTACGAAGGACAAAACTGGTAATTGGAATTAGGTACAATAGTCTATAGTGTGATACTAATACTGAAGCTTGTATCGAAATGAACGGCCACCATTTTCAAAATCGTGTTTAAATATCCATATTATGTTTATTTTTCAATTTAACTTCATTCTCTATATTGTACGCTAATGTACTGTAGAAGTATAATGTACACTGCATGATGAATATGTCCGAATGGATAACTCAGTTCGTGAGTAAAAACACTTATTGTTAATACAGTACTGTATTTCGATTGAAGAAAAACCTAATTAAAATTACCAAACTCAAAAGCGCAATATTTCCTAGTTTACGTAAATGAATGAACTACTTTTCTTCCCTCCTATACCTAGTAAAGTGATTTGTTTGTATTTTACGCCAGTAGTCTATCATCAAACTCCAGTCGTAGGGGTAGCAAACGGTGTTTTCGGTTCTCAAAGGTATAGCCAGGTTAATATTAGAAATGTTAGTAAAAATACAATGATGTCCCTGTACTATTCAGCATTCGCCTGAGAGACTTGGAAAATCATGAAAACCCAATTCAGGATAGCGGGCTCTTGAATCGAACCCCCGGATCTGAGGAGCATGTTAACCACTATACCACCGTACTCGTTTTTTTATTATTGCTGATACTTTGTGCATAGTAAGGAGTTTTTCTGGCAGCGTACTGTTTTGTACCGGGACATCATTTTATTTTTACTTCAATTCTTATTGTACCTGAGTTTTTGAATGTACTTCATCCCACCCCTTCTACTAGTAAACTTCCAATCGTCCTCCACACAGAACCAAGGCCGCGTATCAGTCAAAGTGTCTTACGGTGATACTAAACAGTACTGAGTTAATGAGTATAGTACGTTCCATAAATATATTCGCGTTTTCGTACAGGTACTATCGTCCCTTTGCCTACGCCTCATCCCGATTTTCCTCACCTACTTCTGCTCGCCCCTCTGTAAAGGCTAATGGCTGTGCTGTCTTAGCTCTTTTCTGAAAACATTAATTTCTGTTAGGAATTGGACGTCTGCGTAATATTATACAACTGTTTAAAATTAACTTAAACAAAAGAACCTCCTTCCTTTCTACGACTCTGCGACGTAACTACTTGGATGGAAAGTAGATAGCATATCTAAGTAATTTTATCTTTTCGGATCGGGCAGAAGTGAAGATTGAATTTACAGTACGTCAGGTAATTTTTGTAGATTAAATACAGAATTATTTCCACATGAGTTATTAGTGCGAAGGAAGAAACTGGTAACTGGAATTAGGTACAATATTCTATAGTGCGATAATATGCACAAAAGAACTGAAGACTGTATCGAAATGAACGGCCACCATTTTCAAAAATGTGTTTAAATATCCGTATTATGATTATTTTTCAATTTAACTTCATTCTTTAAATTGTACGCTAATGTGCTGTAGACAGTATAATATACACTGCATAATGAATGTCCGAATGGATAGCTCAGTTCATGAGTAAAAACACTTATTGTTAATACTATACTGTATTTTGATTAAACAAAAACCTAATGAAAATTATCAAACTCAAAATCGCTTATTTCCTAATTTACGTAAATGGATGAACTACTTTTCTTCCCTCCTGTACCCAGTAAAGTGATTTGTTTGCATTTTACGCCAGTATCATCGAAGTTCAGTCGTGGAAGGGGATAGCAAACGGTGTTTCCGTTTAATCAAAAGGTATAGCCAGGTTAATATTAGAAATGTTAGTAAAAAAATGATGTCCCTGTACTATTCAGCATTCGCCTGGAGAGACTTGGAAAATCATGAAAACCCAATTCAGGATAGCGGGCCCTTGAATCGAACCCCTGGATCTGAGGAGCATGTTAACCACTATACCACCGTACTCGTTTTTTTATTGTTGCTGATATTTTGTTCATAGTAAGGAGTTTTCCTGGCAGCGTACTGTTTTGTATAAATGTTGATATTTTATATCTTTCGTATTACAAGAAAATAATTTTACGGTTACAGGCAGTAGCGGTTACTTAAAAGGTTCGTTCCAACAGCAGTCAGGAACCGTCCGTAACCATCGTGAGCATGCGCAGTACAGAAAAAGCGTCCCAACACAATCCGAACCAGTCCTGAACCGGAAACATGTACTGCAGTCGGGCGTTCCAACAAGCTTTTGACACGGGTTCGGAACGGTCAGAAATAGTCCGCGGATTGAGGCATGTACGGAAGAGTACGCGAGACGCGCATGCGCATAAGCTCACCAACGTCTGCTGGATACTGAAGAAAGACATGATCGACTGTTCACATCAATGAGGTTAAAGATGAAAAGTGACAGTACAGACGAATAATAAAACTTACTTACTTACTTACTGGTTTTTAAGGAACGCGTAGGTTCATTGCCGCCCTCACATAAGCCCGCCATCGGTCCCTATCCTGTGCAAGATTAATCCAGTCTCTACCATCATATCCTACCTCCCTCAAATCCATTTTAATATTATCTTCCCATCTACGTCTCGGCCTCCCCAAAGGTCTTTTTCCCTCCGGCCTCCCAACTAACACTCTATATGCATTTCTGGATTCGCCCATACGTGCTACATGTCCTGCCCATCTCAAACGTCTGGATTTTATGTTCCTAATTATGTCAGGTGAAGAATACAATGCGTGCAGCTCTGCGTTGTGTAACTTTCTCCATTCTCCTGTAACTTCATCCCGCTTAGCCCCAAATATTTTCCTAAGAACCTTATTCTCAAACACCCTTAATCTTTGTTCCTCTCTCAAAGTAAGAGTCCAAGTTTCACAAAGAACAACCGGTAATATAACTGTTTTATAAATTCTAACTTTCAGACTTTTTGACAGAAGACTACATGACAAAAGCTTCTCAACCGAATAATAACAGGCATTTCCCATATTTATTCTGTGTTTAATTTCCTCGAATAATAAAACTAGAGATTTAATTTAAATTTTTGCCAAAAAGAAAGGGAATGGAAATTATTTGGGTATTAAAATGTTAATTACAATTTCAACATGCAGCTTTGATTAAAAGTATAATAAATAACGTAAATACATTAATAATTAAAAAAAGAACTATTTTAGATGAGAGTCTCCCAGTACACGACATTGAATTGGCGGAATTCTTGGCTTCCATATTTTTTGTCATCTTTTTATAGAAAATGATCGAAATTCTATTTTCTGCAATTAGAATTAGCTGCGAAACGATAATAATAAGCATCCCATTCTTAGCAAAGATGATCACAGTTATAGCATCTCTGGATTTAGTACATAACGATCCGCGAAAGCGTTCCAACAGCGTCCAGTCCAGTTTCAATCCCATAGCAGATGCTCAACTAGCGCATGCGCATAAGATGGTACAGGAACCGTACACGAACTGATCCATGAACCGCTTGTTGGAATGAATCTAAATATAAGTTACTGTACATCTACCTCATTTGCTTGCAGTTTCGACGAAATTCATGCATACATAACTCCAGCTTGAACGGTGTGTCATCTTTACGCAGTTATGATCACAGTTTGTGACATGGTTATGCTTTTTAAAGTGCATTGCTTTATTTTCCTTTGCACGCTTGCCCATTCCTAACTGATAATTTCTTGTTTAAAAAAGAAAAGAAGTTCAGTTATGAAAATTAAGGCTGTAAGATAGAAGGAAACAAGAGAGGAGTCAGAAAGTACGAAGTATGTGTGACAGAAACAGGATTTTATGAGCTAGTGTAAGTATCCGGAGAGAGAGAGAGAGAGAGAGAGAGAGAGAGGGAGAGAGAGAGATGTGTAGTGCGCCATTGATATAAACTCACCCTCGTGCGATTGACGCTCTTGTCCAATGGTGGGATCTGCGGAAAGGGTTGGGCCATTATGATTCAAGAGTTGGAGGGCTGCGGAAATGGAAAGTGGATTTCTGTGTGCAACTGGTTCCATGAATACAGAGAGAGAACACGCTGTTGAATAACTGAACAAAACTATCGGTGCATCCTTTCTGGGTGCAGCCTATAGTAATTTTTTTGTTAAAGAATTGTGGACACAATGACGACGCTGTTTGTAGCCTTTGAGGATGTCGTGGAGTATGGAGAATACTTATTTCCTGGTTGTGTTCTTTGTTTAACAAACCTTTTGGAGGTTTGAGGTTTCCCAGTTTCAGTGAGATGATTGTATGATCAATGATCATGATCATGGATGGTCAACTCGTGCTCCCAAAGTGATAAAAAACCTTGAAAGAGAGAAAGGCAGACGGAGCCAGCCGCAGCAGTTACAAGTTGTTTGTAGTTTCGCTACAGAAGCAGTTCTCTGCCACGGTGCACTCTGGCGGCTCATGCAGGTGGTCGTGATATCTACTCCATGATTTGAATTTCAGAATGACGTTGGTACAATAATTATAATAATTTAGACAGACTGTACCTAAGCACACATAACAAAATTATATTATTTCCTAGCTTTGGAAATTAGTTTAGTAATAGAACACAAACTGAATACAACCTTTTCAAGATTCAACAAGCATAACTGCAATACTTATTTATTATTACACTATTTGTTAATATTTCTTATTATAAGTCTTATTTTAAACATAGAACGCTAGAATTTACAAGTCTTTATACATTAAAGAGTATTCCTCTGTTCTCAGAAAGGTAATAGTCTGTATTCGCAAACAATAACAAATTCAAGGAACTATTTTTCACATGTCACGGCAGATGAAATAAACTTACTTCTAAGCTCTTTCTGTACATTGAGACCTTTCACACTTCTTTCTTGTATTAAACTCTGACTCAAGCATATACAGTATATCTGAAACCAAGAAGTATATTTGGAAATTCTGACTTAGGCAGTGTTACGAACAGTTCGATCTTTACTAAAACCTTCACTCTGTAACATAAAATCTGCAGAGTTTGGGAAAAGTGGCATAAGTCAGTTTTCACAAACATTTTCTATTAATTTATTGACAACGTACGGAACATCTGCTCGCTTGGGAAAAGAGACATAAGTATTTCTCCAATTACAATAGTTCATACAGAAGAAAATCAAATCGATATAAACCAACGTGAAGACAGTTTTTTTTCCTTCTCCTGTAAAATTAACATTTTTGACTTGTGCCACTTTTCCCGAGCACTACAAAAATGTCATGCGTAAGAAAGAAAGAGTAATAGAACATAATACAAGCTTTACCACCCTTCTTAATAAAAAATCTTTCTCTTTCGACTCATCATTGGGGATTATATTGTTTTTCACTTAAAACGAGCCGCCACTTACTACAGACGCAATGAAACTTGTATAGAGACACTACAGTATACAGTCCGTTCTACCTGCACTGAGGTTGTGTTCACACTTCGAGAGCACGAGTTACCCACCCATGATCATGATGAAGCTATGTTGATGTTGTGTCAATCACAAATTTGGAAAGCTGTAGTAGTTGGGGATGCGTAAGTTCTTTGTATTGTGATTAAATCCGTATGTTTATCTTTTTAATTCTGATCACAGTAATTGCAATATAATAATAATAATAATAATAATAATAATAATAATAATAATAATAATAATAATAAATAAAGGAAAAGGTAAAGGTATTTCCGTGACACTCCATGAAGGCACTTGGGGGGCATGGAGGTAGAGCCCCATGCTTTCCATGACCTCGGCACTAGAATGAGGTGGTGTGGTCGGCACCACGCTCTGACCGCCTTTTACCCCCGGGAAAGATCCGGTACTCAATTTTATAGGAGGCTGAGTGAATCTCGGGGCCGTTCTGGAAGTTTGGCAACGAGAAAAATCCTGTGACCACTTGGGATCGAACCTCGGACCTTCCAGTCCGTAGCCAGCTGCTCTAGCAACTGATAGGCCTAATAATAATATTTACTTATGGAGGTTCATTGCCGCCTTCACATAAGCTTGCCTCGGTCCCTATCCTGAGCAAGATTAATCCAGTCTCTACAATCATATCCCACCTCCTAAAATCCATTTTAATATTATCCTTCCATCTACGTCTCGGTCTTCCCGAAGTCTCTTTCCCTCCGGCATCCCAACTAACACTCTATATGCCCATTCTGGATTCGTCCATACGTACTACATGCCCTGCCCATCTCAAACGTCTGGATTTTATCATCCTAATTATGTCAAGTAAAGAATACAATGCGTGCAGTTCTGTGTTGTGTAACTTTCTCCATTCTCCTATAACTTCATCCCTCTTAGCCCCAAATATTTTCCTAAGCACCTTATTCTTAAACACCCTTAACCTCTGTTCCTCTCTCAAAGTGAGAGTCCAAGTTTCACAACCATACAGAACAACCGGTAATATAACTGTTTTATAAATTCTGACTTTCAACTTTTTTGAGAGCAGACAGGATGATAAAAGGTTCTCAACCGAATAATAACAGGCATTTCCCATATTTATTCTACGTTTAATTTCCTCCCGAGTTTCATTTATATTTGTTACTCTTGCTCCCAGGTATTTAAATTTTTCCACCTCTTCAGAGGATAAATTTCCAATTTTTATATTTCCATTTCGTACAATATTCTGGTCACGAGACATAATCATATACATAGTCTTTTCGGGATTTATTTCCAAACCTGACTCTTTACTTGCTTCAAATAAAATTTCCGTGCTTTCCCTAATCGTTTGTGGATTTTCTCCTAACATATTCACGTCATCCTCAAAGAAACAGCTGATGTAACCCGTTCAATTCCAAACCCTCTCTGTTATCCTGAACTTTCCTAATGGCATAGTCTAGAGCGAAGTTAAAAAGTGAAGGTGATAGTGCATCTCCTTGCTTCAGCCCGAAGTGAACTGGAAAAGCATCCAACAGAAACTGACCTATACGGACTCTGCTGTACGTTTCACTGAGACACATTTTAATAATAATAATAATAATAATAATAATAATAATAATAATAATAATAATAATAATAGGAGTACGTCAAGGATGTCTTTTATCACCTACGTTATTCAACATCTACTTGGAGGATTTTGTAAAGAACTGTTTTCAGAACATGGGAGGAGTGATAGTAGAAGGAAGAAGAATAAAGTGCATAAGATTTGCTGATGGTATGGTGTTGTTACCAGCAGAGGAAATGATACAAAAGGATATGCTACAGGAGCTAAATGACAGCTGTGAGCAGTATGGGATGAAGATAAATGCAAATAAGACGAAGAGCATGGTCATAGGAAGAAAAAAAGAGATGATAAGCTTGCGAGTTCTAAATGAGGCAGTACAGCAAGTAGACATCTTCAAATACTTGGGGTGTAGTAGTAGTAGTATTTATTTATTTAACCTGGTAGAGATAAGGCCGTCAGGCCTTCTCTGCCCTCTACCAGGAGATTCCAACTACAATATCAACAATAAAATTACAATTAGTATTAAATTTACAATTACAATTACAAATAATATTACAGTTAGTATTAAATTTACAATTACAATAAAATCAAAGTACGAAAAGATTACCTGAATAATTAAAGCTAGATAATTTATCATAGAGAAACAAAGAATATTTTATATTTACTGAATTACAAATTAAATCTAGAATAACAAAATTATATAATGATGAAATTACTGGATATTGAAATATTTTGTGATAGATTAAAGAAACTATTTACAAGTAATCAATTACTGACCAAGTGCCTAGTAAGTTTTCGTTTGAATTCAATTTTATTTCGACAGTCCCTGATGCTAGCAGGTAGCGAATTCCAGAGTCTTGGCAGGGCTATTGTGAAAGAAGATGAGTATGAGGAGGTGCGATGGGATGGTATTGTTAGTATTGTTTCATGACGAGAGCGTGTGTTCAGATTATGGTGGGAAGAAAGGTAAGTGAAGCGAGACGACAGGTACGAAGGAATAGAAGAGTTCAAGATTTCGAAGAGAAAGAGAAGTGAATGTAAATTTCTTTTCTTATCTAGTTTAAGCCAACCTATTGCTTCCAGGGATGGGGTAATATGATCATATTTACGAACATTGCTTACAAAACGTACACACAAATTATGAGCACGTTGAAGTTTCGTTTTGTTGTCGCTGGAGAGGTCAGTCAGTAAAATGTCCGCATAGTCGAAATAGGGAAATGCAAGTGTCTGCACAAGGGACTTTTTAAGCAAGAGGGGAGATGAACATTTATCCTTTTTAGCACATGGATAATAGAATATACTTTTCTGCAGGTTTCTGTGATTTGCATGTCCCAGTTAAGATTATTATCCATGTGAATGCCAAGATTTTTTACTGAAGAACTGAAAGGGATATGCACTGTACTTACTTTAACAGGGGAAATGTCGAGGTGTTTTACAGCGTCGGTTTGCCGTTTGTGTCCTAATATAATTGCTTGTGTCTTTCCAGGATTTATTTTAAGACGGAGTTTCTTTGTCCATGTCACAATCGAGTCAATGTCTTCGTTCAATTTATCTATAGCGTCATTTACTCGGTCTAAGCGGGAAGAGATGTAGCATTGAAGGTCGTCAGCATACAAGTGATAGTTACATTGCCTTACAAGAGATGTAATATCATTGACATATATTGTGAACAACAATGGTCCGAGTACCGACCCCTGTGGTATACCTGATGTTATGTCAAGCCAGGAGGAGCTTCGATTCCCGGATACAACACATTGTTGTCTTTCCCGTAAGTAGGATTCGAACCAACTCACAGCAGTCTCTGACAAATACATATTTCTCAATTTATGGGTGAGCAGGTCAAAATTTACAGAGTTGAAAGCTTTGCTAAGGTCAAGAAGTGTTAGTATTGTTACTTTATTAGAGTCGATTGCTTCACGAATGTCTTCGGTCACTTTAAGTAGAGCAGTGCTTGTGTTGTGTCCAGCTCTGAAACCTGACTGATACTCGTCGAATAGTTTGTGTTCGTTCATGTAGTTAGTAATTTGTCTGTGTACGATTCTTTCCAGTGCTTTTGAAATGGCTGGCAGGATACTGATTGGTCTATAGTCGTTCGGGTCGGTGGAAACTTTGACTTTTGGAAGAGGAAGAACGAAAGCTTGCTTCCATATTTTAGGGAAAGTTGAAGTGATTAAGGAACTATTGAATATATGTGCAATCGTAGGTATTACTATCTCTTGTATTTTCTGTATAAGTATTATGCTAATGTTGTCTGGCCCTTGGGCTTTTGTCTTGATGCGTCGGATGGCTTTCATTACGTCAATGGGAGTGACGTCGGTAAAATAGAATTTGTCTCGAGTTGGGGGAACTGAGTCAGGCAAAATTGTGTCTTGTTTCGTTGTGTCGTTCAAGCTCGGGTCCTTTACAAAGTGTTCGTTCAAGCGGTCAAGTGGGATGGGAATGTCTGCTTGTTCACTAGCCCTTCCAAGTCCAATAACCTTCAGATTTTTCCATAATTCGGAAGGGGTTGTGTTGGGTTCTATAAGTTTGTAGGTGTACTATAAGCAGTAACATGAGCTGCTGCCAGGAAGTCAAAAGGAGGATAGCAATGGCCAAGGAAGCTTTGAAAAGAAAAAGGATCATCTTCTGCGGTTCTCTAAAAAATAAAAAACAAGGAAGAGACTAGTGAAGTGTTTTGTATGGAGTGTGGCATTGCATGGGTCAGAAACATGGACATTACGACGAAGTGAAGAGAAGCGAATAGAAGCATTTGAAATGTGGATATGGAGAAGAATGGAGCGTGTGAAATGGACAGACAGAATATGAAACGAAACTGTGTTGGAAAGAGTGGGTAAAGAAAGAATGATGCTAAAACTGATCAGAAAGAGAAAAAGAAATTAGGTCACTGGTTGAAAAGAAACTGCCTACTGAAGGAATGGTGAACGGGTGGAGGGGGTTGAGGAGGAGGGGAAGGGGGCGAGTGAGGGGGAGCTATATTTAAAGGTGTAGGATGGTATATAGGCCTTAATTTGAAATTTTTTCCTAAAGTGTACACATTTTTCATTTATTGTATGTAGAAATATCATTGTTGCAACAACTTAAATTCAAGATTAGTTTTCGAAAAAAAAATTGGAGCCCAAATAAAAAAAATACCAGAATACAGTAATTTACTAAAATAGACATACGAATTCAAAATCTCTCTGATATTTTACACCTACTCGTAAAGGCACATTCTTTAAAATATCTGGAGAATAATTTTTATATTGGCCTTTTAAGATAAACGAATGCATTTTAAGAATGAAATTTAAAGGTACTTTTATAGAAACATGGAGAAATATTTTTCAAGAAAATAACAAATTTCTATTTGATAAAAGGGTTTCCTAATAACTTCATCTATGTGTATTCCGAATGTTATGCATGTGGCATGTTAATAGTTCTTAAGATATAACTTTTTATACGAGAATAAAGTAAAGAGTTAAAGTTACGGAAAATTGCAATAAAAGTTTAGTAGCCTATCATTTAAAAATTCTTTGCACCAGAGCTTTAAAAATGGCGTCACAGCACCTAATAAGGCTGTAAATGCGCTTTAAATTTTATGTAATATATTTTTCACATAACAAATATTATTTAAAGCATTTTTTTTTAATTTACTGGTTTTCCAACATATTAGCTATCATTTCCCCTTAAATATTCTGTGCACCAGAGCAAAAAAAAAAAAAAAAAAAAAAAAAAAAAAAAAAAAAAAAAGAAAAGAAAGAAATAGCGTCATAGCAGCAAGGGCGCATTAAAGTTTATATAATAGGCCTATATTTTTCACATATCAAAGTTTATTTTAAAGCAAAACAATTTTTTTATGCTCGATCATGCCGAAATGTAGTAATTATGCACCTGTTAGTAGCCCTTTAATGCACCTCATTAAAGTACACCTATTCATTATAGTTCAGTTGTTCAGCCAATGAGAAATCACCATTGTACGATTATAAAACCGCAAGTATCGATTACTCTCGGATATGCAATCGAAAGACAATTAGCGAAACGTCACGGAGGCTGGAAATCCAATACTGTCGCAGAAGGTTATGTTCTGTTACTGTAATAATTAGCTTTAATTGTTAATAATATTCAAATAAATTCAATTTGTCATCTCGTTTTTCAATTCTAAATCAATTTCCAGGTTATATCAATATTAATGTTCATGTTATTCTATAGATTATATCAAGGTCAATGACATTCGTCCCTCGGAAAGAATCAATACTTTCGCGTCTACGTACAACTCGCAATTTAGAAGGTCAGTTCCGCTCTTCACTTAGATAACCATAACATGAATACTTATGAATAATTTCAAGTTAGAAATATGTTCGAGCATAAAAGTCATATGAAACTTGCCTATAATGGTAATTAAGACGCTCGTATAAAAATTACGAAACTCGCTTGCGCTGGTTTCATAAACAAACATACTCGCGTCTTAATTACTACCATTATAGGCTCGTTGCATAATGTACTATTAATGCACTGGTTTCCTAGCATATTAAAACCATCCTCTCCCCTTACGTATTCTGAGGACAGGACAAAAGAATCACATACTGTACATATTTTGTCCCTATCTGCACGTCTTCAGACAAGTCACCTGAAGGAAAGATTCGGCGATAGATGGATCGTGCATAGTGGACGAACACCAGACTTGACACTAGCCGATTCTTTTTCATCTTTAGATGCAATGAAGGACCAATTTACGACTGGACATTTGAAGGCGAAAAAACTTCTAGTACAGCGCATTTTATTATTATTTATTATTATTATTATTATTTCATAATTTATTTAATTATTTATTTATAATTTTTATTAATTTATTTTTTATTTATTTTTTCTTGTCTATGCGGATGACGTGAATATGCTAGGGTAAAATCCACAAACGATTAGGGAAAACGCGGAAATTCTAGTTGAAGCAAGTAAAGCGATAGGGTTGGAAGTAAATCCCGAAAAGACTATGTATATGATTGTCTCGTGACCAGAATATTGTACGAAATGGAACTATAAAAATTGGAGATTTATCTTTCGAAGAGGTGGAAAAATTCAAATATCTTGGAGCAACAGTTACGAATATAAATGACACTCGGGAGGAAATTAAACGCAGAATAAATATGGGAAATGCGTATTATTATTCGGTTGAGAAGCTTTTGTCATCTAGTCTTGTGTCAAAAAATCTGAAAGTTATAATTTATAAAACAGTTATATTACCGGTTGTTCTGTATGGTTGTGAAACTTGGCCTCTCACTTTGAGAGAGGAACAGAGATTAAGGGTGTTTGAGAATAAGGTTCTTAGAAAAATATTCGGGGCTAAGAGGGATGAAGTTACAGGAGAATGGAGAAAGTTACACAACGCAGAGCTGCACGCATTGTATTCTTCACCTGACATAATTAGGAAGATAAAATCCAGACGTTTGAGATGGGCAGGACATGTAGCACGTATGGGCGAATGCAGAAATGCATATAGAGTGTTAGTTGGGAGGCCGGAGGGAAAAAGAACTTTGGGGAGGCCGAGACGTAGGTGGGAAGATAATATTAAAATGGATTTGAGGGAGGTGGGATATGATGGAAGACTGGATTAATCTTGCTCAGGATAGGGACCGATGGCGGGCTTATGTGAGGGCGGCAATGAACCTCCGGGTTCCTTAAAAGCAAGTAAGTATTTATTTTCTTTTTATTTATTTATTTGTTATTGATTTTTTTTCGTTTATTTTTTATTTTGTATTTTTTATTTGTTTTGGTTTTTTATTTATTTATTTTATTTATTTATTATTTATTAATTTCGTATTTATTTTTTCATTTATTTAATTATTTTTTATTTTTTAATTTTGTCATTTATTGAGTTTGTATTAAATTTTGTTTTAAAACCGGGGAATCAGCTACGGAGACTTGTGAATTCTTAAAAACAGCTTTGGAGGATAAATGTCTGAGCCGGTCAAATGTTTTTATATGGTTCAACAGAGTCAAAGATGGCCGCGAATCAGTCGAAGATAACTCCCGGTCCGACCGGCCTTCCACTTCAAAAACTAACGAAAACATTGCGACAGTTCGCGATTTACTACGCTCTGACCGTCGACTTACAATTAGGGAAATGCCTAATGAACTGAATTTAATATTCTACGCGGTTGAGTTAATTTTAACTGAAGTTTTGACTGTCCGCAAAATTGATTCCGAAATTGTTGTCAGACGAACAGAAACGTCACCTACTTCAAGCGTCCCAAGAATTGATTAATCTGGCCGAAAATGACCCAGCCAAAATGACTAAGCCAATTATGTAAGATCAATTTTAGGGCATTTTTAACGGGATTTTTGAAAGATTTTTAGGTCATAAATGCATTGTTTTTAGGACATTTTTTCATGATGTATAGGTAATCAAAATCCTAGCCCTAGTAATAACTACTGGGTGTTCATTTCAAAGTGTGTCATGACGTCACTGTTGTTGGGTCACCGATTTGAAGCGAGTTTCAGCTTATATGTTAGAGAAGTTGCCTATTATTTAAGGAGTTTTTCAATCTGAACTTGAGAACGTGTACGGTATAACTTGAACGTCGTAGCAACAGATGGCGGTCTGTACGGTCTGTGTGCTACCATAACCTCTTTCGAACTGTGTTTTGCGCCGGCAAGTCGTACGCAGGGTATTTGTTATCATCGGTTGCGTACGGTAACATTCCACAACACAAATCAAATGCTCCGTGTCCATGTTGACCGTCGAAGTTAATGTCAACAAATACGTAAGTAATCGTCTTAACCCTCTCCCCATATCCCGACAGTACGTATTTCCAAACAGTTCACATTCCTGCCACTACCGGCGTTACCGTACGTATCGGCACGTACTCTTCAGAATGAACGCCGTACTTGCTAGCCAACTTCTCTGCCTCTTAGATTATACACCTGAGCTGCGGAAGTGTAGGAAGATTGAATTCTCTAGGCTCATCAGCTAGCCACATGACGGCACACAGCGAGCCATGACACATTTTGAACTGAACACCCAGTATTAAGGTACAAGCCAGTGTAAACAGTAGTACGGACATCACTTGAACATGGTGGGAAGCGGAGATTCTAGGACAGTAGCAGCAGACATGTCTTTATCAGTCAATTGGTTTAGAATAGAAATGTGCTGGGACTAGCTTATTGGCAGCCAGCAAAGTAGATTGGCAAACGTTTTATGACGTCATAGTGCAAAGTTGTATGCAGTGGCGTACGATCGGAAAGCAAAACGTAATCTAGTGTAATACAAATCTATGTGCTCTTTGCAATGTCGCTGCTAACGAATAGGGGAGACCATACACTGCTCTGGGGGAGACAGGTTATTTTTTCAAGTGAGCATGAAAAAACACTTTTCACAAAATTTTGAACCTATTGAAAAGGACTAATACAAAAACACAATTATATCGTCTACGAGGTGTGATTGGAAATTTTTAAGACTGGGTTTTTAAGGGGAGTTGGTCATTATCGCATGCAAAATAATGGTACAAATAGCCTCTTTTCAAGCAGTCATAAATATAATACTATTTATCACAGCTCTTTCATTTTTTTAGTGATATATGTATACACATTAAGCTTTGAAATGAAAAAGAATGGTTACTCTAGAGTAAATCTTCATCCTTAAATTAATTTTTTTAATTAAGCACAATTTTTTTATAAATCCACTACAATGTCTGTGATTAGGTACATTCTATTCACTTATTATAGCACATATTGAATTGAAAATTCGACCACTTACTGCTAATAGATACTAAAACATACCCTACTAAAATTATTCATGTATCTATAATATTATGGGCATAGGGCGTATAGCAATCATCACCGTCGATAAATTAAAAAGGAATTGAAGATTAGTATAAGCCGTATGCCCATAATATTACAGATATTTTAATAATTTTAGTAGGGTATGTTTTAGTATCTATTAGCAGTAAGTGCCAAAATTTTAATTCAATGTGTGCTATGATAAGTGAATAGAGTGTACCTAATCACAGGTATGTAGTGAATTTATATAAAAAATATGATTAAATTCAAAAATTAATTTAAGGGTAAGATTTACACTAGATTAACCATTCTTCTTTCATTTTAAAGCTTAATGTGTATACATATATCACTAAAAAAATGAAAGAGCTGTGATAAATAGTATTACAATTCTGACCGCTTGAAAATAGGCTATTTTTACCATTACTCTGCATGCGATAACGTCCAATTCTCCTTAATTTAGAAATGGTAGTAAGCTACTTACAGGCTATTGTAAGGATTTCCTTCAAAGTAGTCCCATTCTGACTGAACACACCGACTCCAAGGCTGTTTCCATTTTTGGAAGCATTCTGGAAATTTTCTTTCTTGAGAGTATTAAGAACCCTCTCCGTATTTTCCTGGATGTCTTCAATCGAGTCAAATCGGTTCCCTTTCAGCGAAAATTTCAATTTAGGAAACAGGTACAGGTCGGCAGAGTTTAATATCATAGGTATAGGGGATTGCGAAAGCACAGGAATTTGGCCAAAAATTATCATTGAAAACGCATAATGAGCGTTGTCATGGTGGAGGACTCAATTCTTGTCTCGCCAGAGTACAGACCTTTTCTTCCGCACATTTTTGTGCAAACGCTCAAGGTCACTTTTATAGTATTCCTGGTTGACTGTCTGCCCCCTAGGGACATATTTGTGATGCACGATACCAGTAGAATCGAAGAAAAAAAAAACAGAACATTGTCCTCACAGTCCACACGTGTGAAGTAACGGTTAGCGCGCCTGGCCGTGAAACCAGGTGGCCCGGGTTCGATTCCCGGTCGGGGAAAGTTACCTGGTTGAGGTTTTTCCCGGGGTTTTCCTCAACCCAATACGAGCAAATGCTGGGTAACTTTCGGTGCTGGACCCGAACTCATTTCACCGGCATTACCACCTTCATCTCATTCAGACGCTAAATAACCTAAGATGTTGATAAAGCGTCGTAAAATAACCTACTAAAAATTACGAATAGGGTGAGATTTTGAGGGATGCCGCCGTTGTCTGTTTTTAAATTAGCAATTCAGTGTATCCATATATGGGAGGGGGATAAAGAACGCTACGAAAGACAAGTTGGAATTGTAGAGTGGGAAATCATGCCTAGCAATATGCATTTACATTAAGTATTTGGATTGGCACTTCATGTCTTTTGATTGGACTCATATACACTGAATTCAAAACATGTAACGATTTCTAATGAAAATCCATATCCGTCCAGTAGACTTACACATTCGCTGCCACGAAAACCGTAACATATAAACTTATGTTAGTTTCCATAATGACCATCCGTCGCGGGTGGAGATGCGGGCTGACGCCTGGTCATTTCTGGGCGTGTAATATCACCACTAACAGCGACTGAGTCTTGACAATACAACCTGGCAACGTTGCTTAAGCGCGAATGGCTCGAGTGTTGTTTTGGTCGGCTAAAAAGCCGCGTCTTCCATGAACTAAGTTGCATGAAAAGGGGTAGGCATGGATAAATATATAATAGGATGCGAAACTGCGGTCAGCACCATCTGGCAGCAGGGGGCTCAAATAAGATGATCAGCGCCCAACGTCGTAGGTGGTGAATATTAGAACTACGTGTTGGGTACATTGCCCAGAGTTCTCTATTTATCCGTTCGAGATATTGCTCGAGGAGACAAGATGACAGACAGAAACTTGCTAATAAGTGAACATAAAGTGATACTAAGTGTGTGTATAAGCAGTGTATGTTAAACAGTGATGTTTGTGGACGTTGTAAAAATAGTGTTGTTGAATGTATTTTAAAGTAATAGTAATATAATAAATTGAACTATCTAAGTTCTTGCAGACTTGCGCTGTACAATAAATACCCAAAGAATACAATCCCAATTATCTAACCTTTTGGTTTATTTTTTGTCTCTGTCTGGTTATATTTTAATTGGGTAGTGTAAAATAGATCGTCTCTTTTATCTTCCTGTTGGCTCCGGTAAGAATTTTCAGTAGAAGATGCTGTGAGGAATAAAAATGTAAATGTTTTATTTTAAATTGGGTTAGTTTTGAATATCGATGAGAGTGGGAGGGAATACTTTCTGCACAGTTTAACATTTTCATCGCCAGGTGTGTTGCTAAATGCATTGAGTAATTAGTTAGTCTTTTCGCTACTTGGTGCGCTGCTAGATGCAATAACGCCCCTCCGCCCAACAGGTGGCAGCAAGATCAATTTCTACAACAGCGCTTCTAGTATGAGTTACGGGAAACTCAGTAAGTTTCCCATCCTATTATACAGGGACATAATTTTATTTTTACTAACATTTTTAATCTCAACCTGGCTATACCTTTGGATTAATGACTGAGACCCGGAAACACCGTTTGTTACCTCCTTCCACAACTGGAGTTCGATTATACTGACGTAAAATACAAACAAATCACTTTACTAGGTACAGGAGGGAAGAAAAGTAGTTCATCCATTTACGTAAAGTAGGAAATATCGCGATTTTGAGTGTGATAATTTTCATTAGTCTTTGTTTAATCAAGATACAGTACAGTATTAACAATAAGTGTTTTTACTCACGAACTGAGTTATCCATGCGAACGTATTCATTATGCAGTGTATATTATACTGTCTACAACACATTAGCGTACAATATAGAGAATGAAGTTAAAATGAAAAATAATCATAATATGGATATTTAAACACATTTTTGAAAATGGTGGCCGTTCATTTCGATACAGGTTTCAGTTCTTTTGTGCCTATTATCGCACTATAGACTATTGCATCTAATTCCAATTACCAGTTTCGTCCTTCATACTTAGTAACTCATGTTGAAATAATTCTGTACCTACTGTATAAAAGAGTACCTTACGTACTGTAAATTAGGTATTCACTTCTGCCGACCCGCACAGATAAAATTACTCAGACATGCTATCTACTGTCCGTCCAAGTGGTTATGTCGCAGGATCGTAGAAAGGGGGAATCACGTGATAGTTAATTACTTAACGAGGCTCTTTTATTTAAGTTATTTTAAACAGTTGCATAATATTACGTAGACGTCTAATTCCTAACAGAAATTAATGTTTTCAGAAAAGAGCTAAGAAAGCCCAGCCACTAGTCTTTACAGTGGAGCGAGCAGAAGCAGGTGGGGGAAATCGGGATGCGACGTAGGTAAACGGACGACAGTACCTGTGCGAAAATATGATTCAATATTGGAAGTTTTCGTCACTGGAGAACGCGAACATATTCCTGAAACGTACTATAATCACTAAGTACTGCGGCCTTGGTTCTGTGTGGACAGTTGGAACTTCGTTAGTAGAAGGGGTGGGAGTGAAGTACATTCAAAAACTCAGTTGAAGTAAAAATAAAATGATGTCCCTGTATATTCATCCATAGGGTAGGGTTATAGTTTTAAAAATGCAGCTGTTACACCTATCACGTATTGCATAACGCACCCTAGCGGTCTTGTTATGAGACACGTGGAAAAAGTAATGAAATGAAGCTGTAGTTGGATAAAGAAGTTTTAAGTTATTTCCGTAGGGAAGGCGGCACCCCAGAGTCTTAGCAGTCACAGATGAAAATCCTGAGGATAGCGTGGCAGATAATTTAGTTGTGGATCTTGCTTATATTAACCCAGAAGGGAAATAAAAGTAAGTCCATGTTTAAAATAGTGTTGTGTTAAACAGTTGTGGAATGTTAAATAAACGTGAATCGTCGATATTCCATTACGACGTGGTAATCAGACTTCTGAAAGAACCTTGTTTTACCACTTTAGACTTGAACTGGAATAGTGCTTTTGAATGATAGAGCAGTTTGTGGGTTATGTTTTTTCGATGCTTAGTTTATTTTCTCAGTTATACTGCCGGTCTGTTAAGAATCTAGTTTGAAACACTTTCGAATAAAGAGTTGACATAGAGATGTAAGAAATGAAATTTTGCAGGTGCAAAGAAGAAAAAAATATGTAATTGAATCGGTTATTGTTGAAAGGAACTAAATCCACCTTTTAAAGTTTTGAGATAATCGAAAAAAAAAAACTGATTTGTCAATAATCTATCGAAGATTAAACCAAAACATATTGTACACTTTTCACGTATATAATTAGGGGAGAGTCGGGTAGTATCGGACATCGGGTAATATCGGACAGTGAGTTTCTTTCATCTACCACACGATGATAGTACCCGATTGACATGGTTACGTTTCTGTGATGTCGCATAGAGAAACGTAACCATGTCATTCAGGTACTACGATATGGTGGTAGATGAAAGAAACGCACTGTCCGATACTACCCGATGTCCGATACTACCCGACTCTCCCTACTCCTGTACGATCGAACCATGAAATCTCATAAATCCCTCTTGCTCTAAAAGAAAGTGTCGCAGCCCATGGGTTCCTTAACAAAAACTGTTTGAAAGAAGTTTATCTATTCGATCCCAAAGTTTTTCGGCCTAATTTAGAAACACCCTGTATACGTAATCAGAGATATAGTCTACTGTATATTATTCCTCTGTCGTTTTAGAATACACATTAAATAAGCATCTGTATAAAAAAATATTACCTACTTTTATTTCTTTATATAGCTGTGTTTCAAGTGGTAGCGTTTTCAACTACAAATCCAGCTGTCCCTGGTGCGATTATGGTTACGGTATGGCATAGTTGCGCCCCGCGGTCAGTTCGGAGGCCTAGGCATGTCATAGTTGCGCCCCGAAGAAATCGGGTAGCAGAATGGACATGGCATAGTTGCGCCCCGGAGAAATCAGGTAGCAGAATGGACATGGCATAGTTGTGCCCCGATGGGCATGGTACACACGAAAGTAAATTACTTAAAAATATTATAGTGGTAGTTGCATTTTTTAAGAACATCTGTCTATTTTACAGCTTCTGAATTTCTCGATCACGTGGTTTAAAAAACGGAGCCTATCGATATCGATAGGCTATCGATAATCACTGCATAAACAGTAGAAAAACAGTTAATAAAGTACTTCCAACTTCATGGTGTTCATTTTAATAGTAGTCTATCGATAATCACTGCATAAACAGTAGAAAAACAATTAATAAAGTACTGCCAACTTCAAGGTGTTCATTTTAATAGCAGGCTATCGATAATCACTGCATAAAGAGTAGAAAAACAATTAATAAAGTACTGCCAACTTCAAGGTGCTCATTTTAATGGTAGGCTATCGATAATCACTGGATAAACAGTAGAAAAACATTAATAAAGTACTGCCAACTTCATGGTGTTCATTTTAACGGTATCGATAATGAATATTTAAATCGAATAAGAAATCAGTAAGGTTGGTTGATTACGAGGCTCGAGTTTCCGTAATGCCTTTTTCTGTACCTATTTCATCGTGGCGCAACTATGCCATGCCCATTTTTTCCACCTGATGGAAACGGGGCGCAACTATGCCCACAAAACAGGGACCCTTTTTTATCTGCTGCATTTTACCTGCCCGTGGGGCGCAACCATGCCGTGCCCTATGGTTAGAAGGAATGAGATTTACTTCTCATTCTCACACTGATAGGGACTCTGATTACCTGTTTTTTTTTTTTTTTTTTTCGAGTTGTTTCCCAAATGTGTCAAATCCTCAATCCATGTCGCAAACGGTGCAAGACAAAACCGTACATTCTCGACATTTACTTCCTGATAAGCAGCAGTCCTAAATCGCACAGTTTATAGCTGCAATACTATGACCAAAAATCGCACAAGAACAACTGAAGAGACAACACTTACCTCAAACTGAAGTCTGTGGGCAATGAGTTTAAAAAATCAGAGAAATTTCTTTCTGATAAGAGAAAGCCTACGTCTGCATAAAAAAAATGTTTCTTCCTTTCTATATACTTCGTCACAAAATTTCTCTCTCGTTGGAAAGTTTTCAATTTAAATTCTGTTTCAGTCTGTATTTCAAATGTACTAGTGGCTTGTGCAGCAAATGCTGCTGCGAACTAAGTTCGTTAGACGTTCAAATAAAAATTTTTCAGATTTATTTTCAATGAAGAATACTTGTCTTTTTGATAGTTATTTGCTTCCATAATAATGAAACATACTCCCTCTGAATGGATTTTTTTAGGCCAAATACTTTTTCTTGAACCTATCCAACTTCAGTTTTTGAGTTTCAACGCGAAAACGCAAGTATCAATGTCAGGACGATAGCAGTAGCTATTCCAGGTCATTGTGGATTGTAGGAAAAGTTAAAAATGTCAGGTTTGCTAAGCTTTCGAACAATAGCATTTTCGTATAGCTTCTGCATGTAGAACTTGAAATGTAGAGCGTAAAATCATTTTATCCTACTAAGAGATCTTGCTGAAATGATCTGGAGACTACAAAATTTTCTAGGCCTCTTATTTTATCAGTAAGTAATACCTTTTTATCTTTCCTTAGGAACTGTAATTTTTGCGCTCTCTCGAGCCAATACTGAAGACAAAGACACATATCAATATCTACACTACACCGCCATTAAATATATGAAAAAGACCCAACCCCACTGGGTTAATAAGTATAAAAGTATTTTATTTTTAATAACAATATTATTATCTTACTTAAGTTTTTTAGTTATATATACCAGCCACTCAGTAAATTATAGAAATGAAGATCTAAATTAAGATATTCTCTACATTTACTTACATAACCTCAAAACGTTTCACTTTCATGTAATCAATATAGCATCAATATAATGTACAGTTAATGAAAAATAGACGCATCATGATATTAACTATAATAATATTTAATTTCTAATGGTAATAATGTCATCAAACCACCTTAGGTTTCGTACATTTGAATATCCAATACACAACTGTACTCAGAAAATTATACACTGCAAAATCAGTTTTTAATAACAAATTGAATTGAGCTCTAAATATGTCGGTAATCCTACAGGTTAATGCCTTCGTGTAATAGCCTATTGTTTATTGTAGTGTGTGTTTTGTTTTGTTATGAAATTCAATCAAGTCTGCCGTGATTCAATAAAATTAGTTTTCAAAACTGACAACAGATGGATTTTGGAAAATAGAGAAAATTATGTAGGAAAATTGACATTTCACTGAAAACTACTATTTTTCCGAAAAGCTTTGGATGCCGGGCATGAAAATGAGGGGTCACTCATTAAAATCCGTTCAGCCGTTTTCCCGTAATTTCCATTACCAGTTCAAATTATATATATTGCTAGAAACACGGACGGAGTCGCTATTTAAAAGTGGCAGTTGAATAGTTTATGAAAGCTTTCTGCACTGTTTGTAGTTATGTATGGCTTATCCGGTGATTGAGCTGTATTAATGTAGGAAATTGAGAACTTTAATCATTTATGTATTTACCTAATGTTAAACAATCATCAGATGGGCTTATAGATACGAACTCTGTAAGAGCCTCACCGACTTCATTTTAAGGGAAAAATGCCAAGCCGAAAAACATTTTCAGTCATCCCCCAATTTCATTGTCGGTTTGTGTAAGCCCTTCATAAAGAAGGCTATTGGTTATCATCTACCTGCGGTTTCTGGCTATGGAAATGACTGTTTGCGGATTTAGGTCGCAAATTGTGTGCGGTTTTACAGTACAAAAAGTGTTCGGCTTTTGGTTACGATTTCTGCAATGTGTGCGGTTTTGGGCTGCACTTTTCGCAAAATACCATTCCGTTAGGGCAGTGATGTCAAAGCAAGCGCATTTTTCTGACCTTGAAGTCGTACGCGGGCATCAAGCGCTAAGTATGGAAAGAGGAAGGGTTGTGTATATGAATAAGCAGCCTGTTGGATTAAGAAAACAATGGTGCACAAACTTCAAACGGAACGTGAAATTTTATGTCGTTAGTTTTATATGGCTTCTTTCTGTTTAATATTATCTATATTGTCTGTAAAACAAAAATACTAATACCAATTTCTTAATATTGAAGTTGTGTTTTAAATTATTTTAATAACATAATAAAGAGTTAAGAAGGAATATTCACATAAATTCCTTAGTAGTACAACTATACTGTAATAAATGGATGAAACACGTCATTCATAAAGAAAGTCATATCCCCCCCCCCAAAAAAAAAGAGATTGAGTATGACATGATAAGTTGAAATTGATATTGATGGTACCTTTAGCCTTATAAAAGTAATAAATAAACTAATCAAAACAATATTACAGTACAAAGCAAAGTTACCTAGGTGCTGCATATATTTAAAATGTAACTAATATTCCATAACAAAACTCTTATCGCATTATGCTTTTAAGATGATATTGGTGACCAACTTCCTATCATCAGAATATTAAATTATTTTCTCGAAATGTGCTGAAGCTATAGAGCTGACATTTTTACAATACACTTATCTTTTGCTTATGATGTAACAGTAGTTGCTTTGTTAATTCATTTCCTTACAAACATTTTCCATACGAATATTTTCAAAATTTTCAATACACTATCTTCAGTAATACGTATAGGCCTATACGGTATATTAGATTTACGAAAACATTTTGTAAGGCTACTAAATAAATAGGCCTATACCTGAAAATTTCACTTTTCTATACGAAAAGTTGAGAAAATATTTCCTTTGAATAAAAAAAATCAAACTTGTGAAAAATGAGCATTAAAATTAAATATGTATTATTTTAATGTACCGAAGTGCATATGATATTTCCATGCAGATATTCTGCGTCATCATACGATGAAAGAGTAATGGGACGGAGAAAAATTCTCTCCGGCGCCGGGATTTGAACCCGGGTTTTCAGCTCTACGTGCTGATGCTTTATCCACTAAACCACACCGGATACCCTCCCCGGCGTCGGACAGAACCGTCTCAGTTTAAGTTCCAACTCTTGGGTTCCCTCTAGTGGCCGCCCTCTGCACTACGTCATAGATGTCTATGAACGTAGGACCGAAGTCCACACATGTGCTGAGGTGCACTCGTTATGAGTGACTAGTTGGCCGGGATCCGACGGAATAAGCGCCGTCTTAAATCACGAAGTGATTTACGCATATCATATATCATATACCGAAGTACATATGATATTTCCATGCAGATATTCTGCATCATCATACGATGAAAGAGTAATGGAACGGAGAAAAATTCTCTCCGGCGCCGGGATTTGAACCCAGTGTGTCTTAGTGGATAAAGCATCAGCACGTAGAGCTGAAAACCCGGGTTCAAATCCCGGCGCCGGAGAGAATTTTTCTCCGTTCCATTACTCTTTCATCGTATTAAAATTAAAACTTTCATTCCTATAATACACTTTTACTTCTCAGACAAATCTAAAAAATTAACATGGATACAGTTTTAATAAGTTCTCTTGCCTTTATCTATTGAATCAGTTCTGACCATCTCTGTATATAGCTCGACCAAGCGGCATATACCACCTCTTTCATCTATCTCTTGCCTTTCCGCTGTAAAGCGCTCAGGCTCTCCTGAGCTCTAAAGCGCGCGCTTGCTCCTATGGGCATCAATTGACATGATTGCGTTAGCCTATCACCGAGTCCATCGATGGTAAATAACCTAGTACCAACAAACTAAGAAAAGAGTAATGTTCGGAACCGTAAGAAATTGTTAAAGTTCTAACTTTTCTCGCGTAATTGACTTTTACCACTAGTCAAGTTTCGGTTGAATCGATCTTAAGTTAGCCAAGGAATACGCCCCTGAAATATTTAACATAAAACCTGAACCAACATGTATATTTCATAACAAAAGAGTTTTAAATCATTTTAGTCGAACTGTTTCCTGTATGAAAGTGAAACCGTGGTAGCTTAGTATTTAGGCGGTAACTGTTAACTTCAAGAAGTAGTGTAGGTAGAGTCACGTGGCAGTTCGTGACGACAGCGAAGTTCTGCTCCTGAAATTTTAATTTGGACTGGAAATAAGAGGAAGAGGTAGAACTAAGACATTTGTTCTCTTACGTAATATGGAAAATAATTGTGGAATACATAAAATATTCACATTGCATTCGCGGCTGGTCCTGGGCTCTCTCAATCTCGGGCTCCTTGCCTAATCGGCCGTGACTGCGCGGTGCATGCTGGGACGAACGCTCCTTAATAATGCACGCGGTAAGAGTGCTGGGTTCGGCTAATAATAGATCGATTGACAGGTCCTCCTCGTTCTGCGCGATCGACTCTCGGCTCTGTGAAATCCATCCACGTGAGAAAATGGGATCAGGTCTTTCACAGAGAAACGATTTCACCGCTTTTCTCATGTTTATCGGAAGAAAGTAGCGAATATTCTAAACTGTCTGTCGCGATGTGTCCTTTTAAAATGTGTTTCAGTTCTATAAGATAGGGTTTCCAGATTTCCAATATAAAACAAAACGGGACACATATTAAAATTGACATGAATCAACATTCTATCTAAACTTTCTAAACATTCATTATTATTTATATTTATATAATATCAGTGAGCAATAAGGTCCAATTTTATTTATTTTAAAGTAAAAAATACTACACTGTTTACAATAACTAGGCTATAATAATGAAGCAAGTACATAATGGAGTAGCATGGTTTCTTGGCTTAAGTCATTGTTGGCATTTTTTTATATTGCAATTAGTCTGGATTAATCAGGTTAACTTATCTGTTTAAAAATACTTCAGGTTAATTGTACCTTACATCATATCCATGTCACTGTATTCTGAACTTGAATAATTTTTCCATAGAAATTATTCAAATCAACTTCACTATAGAAGTCCACGCAAGACACATTATTGAAATGACATTTTGTGATTAACGTGGCCTCTATGGTTTTAACTGAAAACTAATTCCTTTAGTCAGACCAAATTAATGTCATCAATGAAAACACTCTTTCTGATGATGTATTGGTGCCAGGTATTCCTAACACAGAACTTACAATCTGAATTACGTTTGTAAAACTAATGTATTTGTCTTTCATAATTTGTAATGTTTCAGTCCACCTCTCTGTAATTTTAACATCACACTCCTTCCAATGTTCAATTTTTGCTCCATATATGATCTTCAAATGATTCACTTCACTGAATAGGTCATCTTCATTTATCACTTTTAAAATATTAGTGTCAGTTTTGGCAATAATTCGAAGAAATTTTTTAACTTCGGACTAAAAAACCTTTCGATTATCGATCTAAGCTCTGAGGTATCGATTATCGAATCGAATTCATTACGGTGACATCTGATGGAAACAGTATAGAATTATTAATCAATGTTTTACGTGATTATTAAATAAAATAAAATAAAAATAAATATGAAGAGCCCACTGCAAGAATGATGGATGTCACTTTCTTGTCGAAAATAAACCAAGACTGTCAATGCATAGCTTAAGACATATAGAATGTACATAGAGAGTTATATGGCATTAACACTGATAGTCATTGTCCAGTAATGATCGGAAAATCACAGTTAAGCTCTGAGCGCTGAGCATTTCAAACTTTCAATTCCTTCTCCTGCAAAATGTATTCCAAATGACATCCATCATTCTTGCAGTGGACTCTTCATATATTAACAATAATTTAGCGAAACGGGACGCCATTAAAAAAAAAAAAAGGACATTTGGCGTCCCGAGCATAGTTTTCTCGGAACAGAGGACAAGAGGCTGAAGAAAAAGGGACAATATCGTTAAAAACGGGACGTCTGGTCATTCCTTATTCTACGCTTCTATTTTTTTTTTTTTTAGATTTTTGCTGGTTGATATAACCATAATAAATTGAGATTTAAACATTTAGAGCTGAATTAGTGGCTTTCAAAGGAAAGGGCCCTGTAAGATCAAAACTTGTAACAAATGATGTTATACTTAAACACTTTATTATGGTGACCACCCGTCACTAAATTTTCGGGACAGTCTCGCATTTTGAGACTTTTTAAATTGTCCCGGACGGGGCAGTATTTGTCTGGGAAAGGTCCTCCCCACCGTTAATCTTCGTGTGTCTATTTCTTAAGATTTTTTATGGTTTCGTTAATTTATGACAATATGTTGCTCGTGTTGTCAATGAGGTTATAAAATTTACCATCTGGATTTATGTCGAATGATTAGTAGTGGCAGCATTGCTTGGCGATTTCTGCTTCTGCTTCCCATTGATGAATCCAGATGTTGGCTGTTAGTAACAGCCTGTTACGAATTGTAATCTGTGTAATAAAACAATTTATTATTATTATTATTATTATTATTATTATTATTATTATTATTATTATTATTATTGGAAGTATTGACGAAGATAGGGATCATTGGAGAATACATTAGAGCCATTTTAAATATATTACATAAGAATTCGAAAGCTTTAATCAAAACAGGGACAAAACTATCAGATTCATTATTTAAGATCATGAAAGGATTGAAGCATGGATGCTGCATAACACTCACTCTTTTCAACATTTATATCCATGTGGCATTGAGTGTCTGGAGGAAGAAATGCTCAGGAATGGGATTAGAGATTGATAATGTTTAATGACTGTCTGTATACTCTTATATTTATTGATGATTAGATCATCGCCAATGACCAAGATGATTCAGAATATAGTATGGTGAAAAGACTGTTGGGAGAGTTCAATAAGTCGGGCTAGAAATTCCACTCCACACATCATCTCTATTCTTCATCTTTCACTGTTGCTACTTCTCGTCACTGGAATTCTCTGCCGCCTGAAGTCAAGGGCTGCCGAACTTTAATTTCCTTTAAATGTAAATTAGAAAAATATCTTATGATGAGTTGCCACACCTAACGCGTTGCAAATATTTAATGCAATGTGTTCCACTGTATTTATTTATTTTTTTGTTTCTTATTTTTATTGTGTAATCATGTAAATCGTGTTTATTTATCACTTAACGCCAATATGTATCCCACTGTGTTGTTTTTTTTATTATTTTTGTGTACATTTTATCCAATTGTCGGTTTCTGGTTTAATTATGTGAATCCTACTTAATTGTAATCTAATACTAATATGTATACTGTGTACATTTTTTATTGAATGATCGGCTTCTGTTTTTATGTGATTCGTATTTGATTCTAACAACGTTAATATGTATTCCACTATGTTTATTTTTATTTTATGAGGTAAATTTTTATGTAACTACCTCTTTTGATCTCATATACCTAAATTGTATCAGTATGTAATTACTTAATTCCGATTCAGTTGTATGTTCAACTATGTAAGCAAGTTTTAATTCAGGTTGAGTGTAAGAGAAGACCTTACGGCCTTAACTCTGCCAGGTTAAATAAAGCCATTATTATTATTATTATTATTATTATTATTATTATTATTATTATTATTATAAAAATAAATTTCAGCAATATTGAGCCAGAACAGGCTATGGAGCCTACATCGTGAAGAAGAAGAAGAAGAAGAAGAAGAAGAAGAAGAAGAAAGAAGAAGAAGAATTGAAAGCCAGGGAGCAATCGTGTCCTTAACCCATAATTTTAGAAGTTAGACAAACAAAAGGATTAAACTTTTCACGCGCCACAAATTACCGAATTGCTAACTAGACTACCAAAGGAGGCAGTAGTTCATGCAACACGAAGGTCGTTCGTACGTTGTTCTGGATTTCCTGCATGAACATTTTGGACTCCGTGTGACGTCCCATCGACAGCCAGGAAGTTTTCATGGCGGTTCATTGTGCAGATTCCTCCCCGACAGATGGCATCTGTCACCACGTCAGCTGTATCGTCAGGTCGACCTGAAACTATTGAAGATGATAGATGAAGTTGAGATTAATGAAAGCGAAGCGAGTCCGAGGTCCAACGCCTAAAGTTACCTAGGAATTCTGCTTCAAGTGGTTGAGAGGAAAAACTCCAGCAAGGTAATTTGTCCAACTAGGATTTGAACCCGAGCCTTCTCGTCTCACAGTTGGACACGCTAACCGTTACTCCGCAGCGTGGACTAGAAGTGATATTTCTGGACAGTTGTGTGTTGATCGGCTATTTCATATGTGCATTTATAATACAATGCGTTTCTTATTCTTCGCCACCAATCAGTGACTCATTGAACTAGACATACTGCAGTTACAGAGAATATGAAGTGCATGATATCTCATTAAGAGGAATAGGTTATGTGATATTTCTGATCATAGTAATAACTATAAGTAAACAAGTTGATATTAATATACTACATTCTACGAACATTAATTGAGCCTAACAAGTTATAGTCTCTAGATTAGGTGCGTTAGTCTGCCAGTGACTGTCGAAAGTGTAATAACATGTTTCGCTTTTCACAGCTTATTTCAATATGATCAGGTTATATGTAGATCTAATTCCAGGCGTTCGCAGACTTTTCAAGCTTGGACCAAAAATAATGACTTGAAATTATAAGCGTATTTATACAGAGTGTTTCCGAGGTGGTGTTACAAACTTTCAGGGATGATAGCGAAGGGCACATGTATCAATTTGAGATAAGGAACCATGGTCCGAAAATGACTGAGTTGAAAGTTATGAGTAAAATGTGGAAATGGAATTGTAATTTGCCACCACGTGACCGCCTTCCCTTAACTTTTGGAACAGTCATGGAAAAATGATATGGGCCGGATGTTTCCTGCGTGGGTATTTGGCCCGATACAATCTGTGAGCTTGTCTACTGTTCCCATTGGCTCATCCGTATTCGAAAATCACGTATGCTTATTCCGCTCTCGTGTAGCCTACTCACTAGGACTGATGGACTGGACACTGCAACTTGTACACATACACTGCTGTCTACAGACGTGCATATCAGGACCGATCATGTCCGTTACACATTGCGATATCAGATGAATAAAGTATGTGTAAGATGTACAGATAAATACACATAAATAAGGTGTACAGAGGAATAAAATTATTTCATTTCCACAGAACTATTTTTGCTTGTAACTTTCGACTCTGTCATTTCCGGACCAGGGTTCCTTATCTCAAATTGATACATGTGCCCTTCGCCATCATCCCTGAAAGTTTGTAACACCACCTCGGAAACATTCTGTATAGCGAAGAAATCTTTCCTCCAGTTCTCACATGCTACTACGTACGGACGTTGCACCGCGGATTGTAAACTGTAACACTTTTCACGCTAAATCAGAGAACTGTTGAAAACTGCAATAAAATGTTAATTCGCGTAGGCCCCTACATAGCAGTTCTAGGGCAACTTTTAAGCGGGAAGTGTAATTTAAGACAATAAGTGTGCTAAATAGCTTTCCCACAGGTAAGGAGAGGCACATAAAATAATAAAGTAGCTGAATTTACTTTTCGATAGTATCATGACATTCGGCAGTCAATACGCACGCAAGTAAAGCCGTTTCTTCAGATTTATTGCCCGTTTCAAAACACCATCAGAGCGTTTTGTAGTACGTATAATATGTATATTCTGAACTGAAATTAGCAAAATATAAAAGTTCGCTGGATAGGTATTTTAGCAGTCGTATAAATTAATACTTGAAACATATAATGTGGTTAAGAGGGAAGTATTATATGATATTCTTATTGAATTTGTTATTCCCAAGAAACTAGTTCGATTAATTAAAATGTGTCTCAGTGAAACATACAGCAGAGTCCGTATAGGTCAGTTTCTATCTGATGCTTTTCCAATTCACTGCGGGCTAAAGCAGGGAGATGCACTATCACCTTTACTTTTTAACTTCGCGCTAGAATATGCCATTAGGAAAGTTCAGGATAACAGGCAGGGTTTGGAATTGAACGGGTTACATCAGCTTCTTGTCTATGCGGATGACGTGAATATGTTAGGAGAAAATACACTAACGATCAGGGAAAACACGGAAATTTTACTTGAAGCAAGTAGAGCGATCGGTTTGGAAGTAAATCCCGAAAAGACAAAGTATATGATTATGTCTCGTGACCAGAATATTGTACGAAATGGAAATATAAAAATTGGAGATTTATCCTTCGAAGAGGTGGAAAAATTCAAATATCTTGGAGCAACAGTAACAAATATAAATGACACTCGGGAGGAAATTAAACGCAGAATAAATATGGGAAATGCGTGTTATATAACATATAATGTAGGCTAAATTGAGTAGATACCATAGTCGTCACTGACATGTCAAAATTCTCTAGTTATATCACTGTCATCATCGTCATTATCTAAAAATCGTAGTATCTGAAAATTATACAATATAACAATCTGAAAATAATTTCATATCATCATCTTGATGTCACTTCATGTCAATAATGGCAAAATCACGTCATGTGGTCTTCATCATAATCATCAGTAGCATTGATATTAAGGTTTCTCCTTTGCTTTGTGGGCATCTGTCTGTATACTTCAGTAAAAGTCATAATAACAAAAAATAAATGTAAGTAAATAAGCAAATACTGTAAGTAAATAAGCAGGTAAGTAGATAAATAAATAACAGTTCATTTCTTACTAGTGTGAATATTACGAAGTGACAATAATGACTAGAAATAACACTATTCTTTAGGCTTGTACTCAGCATGACACATAGCTATCCCTAAGACAGTTCAAAACACAATATAAAACGACGCATATAGCCTGTGAGAGTAAGAGATAAATCTTTACTGACTTGCCTGGAATAGGAATTCATGTGAAAATAGAAACCAAAGGACGTTTCTGAAGAATATTAATACGAGAGGAGGAGAGTAGGTGTTATAATAGTACATTATGCAACGAGCCTATAATGAAGGTAATTAAGAAGCGAGTACGGATATTTATGAAACGAGCGCAAGCGAGTTTCATAATTTTCATACGAGCTTCTTAATTACCATTATAGGCGAGTTTCATACGACTTTTTATGCTCGACCATGTTTCTAACTTGATATTATTAATTTTCTTTGTATCTGACCTTGGCCAATGTCCCGTATGTTGTGAGATGTGCGCAGACGCGAAAGTATTGATTTTTTCCGAGGAACAGATGTTCACAATGACCTTGGTAGGCCATAAGAATCTACAGAGATAACATTAAAAATAAATTAGACATTGAAAAACGAGATGACAAATTGAATTTATTTGAATATTATTTACAATTAACGCTAATTATTATAGTAACAGAGCATAACCTTCTGCGACAGTTGGATTTCCAGCCTCCGTGACTTTTCGCTAATTCTCTTTCGATTGCATATCCGAGAATAATCGATACTTGCGGTTTTATAAAGGTACAAAGCTGACCTGTCATTGGCTGAACAGTTGTAACCTGAGTCGTCATTGGCTGAAAGACCTGACCTTTAATGAGTAGGTGTACTTTAATGACATGCATTAAAGATCTGCTACCAGGTGTATAATTACTACATTTCGGCATGGTCGAGCATAAAGTCATTTATGCTCGACCATGCCGAAATGTAGTAATTATAATTACACCTGGTAGCAGCCCTTTAATGGACCTCATTAAAGTACACCTATTCATTAAAGTTCAGGTGTTCCACCAATCAGAAAACACCATTGTAGCAATATGAAAGCGCAAGTATCGATTATTCTCGGATATGCAATCGAAAGACAACTAGCGAAACGTCACGGAGGCTGGAAATCCAATACTGTCGCAGAAGGTTATGTTCTGTTACTATAATAATTAACGTTAATAGTAAATAATATTCAAATAAATTCAATTTGTCATCTCGTTTTTCAATGTCTAAATCAATTTCAAGGTTATATTAAGATTAATGTTTATTTTACTCTCTAGATTATATCAAGGTCAATGACATTTGTTTCTCGGAAAAAATCAATACTTTCGCGTCTGCACACATCTCACAATTTACGAAATATTGCACAAGGTCAGTTCCGCTCCCCAGTCAGATAAGAATAACATGAATACTTATTAATAATTTCAAGTTAGAAATATGGTCGAGCATAAAAAAGTAGTATGAAACTTGCTTATAATGGTAATTAAGACGCTCGTATGAAAATTATGAAACGAGCGCAAGCGAGTTTCATAAACATACTCGCGTCTTAATTACTACCATTATAGGCTCGTTGCATAATGTACTATTCGTGGTTGCATTGCCTAATCAATTTGCAATCTTCTCTCGCATTTCATTTGAGTTAGCTTTATTTAAAAGTAAATACACTTTTGATATTGCTGAAACTTGAATAAATAAAAACTTTATATTTAAAATAATAACACAGGTTAAATTACAAAATAAAAAGGTTTAATGTCGTACTGATTTTCATTTGTTTAATTTCATTTGCAAGCTGTTCAAGCTGTTTTTCTGATTGAGAAGGAAAGCAACGATGGCTTGTTCAAAAATGGTGTAATTTGAACTTTTCCTGTTGCTGAAGAAGCAAGAAGGTAAACTTTTTTTTTAAATTTGTTCCTTTATGTATGTGTCTACAGAAGCGCCTTGGTCTTATTTAATGTTCCATTGAATACATTACAAAATTTAACTATGCCTATAAAAGTCTAACATTCTACAGTAAATGGTTTGAGACTTAGGATCTTTATTTTTGATTTGGTTATTTAACGACGTTGTATCAACTACTTGTTATTTGGCGAGATGAAGCCGAGGATTCGCCATAGATTACCCGACATTCGCCTTACGGTTGGAAAGAACCTCGGAAAAAACCAACGAGGGAAACAGCCGAAATGGGGATCGAACCCGCGCCCGAGCACAACTTGGGATCAGCAGACAAGCGACTGAGCTACGCCGGTGGCCCCTGTATTTTGTCTTCTACCCGGAAGTTGTAGGAAAATTTGAAGAGACAGGTTCCTTGGCAGATGAACTTTCTGGTAGATCAAAACCTGTGGAACACGATGTAACCGCTACGACAGTTTTACAATAAATTCAAGTTGTTATTAGTTAAAGTTACCAGTACGGAACTTACGGCTCTGAGAGATTGCGAAACAACTCCAGATAAGATACTCAACACTGTGGCAAAATCTGAAATGAGGGTCGAAGGTGTACCTTTGTGAAATGAAAATAACTTTTGTGCTTCTGGTCGTCTTTAATTTCTCTTTCAAACACTAGCAAGAATTGAAATGAAACTGGAATTACTAGATAATATTTTGTGGACGTGTAAGGAGCATTTTGAATTGCAAGATAGGTTAGATATATACGCCGCACAGTGGTCTAAAATCCGTATTTAGAAGGACAAATGCAGAAAAATGACATGTAAAAAAATGAAATTAAACCCTAAAATTATTTTTCCTATATAACTGAGTAACACTCAATTGATAATCTTAATCAGCGGAGGTGGCTGCATAGCGAGATAAGAAGCCGGTAACATGCCACATTTCGCCACCCAGCATTCTTACTCAGCAAGCGCCGCGAGTCTGCCGTTTTCCTTGTGCTGTAACTCTGTTGTAAGTTGTCGATTCCATTCATATTTGGTATCAACATGTCAAGTAGTTCTTTAGGTATGTAACACTGTTTGTTTTTGTTACATTTAATGTTATTATAGTATGTAAAATTAGTATGAATGGACACGGGACAAAATATAAATATAACCATTGACTGCAGACTTTGCTAAGGTAGAGAAAAAAAACCCTTTGGTTCGTCCAAACATTATTTTTTTTTCACTTCCTCCAGTATTTACCTCTATTTTAAATCTAGTCTTAAGGTGCGCAGATTTGCGGAAGTAATAATTTACGAGCACTATTCTTTCGAGGTGCAGTAGTGCAATTTTTCTCGGTTGCAGTTATTTCAATATCTGTGAACCGAATCTGCTTCCGCAGTACAATTCAGGGAATTCAAGATGACAGCTTGTTAATTATGTACCAAATAAGCTTCCCGAGTGTCCAAAAGGTACAATAGTACCTAAAATGTAACATTTTTCCCCATAAGATTTTGTCTAAATGCATCCCCCTGTAAGGGGCACTTCTGTTCATGCCAACGTAAACAGAGTTTGTACACAAAACAAATGTACTAAGTGTAACTACTGTATACAATTTCATAAAAATCTGTTAGATAGGACAGAAGTTACTAATTTTGTCTTATTGCGCCCCCCCTATAAGGGGTGGTTACAGTTAGACCAACGTAATGAGAGCTTGTATACAAAACATACATGCTGTCTGTAACTACTTTGTAAAATTTTATAAAAATTTGTTAAATAGGAGAAAAGTTACTAATTTTGTCTAATTGTGCCCCCTAAAAGGGGTAGTTCTCCTTATACCAATGTAATCAGAATTTGTATACAAAACATATATGTTCCTTGTAACTGTTTTGTAAAATTTCGTACAAATCTATCAAATACGAGAAAAGTTACTAATTTTGTTTAATTGCGCCCCCCTATAAGGGGTAGTTCCCCTTATACCAACGTAACGAGAGCTTGTATATAAAACATACATGCTACCTGTAACTACTTTGTAAAAATTTCATAAAAATCTGTTAAATAGGAGAAAAGTTATCAATTTTATGTAATTGCGCCCCCTATAAAGGGTAGTTCCCCTTATACGAACGTAATCAGAGCTTGTATACAAAACATATATACTACTTGTAACTGCTTTGTAAAATTTAATAAAAATCTGTCAGATAGGAGAAAAGTTTCTAATTTTGTCTAAATGCGCCCCCCTATAAGGGGTAGTTTCCCATATACCAACGTAACGAGAGCTTGCATACAAAACATATATGCTACCTGTAACTACTGTGTAAAATTTCATAAAAATCTGTTAGGTAGCTGAAAAGTTATTAATATGTCCCGCTAAATTTGCATTCTAGACCACAGTGCGCCGATTGCTTTAGTCCAGCGTTTCTCACACTATGGTCCGCGGACCACCTGTGGTCCTCGAGGTCTGCCCTTGTGATCCTTCAAAAAAGACAGAAGAAAAAATAAAATTCGAAGGAATTGCTTATCACACTATAGCTTAAAATCTCAGAGCAAGATGGTAACAAATCATTAGGCATATCATTCAGCTTTTCTTTAAGTACAGATCTTTGTTTGGCTTCTGAAGATGACGCTGCTTCATTGTATAGCTCTTTTAACTCACTTGGGAGGCTGGAAATTTCATTCTCTTTGGTTCCTTCCTGGTCCTCGTCGAACTTGCCTTGAAGAAGACGAGATCTCTCTGCGGCAGTTTTCCTTTGTTTAAAACACATCAACTGCCTCTTTAATATAATTTATATTCTATTTCTTTACACATTTGACCCTGCGATTATCTGCATTCTGCAACTAACAAGACATACTCAATATATGAGCCATTCAGCAAACGTGTTGTATGTCAAAATTGGTAACGGAGTTTAAAGTAAAATTTCTGTAAAATACAATGCAAAGTAGCAATTAATGACCTTCTTGCTATCCACTGACTACTAATCTATACTAATAATAAATCTGTAGCCGAAATTTTTCTGGTAATTTTCGATTTTCCAAAAATAATTGGTCCTAACATATACAATTAACCACCCTGAAACCGAAAATCGCTATTTTGAAATTTTTGTTTGTATGTATGTATGTCTGTCTGTCTGTCAGTATGTTTGTTACCTTTTCACGCGATAAAGGATGAACGGATTTCGATGAAAATTGGAATATAAATTAAGTTCGTTGTAACTTAGATTTTAGGCTATATGGCATTCAAAATACATTATTTAAAAGGGGGGTTATAAGGGGGCCTGAATTAAATAAATCGAAATATCTCGCTTATTATTGATTTTTGTGAAAAATGTTACATAACAAACGTTTCTTTAAAAATAATTTCCGATAAGTTTTATTCCTTGAAAAATTTTGATAGGACTGATATTTAATTAGATAAATCAGTTTTAAAATTAAAATAACTGCCATCTAAGGCCGTGTAATGAATTAAAAAACAAATGACTTCGTCTATAAGGGACCTTGGACAGCAACAATCGAAAGCTATGAAAGATAAGCCTACAGATAATGTTTCTGTGTTTGTATGAAGCAATATCAGCAGCTAAATTAACCGATTTGTATAATTAATTATTATTTCACCATTGGAAAGTGTAGTTTCTCTGGATGGACATAATGCTATAATGTTATTTCAGTAACTTCTGAGTGAATCGAGGACAGGTAAGATTAAAATAGATTCTTATGCACAGAAAACTTGATAGGCTATTCTGTACATTCGTTTCCTGTATTTCCTAAAATAATTTTTATGACCAAATGAGTGGTCTCTGGATCAAAATGATCGCATTTTAATTATGCAAATACAATTTAAATGAAGTAACATAATAAACGATTTATCCTTGTATCAAACACGAATGTTCCCTGGATCAAATGTCCTATTTTAATTATGTAATTACTTTATATTTATTTCTAACGGGTGCAGCGGAGCGCACGGGTACGGCTAGTAGTTTAAATAAATTGAATATTAATTGCTACTTTGCGCTGTATTTTACAGAATGTTTACTTTAACCCTCATTACCCATTTTTGACTTACGCCACTTCTGCTCTGAACGGCTCATATCAGAGATGCTCTGAAAAAAAACACTCACTCTCTCTCTCTCTCTCTCTCTCTCTACGTTTCATGCATTCGATATGTTTTCCACCAGAAAGTGTTGTTGTAGTATATAAAAATTTAAAGAGAAAAAATGATGTAGTGAAATGTGAAAAACGCTAAGTAAATAACCTCCCAAGATAAGCCTCTGTTACATAATCAGAGCATTGATAAGCATATATTTTCACCTAGAAGTATACACTGTCAGCACTTACCATTGGAAACAATTTGGACAACTAAAACAGCAAAAAACTCTCTTCTTTTAACAAAGGAAATCGGAAGATGTATTCACTAGCAATTTTTTTTTTGGTTATTTTACGACGCTGTATCAACATCTAGGTTATTTAGCGTCTGAATGATATGAAGGTGATAATGCCGGTGAAATCGGTATGGCATAGTTGCGCCCCGCGGTCAATTGGGAGACCTAGGCATGGCATAATTGCGCCCCGAAGAAATCAGGTAGCAGGATGGACATGGCATACTTGCGCCCCGATGAGCATAGTACACACGAAAGTGATTGTCATAAAATAAATAAATTACTTAAAAATATTACAGTGATAGCTTCATTGAAATCAGGTAGGCCTAGCGTATGATCAATTTTGCTATTTAAAATAACACTTTTTTATTGATCACACACAATAAATGAACTGCATTTTTTGTTTCTACATCGATGTCTTTACCCTACGGTACAGGGTTTCGAAAATTGAAACTTAGAACCATTATCAATTCTTAACTCTTCACCCTTTTCACTAAACTTAATATTCATTTTAAATTAACCTCACTATACGCCACAGACGGTGTGAAAATCACTAATAAAATGTCAAGACTGCTAAGGCCCCATATTCCAACGGCTCACTCATTTGAATATGTCAGTTAATAAAGTACTGCCAACTTCATGGTGTTCATTTTAACGGTATCGATAATGAATATAAATCAAATAAGAAATCAATAAGGTTGGTTGATTACGAGGCTCGAGTTTCCGTAGTGTATTTTTTTCTACCTATTTCATCGGGGCGCAACTATACCATGACCTTTTCTCTACCTGAAGGGAACGGGGCGCAACTATGCCCACAAAACAGGGACCCTTTTTTATATGCTGCATTATATCTGACCGTTTGGCGCAACTATGCCCTGCCCGGTGAAATGAGTCCGGGGGCCAGCACCGAAAATTACCCAGCATTTGCTCGTATTGGGTTGAGGGAAAACCCCGGAAAAAACCTCAACCAGGTAACTTACCCCGACCGGGATTCGAACCAGGGCCACCTGGTTTCGCAGCCAGACGCGCTGACCGTTACACTCGCAAATTCAAAACTATAGACCTCACAACTCAAATAGTTTCCAAAAAATCCGCTCACGTCACTAGAAGAGTGGAGTGAACAACATATGAGCTGTTCAGAGCAAAAGTGGTGTAAGTAAAAATTGGATAATGAGGTTTAAAGTAAAAATTCTGTAAAATTCAGCGCAAAGTAGCAATTAATATGGCCTTCTTGCTATCCACTGACTAGTAATAGTTTAAATTGCTACTTTGCGCTGCATTTTACAGAATGTTTATTTTAACCCTCATTGTCCATTTTTTACTTACACCACTTCTGCTCTGAACGGCTCTTATATTGTCGTTGTTCCTGCAATAACTCCTATGTGACATTTATCGATTTTCAGATTTTTGCTCTATTAAATAACTTAAATAGTGATATAGAAAATAATAAAATCTCCTATGTGTAATTATATATCTTTGTTTCGAAAATGTAAGAATTCACAGTCTCCTATGTACGACTGCTATAGATTGAATAAATGTGTTTTTCCTTCCTCCTGAAAGATGTTATATTTTGCATATAGGAGTTATTGCAGGAACAACGACGATATGTTACACTACATCTTCTACCATTTATAGACTACTATACCCTCAAAATTACATTTGTCGCTGGTATATTTTCATGGTAAAGGTAAAAGGTATCCCCGTAACATGCCATGGAGGCACTTGGGGGGGCATGGAGGTAGAGCCCCATGCTTTCCATGACCTCGGCACTAGAATGAGGTGGTGTGGTTGGCACCACGCTCTGACCGCCTTTTACCCCCTGGAAAGACACGGTACTCAATTTTATAGGAGGCTGAGTGAACCTCGGGGCCGTTCTGAAAGTCTGGCAACGAGAAAAAATCCTGTCACCAGCTGGGATCGAACCCGTAGCCGTAGCCGTAGCCAGCTGTTCTACCAACTGAGCTACCCGGCCGCCCATATTTTCGTGGTAAATTAAAAAATTATCACGAAATTAGCCGAGTTTGTTCTACATTGTTAGAAAGGGACTGGCGCACTTTATCAAAAATCCGCTTGGAATATGCCATTAAAGGATCACTAGCGGCCTTAAGGACTTAACACCAACAACTGGCGATCCTGTTATCGGTAATGCTGGAGATACAGTGATTCCATGCAGATGTTATTCTATCAATCAATTTTCCTGTTATTGAATTCTACACTGCTGTCTCATGACAATTTGTTTTTAATACGATCGAGTTTAGCTTTCCCAGCTATGAACTTAAAAAAACAGAGCTGTTATTTAAAAAATGTTATATTTAGTGTCTATTGTTCCCTGTTGAATAATATTCATAGATACTGTGTGTGAAAAATATTAGTTAAATAATTAAGGAAAAATCGCTGTAGATCGAAAGCATATGGATATAAAAGACGTCATTTCTCTGAAAATTCCGAAGTACTCGTATATTATTTTAATATTATAATTAGACTTCGTTGAATTGCCACACGTAGCATGCAATCAGGTTGCCGATGCACGGTAGTATAGAGGAGGTGAGCGACCTCCTGGTCTCATAGTATAAGCAGTTCATGTTAAGAGTTGTGACCGGTCCAAATAGATAGAGCAGCTACAGCTAATGTATACCTATTGAAGCACTTGTTTTTGCATTACTGTGGTTGGAATAGTCAAAGCTTAACATTTTTTCAGTGCAGACAAGAATTCAATCAAACATACTACAATGAGAGTGTTGCTGCTCCAAACAATTGCCCCTGGAATACCCTTACCCCCGCAGCCAGTCTTGACCCGTTGGGGAACGTGGTTGGATGCTGTTAATTATTATGCAGAACATTACTGCAAAATAATGGAGGTACTTGATGCATTGGATAGCACAGACAGTTCAGCTGTTGGAGCTGTAAAATCATTCCCTTCTGAACATCTATTAGAAGATATTCTGTTCATTGATTCTAATTTTAAAATCGTGTCCAAAAGCATTATCCTGTTAGAATCGTCTGAACTACAACTCTCAGAAGCCCTTAATATAGTGGATAAAGATCACAAACCGGTATCCAAAATAACAATTCACTAATTTCAGAAAAAGTGAAATGTAAGTTGAGAAACGTTATTGCTAAAAATTCTGCCTATTCACAACTTCGTATTATAAATGATGTACTATCAGGTCACGACAAGGCGTCTGAAGTTGGTGTACTAAAAAGTAGTGACTTTCCGTTCTTCAAATATGCACCTATTACATCGTGTGATGATGAACGTACATTTTCCCAATATAAAAATTGTTTAAGTGACCATCGGAGGAGGTTCGCTTTGCAGTCGCTCAAAATGTACGTAACTCTTCACTGCAATGCACATATTAAAGGATGATGTGAGTATCTTACATTAAATTTTAAGAGTTAATATATTTCACTTTAAAATAATTGTGTATTTACATGTTTAGACACTTCCTACTTCAATGATCATTCATTATATTTCTTGAATGCAGGGTACAGGTTTTATTGTAACCGCAGTATACTGATCAGTGTTTATATCAGAGGCATACTCCATCCTTTGCACGCCCCCTTCTCATACAGTCTATACCGCGTGAGCAGTAAACCTTGCGATTCTCGTGGCAATTCCACGAAGTCTAATCATAATTTTTTCATTACAATTCGTATATTGTGAAGGTAAAGGTCTCGTTTATCCAGAACGAGGATTGTTTAAGATGCTAGTTTCACCTCCATATGACATTTTTTTCAAACTATTAAGAGTCAGACGAATAGACAGTTTTTGTCCAGCGAACTTATTTCACCTGAAGAATTCCCCTCATATGATCATGCTCTCTACAAGTTTTGTACGAATGTCGGTGAATCACTAACCCTGTGTCAAGACATGCTTTGAAGATCCCTGGCTGTCACAGGTCTCGCCGCAACTCCGGCAGAGAATGGCCGTCTACTAAAATGCAGCTTCGCACCGTTGCCGTTGTTCATTTGATCGATTGAATTCCAGTACTTCGCATCTGGCAATGGAGCCATTGTCTATTTTCGACTTGTCTTTGCTTAATTAATACTCGTTTTAAAATTCTGAATCTTTTATATGTACGTCAGCAAATTTCGTTACATACAGCGACTGTGGATCAATGCGATTTCGAATTCAAGTGTTCCTAGTTTCAGTACCAGATATCTCCACAATCGCTATCATGGTCACATGTCTTAGAATTAAATTTTGCACTTCCCACAATTATTTGCACATATATATATATATATATATATATATATATATATATATATATATATATATTTTTAATGTACGAAGTACATATGATATTTCCATACAGATATTCTGCGTCATCATATGATGAAAGAGTAATGGAACAGAAAAACTCTCTCCGGCACCGGGATTTGAACCCGAGTTTTCAGCTCTATGTGCTGATGCTTTATTCACTAAGCCACACCGGATACCCATCCCGGTGTCGGACGGAATCGTCTCAGTTTAAGTTCCAACTCTTGGGTTCCCTCTAGTGGCCTCCCTCTGCACTACGTCATAGATGTCTATGAACGTAGTACTAAAGTCCACACATGTGCTGAGGTGTACTCGTTATGAGTGATTAGTTGGCCGGGATCTGACGGAATAAGCGCCGTCTTAAATCACGAAGTGATTTACGCATATCATATACAGGGACATCATTTTATTTTTACTTGTATTTTATTGTACCTGCATTTCTGAATGTACTTCACTCTTACCCCTTCACTAATGTCCTTGCTCCCGTCAGACACACAAACTTACGGCCGCTGTTGCATTCGAAGTCTTCAAGCAGTGAAGTAAACACTGTAGTGTATAGTGTGTTTCATAAATATGTTTGCATTTTCTATAGAAGAAAGAACCTATATTAATAATATCGTACTAAAAAATTATATTCAAGAAACGATAAATTCAATTTCAGAGAATATGCTTCAAAATGTTTTTAATAATATGCGTACTGAATTGAAGCCTGCATTGTAATGAACAACAACCATTTTCAGCAACTTGTTTAAAAATTCAGATTAGCTTTTTTTGAATTGAGGTGGCTAGAAGCAAAAGAATGCTAGTTACATTTGTAATAACATGAGTTAAGTGCATCCAGTGGTAGCAAAAGTATCTAAAATTTTAGTGGCAAAGGGGTATTTTAATCGCATCACACATTAAAATTTAAATAAAAAAATTTCACCGATTTTACGAAAACTTAAATATTTAAACCCCATTTTCTCAAAAGTAACTTAAGTGCACTTACAGCCCTTTACTTATGACCCCCTCAATTTAAATGCACTCTCTATATTGTATGATAACATCAATAATTAATATGCTAAATAAAGTAGAGATTACATAACGAACATAGCCGCCTGAAAAGTTGAGTTAAAAAAAAATGTTACTACTCCACTGTATTTTGATAAATTCCGTAAAAGTGATGATAAAACTGAAAATCGTAATATCGTATTTCCCTACAACATAAATGGATACACTACTTTTCTCTCCTCTTATACCTAGTAAAATGATTTGTTTACATATTGCACTAGTAACTCCAAACTCCTGTAATGGAAGGGGGAAACAGTGTTTCCGAGTATAGCCAGGTTAATGTTAAAAATGTTGGTAAAAATAAAGTGATGTCCCTGTATATTATTTTAATGTACCGAAGTACATATTCCGTCGGATCCCGGCGAACTAGTCACTCAAAACGAGTGCACCTCAGCTCATATGTGGACTCTAGTCCTACGTTCATAGACATCTATGACGTAGTGCAGAGGGCGGCTACTAGAGGGAACCCAAGAGTTGGAACTTAAACTGAGACGATTCTGTCCGACACCGGGATGGGTATCCGGTGTGGCTTAGTGGATAAAGCATCAGCACGTAGATCTGAAAACCCTGGTTCAAATCCCGGTGCCGGAGAGAGTTTTTCTCTGTTGCATTACTCTTTCATCGTATTTGCATATAATCTTCTTTGGGTGTCGTATTATTTAGGATAGCATCCAAGCTGGTAGACCAAGTAGGGGAGAGTTGGGTAGTATCGAACATCGGGTAATATCGGACAGTGAGTTTCTTTCATCTACCACACGATGATAGTACCTGATTGACATGGTTACGTTTCTGTGATTTCGCATAGAGAAACGTAACCATGTCATTCAGGTGCTACCATATGGTGATAAATGAAAGAAACGCACTGTCCGATACTACCCGATGTCCGATACTACCCGACTCTCCCCTAAACACCATCAAATACTTGGGGTGTACTATAAGCAGTAACATGAGCTGCTTCCAAGATGTCAAAAGAAGGATAGCAATGGCAAAAAAAGCTTTTAGTATAAAAAGGAGCATCTTCTGGCGACATCATTACTCTGGAAAAGGAAGTAAAGAAGAGACTAGTGAAGTTCTTTGTATGGAGTGTGACATTGTATGAGGCAGAAAGAAGGACATTACGACGAAGTAGTCGCCCTCAGTAGCGCAGTTGGTATAGCGCTGGCCTTCTATGCTCGAGGTTGCGGGTTCGATCCCGGCCGAGGTCGATGGCATTTACATATGTTTAAATGCGACAGGCTCATGCCAGTAGATTTACTGGCATGTAAAAGAACTCTTGCGGGACAAAAATTCCGGCACACGGCGACGCTGATATAACCTCTGCAGTTGCGAGCGTCGTTAAATAAACTTTCATTTTGAAAACAATGAAGTGAAGAGAAGCGAATAGAAGCATTTGAAATGTGGATATGGAGAAGAATGGAGCGTGTGAATTGGAGACAGAATGAGAAATGAAGCCGTGTTGGAAAGAGTGGGTGAAGAAAGAATGATGCTGAAACTGATAAGGAAGAGGAAAAGGAATTGGCTGGGTCACTGGTTGAGAAGAAACTGCCTACTGAATGATGCACCGAAAGGAATGGTAAACGGGAGAAGAGATCGTGGCAGAAGAAGCTATCAAATGATAGACGACATTAAGATATATGGATCATGTGATGCGACAAAGAGGAAGGCAGAAAATAGGAAACGTTGGAGAAAGCCTACCCTTGGGCAGAACACTGAATGAAATGAATCCAAGCAGGTTGGTGAGTGTTGAAACAGTATATCGATTAATAACGAATAATAAAATACACCTTGTGTGGATTCCAGCATACACTAGTGTAGCAGCTTTGGTCACATACTCGTATGTGATCTGGGGTAACAGGCAAAGAAGAAACCGGTCTTCATCGTTCCTTACTGGACTAGAGTTATTTGTTAACCTTATTGTAAACTAGCCGTACCCGTGCTCTCCGCTGCGCCCGTTACAAATAAATATAAAGTAATTACATAATTAAAATAGGACATTTGATCCAGGGAACATTCGTATTTGATAGAAGGATAAATCGTTTAATATGTTACTTAAATTGTATTAAAAATTAAAATGCTATCATTTTGATCCAGAGACCACTCATTTGGTCATAAAAATTATTTTAGGAAATACAGGAAACGAATGCCTATCAAGTTTTCTGTGCATAAGAATCTATTTTAATCTTGCCTGTCCTCGATTCACTCAGACGTTACTGTAATAACATTATAGCATTATGTCCATATAGGGAAACTACACTTTCCAATGGTGAATTAATAATTAATTATACAAATCGGTTCATTTAACTTCCGATATTACTTCATACAAACACAGAAACATTATCTGTAGGCTATCTTTCGATTGTTGTTGTCCAAGGCCCCTTACAGACCAAGTCATTTGTTTTTTATTTCATTACACCGTCTTAGATGGCGTTGTTATTGTAATTTTGAAACTCATTTATCTCATTAAATATCAGTCCTATTAAAATTTTGCATGGAATAAAACTTATCGGAAATTATTTTAAAGAAACTTTTGTTATATTGTTTGTTGTAATATTTTTCATGAAAATTAATAATAAGGGAGATATTTCGATTTATTTAATTCAAGCCCCCTTATAACCCCCCCTTTTAAATAAAATATTTTGAATGCCATATAGCCTAAATTCTAAGTTACAACGAACTTAATTTATATTCCAATTTTCATATAAATCGGTTCAGCCATTATCACGTGAAAAGGTAACACACATCCAGACAGACAGACATATAAACAAAAATTTCAAAAAAGCGATTTTCGGTTTCAGGGCGGTTAATTAAATATGTTAGGACCAATTATTTTTGGAAAATAGAAAATTACCAGAAAAATTTCGGCTACAGATTTATTATTAGTATAGATGCTGAAGTTGGAGTACTGTAATAGAGCCGTGTAAAAATTCAGAATGGTTTGAAGTGAAGCCTGACTTTTATTGATAAATAACTATTACCTATAGAGACCCAAGTCGCGCACATCTGTTCATTATATCGTCGGCTTACCTTTAAAACCCTGTAAGTCCAATATTTTCGAAATGCGTCTTTTGATAACACGTCGTAAGACTGCAAATGTTTCTTTATTTTATATATAATAAATGCATAAGAGTTGTTACTGGGGTATAAAAAGAATAAGGACTTATTTTGCTCTCTTGTACAGTTCCCTCAAATGCAGTTATGGGGTTTTAAAAGTAAGCCAGTGATATGTGTAGGGTATGTAGTTAGCAAGGGGAAAGTTCATCAGATGATTAAATATTGTTAAAATGTTCTGATCTGAATGGACTGAAGTGTTATTTGCTCAGAATTTAAAACAGCGGTGACCAAAGCGGGTGTCGAGATTACGTCGTGTAATCACAGGCATTCAAACGGGTACGAGGAGTTTCCTGTACATTGCTGTGTGTTTCAATCACGTACTGAAGGCAAGCAGTGGCGGTATCATGTCGCTCTACAAACTCTGTCTCTACAAGCAGTAAGAGGTGGTTTAGTAAAGAATGAGAAGGAGAAATTCTTTGTTGTTCTGTCGGACAAAATGTAATATGTTTACTTTGCTCAATTGTTCAATTAGGAGTGTACAGAAACATTAATTGCCACGCTGAATGATGTATAATAATAATAATAATAATAATAATAATAATAATAATAATAATAATAATAATAATAATATTATTATTATTATTATTAGTATTATTATTACTGACTACTAAGTATGTGTTTCTATAATTCTTCTGTACGTGCATGACTATTGATATTTTTTAATCTTCTCCCTAGAAGGATAAAAATATTAGGTTTTATCTTAATTTTAATCTTCTTAATCTTTAGATGAGGATAACTATTTATCAGTTATTCATTTAATAATAATATTATATAAAAACTGATTCAATATTACGTACCAACGAACTGTTAAACGCCAGGAATTGTCATGTCTTAAATCATAGCCAGGAAGAGAAAGTTCAGATAAATAAATGTAAGGATGTCAGCTACATAATGGGGTTTGAAATATCTCGCGCTCTAGAGCCTTTTAATAGAACAGAATTTCTCAAAAGAGTAATGATTAAAATAGCTTAAATAACTTGTCCGTAAGAATTTTTTAATTTTGAAAAACTGCGAATTTCTCGACCAAGTATCGAGAGAAGAATTTAGAAAATTCCTGATTATATTCAAGAGGAATGTTAAAAAAAGAAGCAAGAAAAATCGTATATTATTCACTGGCTCTTGATGACAACAGTGACATTACTGATACAGCAAAGCTTGAGATTTTTATCCGCGGGATTGATCAAGATATTAGTACAGGAACCACCACTGGTTTTAGTTTTCATGCCAAGTACCTTTTCTCAGTCTACTTACTTCATAAGCTATCTGTCTCATGTTATCACTGCAGCTCGAGTTCTGGTCACCGCTGATTTAAAGCAATTATCTGGTGATTTCTGTAAGTGATTTCAATCCAGTAGGCGGACCGCTCATTGGACCAAAGTAATAGATTTTAGTGCTAAAACTATTTTAGATCATCGTAAAGAGGAAGACTTTTTTTGCCAAAAAATACATCACATTAATCGCTATAGAAATCGTGTGTGTACGTTTATAGACAAATGCGGTAACTTCCAGGTCACCGAGGCCGAGTTGCCTTAGCAAAGATCTGTGTGGCAAGATCAGGAATCGAACACAGGCTGCCGAAGCTGCTGGTCCACAAATCTTGCCAGTTCGCCTCTGGCCGAGTCAACGTCCTCGCGCCTGCCTCCCGGCCGGGATCGATACTACGACCCGGCAGTTCATTCCACTACTATTGGGAGCGTAGCGTACGAAGCGATGCGGCGTCGGCGTCGTGTCCCGGATGTGTACGACTACATTCACGGTCGCGGCGCCCTTCGCCGGAGTTCTGGAAAACACAGCCACGCTCTCAAATGGGTTACGACTGATTCTTATCTTTATAACACATTTCATACCGCTTACTTATCGAATGAGTCTCTGTGCTTCGGGTGCGATAGGAGAGTGAAGGATTTAGCGGGGGAATGATCGAAATACTGACTTGCTTCACTACATAATAGTTACATATACAGAGACATCATTTTATTTTTGCTAACATTTCTAATATTAACCTGGCTATACCTTTGCTACCCCCTTCCACGACTGGAGTTCAATGATACTGGCGTAAAATACAAATAAATCACTTTACTAAGTATAGTAAGGAAGAAAAGTAGTTCATCCATTTATGTGAACTAGGAATTATCGCGATTTTGAGTTTGATAATTTTCATTAGGTTTTTCTTTAATCAAAATACAGTACAGTATTAACAATGAATGTTTTTACTCACGAACTGAGCTAGCATTGCGGACGTATTCATTATGCAGTGTATATTATACTGTCTACAGCACATTAGCGTACAATTTAGAAAATGAAGTTAAATTGAAAAATAATCATAATATGGATATGTAAACACATTTTTGAAAATGGTGGCCGTTCATTTCGATACAGGCTTCAGTTCTTTCGTGCATATTATCGCACTATAGACTATTGTACCTAATTCCAATTACCAATTTCGTCCTTCGTACTAGTAACTCATGTGGAAATAATTCTGTACTTAATCTATAAAAGATTACCTGACGTACTGTAAATTCAATCTTCACTTCTGCCCGATCCGAAAAGATAAAATTACTTAGATATGCTATCTACTTTCCATCCAAGTAGTTACATCGCAGGGTCGTAGAAAGGAAGGAGATTTTTTTTTTATTTAAGTTATTTTAAACAGTTGTATAATATTACGTAGACGTCCAATTCCTAACAGAAATTAATGTTTTCAGAAAAGTGCTCAGACATCCCAGCCATTGGCCTTATAGAGGGGCGAGCAGAAGTAGGTGGGGAAAATCGGAATGCGACGCAGTCAAACTGACAACAGTACCTGTACGAAAATATGATTCAATATTGAAAAGTCTTTCGTCACTGAAAAACGCGAATATATTTCTGGAACGTACTATACTCACCAACTCAGTACTGTTTAGTATCACCGTAAGGCACTTTGACTGCATACACGGCCTTGGTTCTGTGTGGAGGACGATTGGAAGTTTACTAGTAGAAGGGGTGGGAGTGAAGTACAGTCAAAAACTTAGGTACAATAAAAATTGAAGTAAAAATAAAATGATGTCCCTGTACATAGTCTGCATTCCTTTGATTTCTGTTCGTACTTAAACTAACAATAATTACGTTAACAGTCTTTCCATCCACGGCGTAGCTCAGTCGGCTAAGGCGCTTTCCTGCCGATCCAGACTTGCTTGGACTGATTAACTGGTTGGGTTTTTCCGAGATTTTTCCAACCATAAGGCGAACGTCAGGTAATCTATGGCGAGTCCTCGACGTCATCTCACCAAATACTATCTCTCTATCACCATTTCCATCGACACTAAATAACAGAGTTGATACAGCGTCGTTAAATAAAAAAATCAATCTTTCTCACATCTCATTTCGAAACAACACAAAACCAAAATCTCTTTTATGCTCGACCATGCCGAAATGTAGTAATTATACACCTGGTAGCAGTCCTTTAATGCATGTCATTAAAGTACACCTACTCATTAAAGTACAGGTGTTTTCAGCCAATGACAACTCAGCTTACAGGTGTTCAGCCAATGACAAGTCAGCTTTGTACCGTTATAAAACCGCAAGTATCGATTATTCTCGGATATGCAATCGAAAGAGAATTAGCGAAAAAGTCACGGAGGCTGGAAATCCAATACTGTCGCAGAAGGTTATGTTCTGTTACTATAATAATTAGCGTTAATTGTAGTAAATAATATTCAAATAAATTCAATTTGTCATATCGTTTTTCAATGTCGAATTCAATAATCAAGTTTATACCAAGTTTAACGGGATTACATCAAGGTTAATGACATTATTGTTTCTTGGAAAAAATCAATACTTTCGCGTCTGCGCACATCTCACAATTCACGACCTATAACAAGGTCACTTCCGATCTTGTCAGATGCAAATAAAATGTATACATCTGAATACCGGTAATTTCAAGTTAGAAATATGGTCGAGCATAAAAAGTCGATGAAACTCGCCTATAATGGTAATTAAGAAGCTCGTATGAAAATTATGAAACTCGCTTGCGCTCGTTTCATAAACATCCATACTCGCTTCTTAATTACTATCATTATAGGCTCGTTGCATAATGTACTATTCCTATTTGGCACTTATCACTTAACACGCATTATGATTGAAGTCTCTGTTATTCCCGATTCAGTTCATTTTACTGGTCTTGCTTAATATTTCAAAACATCGTTCTCACAATTTTCACAGTCTGTCCTATTTACACTTTTCCCTTCAGTCCTATAACAAATTATATATGTATGTATTTATTTACACTGCAAGTGGGCAAGCACCCGGTGGCAGTGGTATATACAATATTGACAATACACAATAAAATGATAACCAATACACAATAAAATTTACAATACACAATACATTTTACAACACATATACAATTTTACACACAATACAATAATAATACACAATACAATTTGACACAATAATAATAAAACATAAAATAAAATACCTAATTTTACAATACAACCTACATAATTATCTATAGGTCCTACGTAAGTTTCAATAGTCTTTCACTTTACTCTCATCTCATTCCCTGTAGTGGCACTATGACGCATTTCACTGACACTTTAGCACACATTTCACTGACACTCTGTAACTCATTTCACTGACACTATAGAACACATTTCATTGACGCTATAAATTATCACTGATCGGAACTGTTGACTGCACTGTAAAACCATAACTTCACTGACTCACCTCGCTTCACTGATACAACAGTTCAAATAAGTCAAATAATTACATCCTTATGCATACTTATAAACAGAACTACATTTAAACTAAACATTTCTAGTCTAAGGCCCTCTTACACGCTAGTTTTAAATAATTTACAATTCAAACCAAGGAAGTAAACTCGTCAGCCTAGATAAATACATGTCACCTTAAAAAAATTAAATGTTGAATTTAACCTTAATTTTAATTTTCACTTTATATGCAACTTTTAAATTATTCTTGAATCTCCTTAAGGAAGGACAGCCCTCAAAGACCGCTGCAGGTAGGTCATTCCAATCATTTATAGTTCTATTTAAAAATGAGAATATGGTGTTTAAAAAGGTGTCGTAAATTTTTTAGAGGGTAACATTGGTCGAAACTAGAAAAAGTTTCTATAAACAGACCTGCAGGACTGTAGCTCCTCAGAGCGACTGCCTTACTACCCTTCTACCTCACCCACCTTTTGTACCAGTGCGGTCATACGTTCTAGTTACGCTCGGCTGCATAAACTTTCATTCTCGCGGCGGCAGGTATACAATACGCTATCAAGAATTACAAATAAACAGATAATAAAATCTTTAGGAACATACCTTTAGAAAGTAAGAGAAAACGAATGAGGGAAATAAATAAGTTAAAAGACATGTAAAATAAATTTTAAAATGTATTGTTGCATATAATATGAGAAGTTGTACTTATGTATATATCGTTCTATTACTAGTAAAGCCGATTAAGTCCACTTTTGAGTAAAATAAGTTAAGTACAGTCCCCGACTTGTCTTTCCGTGCTCTGTATTCTACTAAAATGAAAGAAGTCCGGAATGTTGCATGCAGGCAACAAACCGATTACTTTGTTTGAAGAATTTAGTATGGTTTTTCATGCATTAGTAAAGTTTTAATTCCTGTTTTTACAAAACTTGCGTTACTTGTCTTAACTGGTTTTACTAGTAGTAAGACGATATATAAATTGTACGTTGATAAGTGAGTGATAGCTATATGACCGGATGTCAATGCTGTCATTCAACATTGTAACGCACTCCAGCCAAATAAATAAAGAAATAAATTGATGGATGGATGGATGGATGGATGGATGGATGGATGGATGGATGGATGGATAAATATATAAATGAATGAATGAATAACTACAGTCAATGTTTCGAAAAAACACATATCATCTTTGTGATCACGGAGTCAAAACAGAGCTTACCATTGGATGGTGCGAGGGTTTTGGATAAATTCACCGTGTCCTAGATGCAAAGAAATTGATTGTTTCGAAACTATACAGAATGTTCCGTCACGAAATCGACAAGCTTTGCCAGAGTGTTCGGGTGGTCATTCTAAGCAAAAATTCATAATACACCGTGTGTTGAGTCGGCTTCATTCCCAAGATATGGACTCAAATGCCAGTGCACCAGCGATATCGCAAGAACACGTGAAATACCCGGCTTGGCTACTGGGAGGTTTGTCAGTTGTTTTTTTCCATTATGTACCGACAGAGGATGCACTATCCAGTGTAACTGATACCGTCATTGTTATCGGCTGCGATAACAGATGTAAAATCGGTCTTCAGTTTGTGTCAGTGAGGCGTGAGTGAAAAAAAAAAATATATATATATATACAGGGTGTTTCCGGGCTAGTGTTACTAACTTTCAGGGATGATGGGGAAGAGCACATGTATCAATTTGAGATAAGGAACCCTGGTCCGGAAATGACCGAGTCGAAAGTTATAAGCAAAAATAGTTGTGTGGAAATGAAATAATTTTATTCCTCTGTACACCTTATTTATGTGTACTTATCTGTACATCTTACACATACTGTATTCATCTGACGTTGTTTACGTTATCTACTTACAGTATTCCATTCAGTGCACTGTCTGAGGGATGGGGACAGGAAACTACACTAAAGCAATGCAGATAGCGTAATGTGTAACGGACATGGTCGGTCCTGATATGCACGTCTGTAGACAGCAGTGTATGTGTACAAGTTGCAGTGTCCAGTCGATCAGTCCTGGTGAAATGGAGGAGTACACGAGAGCGGAATAAGCAGACCTGATTTTCGAATATGGATGAGCCAATGGGAACAGTAGAGAAACTCACATATTGTATCTAGCCAAGTACCCACGTGGAAGACATCCGGCCCATACCATTTTTCCACGACTGTTCCAAAAGTTAAGGGAAGAAGGGCACGTGGTGCGAAATATATATATATATATATATATATATATATATATATATATATATATGGAGAGAGAGAGAGAGAGAGAGAGAGAGAGAATTGTAAATACCAGGAATGTATTCAAATGGGGCACCGAAATACTGTTTGTGTCTTCTTCTTTTTCTTTCTTTTTTTGGCATTACTCTCAGAAAATGAAGAGTGACGTTACTAAAAAATGTTAGTCCGGCCGTCACATTGACGTTATCAGTTACAGTTCTTTTATTCTATCTTTGCCTCTGCAGCGTCATAGTTTGCTGTGAGGGGGAAGAGACACGGCAAAAGCCTGTAATTCTTTTTAATATTCTGACGCCTACAATAAAGAGAAGCCATTTGAAATTTAACGGTCACTCACCGGCGGAGATACAATGTAACATTTGTACGTTGCCTATAATGCACCCTCTGTAGACACTTAACAAAAACAGGCAATTAACGGTCCTCGCAGGAATCAACCAGGATTTTACGTGTTCGTACGATACCTGCGTTGCAATAACATATTTTGGAAACGAAGTCGAATCGATTCAAGGCGTGTTATGAACCCTCGCTTAGAATGACCATCCAAACATGCTGGAAAAGCTTGTCGCTTTTGTGACGGAACATTCTGTATATCGGTTCTATTAGAGAAGGCAGGGAAGAAGGGGCAAGCTATATGTGGATCCAAGAGCTTGTCAGTTGTGACTAGTTGCATATACTGAACAGAATGACAATTAAGTAGACCATACGGACGCTTGAAGTATTAACAGAACTCTTACAAACGACATGCAATAAATTATAAACACAAATACGTTGAATGCCATTTAATCAAGTCTTGGCGGTCTAATTGATCTGTCGCTCGGATATCTCGCTCTTACTGGTGGTTTCCTGTACCGTGTCTCTTATTTTATCTGTGCTCAGTTTTTTGTAAGCACACATCACTTCGTACGATTCAGTCGATTATGTACGCTTTTAATTATCTAGTCTCGGGAGGAGGGAAGAAGCTCTCACGCAAGATAACCAGTAAATGGAAAGGTCTGGCGTAACTAGCAAAAAATTTCTGCCACCGTGTAGCACGTCCCCTACTTGGGCCCCACACTTACTGTAGGTAAAACACTAGTTCAGCTGTTCTCTGTCCATTCTTTACGTATCTTCCACACACTTTTTACACAAGTTCTACTATCTGTTGAGTTTGGCTTTCTTGTGATAAAACGCCGCACTCGAATGTGTAAAAAATAAAGCGGAAATAACTTGACAAAATTAAATAATTGCGTTTAGTGAATAGGAATGATAAATTGTGACAATGTCAACAAGTAAGGTTCCATTCTCTGTTAAAAACGAAGGTAAGCTTGTTCTTAAGGGGAGAGGATGGTAATTTTTTTGTGACAAATGAGAAAATTAAAAAAAAAAGTTCTTTAAAATACTGTGTGATATGTGTGGAATGCATAGCATAACATTTTGTGGGTATTTGTGCCCTTATCGGATATTGAGTCGCAATTTTTAAACTTCCTGCGTTATGGATTTTTAAATCACTCACCCGCTTTTATTGTTCTTTCCGGTAAATTAAATTTTCAAAAAAATTGTTCTTTAAAATACCCTTTGATATGTGTGGAATGCATAGCATAATATTTTGTGGATATTTGTGCCCTTATCAGATGTTGAGTCACCATTTTTAAACTTCCTGCGTTATGGATTTTTAAATCACTCGCCCTCTTTTATTATTCTTTCCGGTAAATTAAATTTTCAAAACATTTTTTTTTCTTTAAATACCCTTTGTTATGTGTGGAATGCATAGCATAACATTTTGTGGGTATTTGTGCCCTTATCGGATATTGAGTCGCAATTTTTAAACTTCCTGCGTTATGGATTTTTAAATCACTCACCCGCTTTTATTGTTCTTTCCGGTAAATTAAATTTTCAAAAAAAAAAAAATTTTCTTTAAAATACCCTTTGTTATGTGTGGAATGCATAGCATAACATTTTGTGGGTATTTGTGCCCTTATCGGATGTTGAGTCGCCATTTTTAAACTTCCTGCGTTATGGATTTTAAATCACTCGGCCACTTTTATTGTTGTTTCCGGTAAATTAAATTAAAAAAATGTTTTCTTTAAAATACCCTTTGATATGTGTGGAATGCATTGCGTAACATTTTGTGGATATTTGTGCCCTTATCGGATGTTGAGTCGCCATTTTTAAACTTCCTGCGTTATGGATTTTAAATCACACGCCCACTTTTATTGTTGTTTCCGGTAAATTAAATTTTCAAAAAAATTTTTCTTTAAAATACCCTTTGATATGTGTGGAATGCATAGCATAATATTTTGTGGATATTTGTGCCCTTATCGGATGTTGAGTCACCATTTTTAACTTTCTGCGTTATGGATTTTTAAATCACTCGCCCACTTTTATTGTTGTTTCCCGTAAATTAAATAACAAAAATTATTTCTTTAAAATACCCTTTGATATGTGTGGAATGCATAGCATAACATTTTGTGGGTATTTGTGCCCTTATCGAATGTTGAGACGTCATTTTTAAACTTCCTGCGCTATGGGACTAGCCTAGGTACGAGGGGGGGTTGCCTGCTCGAAAACTGGGTACTCAGCGAATCTTAGTGTAGTCAGCCGGTATGGCTTTGGGAATGCGCCTAGCTTGAGGGTTAGCGCAATAGATCGTAACAGGGCGCAGTGCTGGGCCATAGTTCCCTCCTCCCGTAACTTCCATTCATTCCATTCCATGATTTAAATATGGTACATATGTAATGCTTTCTGCCATTTTGCTGATTGTTTAGACTTTAAATAAATCATATTGATATGCAAATCTAGTCTTTCAGGTAAAGCAGATTTGAATAATTTCAAGGGAAAAATTGTCCCGGGGCCGGGTAAAGGGAAAAGTTGAGACGGTGTCGGGTAGAGTTCCCGGGTAGCTCAGTGGTAGAGCGCTGGTACATTCAACCAGAGGTCCCGGGATCGATACCCGGCCCCGGAACAATTTTTCCCTTGAAGTTATTCAAATCTGCTTTACAGGGAGCTTTACCTGAAAGACTAGATTTGCATAATATATACGTCACTGTGTACGTTAACAGAAAACCACAATTCCAAGTCACACAGAGATTGTGTGCACTCGATGTGGGTCTCTGGCGTTTCGTTAGCCCACGCGAGTTGTGTGGATATAAAGGGAAAAGTTGGGACGGTGTCGGGTAGAGTTCCCGGGTAGCTCAGTGGTAGATCGCTGGTACGTTCAACCAGAGGTCCCGGGATCGATACCCGGCCCCGGGACAATTTTTCCCTTGAAATTATTCCAGTCATATTGATAGCTTGAGCATATCAAAGACAGCAGTTCCTTTTAAAGTATAATTTGTATCAGGTTAGAAGTATTTCACTATGCTCGTTATAGCACATGTTCTACACACCTGAAAAGAAAACCTAGAAACGAAGTTTAAATATTCTGTATTTATTATTACTTTATTTGAAAATTGACGAAATCAGTGAAACTATTTCTCACTGTCTAATAGAATAGCAATAGAGTATCTGATTGATACATGGTAATGCCTGGCGCATTGATACTTTACTTGTGGCTCTCTAGAGGAATCTAGAAATAAACCGTAGATGTCACGGTCAACGGCGAACTTTCGACGCACACAATATAATTGGGAGCTATATAAATGAAAATAGAATCATTGCTTCAAAATGGAAGATAAAGGTGAGCATTGTACTTGTAAAAGCTCAACTGTAATTTTCACCAGATGACGACTCAAAAGAACAGTTCGAAGTTAAAGTTTTCAATGAATATATTCTAATCTAGACCATATAGGCCTTCTTACTTCTACGGTTAGTCACATTTAACCGATGGAATATAATATGGACCAGATTTTTCAACGTTTATTACCCTATTTTAAAATTAGTGCCGTGTTTATGGTCGAAGGAATAGTTTCACATAATGTTAATTCGATCGAGTATATATTATGCGCACTGTTCAAAACATACAGAGGTGAGCCTGCCTGGAGAGAAATAAAAAATAGGTTGCAGCCGCAAATTACTCTTCAAGGAACGACCATTCATATAAATTGAGGGAAAGAAGGCAGAGGACGGACACTGGAAAGTTTTCTTTTCTCAATCGTACTATCAGGGACTGGAATGCTTTACCTGCAGACTTACTAAAATCTTTACCAACAACCAAAAAGTATTTAAAAATAGCCTTAAGGACCTTACTAATAGACGGTAATTATACACAGTATTTAAAGGATGTAAATGATATGTTGTTATTGAAGTGTTGTATCAGTGAAGAATTATGTTGTGTCAGTGAAGTGTGTTGTATCAGTGAAGAAGTATGTCGTGTCAGTGAAGTGTGCTGTGTAAGTGAAACGTGTTCCTGTCAGTGAAGCTTTATAGTTTATAGTGGCAGTGCATAGTATTTGAACAGTGAAATGTTTTTGAAGTGTTAGTGAAATCAGGATAGAATCAGTGAAGTGTGTCGTAGTTCCATTGCAGTGAGTGAGTTGACAGCGAAATGAGTGTAATTTGAAAGGTACGTGTGCAGATATGAACATATCGTACTCGTGGGTTTTAGTTCGGTCTTAGTTTTAAGATACAAATTAGATTTATTTCAAATGTTATTTTAAGTAATTGTTTCATTTAATTTAGTATATTCCCTGTTGTTGTTGTTGTTGTTGTTGTTGTTATTATTATTATTAATTATTGTTAGTATTAATTATTAGTATTATTATTATTAGTTTATTTTTAATTAATAAGTTTATTATTGTCATTATTGAGTGTAATTAGTTACCACTGCCACCGGGTATATACCCACTGCAGTGTGAATAAATACATACATACATATTATCCGTTTCCAACTAGAGCAGACGTCTCAATAGGGCCTTCTCAGAGCACTTCCTCCTCTTTCTCTTTTTCAATGTAAGAGTGGAACAAGATGCAGGAGCAGTTCGTGTATCTCCGGATGACGTCATTGACCGCGACGTTTGAGTAGACATCTGCAACCGCTACGATGTAACAGTCAGTCATTGTGTCCATCTCCGAGGAAAGAATGTTCTTATTACCGCAAATGTATGAAGAAATAAAAACTTTCATAGGGGAAGCGAAATTGTGGGAGACGCAAGTTTCAGTGGGTAACTGTTACCACTTTATTGATCTAAAATTGTTACCTGATTTGAATCAAGACCAGTGTAACAAATATAATGAAATACTCAAGGACTTGAGAAAAGACTTTCAGACCAGATTTAAGATTTGAATAGTTCTAATTTAAAAAAATGCTTGTGAATTTCTAAGATGTTTTGGTTATTTTTAATTATTGAAAACATTACGAAATATATTATTTAACTATTATTGTAATTAATATATTAATATTAGAGTAACGTAAGAATACTTACTTTAACAACCAACAAGTTTAATTGTAATTTTATTATTATTATTTAATTGAGTTTTATTTTATTAAATATAGTATAAACTTAAAAAAATAGCGATACCAAAAACCTTTACTAGAAATAAAATATTGTTATTGTTTGGTCAACTGTCCGAAGACAGGTCTGAACCTCACAAGTGATACCAACAAGGCACCACTTATGAGTCAACTAGGCCAGGAAATAATGGAGTAAGGTGGCCAGTTCCTTGTGCTTAAATAATTACGTAACATGTATGGTTCTTCATGCTTCAGATGTCTTCTTTTTACTCATTGATAGTATATAATTAGAAAATAAATGTATTAATAATAATAATAATAATAATAATAATAATAATAATAATAATATTGTTATTGTTTTTATTGAAAACTACTTAAGAAATTCCTTCCGAAAACAACCGTCTATTGTGACAGTACAACTCAAAAGTGCAGCTTTGTGACATTTCTCCCGCGACAGTTACAACTTAGCTCGCTCATGCTTGTAACATTAATCAGCGATCGGCTATCTTCGGGTATTGCGCTTATCTCTTCAGCTGACTATGTTATCTACACTCGCTCTCTGTGACAACTTTTATGCGTTGGCCTTGAGACGCCTGAACTAGAGCGTCGTTAAGCAAAAAATAACAATGTGCAAATTACGAGGTGTTCATATAGCAGTTCTCCGTACAATATTAATGAAATTCGCTATCATACTTCAAATAAATTTCATTATGAAAATTCAAACACTGTTTCTATTGAAAATTACCAACAGAAACAGTTCAGTCTATCAATTTTATATGCCATTCAAATTACTTCTAAAATGAAAGTGAAATATTTCTTTAGAACCTAGTCATTACTCCAGCCATATCTATCTAATATAGTACCATCAGTGAAAAACATCCAGTAACCAACAGGAAGAAAATAACGTAAATAAAATAAAAAACTCAGCTTCAAATATGAGTGAAAAAAACTACATAGCTTGATCTCTTAGTTATATTTAGACATAAGCAAACTTCTTAAACTTCTAGCAGTCACTTTCACTTTATTTCCAGGTGTGCTGAAAGAACATTGAAAGTGTAGCGCTAACGTATACTACCCCAGCAACATTCCATTGCAATTAAGAAATGTAATTATGCATATCGTCCCGCGCTGTGGCATCGTGGTCTAAGGCATCGTTACGGAATGCGCGCTGGTTCGAGTCCTCATGGGGGAAGAAATTTTCTCATGAAATTTCGGCCAGTGTATGGGGCCGGTGCCCACCCAGCATCGTGATGCATTGGGGGAGCTACGATAGGTAGCGAAATCCGGTTGCGAATGCCAGCTATAACGGCTGGGGGGATCATCGTGCTAACCACACGATACCTCCATTCTGGTTGGATGATCGTCCACCTATGCTTCAACATGTGGGCGTGAGGCCAGCAACCGGCTGGTTGGTCTAGGTCCTTCACGAGCTGTAGCGTCACGAATTATTATTATTATTATTATTATTATTATTATTATTATTATTATTATTATTATTATTATTATTATTATTATGCAAAATATACAATTTTTCAGTAGGAGGAAAAAACACATTTATTCATCCTATGGCAGCCGTACATAGGTGATTGTGAATTCTTACATTTTCGAAAGAAAGAAATATAATTACATATAGGAGATTTTATTATTTGCTGTATCAATATTTCATTTATTTAATAGAGCAAAATCTGAAAATCGATAAATATGTCACATAGGAGTAATTGCAGGAACAACGACGATATAAAGAAATTTACAGTTGTTAATTTCTTGTATCTGTTACGATTATTTTGCCGTTACTAAACGATAATGATAGGGAGACTTGTGGCTTAAAGATAAGAAATAAATCTGTCAGACTAACAAAGGTTCACGTAAAAATATTTTTATTATTATTTCGTAAAATGTAATGAGGAAATATAGTCTTCATATGACACCATCCGTTTTTACTCGTGTATAGTTGAAAGATTTTTTTGAAGCAGATTGTATAACAATATTTGGGGCTGAGAGGGATGAAGTTACAGGAGAATGGAGAAAGTTACACAACGCAGAGCTGCACACATTGTATCCTTCACCAGATATAATTAGGAACATTAAATCCAGACGTTTGAGATGGGTAGGGCATGTAGCACGTATGGGCGAATCCAGAAATGCATATGGAGTGTTAGTTGGGAGGCCAGAGGGGAAAAGACCTTTGTGGAGGCCGAGACGTAGATGGGAAGATAATATTAAAATGGATGTGAGGGAGGTGGGATGTGATGGTAGAGACTGGATTAGTCTTGCTCAGGATAGGGACCAATGGCGGGCTTATGTGAGGGCGGCAATGAACCTCCGGGTTCCTTAAAAGCCAGTAAGTAAGTAAGTAAGTATGATTGTATAACACTGAAGATGATAGATTAAAATAGTAATTTGTGAAGTTTGTATTTCATACCTCATTATTTCGTCTAACTGGAAAGTCGTGACTTAATTTCTAAATCCGTTTTTTAAAATGTCTTCTGTCCAGTATAACGTTTCCTCGTTGTTGAAGACGTCAGAATAAACCCATGGAGTTCGCTGCTTCCAGTAAATATCGGCTTCTCTGCCGCTCCTCCCAGTAGGAAATCAATTTCGGTTCCGTAAACACACTTGGAAGATGAATAAAACAGCGAGTTGCCCTGCAAGGTGCTCCACATTCACGACTACGCATCAGGAGCGCCGGCTACTGCCGGAAGGACTTCGGAATAATGCACAGCCCGACATCAACAATAATTCTCGAATGTCCTATTCAATTCAGAACAAGTTTCTGTTGCAATATCTATCACAGTACTTCGTCGATATAACGTGATCTGAAAGTCGTGTACTTCAGAGATGCAATGAAACTGTTATTGACGCCATAAAGCTACTTTCTTGCAAGATTTATTAAAGATAAAGTGATTTCACTTTAAGAGAGGAACAGAGGTTTAGGGTGTTCGAGAATAAGATGTTAAAGAAAACATTTGGGGCTAAGAGGGATGAAGTTGCAGAAAAATGGAGAAAGTTACACAACGCAGAACTGCACGCATTGTATTCTTCTTATTTACTTACTTACTTACAAATGGCTTTAAAGAAACCCGAAGGTTCATTGCCGTCCTCACATAAGCCCGACATCGGTCCCTATCCTGTGCAGGATTAATCCAGTCTCTATCATCATACCCCACCTCCATCAAATCCATTTTAATATTATCCTCTCATCTACGTCTCGGCCTCCCTAAAGGTCTCTTTCCCTCCGGTCTCCCAACTAACACTCTATATGCATTTCTGGATTCGCCCATTTTTTGTCGCACCATCTACCCTTAAGTACTAAATATGATAACCTGTCACTGATAAATTCGACCTTTTTTACTGCTGATTTTATTCTTTTATGAACAAAGAATCCTGTTCCTAATTGGTGATTATTGTTTCCTTCCCCATAATACAACAAGTAATCTCCTATTTGTGATATGCCATTCCCATCTAACCTAACCTCTTGTACTCCCACGAAGTCTAATCTATATCTAGCTAGTTCTTTTGCTACTAATGTTACCCCTCCTGTTCTATAAAGACTAGTTACGTTCCAAGTGCCAAATCTCAAAACCTTATTCCTTTGCTGTGGTCGTGCCAGAGAATCAGTCCTATTCCGAGGCTTATTGTAGGGATTCGTAACAAGCTGTTTTTTACGGTGATGGGTTGTTAGCCCTTCGCCCAATCCCCAAGCTGGAGGACCACCCCTTATCGGCTGTCCACGACTGCTTATTCAATATGTTCGCAGCTACCCTCCATATCTGGAGGCCGTCTCCTCTATCCGCAACCTGAGGACGCGCCATGCCGTGGTGATAGGGACCCACCATACATAGAATTGTATTCTTCACCTAACATAATTAGGAACATTAAATCCATACGTTTGAGATGGGTAGGGCATGTAGCACGTATGAGTGAATCCAGAAATGCGTATAGTGTGTTAGTTGGGAGACCTGAGGGGGGAAAAAGACTTCAGGGGGCCGAGAAGTAGATGGGAGGATAATATTAAAATGGATTTGAGGGAGGTGGGATATGATGGTAGACACTGGGTTAATCCTGTTGAGGATAGGGACCGATAGTGGGCTTATGTAAGGGCGGCAATAAACCTCCCGATTCTTTGAAAGCTATTTGTAAGTAATAAAAGAAGTGATTATTTATTAAATGATTCTTGATATTATACTATTCATTTTATACAAATTTATAAAATAGACTAAAGGTAATAGAGAATATTGGAATGAAAATAGTCAACGCTTACTCCAAAACTAATTTTCCCATCGCAAGATCCACAGACTCTGCTGGTGATTGTACTTCCGTCTCTCTGCAACAGTGAGCTAACCCTCTAACCTGCATACATCTCGTACATGCCTATAGTAGGCCTATACTCGTATATTATGTTCTTACATAGAACAACAAAAAAGTTCTCCTTCTCATTCTTTATGAAACCACCTCTTACTGCTTGTAGAGACAGAGTTTGTAGAGCGACATGATACCGCCACTGCTTGCCTTCAGTACGTGACTAAAACATACAGCAATGTACAGGAAACTCCTCGTACCCGTTTGAATGTCTGTGATTACACGATGTAATCACGACACCCGCTTTGGTCACCGCTGCCTTAGATACATACACGTGTAGATTAATCTCTCCGTTATGGAGATGTTGCTCCTGCCTTTTGTTAAGCTGTGAATTTATGCCATGTCGACCACATTACCAGGAAGTTCTGCTACTTGTGAATGCATGTGTTGGTTCATAATTATTCTCATTGTAGTGGAGATTGAACGGGCTGACGGGTGAAGTCCTTGAATTTGGATACTGATGATGAATTAGTAGGTGACCAAGTAAACAACACTTCACAGAATCAAGCTCAAGGAAGTTCTGTTCTGATGATCTAGCGTGTCGAGGTCACCGAGGAGGAATATGAACGAAGTGCGGTAAAAATATTGCATTATGAGAAATAAACCTGTAAACAATTGATGTATTTGGAATTCTCGTTAAGAGGGGAAGTCTTTGTTTTAGTAACATATTATCGATTATTTAATTATATGTATATTTTAATTCGAGATGTGGAGTTTCCAGCTACATACAGTGTGTCTCAAGAGGAATGTAAAGTGATTGGTTGATTGACAAACTTACTCGTGTTAAATTACGTAAGCAACTGTGGCTTACAGCTGGTTCGGTGCTTCTTCACACCATCCTCAGAGCCTACTAGATCTCGGCGTAATCTTGAACTTTGCTGCTTGTTGTGGGGGTGCGTTTGTTTGTTGAAAAGTGGAATCAAATAGTGTGTGTGTTCTGAAATTGATTTGTATGTTGAGAATTTGATCGGGGTGTGTTTTAGTGTGTGTGTATATTTCATATTGTTCTAGTGTGTTGAGTTTTTGGTTTTTGGGTTGTATGTGTAGGATTTCCATGTCTGTATTTATGTTATTGTATGTATGGTTTGCATTAGTTATGTGATCGGCGTATGTAGATGTATTGTGTCCTCTGGTTATTGCTTTAATGTGTTCTTTGTAGCGTGTTCGGAATAATCTGCCTGTCTGTCCAATGTAGAACTTGTCGCAACTATTACATGTGAGTTTGTATACGCCTGTGTGGTTGTATTTATTTGTTTGTGTTGTTTTTTTGTTGAGATGTCTTTGTAGTGTGTTTTCTGTTCTGTATGCTATGTTGTATTGAAGATGTGCTTTTTTTTTCTCATATGTTAGTGTGTTGTGTTTTGTGTGTTTTTGTGTTTGTTGAGTTTTTGTTTTGTCTTCCTTATGATGTTGTCTATTATGTTTGGGTTGTAATCATTTTCTTGTGCTATGTATTTGATTGTGTTCACTTCTTCATTGTAGTGTTGTTGGCTCATGGGTATGTTGAGTAATCTGTGTACCATTGTCCTGAATGCAGCATGTTTGTGTTGTATGGGGTGGTTAGATGTGTTGTGTATGTGTTGTATGGTGGTGGTGGTTGGTTTTCTGTATATTTTGAAGGTGTGTTTGTTGTTATCGATTTAACCTGATATACTTATGCCCGAAGTCTGTTGGGGAGAAATTAAGAGGCAAAATACCGGAACATCTTGTCGTTCTGTGTACTATACTTGACGTGTTACGCCAGATCCTTTTCACACGGTAGAATCTGAACACCGCAACACACACAACTGAATATACGTTCACTTGACATTTAATTCGTGTATTTGCATAGTGAATATGCAGACATGCGTTTTGTTTATGGATTCTGTGATGACAATGCATTGGCTGCTGTTGAGGAATACAGACGACGTGTTCCCAGCCGAAGGATTTCGGCTGTGTGTTTCTCCGTGTTTACCGGATGTTATGTGAAACTTACAGGCTACCAAGTGTTTCATTGAGGTCGGAAAGACAATCGGTACCGGTACATATTATGAATTTACAAGTCATAGAATCCATAAGAATGGCAACCTTAATAATTTGTCTTGTGTAATTATTTTGTTTTCTTAGTGAATTTATACTTAATTATGAAATAAACTGATTGGAACAACAACAGTCCACACCTGTGGAGTAACGGTCAGCGCGTCTGGCCGCGAAACCAGGTGGCCCGGGTTCGAATCCCGGCCGGGACAAGTTACCTGGTTGAGGTTTTTTCCGGGGTTTTCCCTCAACCCAATACGAGCAAATATTGGGTAACTTTCGGTGCTGGACCCCGGACTCATTTCACCAGCATTATCACCTTCATTTCATTCAGACGCTAAATAACCTAGATGTTGATACAGCGTCGTAAAATAACCCAACAAAATAAAAAAAATAAGAAAATAAAGATTGGAACAACACAATAGCCAGCATGTTCAATAATGTGTGATATCCAAATCTATATCCATACAACCCCTGACTTAATGACACAATACAAAATTTTAACGAGGGCCTTGAATCTATATCTGCATTGGCCAGAAAGTTTGGTTTGACTCTCAATGCAAGAAAATCACAAGCAATCCTAGTGGGACATCAACGTCTATTATGCAACATTACTCCTGCTCTTCCAGTCAATTTAAACGGCACAATAATCCCTTTTGCTTCCTGTGTTAAAAACCTTGGAGTTTACTTTGATAAGCATTTAAACTGGAATAACCAAGTAACCCATATTACCAAAAAGTGCTTTCAATACTACATTCCTTAAACAGCATTCGAAAATTCCTCCCGCTATCACTCAAGAAAATACTAGTGGAAACACTAGTAATGCCCCACTTCGATTATTGTGATTTTCTACTGACTGACCTCAATGTCAACCAGTCGCAAAAATGACAACGTGTTCATAATTCTTGTGTTCGCTTCGTCTGCGATGTCCGTCGCTCTGACCACATTACCCCACCCTTCCAAACTCTAAACTGGCTACGGCTTAACGAACATAGAAATTTTCATTCTCTTGTTGTCCTTTTCAAAGTCCTTCACACTTCTACACCTACCTACCTTGCCTCCCGTTTCAGTTACCTGTCATCATATAATAATCTCTTCACACGCACGCAAAATAGCCGCATACTAGCCATACCAACACATAAGACATCATCGTATTCATCATCATACACAATCTCGCTCTCGCGCTTGTGGAATACCCTACCCAGTGACATCAGAGACTGTCGGAATTTAGTAGCTTTCAAAATCAAGCTTATTAAGCATTTTCTTATTGCGTAGAGTAAGTTTAATTTTTACTTAATCAATAAAAGAAACGCTTCTCTCTTCTTAACTTTTACAATAAACTGTCTAGCTTTTATTAATCAGTTAATCTTTTAGTACTTTTGTTAGAAATTTAATTTTTCAGTCGTTGACTTTACTACATTATATATTTTGTTAGGTGTTAACCTTTACATAATAAATTGTGTGATGTATGAACGTTTTCGTTGACCATGTCAACATCATCAGATACACTCTGTCATTTTACAATATCAATACTCTCAATGCTATCTACACAATTCACATACAACATCACTACTACATTGAATAATTATCCGTAAGTTTCATTTAATACATTACAAATATTAAAATCAAATCCATCAGTTTCAAAATCAGATTAACTACCTACGACTTTGATTATTTTCAGTGTAACATGAACAACAACAGAACATACGCCCATCATCTGATTAATTATAAACAGTTTAAACCCAACATATTGGCATAAACAATAACACCAAGATCTACAAAATATTGGCAGTTATAATAGGCCAGAACTTTATACTATGATATGGAAAAGTGAATACCTTGTAACAAAATATTGTAATTTGCAAATCCTCACATGCATAGTAAAGCATTAAATAGAGTTAGCTCATCATTTTTATATTTTATCTTACTTTTAGCCTCATATCATTACATCGTTCATATTATCGTTCACATGTGATGATTTGCAAAGAATATACCCATGATAATATAAGTATATTTTAATTGTTGACAGTTGGGGTATCCACAATTCAACATTATAAAACTAATTCATATAATTTTTTAATAGGTTTTACCTTCATATGACAGTAAACATGTATTGTATGTGAATTGTGTAGATAACATTGAGAGTATTGATATTGTAAAATGACAGAGTGTATCTGATGATGTTGACATGGTCAACGAAAACGTTCATACATCACACAATTTATTATGTAAAGGTTAACACCTAACAAAATATATAATGTAGTAAAGTCAACGACTGAAAAATTAAATTTCTAACATATTCACAGACTTTTCTGAAAATTACGCAAAATGAATTGCAAAATATTTTAGTACTTTGATTTTTATTGTATCTGTAAATTTAATATTAATTGTAATTATAATTGTAATTGTATTCTTAATATTGTAGTTGTAATCCCCTGGTAGAGGGGGAAGAGAAGGGCTGATGGCCTTATCTCTACCAGGTTAAATAAATAAATAAATAAATAAATAAATAAATAAATAAATAAATAAATAAATAAATAAATATCATAATATTCTAAAACGTAGAAATATGTGTATAATGCCTCTCTCCATTTAAAAAAAATTCACCCATCAGTAAATTTCCAACCGTTACATTTCAGATATACGTACATCAGGTTAAATCGATCTAGCTTAACCCAAACTACATTATTCTGAAATATTTTACATTCCTCCTGAGACACCCTGTAGGCCTATACTTGCCTTTGTGCTTATATATTAATTATTACTTGTGCGGTACTCCTTAAGTAACCATGGAGTTATATAAAGTAAATGTTTAGCTTTGTTTCTCAATCCTCAATATGTGCGGATTTTCACGATATTAGAACTTTGAATGCAGATGATGATGATGGACGCTTCTTTGTGCTGCAGCAGCTTGATTTGTTCTCGGAGTCCGCCTCTGATGAATGCATGCGCCACCAACCGAATTTAATCTGATACGAGACACCGAGGAACTTGAAGATTGGTTTTGGGGTTTCGCAGACCGCACAGTCCGGCGGTTACGTAAGTGTAATTTTATACACGGCCGCATTGCAGAAGGTCCCTTGTGGTCACTTGCAGGAGTTCCATTCCTGAGCAACAGTCGAGGTAGGGGTATCGACCAGCGAGGGCGATATGGATTCCCGTGGCTGCTCATCTTAGGGCGCAACCCCTCTTGATGAGTAATGGGCTTCGAGGCATCTCATTTGTTCCGTCTATCTACCTCGTGAACAAGAATTCCGAGTCTCGGACGGTACAGTTTTTTCAGGTGTATTATCTCATTTCATGCGCAGGCTTATAACTAGCAGCTTTCGTTCTATTTTAACTTCTCTTTGGCTCATCTTCGTCTATAGTCAGTACATTTCGAACTGGCGGATCAAGGTCACGTACAAACGAACGAACACGCACGAGTCACTGAACTAAAAACTGTAATGAAAGAGTGATGGAACGGAGAAAAATTCTCTCCGGCGCCGGGATTTGAACCCGGGTTTTCAGCTCTACGTGCTGATGCTTTATCCACTAAGCCACGCCGGATACAATCCCGACGCCGTTTAGAATCGTCTCAGATTAAGCTCCGTTCCATCACTCTTTCATCATGTGATGACGCAGAATATCTGCATGGAAATATCATATGTACTTCGGTACATCTAAATATATATATAAAAACTGTAAACTGAAGCACTGGTAATCCCGGCTGTCCCAGCTGACTTTAGTTGAGGAGAATGATCCAGGAATGGGGTAAGCACACGTGGAAAATGTAGTCCCTTGCTTGACGTTGAGTCGCCAGTTCGAAATGCGTTGACAATAGTTGTTTTTTTCCATTTGCTTTTTCTTGTCTTTTCTCTTGTTTAGTTTTCCTTCATTTATTGCTTCTTTCTTAAGGCTCATTCACAATGAAAATTAAACATAACGTAAGCGTTAACTTAAGAATATAAACGTTACACTAAAATCAAGAAGTCATACCATCATTCACGATGGGAACATAAACATAACAGCAAACATACTTGGTAACCATGGAAACATAACAACGACGCCATTTCCTCATATTCTGTCGTATACTTCAGCGCTCCACGATTGTGTTCTGTTTGTAAATCACGTAAGCAAAAGCATGAAAGTTTGGAGTTTGCAAACTTTGATGTTAACTTCTTACGGTAATGTTTATGTCAATGCTTATGTGAATCATTGTGAATGATCCCATTTGGTAGCCTGGGCGCAAACGTCTGTGTTTATGTTACGGTTATGTTTAATTTTCATTGCGAATCGGCCTTAGGCATGCTTCTACACATGATTTTCCTTCTTTTCTCTCTCTCTTTTTCTTTTATTTGCTTTCCCTCCCTTTTTCTCGTCTTCTTTCAACCATGCTCACTATGAGTATAACAATCACGAGCAGCATAAATGTTTCACTTAATTAAAGGGATTCGATCGATCTGTCCCTTTTTTATGTTTTCCAATTTCCTGCCTTTACTGCCTGTGACCATTGCCCTCTGTCATATTTTTGAGTCCCTATCAGTTAGGCGTGTATTGGACTTTTCTTGCCTTTTCCCTGTTCTTGTATTCCACAGCGTTGTGAATGTTTAAGCCAGCCGTGGCGAAAAGGCCATGGTGCGCCGAGTCACTGTGTAAGCTGCAACGTGCATAGCACCTATGGAGGGAGGCGGACAACCGAAGGGGAAGTTAATGTTTAGGACGTGTAACGAAGAAAGAAATGAACAAGAAAACATAGGGCACATTATCACAACCTAAAATTAACTGTCTTCAGAATGTCTCTGCGACAAAGTTTCAAAATCAGGAATTATGTCACTTACTGCCAATCGTAGTTCATCACGAAGGTATTTGACTGTCAGTCGTAATCTAAATTTGATTTTTACTATTTTCATTGTTGAAAATAATTTTTCACAAACGTAAGTTACAGCGAACATGGCTTCAACGGAGCAAGCGACAGAACGAAGCTTCAAATATTTATTTTTTTCCAAAGATTTGAAAAATTCAATATCTGTCAAGTTCTTACATCTAGCTTTCATTTAACGTCACATTGTAAATCTGTGAGTTTAAATTGAAAATCTAACCGCATTATTCGTACATGTGCTGTAAAAGAATCGACGTACAGAGATGATGATGATGATGATAATAATAATAATAATAATAATAATAATAATAATAATAATAACACTTAACCTTTTAATGTTTCATCAGTAACATTTAGTAACTTATAATGCCGTTTTATGTTATACAGGGACATCACTTTATTTTTACCAACATTTTTAATATTAACCTGGCTATACTCGGAAACTCTGTTGCCCCCTTCCATTACAGGAGTTTGTTGTTACTAGTGCAATATGTAAACAAATCAGTTTACTAGGTATAGGAGGAGAGAAAAGTAGTGTATCCATTTATGTTGTAGGGAAATACGATATTACGATTTTCAGTTTGATTATCACTTTTACGGAATTTATCAAAATACAGTAGAGTAGTAACATTTTTTTTTTTTCAAAAACTCAACTTTTCAGGCAGCTATGTTCGTTATGTAATGTCTACATTATTTAGCATATTAATTATTGGTGTTAACATAGAATATAGAGAGTGCATTTAAATTGAGGGGGTCATAAGTAAAGGGCTGTAAGTGCACTTAAGTTACTTTTGAGAACATGGGGTTTAAATATTTAAGCTTTCGTAAAATCGGTGATATTTTTATTTAAATTTTAATGTGTGATGCGATTAAAATATCCCTTTGCCACTAAAATTTTAGATACTTTAGCTTACACTGGATGCACTTAACTCATGTTATTACAAATGTCACTAGCATTCCTTTGCTTCTAGCCACCTCAATTCAAAATAAGCTAATCTGAATTTTTAAATAAATTGCTGAAAATGGTTGCCGTTCATTACAATGCAGGCTTCAATTCAGTACGCATATTATTAAAAACATTTTGAAGCATATTCTATGAAATTGAATTGATCGTTTCTTGAATATAATTTTTAGTACGATATTATTAATATAGGTTCTTTCTTCTATAGAAAGCGCAACCATATTTCTGAAACACACTATACACTGCAGTGTTTACTTCACTGCTTGAAGACTTCGAATGCAACAGCGGCCGTAAGTTTGTGTGTCTGACGGGAGCAAGGACATTAGTGAAGGGGTGGGAGTGAAGTACATTCAGAAATGCAGGTACAATAAAAATGCTAGTAAAAATAAAATGATGTCCCTGTACAACCGTTTTCCTAGTAATATTTGTGAACAAATTATACATTTAATATTTTCAGCATATTGTAAGCAAAAGAATGCATCCTCCAATCGTACTTGAAATTTTCGTTTTTTATAGAGGTACATGGCTTCGAGAGAGACATTGCGACGATACGCCACTCGCAGGTCCGAGACAAATACAAATAGAACGGAGTTTGACTCCAGTGAAAAAAAGGGTGGGGTTTGTAGGTAGGAAGCGAGAGAAAAGCACTGCGAGCCACAATGTGCTCGTGAGTCGCATTTTCGCCGCGGCTGGTTTAAGCTGATCGAGTTTCGTGACATGTCCATTTCAGAAAGGTTTGTGTGTGTAACCCTAGTTTTCAGCATCTAAGATTCACAGCGTCGTAACGTCACAACAATGTTAGTGTGCTACCCTATAAGATGAGAAAGAAAGTAATGAACTCACAACACATTGCGTGCCACTCTGAATCTCATTTCACTGTTTCTGTGTCACTTAAACACGGAGCTCTGCATTCTACAGAGCGTGCACATTGATTCATCCAACATGGCTACAAGTGAAAATGTAACATTACTCACGATTTATAAAGTAAAGGCTCATTCACAATGAAAATTAAACATAACGTAAGCGCTAACTTAAGAATATAAACGTTACGGTAAAATCAAGAAGTCATACCATCATTCACGATGGGAACATAAACATAACAGAAAACATACTTGGTAACCATGGAAACATAACAACAACGACGCTATTTCCTCATATTCTGTCGTATACTTCAGCGCTCCACGATTGTGTTCTTTTGCAAATCACGTAAGCATAAGCATGAAAGTCGTTGTTGTTGTTTTCTAATGCCAGGCGTTTGACAATAAAGTCATTTGACCTCTTGCACTCCAATACTTTTCAAAGATATTATCATGGCCAGCCACTGAAGCACAGATTTTAATGTGTTCCGAATCCATTTCTTGGTTTGAGTTGCACAATGGGCAGTAAGGGGATTGATATATGCAGGTGTTTGGCCAAACAATCATGGCCTGTTGCCAATCTAAATGCAGCTACAGACGATTTGCGTGGTAAATCGGGAATTAACTGTATATCATGATGCAGAGAGTTCCATTTTTTCCCTTGCGATTGTGTTATCAAATTTTGTTTGTTGAAGTCTAAGTATGTAGATTTAATAAATCTTTTCACAGAGTAATACGTAGATTTAGTAACAGGTCTGTAAGTGGCAGTGCTGCCCTTCTTTGCTAAAGCATCCGCATTCTCGTTTCCCAGGATTCCACAATGGGATGGTATCCATTGGAATACAATTCTTTTATTGAGTGATATTAATTGAGAGAGCATTTTAGTTATTTCTGCTGTTTGAGATGAAGGTATGTGTTTAGAGACTATTGATAGAATAGCTGCTTTGGAGTCTGACAATATAACTGCATTTTTAAATTTATTGATGTGGCATAGAAGATTCCTGAGACTTTCACTTATTGCAATGATTTCACCATCAAAACTTGTTGTTCCATACCCAAGAGATCTATAAAGTGAGAAAAGACAGCATGTATACACCTGCACCGGCACCTTGTTCTCTGGAGATCAAGGATCCTTCGGTGTATAAATGAAGCCAGTTTTGTGGAAGGTACCTAATATTAATTGTCTCTAAAGAAAGTTTGGAGTTTGTAAACTTTCATGTTAACGTCTAATGGCAATGTTTGTCAATGCTTGTATGAATCATTGTGAATGATCCCATTTGGTAGCCTGGGCGCAAACTCCTGTGTTTATGTTACGGTTATGTTTAATTTTCATTGTGAATGGGCCTTAACATGCTATCAGTACTCGACTAACGGTCTTACTAATAAACCGTGTATAATTTTTATACGAGACTTATGCAGAGTTGAGACAGAAAATGTTACTAATAAACCATGCATAAGCAATGGATGTACAAACAGGCTGTAACTATACAATGGAAATTGCTTTGCAGTAATATACACGAAACCCCTTGTTTAAGAGCTGTATATAGAGAAAAAATGGCCGCCCCTCTAACAGCTGTTCGTATCGACTGTCATTTTATGATGATGGTTGCCTTGTAACCACAGAAGAACAAACCAAAGAGCACAGAATAATTAGAATAATACTGCTGTAGCTTGTACTCTTTGACCAAAATATAGTGTGGTAATCGATTAGAGCCAGTTGTACTATCGATACTTAATACGCCACACTAGAGCACTCTATCGGATGCAATAGAGAACCTGAGATATACTGTATTGTTGCCTTTCGTAACGAAATAGGCCTAATAACGAAACTATGACGTAGCTATGTAACAGTTGTACTGTCATACACGACGTATGTAGTGATTATTAGTAAGGAATTTACACACGACTTATAAACGAGCTACTCGTTGTATAAGACAGTTAAACGTCTGTATATAGAGTTTTTATTAGTAAGACCGTAAAAGTCGAGTCAACCCCACCACAGGCCAAGCTGCCCAGAGGGTGGCGAGAGATTAAGGCTCCCACCTTTACAGATAGTCGACATTTACTGGCAGTAGGGATGTCAGTACTACATACCCACCGCCTTGACTCCCAAGGAAATGCCCCTGGTACTCTTTTCTGTTAGGGGCTGAGTTGACCCAAGACCACAATGCGGCTGGACGGATTAGATCAATAGAAAAATTCATGATCCCACCTGAAATCGAACCCTTGACTTTCCGGCTTAGACCTATATTACACTATCAAGTTTATGTGTCACAGAAGTTTGATAAAATATATATGATAATAGTACATTATGCAACGAGCCTATAATGGTAGTAATTAAGACGCGAGTACGTTTATGAAACGAGCGCAAGCGAGTTTCATAATTTTCATACGAACGTCTTAATTACCATTATAGTCAAGTTCCATACGACTTTTTATGCTCGACCATATTTCTAACTTGAAATTATTCATAAGTATTCATGTTATTCTTATCTGACCGGGGAGCGGAACTGATCTTGTGCAATATCTCTTAAATTGTGAGATGTGCGCAGACGCGAAAGTATTGATTTTTTTTTTCGAGAAACAAATGTCATTGACCTTGATATAATCTAGAGAGTAAAATAAACATTAATCTTGATATAACCTTGAAATTGATTTAGATATTGAAAAACGAGATGACAAATTGAATTTATTTGAATATTATTTACAATTAACGCTAATTATTACTATAGTAACAGAACATAATCTTCTGCGACTGTATTTGATTTCCAGCCTCCGTGACGTTTCGCTAGTTGTCTTTCGATTGCATATCCGAGAATAATCGATACTTGCGCTTTCATATTGCTACATTGATATTTTCTGATTGGTGGAACACCTGAACTTTAATGAATAGGTGTACTTTAATGAGGTCCATTAAAGGGCTGCTACCAGGTGTAGAATTACTACATTTCGGCATGGTCGAGCATGAAATATTTTACAGTGTAATATAGCATCTTTGATCACATCTAGCTGTGACATAGTTCTGTGATAAAATTTATGGTCATCATTATACCTTTGATAAAATCTGTGACTGAGAAGAAAGAAAATGGCGGACATTAAGTACACATGGTCTGTGAAAACCACAAAACTTTTAATATCACATTATGAGTCACATGAAGTGTTTCATCATCCATTATTAATTAAATACTTAGTATATATAGGATTTTACTTCTTCACAATGAAGTTCTGTCACTAGAGTTTGATGGATTCCGTTTGTATCTTTTCTTCCTACCCCAATCTCTAACCCAAATCGTCGGCCCGGATTCGATTCCCGGTCGAGGCAAGTTATCTGGATCAGGTTTTTTCCGGAGTTTTCCCTGAACCCAATATGAGCAAATGCTGGGTAACTATCGGTGCTGGACCCCGGACTCATTTCACCGGCATTATCACCTTCATTTCATTCAGACGCTAAATAACCTAAGATATTGATAAAACGTCAAAAATAACCTACTAAACAAAAACAAACAAAAACCATCACCATCTATACTTTGGATTTGGTCCTAAAGTTTCAAAGTTTATTTATATTCAGTTTTTGTTTCCCCTGTAAAATTTCATTTTTGTTAGTTAACAGCTGTACACTTTAAGCCGACGAAATACGTTTTTTCTTTGATTTCTTGTTTAGTATTAATGCTACAGGGACATCATTTTATTTTTACTTCAATTTTTATTGTACCTGTGTTTTTGAATGTACTTCACTCCCGCCCCTTCTGCTAATCAAGTTCAACCGTCCTCCACACAGATCCAAGATCGCATATACACTCATAGTAGCTTTACGTTCAGAGTAAACAGTACGTTCCAAAAATATGTTCGCGTTTTCCAGTGACGAAAGAGCTTTCAATATTGAATCATTTTCGCACAGGTACTGTCGTCCATTTTCCTACGTCGCATCCCGGTTTCCCCTACCTGCTTCTATTCGCCTTTCTGTAAAGGCTAGTGGCTGGGCTATCTTAGCTTTTTCTGAGAACATTAATTTCTGTTAGAATTGGACGTCTACGTAATATTATACCCATACAATTGTTTAAAATAACTTAAATAAAAGAGTCTTGTTAAGTAATTAAATGTCACGTGATTTCCTCCTTTTCTACGACCCTACGATACAACCACTTGGACCGACAATAGATAGCATGTCTGAGTAATTTTATGTTTTCGGATCGGCCAGAAATGAAGATTGAATTTACAGTACGTAAGGTACTCTTTTATAGAGTAGGTACAGAATTATTTCAACATGAGTTACTAGTACGAAGGACGAAAGTGGCAATTGGAATTACGTACAATAGTCTATAGTGCGATAATATGCACATTAGAACTGAAGCCTGTATCGAAATGAACGGCCACCAATTTAAAAAATGTGCTTAAATATCCATATTATGATTATTTTTCAATTTAACTTCATTCTCTATAGTGTACGCTAATGTGGTCTAGACAGTATAATATACATTGCATAATGAATACGTCCACATGGATAGCTCAGTTCGTGAGTAAAAACACTCATTGTTAATACTGTACTGTATTTTGATTAAACAAAAACCTAATGAAAATTATGAAAGTCAAAAGCGTGATATTTCCTAGTTTACGTAAATGGATGAACTACTTTTCTTCCCTCCTATACCTAGTAAAGTGATATGTTTGTATTTTACGCCAGTATCATCGAACTCTAGTTGTGGAAGGGGGTAGCAAACGGTATTTGTGGTTCTCAATCTTGATCCAAAGGTATAGCCAGGTTAATATTAAAAATGTTAGTAAAAATAAAATGATGTCCCTGTATAACCATTACTGCATTTACAGTTACAACAAGCATAGAACTGTTCTGGATCCGTTATTAGAACTGTGATGAAAGATATGATAAAAACATTGACTAGTGTAATATACTCAAAATCCAAACATTTAACCGTATATATTTGACACAAAATTTTATCATATTCTGTGACACAGAAATTTGATAGTGTAATATAGTCCTTACATCCTATAGGCCTTGCATCTTAACCGCTGCGCTACCGCACGTCCTCACTCGATTAAAAAGAAGCCTTAATATTTCATGTCCGGATTATCTATAAAGCAGTACTTCTAAAATGTAGTTCACTAGCTTTATTTACAGAATATATTTAACGATTTTAAGTTCGATTGCTTTTGTAAAAACTCGTCATTGAAGTTTCGCGCGCTAGCCTGCATGCACTGTGATTTGACTGTTATATAAAAGAACTAAGCGAAAACTGATTTCTCGATACTCGTCATTAACTCACAGAATGGATAATAACTTTAACCGACCCTGTTCTACTGCTGTTGCACCCTGCCTCATACTGTGCTGCAACCACGAGAAAGTCTCTGCCGGATGAGACGAAGGGGAATAATGCTGTGAATGAATGTTGATGTCATAAGGTCACACACGTGGGTACTCGTATCTCTATTGGCTAGCTCTCACAGCACAAACAATAACATTGATACACACATGTTTATATTACCCTAGTTACAAAATTAGATCACTGTTAATCTCCTGGTCTTTTAATCTCTCCATACGGCATACATGGGCACAATTTTCGGTTACGTGAGGCACTCGATTTGAAATAGTTTGTTTACTAGGAGAGGAGACTGCAGAGTAGGATGGGAAATATAAACTGCTGTGAGCTGCGTCACCTTATCGTAATCGCTAAGGCGGTCAGTGGCGAATTATTAGGAAAGGGCTTGGTTAATGTGAGAGACTCGAAAACTTTTATTCAGTTTGGCAAATTAATTCGGCAGCTTTAATCATAAACCTCTTTACTATTTCTCCATCATTGAATTGATTTAAATCACATGCGAGAAATTGCGTAATTAGCCAATAATATTCCATCACGTTGTCTACGTTTATTTTCTTGAATATTCTGGCGTTTATCAAGATTACTTAATGGATTTGCACGTTCTCGACCTAAAATAATTTCAGAAAATCATATTTCGTTTTCTACGCACATTTGGTATTTTTTATATATAAATTTCTTTTGGAAATAATATGTACAGACAACATTTAACTCCTCGTATATTTTAATGCAGCGTGTTTAAGGTATAATGTCATATTTAGTATACTATGCAAATGTTAAGATCATAAATTTTCTTAGGAATAGTACGAAAAATAACATTTAATTTGTCTTACCTTCTAAATCAGGATGTTCTTTATGAGATAAGGAGTAATGTCGTTGTATATTAAATTTCTCATGAAATAATCGTTTTCTAAGGCGTACACACTGCTTTGATAATGCCATTATGCCAACACTGATATTGCTTATTGAAACTGATATAGAATCTGCCCACGCCTAGGAGCTGCGTGAGGGAGTAGCGGGGACTTCGAAGATGATGTCACTCAGAGCGATAAGCTCTGTGAAGGTCAGTGAGGCATTATTCCTCAAGTGAGGCACGATGCCCATCTCTGCCATACAGGAAATAACAAATGCAGGAGAGCGCATGGTTTTTAAACTGACGTTATAACGATAATATTATATATCTACTTCGTTCCAATAGATGACGCAATAGTAAGCACATTCCTTTTACGGTTGATCTCCTGGTTGGAGAACAGTATAGTGCTCTGAAAATGACGTCATCCTAACATGTTACTACTTATCTCATTCTGTCACTCAATATTATGCTAAAGAACATGTAGCATTTTAAAGGGGGTAAAGTCGTAAAGATAGCTGTGAAGATATAGCTGTTTGAGTGTTATGTGTAGCATTATAAAGGACTGACAAATGACTACGTACAAAGAAATAGTACGTGTTGCTCCTCTGAGATCATCGGAGGGCATTAATGTTCATAATGGGTGTAGATAAAAGTTGTTTGTAGTTACCTTGCCTATAAGAGTAGGCATGTTCTTCCAGCATGACGGAGCCCCTTTACATTTTAGCCGTTAAGTGACACATAATCTAAATCTTACATTCCCTTAACGACGGTGGTCGCGTGCATTGGTCGCCAGAGTCCCCAGAGCTTACTCCTCTCGATTTTTGTCTGTGGGGGTGCTTGGAAGGCGAAGTGTATAAATGCAAAGGACGAATTGGTTGCTGGAATTTCGAATAGTGCTGCCTTCATAAATCAACGACAAGATGACGCTTGCTGTGTCCGGAGAGATCAAGTGCATTTAACTGTTGAAATGTATTGATACCATGTAAATAGGCAATCATCATCATCATCATCATCATCCCTCCAAGTATTAGGCCATGTGGCCCGTTACGATCTCAAAGAAGAATTGTCCCTCCGGCGTTTCTTGGGATGTCACAGTGATCTCTATCCTTGAAGGAGATAACGAAGTGTAGATCTTTGGATTCTGTGCGATGACATCCGTTGTAGATTGCTCATCCAGTTGGTCTGTAATTTTGTAGCCTATACAGAGGAAAATTGGCTTTAGTAAATAGGCAATAAATGTAGTAATTAAGTCATTTGTCTTTCTTTCTTGCCATTAGCAACGCTTGTTATGCGTAACATTCAAACAGCCATTGAAAAGACACGTGTTTATACTATTTATTTTAGTTAGAATAGTCATATTACCACTCCATGGTATCACACTGTAGATCAGTGAACATCTATAAATTTATTTCTTCGCTATCACAATGCCTTCTTTTGTCGTTTGCTTGATGGAGTGGTATGAAACCGTACAGAGTAGGCCTACAGATAGACTCGTCATGGGCTTAGAGTAAAGAAATACAGTATTAAAGATGGAATTCAGTAATTAAAATATCTCCTAAATTATAATAGTACATTTTGCAACGAGCCTATAATGATAGTAATTAGCGAGTTTCATAATTTTCATACGAGCTTCTTAATTACCATTATAGGCGAGTTTCATACGACTTTTATGCTCGACCATATTTCTAACTTGAAATTTATTCAGATGTATACATTTTATTTGTATCTGACAAGATTGGAAGTGACCTTGTTCTAGGTCGTGAATTGTGAGATGTGCGCAGACGCGAAAGTATTGATTTTTTCCGAGGAACAATAATGTCATTGACCTTGATGTAATCCCGTTAAACTTGATATAACCTTGATTATTCAATTCGACATTGAAAATCGAAATGACAAATTGAATTTATTTGAATATTATTTACAATTAACGCTAATTATTATAGTAACAGAACATAACCTTCTGCGACAGTATTGGATTTCCAGCGTCCGTGACTTTTCGCTAATTCTCTTTCGATTGCATATCCGAGAATAATCGATACTTGCGGTTTTATAACAGTACAAAGCTGACTTGTCATTGGCTGAACAGCTGTAAGCTGAGTTGTCATTGGCTGAAAACACCTGTAATTTAATGAGTAGGTGTACTTTAATGACATGCATTAAAGGACTGCTACCAGGTGTATAATTACTACATTTCGGCGTGGTCGAGCATAAAGAACTTTTACAATGGCATATTTTTAAAGTTTTTTAGAAGTCTTGATATTGTTCGTTATTAAAAATGAGAAATAATAATAATAATCCGTGGCGCTACAGCCCGTGAAGAGCCTAGACCGACCAGCCGGCTGCTGGCCTCAAGCCCACATGCCGAAGCAGAGGTGGACGATCATCCAACCAGAATGGAGGTATCGTGTGGTTAGCACGATGATCCCCCCAGCCGTTATAGCTGGTATTCGCAACCGGATTTCGCTACCTATCGTAGCTTCCCAAGTGCATCACGATGCTGGGTGGGCATCGGTCACATACCCTGGCCGAAATTTCATGAGAAAATTTCTTCCCCCATGAGGAATTAAAAATGAGAAATTGATGATTAATTGGTAGCATACACAACACCAAACAAGTACTGGCCAAAACAGCTCAAAAGATGAAAAAAAAGAACAGGAGGAGAGAAAGGAGGATCAGCAAGATGAGGATAAGAATAGGGCTGGGGACGGAGCGGTTCGGTTCGGAGCAGTTACTGTGACGTCATTACTCGGTTGATCCGAGTACAGTACCGAGAACAAATTTGTGGCGGCAGATTTAAAATTTAGATAGTTTGAGTCGATTTTGGAACGTACTTTGAAAGTGGAACTAAGCGTGTTTTAAAAGCGTCGTAGTAAAGAGCTTTCGCTTTGCCAATTGACGAGAAAAAATGCATCTCTTCATTGCAAAATGGCGGTTGCAAATTTAATTTGCGTGATTACAACTATTTGCGGAGTTATTTTGTATGAAAGGCCTATTTAACTTTCAGTGTTGTTATATATGACAGACGAAATAAAATTGATAAAATAATTTATAATACTAACAGCTAATAAATTAACATGTGAGGTAAACGTTAAACGCTGCAGCTGAGTAAAAAAGAAGATAAAAAGAAACGTGCTCCATGAAGCGCTGCCTGAAACACTTAAAAATAACACAGAATTATTTACTATTACGGAAAGTGGATAAAATAATCAATAAAACGTGAAATCTTAAACTGAAGAACATAATGCTATTTATTTTATAAAATTACTAGCCTTCAATACAACCATGTCCTCTTTGGTGAAAAGTAATATTATTTATAAGTTAAAGTAATTGGGTAACATAATTCGTAGAAATAAATACAAATAAAATTATGACTGATGAGGTAACACAAATCCAATAAACACAAGAAAAATATAATGCACTTCCTTTTTTAACACTTTTTAATATTAATCAAACACTCTAATATGATGATAATAATAATAGTAATACTAATAATAACAATACTTGGTTTTTAAGGAACCCGGAGGTTCATGTTATTATTATGTACAGTAATATGTTCAGACTGTCAGTGTTCATTAGTCCCACTTGACAGGTCATATAATAGGATGAACTCCTCTTCAATACTAGAGGCCTTTCAGCCCTCCTTGGGGACAAGGAAATAATTTGTCCTGCAGCAGAAAATATTTAAATACAACAATACTACGTTGTTGTCTGCTGGAATTAAGTAAAACACGTGAACCCTGTTTGAACTGACCGGTAACGGCTACGGTTAACCGAGTAACTTCGGTGCTCCGCTGCCAAGCACATAAACCGATAGAACCGAGTAACTCAACAGTTCTACTCGCTCCGTCCCCAGCTCTAGATAAGAGGAATGGAAAAGGGGAAAATGGAGAAGGAGTGTATAAGAAGTAAAAGAAGAGTAATGTTAGTTGTAGTGGTAGTGTAATAAGAGGAGGAAAGCTAAAAATTTAAAGAAATGACTAGTGGCTTGTGCAGCAAATGCTGCTGCAAACTAAGTTCGTTAGACGTTCAAATAAACATTTTTCAGATTTATTTTCAATGAAGAATACTTGTCTTTTTGATAGTTATTTGCTTCCATAATAATGAAACATATTCCCTCTGAATGAATTTTTTTAGGCCAAATACTTTTTCTTGCACCTATCCAACTTCAGTTTTTGAGTTTCAACGCGAAAACGCAAGTATCAATGTCAGGACGATAGCAGTAGCTATTTCAGGTCATTGTGGATTGTAGGCAAAAGTTAAAAAAAATGTCAGGTTTGCTAAGCTTTCGAACAATAACATTTTCGTATAGCTGCTGCATGTAGAACTTGAAATGTAGAGCGTAAAATCATTTTATCCTACTAAGAGATCCTGCTGAAATTATCTGGAGACTACAAAATTTTCTAGGCCTCTTATTTTATCAGTAAGTAATACCTTTTGATCTTTCCTTAGGAACTGTAATTTTTGTGCTCTCTCGAGACAATACTGAAGACAATGACACATATCAATATCTACACTACACCGCCATTAAGTATATGAAAATGACCCAACCCCACTGGGTTAATAAGTATAAACATATTTGATTTTTAATAACAATATTATTATCTTACTTAAGTTTTGTAGTTATATATAGCAGCCACTCAGTAATAGAAATGAAGATCTAAATTAAGATATTTTCTACATTTACTTACATAACCTCAAAACGTTTCACTTTCATGTCATGAATATAACATCAATATTATGTACAATTAATGAAAAAATAGAGGCATCATGATATTAACTATAATAATATTTAATTTCTGATGGTAATAATGTCATCAAACCACCTCAAGTTTCGTAGATTTGAATATCCAATACACAGCTGTACTCAGAAAATTATACACTGCAGAAACAGTTTTTAATAACAAATTGAATTGAGCTCTAAATGTGTCTGCAATCCTGCAGGTCATGGCCTTCGTGTAATAGCCTATTGTTTATTGTAGTGTGTGTTTTGTTCTGAAATTCAATCAAGTCGGCCGTGATTGAATAAAATAATTCTCAAAACTGACAACAGATGGATTTTGGAAAATAGGAAAATTATGTAGGAAAATTGACATTTCACTGAAAACTACAATTTTTCCGAAAAAACGTTGAATGCCAGGCATGAAAATGAGGGGTCACTCATTAAAATCCGTTCAGCCGTTTTCCCGTAATTTCCATTACCAGTTCAAATTATATATATAGATTAGTAAAAGAGGAGTAGGGAAGGAAAAAATATAGGAAGTAACAGCAAAAAAGTTGAAGATTAAGTTAAAAATGCATTCAAGTTTTCCTTTCCTGTGCTACTGAATAATGTTGGACGCGTTATTCACCACTAGTTTGTTGATTGCTATTTGCGTTGTTGTAATAATTCACGGGAACACACAGTTTAATTAGTGGTTCAGGGCCGTGTCTTTTGCTGTTAAGGCAGTACTCTGAGAGCTGTGACAAACACAAGCGTGTCATTGATTTGCAGGACTTTAGTAACAGGAGCTGAGGTTGAATCTATTAGACGAGTTTGCTAATGGAGTTCAGCAACAGTACCGGATTCACTGAAGCACCGATACGCATTTGCGATAGAAGCAAAACTCTCTATGTCTAGATCGTCGTAATTTCTTACTGAAAGATAGCATAAGAAGAAATTTGAAATTCACAAAACAGCCAATAAGTGAATAAATAACTTAACGAAATTGATGGATGGATAAATGGACAGTGATAAATAAATAAATGCATGAATAAATAAATAAATTAATGAATCATTGAATAAATACTGGTGAATAAATAAAAACATTCTAAATAATAGTGAATACATTAACAAATACTCTTAAATAAATGAATAAGTACTGATTAGTAAATAAATACTGGTGAATAAATGAATAAATAATAGTGAATAAATTAAGAAATACTGTTAAATTAATGAGTAAATACTGGTAAATAAATGGATAAATACTGGTAAATAAATGGATAAATACTGGTAAATAAATGAATAAGTACTGGTAGATAAATGAAGAAATGCTGGTAAATAAATGAGTAAATACTGGCAAATAAGTGAATAAATGTTGATGAATAAATGAATAAATACTGATGAATAAATAAATAAATGAATAAACACTGATAAATAAATGTATAAATACTGGTAAGTAAATGAATAAATACTGGTGAATAAATAAATAAATACTGGTAAATAAATGAATAAATACTGGTGAATAAATGAATATAAATACTGGTGAATAAATGAATATATACTGGTGAATAAATGAATATATACTGGTGAATAAATGAATATATACTGGCGAATAAATGAATATATACTGGCGAATAAATGAATAAATACTGGTAAATAAATGAATAAAGACTAGTAAATAAATACATAAATATTGGTAAGTAAATGAATAAATACTGGTGAATAAATGAATATATACTGGTGAATAAATGAATAAATACTGGTAAATAAATGAATAAATACTGGTAAATAAATGCATAAATACTGGTAAGTAAATGAATAAATACTGGTGAATATATGAATATATACTGGTGAATAAATGAATATATACTGGTTAATAAATTAATATATACTGGCGAATAAATGAATAAATACTGATAAATAAATGAATAAAGACTAGTAAATAAATACATAAATACTGGTAAGTAAATGAATAAATACTCGTAAATAAATGAATAAATACTGGTGAATAAATGAATATATACTGGTGAATAAATGAATAAATACTGCTAAATAAATGAATAAATACTAGTGAATAAATAAATAAATACCGGTAAATAAATGAATAAACACTTATAAATAAATGTATAAATACTGGCAAGTAAATGAATAAATACTGATGAATAAATGAATATATACTGGTGAATAAATGAATATATACTGCTGAATAAATGAATAAATACTGGTGAATAAATGAATAAATACTGGTGAATAAATGAATAAATACTGGTGAATAAATGAATGAATACTGGTGAATATATGAATAAATACTGGTAAATAAATGAATAAATACTGGCGAATAAATGAATATATACTGGTGAATAAATGAATAAATACTGGTGAATAAATGAATAAATACTGGTGAATAAATGAATAAATACTGGTGAATAAATGAATAAATACTGGTGAATAAATGAATAAATACTGGTAAATAAATGCATAAATACTGGTAAGTAAATAAATGCATAAATACTGGTGAATAAATTAATAAATACTGGTGAATGAATGAATAAATACTGGTGAATAAATGTATAAATACTGGTAAGTAAATGAATAAATACTGGTGAATAAATGAATAAATACTGGTGAATAAATGAATAAATACTGGTGAATATATTAATAAATACTGGTAAATATATTAATAAATACTGGTAAATAAATGAATAAATACTGGTAAATAAATCATTCAATACTGGTGAATAAAATGAACGAAGGTTGGGTCACTGGCTGAGAAGAAACTGCCTACTGAAGGATGCACTGGAAGGAATGGTGAACGGGAGAAGAGTTCGGGGCAGAAGTGGATATCAAATGATAGACAACATTAAGATTTGTGGATTATATGCGGAGACTAAGACGAAAGGAGAAAATAGGCAAGACTGAAGAATGCTGGGTTTCCAGTGAAAGACCTGCCCTTGGACATAACACTGTGAGTGAATTAATGAATGAAAATAATCAAATACTGGTAAATAAATGATTAATTATTGGAAAATTAATAAATAAATACTGGTAAATAAATTAATAATAAATGTATCACTGAGCGAATGAGCGAATGGATGAATGAATGGATCATTGAGTCAATTAGCGAATTGACGAATTAATGAATCATTGAGTGAATGTACGAATGAATGACTCATTGAGTGAATAAGCTAATGGAGGAATGAATGAAATGGTAATGGATAAGTATACGGAAGGATTTTAACCTGTGAACGTGGACACTCAGTGGAAGTGCATGGTTGTGAATTAGGCACATCTGTAGAGAGAGTGAAAGCAATTCGATTATGCAGAATTAAAACAGCAGTGTGAACTGGTGCACAGTAAGTGCCACCCACCGAGGAAGACCAAAAATACATTCAGAATTCACGTTTATGTCGCGATGTGCGATCATGAGATATTTTAATCACTACCTACCTAAATCTGTGAGTAACATTTACAATTTGCAACTCTGAACGAAGTTTCTTTGTTTAGAGGACTATTATCAACATATTAAACATATTTATTCTTCTGATTGAAGCTTACATGACATATGCATGTATAAATCTTGCTATTTTTTGCCAATTACAGTACAGTTCACAATGACATGACCAAGAAATCGAACAGTATCGGAAACGCAATTCAGATGATTTTCTGGTTATTGTACCTACCGTACCGTATCGTTCAACACTATGTTTACCCTTTTATGCAGACGTCTCTAAAAACTTACTCGCGAGTAAGCCCCTGAACGGAACCGAAGCCAGTACGTAATGAGCGCGCTCCGCTTCACCCATCCCCACCTGTACTGTACTCAATGTTTATGCGTAAACGAAGAGCAGTGGCGGACTGCCATTATCATTATGTTAGTCGGAGTGTTCCACCGTTTCACATTGTCTTCTAATCATGGACGTAGTACATTCAAGGATGAATAGGAAGTGAAATTTTTTGTGTTAGTGGGGAGAATGTGAATTGCTTAATTTGTTCGAAAATTCTTAAGGGTGTGTTAAAATTCAACATGCGACGACAATACTCGATTCTTCACAAAGTATATCATACAATTACAGGCATGTTGGACATGTGAAAATAATTTATTTTGAGGCTATCTGTATGATTGTTGGTTATACATAATAATCAGTATATTACAATACGTTTACACTCAGTTCCGCATGACAAACATATAGTGTTTCGTTTAATTTTAGGTGAAATGCGTAGGCCTACAAATATTTTGATAAATATAAAACAAGAAAATACAAACATAAATCACACACATGTCCCCAGTCTTAAACAAAAAAGCTTCTTGCTAGCTATGTTCTAGCTTGGAATATTGGAAAATCAATGAAGCCCTTTACAGAAACATCATTTGTAAAATCGTGCATACAGGACGTTACTAAAATGCTGTTTCCAGAACAAAGTCGAAGTTTAAGAAAATTAAATTGTTTCCAATTACAGTTCAGAGAAGGAATTTCAAGATTGCAAATGTAATTGAATCTGAAGTCGAAACCACAATTAACCAGTTTGTAGCTTGCTCACTTGCATTGGACGAAAGCACAGATAGAAATGACAAAGCTCACCTAGCCATTTTCATCCGAGGAGTTAATGAACATTTTACTGTGTCTGAATGTCTTCTCGATGTAATTACAAAATACAACTGGAGAAGATCTTTTCCAGGCACTGAAAGGCACCATAGAACAGAAGAGGTTGAATTTGCAATGGCTTGTGTCAATAACAACAGACGGGGCTCCAGCATCATATATGTCAAAATAGTATATAAACGTATGATATTTCTTATCCTTTTGATGTTATTATTTGTAAACATAATCAGACCGTTGCCGCGATCCCCCTCTGATCGCTCCCATCTGTTGAGGTACGAGTCTCTTCCCCTTCTCTAGCCTTCAGCACACTGTGTTCGGCGGGCAGCATCGAGAGCACGAATGACGATACGCTTTTGGAGACCTCTAGCAGAAGAGTTGCGTATTTGTGTCAGCGGACTTTCATGGTTCAGGTAAAATTAGTCTCTCTTATAGCCTACCTGCTAATTAGAAATTTTGCCACTGGAGCACATTTACTATACTTGAAGATAATAAGTTAAATCTTTGATTCGGAGATAAAACTATTAAAACACTCAGTGGCGAGGCTCTTAAGAGGCTTTTGAGGCATAGCCTACCTAAAAATTAGAGTTATTACACCTAGTAACAGTAGACCTTTAAGTTAGTAATAACGATGTATCGTATTAAGTTCACTGTTGGCAATCATTCCAGGATGTCGAGTTCAGTGCGACAGACTTCTGGCAGAAGTATCTAAAGGCATGGCTAAAGTTTGAGGGGGATCGGGGAGGGGTATCGATTCGCTACATCTTGGTATGAAACGCGGCTAGCCTCAACTTTATAATAATACTTTGCGCTATATTGGTATTTTGTGAATGCGCTGCGTTGTTGAGCGTTAGTTTCATCAAAAGTGCATGCGTGTATGTGGTGTGTGTTACATATTAATTTTGTGTAAAATGGCTCATTGTGTTCGTTATTTGTAGAATTAAAAGAGAAACCATTTTCAAGTTGGACGTATGAAACAAAATATGCTTACAAAGACAGGAGATCGACACCACATCTTTATATATTAAAATAGCGGATGGAAGAAGACGAAATAGAAATGTTCAATTTTCATGGTATAGGCCTAAGAAATATCCTTGAGACAAGGAGACAAATAAGTTATATTGTTATACCTGTATTGTGTTTTGGGGTGAAAATGAGTGTTCATTATCTTCTTGTGGCGTCTGTGTCACAAAAAATGTTGATAGAAAAGCCGATAAACATCTGCTCTATGAAAAGATACCCTATATGATAAGTAGATTTTTTCAGTCTAACCAGTATTTACACCTTAGCTTCGCTACTGGAAATACTTAAGAGTTACTTGTCACATCATCATCATAATCGTAATCATCATCATCATAATCATCATCATCATGATCCAATCCGGCTTAGATGCTCCAAGACCTGTTCCGTGAAAACTCTTGAAAATGTTCCTGGACTTTCCATCGATGTCATGGGCTTCCAAAGTCTCTCTCGACCATGGGTTTATATTGTAGAGCTAATTTTGGGATGCGGTGTGAGTCCATTCTTTGTACGTGTTGAAAGAATATTTTCTGATAACATTTGACATAATCAGTTGTAGTGTCTAGTTTTAATTTTTTGCGGACATCTACCTTTTTTGATGATCCAATCTCATGAGGCCTAGTAAGAAGGAAAATTACTTTCGTAATAATTGTAGTGCAGAAATGTTCATTGTTTTTGTTACTATAATTCATATTGGTTACATATTTGTCAGCATAGGTTTCGGGGGGGGAGGGCTATTTACGTTAGGGGGATCCTACAGCTTCCAGTGACGTTATGGCTATTGGTAAAAAAGAAAAATGGGCAGATATGAAAGAAAGATTCTCTTCTAACCCAGTGCCTGACAGAATATTTTGCACTGTTTCTATTGATGTAGCATCATTCGAGTCCAATGAATTAACAACCTCTTTGACTATTAATATGTGCCGAGCATAATACAAAGCGCCAGATGAAACAAAAATAAAAACCATAAAACTCATTAAAATATGCCATATATGCACTAATATATTGAAATATGATGCATTTATCAAAATCACGAAAATATGCAGTTATATGCACCATAAAATCATGTTCAAATAACTGAAAATTCCATAATTCGTGCACATAATGTATAAGCATACATTTTTAACCCCTAAGAAAAAACATGCAAATGCATGAGCTTTCGGGCCGTACCGATTAGTTACATATGGCAGTAATCAGACTTCAGATGTATACAAACAATTGTTCTTCCTCTGACACATATCGTCAAGTGAGATGCACTGACATAATAGATGTAATGGTATACGAATTTGAAGGCTGGAGAGGAATGCGATGTGGCTGATGGTAGAGCCGGCTTAGCCGGGTTGCACAATCGTAAAGCAACTAATAACATTACGGGTGCAGAAGAGGACTGTTGGATCTGAAATGGTTACGGATGCTCCATGTTCCACTCGATAAGCACTTTTGTACCTCTGAGAAATTGGACATTGGGTACATAAATCCCGGAGGAATTGGGGGAAGCTGAATAGGTTGAAGGAAAGATCGAAGACGAAGAAGAGATAAAAGATGAAGGGAAATAAGAGAGTAAGTAGAGGTATGGGGAGATGATGAATGGTGTTAGGAAGAAGATAAAGATGGAGGAAAACTAAAGGAAGAAAATAATAAATAGGATGAGATTCTGAAGTTGGAAAGGGGTTGGTAATTGAAATAAAGATAGTAATTATGGGCTGTGTTTTGGCTATTTATGAATTTTGTAAAAAAAAAAAACGTACGAAACTATTTCTGTTCATTAGTTCGGAAATATAACTCCTATTGTTTCACAGTTTAATAATAAACCGTGTATAGTAACGTTACTAATAAACCATGCATAAGCAATGGATGTATAAACAGGTTGTAACTATACAATGGCAATTGCTTTGCAGCAGTTATATACACGAAACCCCTTGTTTAAGAGTTTCATGTAGAGAAAAAAAATGGCCGCCTCTCTAACAGCTGTTCGTATCGACTGTCATTTTATGATGATGGCTGCCTTGTAACCATAGAAGAACAAACCAAAGAGCACAGAATAAATTAGAATAATATTGTTGTAGCTTGTACTCTTTGACCAAATATAGCATGGTAATCGATTAGAGCCAGTTGTATTAGCGATACTTAACACGCCACACTAGAGCGCTCTACCGGATGCAATAGAGAACCTCAGATATTCTATTACCTTTTGTAACGAAGTAATGACGAAACTATGACGTAGTTGTGTAATAGTTATACTGTTATACACGACGCATGTAGTGATTATTAGTAAGGAATTTACACACGACGTATAAACGAGCTACTTATGGCATAAGTATAAGACAGTTAAACGTGTGTATATAGAGTTTTTATTAGTAAGACGGTTAAGGATTAGTTTAGATCTAGTAGTAGAGCTGTGTAGATTCGGTCCCTTTGAATTTAAAGTGCTATGGAGAATATTTACTAATTGATCGTTCGTTGTTGAAAGGAGCTACTGTAAGTCCACATTTTTGTCAATTTCACTTTTTTTTTATTGATTTGTAATGTAGAAAGTACGCTGCATCTGTTGATGTTGGAACGAACTTGTTACTCATATTCCTTGTGCTTTATTTAAGGTGGTCAATCTTGTCATTCGGTGTTGAAATAATAATAAATAATCCTGTAGATAGTGCTTTTCAACACGGAACTACGAAGGTTCCAGGTTGGCGGCCCTGTGCTAACAGTGTATTCTGCCTCCAATATTTCGCGGGTTTTAGGAGTGCAGAGACTGATTGTTGATTACTAGTTTTTTGTCGCATTAAATGTTCAGATTTGATTATTCTGTACTTGATAACAGTATCAGATAATGGAAGAAGGAATACACGAGAAATTGTAATCTTATTAGCCTTTTACAGAAAGTCTATCCCGAAGGACGAGTTCCAATGAAAACAAGAAAACTAGGAGATGTGAGGAAAGTTTATCGTAATGTTACTACATCAGGATACAGCAAAGATTTCTATGATAAAATATTGCAATGGCCAACGGAACGAAAAGAAAACCTACTTTATTGAGAACAGTAATTATTTGTCTTGTTGTTCTGTATTTACACAAGAATAATAATATATTAGTTAATTCAATCAAATAATATGGATATTTTTAAAACGTTCTTTTGTTTTCTGAGTTATTCTCATTACAAAGGTGTATGACTACTGTAAACATTCTTTGTATTTCGTGAAAATAATATATGTTGTACTGCACCATGCAAGTAACATGTTTCATAGTTGATTTTTTTCTTAAGACTTGCATCACAGGTGATTTAATGAATTCCTATTTGTTTTATAGGCCAAAATGTGTTTACATTTTTATAAATAGAGCATTTCCATGTTGAAAGGAACTAAGTCCAATGACGTGTTTCCTGGATTAGAAAAAGATTCTAATGACTGTGCGAATATTTTCAAGAGTCTGAACTAATTCTGTATGCCTATATTTTATGTGCACAATATATTTTGGTTTAATCTTCGATAGATTATTCACAAAACAGTTTTTTTCGATTATCTCAAAACTTTAAAAAGTGGACTTGGTTCCTTTCGACAATAATCGATTCAATTACAAGCCACTAACTAGGAAGCCGACGTGAACCGTCCGCGTACATCAGTGTGACACACCTCAGACCTCCCCTATCTTAATTTACTGCAGACTGTGTCCTGACGGCGAGTTAATGCATTAAACTGATGGTGATGTTACGCACTTGTCTCTTTGTGACAGCACAGGTCTGCGTGCCTTCACGTCCGCCCTTACGACTATCTATCTTCAAGAAGAGATTAACATTATCTAGGGAAGCACTATTTGCAGCTGTTATTTTACATTGGTGTAATGGTAGTATAAGTTAGAATTTATAAAACAGTTATATTATCGGTTGTTCTTTATGATTGTGAAACTTGGACTCTCACTCTGAGAGAGGAACATAGGTTAAGGGTGTTTGAAAATAAGGTGCTTAGGAAAATATTTGGGGCTAAGAGGGATGAAGTTACAGGAGAATGGAGAAAGTTACACAACACAGAACTGCACGCATTGTTTTCTTCACCTGACATAATTAGAAACATTAAATCCAGATGTTTGAGATGGGCAGGGCATGTAGGACGTATGGGCGAATCCAGAAATGCTTACAGAGTGTTAGTTGGGAGACCAGAGGGAAAAAGACCTTTGGGGAGGCCGAGATGTAGATGGGAAGATAATATTAAAATGGATTTGAGGGAGGTGGGATATGATGATAGAGACTGGATTGATCTTGCTCAGGATAGGGACCAATGGCGGAATTATGTGAGGGCGGCAATGAACCTCCGGGTTCCTTAAAAGTAAGTAAGTAAGTGATGTGTGAAATATCTTTAGTTTGATATGTATATGTGAATGAAATTGCTTTATTACCTTCATCCGCCATAATAACGAGTGATCAATGCTTCTATCTTTACTTTGATATATACTGAGTGGAGGCAAAATGGCCTTGGAGATTTTGAGAGCGAATAGCTCTGTTGTATGTAAGAATAAACTATAATACGAGTGTATTGGTGGAAAGTTAATTTTTTTTTCAGAAAGAAAAATGTTTTGTGCGAGATCGTGCGTATTTGCTAGTTTTCCGCACAGAACCAATACGCGGTAAGTGTGAAATACCACATTCAGTATTCCCAACGTAACACACATAACAATTTCCCTCTTCTTACCGCTTAAGCGCGACATTCATTTTACTGCTTTAGACTTTTAACATATTATTTTTAGAGACGTTTAACATAGTAATAATTATAAATTGGAAACTTACCACTGCAATTTCACCTAAATTGCACTGTTAATTATTGTTTTTAAATATTTGCAAAAATTAAGTAAAGTCTACTACTCCACGAAAGCTATTGTATTCCTGATACAAGTAACATTAAGGAAGCCGTGAAAAAATCAACAAGACTCCAGATGCCGATGTTATTACTGCAATATGTTATATAAATAATGTTGTTAAAATATTAAAATGAAAAATAAATCATTACATAACCTTACCGTTTGTTTTAAGTTCGCATTTATAGACTGGGGGAAAAAAAAAAGACAGACGTATATCACGGCCTGCTGGAGTATAGATATTTTTGTTTTTCTAAAGTTGCCGTCATTAAACAGAAACCAAGATGGAGATTTCATTGCAACTAATTAGAAATTCGTCTTTCAGGTATGTAATAAACGATCTTCGCACAAAATAATGTACGATACACGAGCGGTATGTTTGTTTTAATGTTCTCGGAAATTAAAAAAGCTCAACTAAGTTTCGCTTTTTCAATCTTTTCCTCGAACATGAAAACGTCAACATACCGCTCTTGTAACGTATATTACTATTTTCTCAGTAACTATTGCGATTAGGATCGTGATTTTTGTCCTTATCGATACAGAAACTAATAAATAATAATTTATCTCTCTGGCATATTTAAACAGTGTGGGTGGTTTTTATGTAAATTTAATTTTAAAAACCTCTAATTTGAAGTCACTGCACATGCGAGTTGGTTGCCATACAGCGCTAGAGAACAGCTCATCCAGAGAGACACTCAGAGTTCGTTGACCTCTTACATCTGTATCACAAGAAGAGTGTGTTAGCGGCGATGTTGCCGGACTGCTGAAACTTCAAACTTAATTTTCTAATTAACCGTGCATTTAATCACGAAACGTAATACAGGTTTTCTATTCATTTGAGTGTCCCCTATAGGTCCTTTCGATCTCCAAGGTTATTTCAATTCCACCCTGTGTGTGTATGAATGCCGATAACTTATGTTTGAATCGTTCCATACTAGACCTTTCTTTGGTTCACTCATGTATTTACCGTATGACGAGTGATACTATTATGTTTTTCACGTGACTTAGTTCATGCGTCCATCATCTTTGTGGCTATAATATTTTGTATGGGCACATGTAATATTTAACTTACCATAACTAATAGCGACTGACTCTCAATATTAGAACTTGGCAACATTGCTTAAATGCAAATGGCTTATGTGTGTGTTATTCTGGGCGGTTAAAAAGCCGTGACATCCATGAACTAAGTCGCATGAAAAGAGGTTATAATCGTGGGGTAGTGAAAACCTGGCTTGACGTGGTGCTATTGCATCTATCGAAATTCGCAACGAAAAGTGGAAATATTTGTGCATATAATAATTTCTCCAAAAGATAGGTGTTTGGGAACATACTGCACAGTTCACTTTCACTGCAACGTGTTCATAATGCGTGTGTTCGTTTCATTTGTAATGTCCGCTACTACGATCACATTTCGCCTTCTTTCGATAAATTATTGTGGCTCGGGTTAAATGAGAGGAGAAAGTTACATTCCCTTTCTCTCTTATACCGAATTTTGCACACCTCTACTCCCTCTTACTTATCTGTCCGATTCTACAGTCTTTCTCGGTATCATAACTTAAATACTCGGTCACAATATGATAACACGCTAGAAATACCACTGCACACATCATCTCTTTATTCCTCATCTTTCACTGTTGCTACTTCTCGTCACTGGAATTCTCTGCCGCCTGAAGTCAAAGGCTGCCGAACTTTAATTTCTTTTAAATGTAGATTAGAAAAATATCTTACGATGTGTTGCCAGACCTAACGCGTTGCAAATATTTAATGCAATGTGTTCCACTGTATTTATTATTTGTGTTTCTTATTTTTATTGTGTAATCATGTAAATCGTATTTATTTATCACTTAACACCAATATGTATCCCACTGTGTTGCTTTTTTATTATTTTTTATTGTGTACATTTTATTCAATTATCGGTTTCTAGTTTAATTATATGAATCTAACTTAATTGTAATCTAATACTAATATGTATACTAATGTTTATTTTTGTTTTTACTGTGTATATTTTTTTATTGAATTATCGGCTTCTGTTTTTATGTGATCGTATTGATTCTAACAACATTAATATGTATTCCACTATGTTTATTTTTATTTTATGATGTAAATTTTATGTAACTACCTCTTTTGATCTCATTATGTACCTAAATTATATCAGTATGTAATTACTTAATTCCGATCCAGTTGTACGTTCAACTATGTAAGCAAGTTTTAATCCTGATTGAGTGTAAGAGAAGGCCTTACAGCCTTAACTCTGCCAGGTTAGATAAAGCCATTATTATTATTATTATTATTATTATTATTATTATTATTAAATTCCTTGTACATCATTATAGTCATACCTACTGAATGTAAACAATATCCGTCCAGTAGTTTAAAGATAGGCTATCGCTGTACACGAACACAGAGACAGCTTGCCCGAAACCTCTTTTTCGGCATTAAGAATACTGAAAATTTGTATTTTCACGAAAATCTCTAATTATATTTTTGCAGTATCATAATACTTTTTCGATTTATCATAATACTTTTTCCAATCGAAAAGTAGTAATGATAGAATAATAGTACATTATGCAAGGTGCCTATAATGGTAATAATTAAGATGCAAATATGTTTATGAAACGAGCGCAAGTGACCATATTGATTTTTTTCCGGCAATTGGTGAAATGAATTTGCGGGAATGTGCTTTGTGAAAGGCTGGAAGATGACGGTGAATTGATGTTAATTTGTGTGATATTTTTTTCGACTGAGTTTAATATTGTCTAATCTCGCCCTAGTTGTCTTTCGATTGTATATCCGAGAATAATCGATACTTGCGCTTTCATATTGCTACAATGGTATTTTCTGATTGGTGGAACACCTGAACTTTAAAGAATAGGTGTACTTTAATGAGGTCCATTAAAGGGTGCTGCCAGGTGTATAATTACTGCATTTCGGCATGGTCGAGCATAATAGTACATTATGCAACGAGCCTATAATGATAGTAATTAAGAAGCGAGTATGGATGTTTATGAAACGAGCGCAAGCGAGTTTCATAATCTTCATACGAACTTCTTAATTACCATTATAGGCGAGTTTCATACGACTTTTTATGCTCGACCATATTTCTAACTTGAAATTATTCAGATGTATACATTTTATTTGTATCTGACAAGATCAGAAGTGACCTTGTTCTAGGTCGTGAATTGTGAGATGTGCGCAGACGCAAAAGTATTGATTTTTTCCGAGGAACAATAATGTCATTGACCTTGATGTAATCCCGTTAAACTTGGTATAACCTTGATTATTGAATTCGACATTGAAAAACGAGATGTTAAATTGAATTTATTTGAATATTATTTACAATTAACGCTAATTATTATAGTAACAGAACATAACCTTCTGCGACAGTATTGGATTTCCAGCCTCCGTGACTTTTCGCTAATTCTCTTTTGATTGCATATCCGAGAATAATCGATACTTGCGGTTTTACAACGGTACAAAGCTGACTTGTCATTGGCTGAAAACACCTGTACTTTAATGAGTAGGGTTACTTTAATGACATGCATTAAAGGACTGCTACCAGGTGTATAATTACTACATTTCGGCATGGTCGAGCATAAAAGTAATTAACGTACAACACACTGCACAATGTTAAAGTTCTGTGTTAAAGTGTTGCTAGAAAGAAAGCACTTTGACACCATTGTCAGCGTTGTAATCAATCAAATATTTTGAAAACTTCTCGATGCTTTGTGTTCAGCTGTTCTTAAGGCACTCAACTTCGAAAGCACACACATTTATACAAAATAATCACCCCATAGACCGGGAGAAAGTGAAATAATCCACATTCTATCGCCTGATATCTTGAATTTAGTGCATTTTTTCCACAAAGCCTATTCAGGATGACATAATCTAATATTGTGGTCTGGAAATATGAAATTTGAAAATATGGAATTTGTACAACCCTAACATAATAGACAACATAATACGTAAGACAAAACATAATAATACAACACATACACAAGAACACAAAAAATACATCACACTAACATACGAAAACAAAACCACACACAAAATTGCAACCTCATTCAAGAAATTAAATTAGAACATCGCATACAGAACAAATAACACTCTACAAAAACATCTCAACACACAAATAACACAAACAAACAAATACAACCACACAGGCGTATACAAACTCAAATGTAACACATACAACAACTTCTACATAGGACAGACAGGCAGATCATTTCAAACACGTTACAAAGAACACATCACAGCCATAACAAAATTACAAAACACCTCCACATATGTAGAACACATCACAAATGCCAACCACACCTACAGAGACATCAACACAGACATGGAAATACTACACATGCAACCAAAAAGCCAGAAACTAAACACACAAGAACAAAATGAAATATACAGACACACAAAAACACAACCCAACGAAATTCTCAACACACAACTCAACTTCAAAACAGACACACTCTTTGACTCTACACTATACCACAGGAACACACCCTCACAGGAAACAGAACAAGTGGCGCCAAGACCAACAACGACCAGTTCTGAAGATGGCTCATAAATAGGTCGAAACATGTAAACGAGGTACATTGAAATTTAACACAGGAAAGTCTTACCATACATATTCTGGTCCACACCTGTGGAGTAACGATCAGCGCTTCTGGCCGTGAAACCGGGTTCGATTCCCGGTCGGGGCAAGTTACCTGGTTGAGGTTTTTTCCGGGGTTTTCCCTCATCCCAATATGAGCAAATGCTGGGTAACTTTCGGTGCTGGACCCCGGATTCATTTCACCGGCATTATCACCTTCATCTCATTCAGACGCTAAATAACCTGCGATGTTGATAAAGCGTCGTAAAACAACCTACTTAAAAATACATATTCCGAAGAAGGCCTGTCAATTAATTACCACAACTCTTTTGTGTGATATTTCCTGTATAAGAGAGCGTTTCCTGTAAAAGTGCACCGCAGGTCTTGGTCCGTGGCCACGACGCGTGCTGCGAGGAGAAGCTGTTCGTTCCGGCAGATATTTATTTTCATATTTAGCGAGCGAAAGTTTTATACGGGAGGCGAGCAGCGTTGTAAACACAAATCTGAAACCAAACGCGATCTCGTGCTGTAATGGACGCGCTCTGAATGCTGGAGAACTCTGCCCCAGATCTCAACTCGGCACCTGTGCTACTATTGTTTCCGATTTTTATAACGGCAGCCGGCATACAAGTCTGACGCCACACTTTGAGTTTATGTCGCCCTCAGCGCTGAGAGGAGCAGTTCTAAGCTTCTGGGTGTACAACTGCACTGCATATTAAAAAAATTCTTCTTTCTTGGACAATAAAATTTAATATCTCTCACGAAAGTGTATAGAATACATATAAGGTCCGAATATGCTTGTGTAACGTGTCAATGAAAATGATGTATTTCTCGAAATGCAGACATCCTGTCGTTGAGGCTGATTACACTGAACAACAAATTTGTACTTTTTGTCTTGTTCCGAAATAAAAATAGGCGAATATTACTAATGTGTGTCCTAAATCTGAATATAAAATCCAAATTGCCTCATTAAACTTAATAAAATCGTATCTTAACGACAGAATTCAAATAACGAAAATTGACAATTATTCAAGTGAACCTTTAATTATTAATATAGGTGTTCCCCAAGGCACAGTTCTAGGTCCTATTCTATTTTTAATATATATTAATGACTTATTAAAAATTGACTTACAACAATACAATGGTGTTCATTATTCTTATGCAGATGACACAGTTTTACTTTTTGGTAGAAAAACCTGGTATGATGCATATAATAATTCAAATAATGGACTTAAGTTAATAAAAAAATGGTTTGACATAAATTATTTTTCTATCAACGAAAATAAAACCATAATTATTCCATTCTCATTATCTGAAAAATGTAACAAACCTCCTACATCTACATTAAGTATTAAATTACATAATTCTGATTGTTGTCTTCTACAGTGTAAATGTCCGATTATTATTAAAGATTCCTCTGAAGTTAAGTATTTAGGCATATTTTCGATAATCATTTAAAATGGATCCAACACATTAATTACCTTTGTAATAAATTACGTAAAATAGTGTATTATTTTGTTTTATTGAGGAATTACTTGTCAATAAGTTTATTACGTACAATATATTTAACTTTATTTCAATCGGTAATTATGTGTGGAATTATAGGATGGGGTAGCTCATTTAAATCCAATTTTAATCCACTTTATTTATTACAGAAGAAAATAATTAAATTATGTCTTCATAAACCTATTGATTTTCCATCTCAAAATTTGTTTTTAGACTTTAATGTACTTAACGTAAGACAAATTTATTATATTGTATTAATAAAATTCATACATAAAAATCGAAATAATTTTGAATTGTATTCTCAAACAAAAGGTATGAATTCTTTAAGATTGTTTAAACCAAAATGCAACACTGTTACATTATTTAATCATAGTAGTAATTTAGGCCGAAGAATGTATTACAAATTTATATTTAAATATCCTAATCTTGTCAATTCTAATAGTTCTAGTATTAAATTAAAAAAGTTATGTTTAGATTTTATAAAAATTGAAAAATTGTAAATTTAAATTTATAAATTATAATTGCACAGTAGACATAAGACAAATTGTATTGTATAATTATTAATTTCAATTCAGGAATCCGCCCCTGAGCACGAATTCTACTCTTTCAGGGGCGAGCTAAAGTTTTTCTGTATATATTATATTTTATGTTACAATTATTAGCAAAATAATAAATAAATAATTAAATAAATAAATAAATGTATCATTTTTCGGGGAAAGTGAATTGAATATTTAATGGATTTTTATTTTTTTTAATTTTTCGCTGCTACTGATAAAGTTACAACAGACTAGGGTTTTAAAATGCTTCATAATACTTATAATAATAATAATAATAATAATAATAATAATAATAATAATAATAATAATAATAATAATAATAATCCGCGGCGCTATAGCCCGTGAAGGGCCTAAACCGACCAGCCGGCTGCTGGCCTCACGCCCACATGTCGAGGCAGAGGTGGACGATCATCCAACCAGAATGGAGGTATCGTGTGGTTAGCACGATGATCCCCCCCAGCCGTTATAGCTGGCATTCGCAACCGGATTTCGCTACCTATCGTAGCTCCCCAAATGCATCACGATGCTGGGTGGGCACCGGTCCCATACACTGGCCGAAATTTCTTGAGAAAATTTCTTCCCCCATGAGGTCTCGAACCAGCACGCATTCCGTAACGCGAGTCCTAGGCGGGATGCCTTAGACCGCGACGCCACGGCGTGGGACATACTTATTATAGATTTATTAAATTGTCCTTACGGAACAATATCAGCTGAATGCGCTCCTAGTATAATGGCAGTTGACATTGAATACACGTCAACATACATGCCTAACTTGGAGTCAGGCCACAAAGGGAAACATTGAAGGAGGAAGGTTCGATCTGGTGCTGTGGATTGAATTCGGCGTAGCTCAGTGGTCAGAGCGCTTGGTACGTAGAACCAAGGACCCGGGTTCGATCCCCGGCGCCAGAGAGAATTTTTCTCCTCAAATATTAATTTTTTATAATACTTGCAAAATGTGTACTGAATACAAAAAAATGTCACATTGTTTAAAATACAAAAAAAAAAAAACAACAGCAATAAAAATATTTCATGTGTATAATGAGAAAAATCTCGAAATTTGAACTTACCATTTAAAAGGATTTTCTGGGTGACTTAATTTATAACAAGACCGGGACTGGCTTCTACAAGGAACCAACAATAGTCTGCAAGCATGCTGGATGATTATCTTCTTTTATATCGCCTTTCCATTTCAGATATTAATGAAATCTTTCTCCATGCTCGTCGCTTACCGCTCCAAGATTAGGAGGAAATAATCCAAATGAGGATGTAAAAAGTGTATTTTGAGAGACATATTACACCCAGGGCTTAAGCTAGAAAATAAATAATTGTCGCAAAAATGCTCAAATGAAAAATTGTGTTTGCAAATTGCGAAAAGCTTGCGCAGTATTGTACACAGAAAAAAAAATGTAATTTGCTGCTTTGAGATTTATTACTTCCAAGGCATCTTACGTTCAGAATCGATTATTACTGCTGAATTTACATCACATTAAAATACGTCTATTTTTATGAGTACTTCAAATATTGAAAGCACTTGGGGAAATCAAATTCTTTATGAGTAGGCCCCTTGAGATTTATTGTTGGCATAGTGCTATAGGGCTATTCCATATGAAATCGATAAGTAAACAACCTCGCATTTTTTATACTCTAATTTTTTCCCTATTTATACAAGGTGCTGAGGAGAGTGCATTTTCAAAAATATACTATCGAAAGTTAAACGGTTTTCCTATTATTGAGCGACAAATTTAGCGTATTTTATAAAAACAGTCCTCTTTAAGCGCTCAGAACTCTGGAACCATTTACTGCAGAACATTGAACGAGAGCTCATTTTGAAGCTGACATTTGGTAGGTTATGATAAGACGTAATACTTATTTTTATTGTATACAGAGAGACAGATAATCTGATTTTACTTACTTTTAAGCTTTTTGCCCATTTGTAAAAATGTAAAAAATATTGAGAAAAAACTTTGCATTATTAAGAGGGATTCGGCATTGTTTGCTTAGTGGCTCGGCAATAAGTTTCGAGGGTATTAAATAAATTATATTCACATGCCTAGACTTGAACGGCGCAGTACCGCACGCACTGGCCGAGAGCTGAAGATAAGCGAGCGTTGGGCGTCATTTTACTCCTTTGTTTATGAAAACTTGTGATAAAGCTAGCCCAGCTTTGCGCTACTAGACGAAATATCACGTGTTTATGTCTCCTGGCCTTGCTTGCCTCGGCTAGCTCCCGCCTCACAGTCAGCTGGTTAGTTCACGCACGTAGTATTTATTTTCTTTATTTGATATTTTCAATACTTTCTTAACAACGGTGTACCAGTAAAAAATATGTGTACATTTGTACTTTCAATGCGGAATCTAACCATCTACTTTAAAAATATTTTTTCGTGGTCAAAGGCGTCTTAATGAAGAAAAATCTAAATTTCTCCATTTCCATAAAAAGTAAGAAAAACTGTTTACATGTCAATATAAACATTAATTTTTCAGCATCAAAATAAACCATGATTTTGATCATTGGGTGAAAGGGTTTCGGAGCCACAAGAGTTTAAAGTTGCTAATTTTATGAAAATAAGATAAATTTAAATATTTTTAATTTAAACACTATGAAGTTCTGATGCCTCAAACTTAGCACAAAGCATTGTATCACAGTTGTCAACGGACAAAAAAAAGTTTCATTGTATTTAAAAATTGCAAGGTCAATTTTCTCTATATTCCGGTCGATTTGAGATGGAATAGCCCTATAGGAGAAGAACTTAGAAAAGTTTCTTGGTTTGCGCATGTGCCAATCTTAAAGAGTGACACAATATACTATTCACCTCCTCCTTCCTGATTGTCAACCACTAGTAGCGCATACTGATAGTAGTGATGCATCAGATGACTTGTCAATCAGTAGCGACAATGGTTCAGATTAATGGAGGGAAACTTCAGACTCCGCCTCCAGCACAGCGGTAAGGTTTAGTAACCTTCTACAACGGAGTTTTCCCAGTTGTTAACCTGTAACTCTTTTTACTGAAATGTGGTTCCCAATTTCAGTTTTAACAATGAAGTAACTAAATCCTCTCTCACAATCTGCGGTATGCAATGAAATTGTTGCAGCAGTCTGTAGAACTGGAAATTGTTCACATAACTTGTTAACATACGTGTACATGAATTGTATTATCTCTTTGAAAACCATTTCTGAACATTTATTGCTAATTACTTTCTTGAATGTAGTTCATTCCACTAACATTTTATTTAAATCTATAAATTCTCCGGAACACGTTATAGTTTAAACACATCTCTGATTTTATTTTCTCCATAATCATTTTCCTTTCTGATATTTTCTCAAATTCAGTGTGGTTGTTTCATTTTTGCACATTTACATTGAAAATTTGTCGCATTTCTAGAAGTTAGTAACAACATGCGACATATTACACCCCATTTTCTCATATGCACTTAACATGGTTTCCACAAGTTCGATGTAGTTGTCTGCCCTAGAATTTCCAAGGAAATTTTAGCAAACGTTTTTGAAAGCGCGCCATGCCACTTTTTCTGTAATGGAAAGTTTTTCTTCAAATAAAGAGACAGCCATAACTTTGTGGATTTGTGGGCCGATGAAAATGCCCTTTTAATCTGCCCTCACTCAAACTGGTAAACTTTTCTTTTAAATACTGAAAACCACACCCTTGTTTGCTCATTGCGTAGACCTCACTTTGAACTGTTATGAAATTTACTGAATAGAAGGGAACATTATCTGTTTATTAATAATTAGAAGTACAAAAGAACATACCAACAACCATAATAAAACGGAAACAGGTCATAAAGTCATAAAATACATTAGCTTTTGTTTTGGTTTACAACCCCCAACACGCGCCAGATGTTTCCTGGGGGAGCGCTTATCGTAAAGTGAAATCATAGTGTATCTTGAAAAACCTTACGTGATACGAAGAAAAGAGATGCATTTTCGGATTCAGCGCACACCAATCCATAAGGGACACATTGTTTTAAGTCGGAGCAAAATTCTTGTTGTTCAGTGTTATAGAATTAAGCTTTAAAATGATGGAACCGAACTTATTCGAGACTTGATAATTAGATTTTTTCTATACGTATCCTAGATATTTTTCTGTATCGAGGCATTATTTTAGGCCAGAGACATTTTCATTTTTTGATTCGGGACTCTTACTTATTAGATCCGACAGACTATTTTCCTAGACTCGAGAGACTATTTTCCTATATCCAAGAGACTATTTTCCTGGACCTAAGACACTTTTTCCTGAACCCGAGAAAATATTTTCCTGGGTCGAAAACTATTTTCCTGGACTCTAGACATTATTTTACTGGATCCGAGACACTATTCCCTTCGACCCGGGACGCTATTTGGTGAAGCCGAGACGCTATTTTCCTGGAGCCGAGACGCTTTTTTTTATTTACCCGGGGCACTATTTCCTGAACCCGAAACACTGTTTTTCTGGACCCAAGATGTTTTTGTCCTACCTCGAAATATTTTTTATCTAGATACGAAATGCATCTGTTCTTGACGTTACACTATTCCTTCTGAGACTAGACATTATTTCCTTGTTGGTGGAACTAGCACAGTGCCTTTCTAGGCTAGTAGAACTACCACATTATCTTGCTAGGCTACTAGAACTAGCACATTACTTAGCTAGTCTTGTACTTCTATCACAGCGTTTCTCAAACTTTTTTTGAAGTGGGCACCACTTTTTTTTAAGTCAGAACTGTTCCGCGGACCACCTTACTCTTGTTCCCTTCGAAAGCAAATTTATCATTTTTGTAGCATATTTTAATACCAGTATACTTATATTTTAAAATAGAATTAATTAATTATAATACTTTTGTATTTTTATATTTTTGTAGCCATTACAAGTAACTTATAACAAATTCTGTGCATTGTTGATTCATCGCTTGCCTGTTAGCAATTAGTTGTTTGAAATCCTTCTTACGCTAGTAGTTGTCCATGTCTCTGGTAAATAATGCCCATTATAAGTAATGGAAAACTGGCTTCGATTTGAATCTTTGAAAAGAAAGAAATATGAAGATACGTTTCATTCAGGCAGTGCTAATATCAGAAGCTGTGTGTGAAGAAATATATTAATTATAATGCAAATAAAGAAATATCTAATCCTAGTAGTAGCTATTCAAAGAAAAAAATACTTTCGTAAATATGACAAGAATTATTTGGAACTTGGATTTACTTGGTGTGGCAATGAGAGTGAACCAAAACCTCGGTGCGTTGTTTGTTACGAAGTGCTTTCAAACGAGTGTATGAAACCCGCGAAATTGAAACGGCACTTAGAGACGAAACACGCAAGTGTAAAAAGTAAACATGTCGGATTTTAAAATAGGCGGAGTCTAAAATTTCTTATATCGTCATCTGAAAAAATAAATAAAAAAATTAATACAGGAACATGCCCGATTTTCAAGAAGTAAAGATGCATTTTGGCACTTCTGTTGTTGGTGTACGACGTAAAACTATTAAGAAAGTCATCAATACATGAAAAGGTTCCTCTGTTATGAATTCGGTGATCCCTGACTGGGTTACAGGTTCGGCGCCAGATATGCAGGAGAAGATGGTGAGAAACGCCACGTTCATAGTATTTTAAATCCCTCTTTTTGTTGCTGAGAGTACAGTGGGAAGTAGGTAGACGGGTAGGGAGAAGAAGTGAAAGGCAAATGACTCTGAGATTTTCAGCTATAGTGTGATACGCAATTCGTTTGAATTTTATTTTTTCTTCTATCTTTTTGAAGGACCACAAGGGCAGAACTCGAGGACCACAGGTGGTCCGCGGACCATAGTTTGAGAAACGTTGTTCTAGCACATATATGTTGCTAGTACAGGGACATCATTTTATTTTTACTTCAATTTTTTATTGTACCTGAGTTTTTGGATGTACTTCACTCCGACTCCTTCCAGTAGCAAACTTCCACATACAACCAAAGCCGCAAAGTCGTCTTACGGTGAAAATAAACAGTACAGAGTGAGTGAGTATAGTATGTTTCAGAAATATGATCACATTTTTCAGTGAAGAAAGAGCATTCATTCATTCATTCATTATTTAATCATATTTTCGCACAGGTACTGTGTATCCGTCCAGTTACGTCGCATCCCGGTTTCCCCAACCGTTTCTGCTGGCCCCTCTGTAAAGGGTAGTGGCTGAGCTATCTTAGCTCTTTTCTGAAAATATTTGCTGTTAGGAATTGGACTTCTACCTAATATTATACAACTATTTAAAATAATTTAAATAAAAGGGCATCGTTAAGTAAGTAATTGTCACGTGATTTCCCCCCTTTTTAAGACCCTCCTACATAACCACATGGACGGGCAGTAGATAGCATATCTGAGTAAATTTATCTATGCGGATCGGGCAGAAATGAAGATTGATTTGACAGTACGTAACGTACATTGTTATAGAGTAGGTACAGAATCATTTCAACAGGCATAGGATTATGGCTCCCACATGTCGCCTGATTTGAGTGCTTTGCATTATTTCTTTGGGGTTACTGTGAAACAGTTGTTTGCTAAACACCCTACAACAATAGAAGAATTAAATAATTACATTCAATAAATCATACATTAAATTTCAGAAGATATGCTTGAAAACGTTTTTGATAATATGCACAAACGATTTGAAGCCTGTATCGAAATAAACGATCACCATTTTCAATAATTTGTTTAAATAACCATGTTTTTATTATTTTTAATTTTAAGTGCACTGTAAATATTGTATGCTAATGTGCTGTTGACAGTATAATATACATTGCATAATAAATACGTCCGATTGAATAGTTCACTTAGTGAGTAAAAATACTTACTTTTAATACTGTACTGTATTTTGATTAAATAAAAATCAGACGAAAATGATCAAACTCAAAATCGTAACATTTCCTAGTTTACGTAAATGGATGCACTACTTTTCTTCCCTCCTATGCCTAGTAAAGTTATTTGTATTGTCTTTTACACCAGTATCATCGAACTCCAGTCGTGGAAGGGGGCAGCAAACAGTGTTTCCTGTTCTCAGTCGTTATTCCAAATGTATAGTCAGGTTAATATTGAAAATGTCAGTAAAAATAAAATGATGTCCCTGTATAACTAGCGCGAAGCTAAATCTGTCGAAAAATATCACTTCCATGTGAAGCGGATTTCCAGTCTCTCTGCGGATTTTGAATTAATAATAATAATAATAATAATAATAATAATAATAATAATAATAATAATAGGGATGAGGATGAGGATAAGGAGGAGAATGATGAACTAACTGTCCTGATTCTTGTAAGGTTTATGGACAAACAGATATTCACAAATGTTATGTGGCAGCATGATACAAACACCCTACAAGGAACCCACACTAATTGCTATGGCAAGAAGATACATTTCCCATTTCCACTTCAATGCCGGGATAGACAGTTTACTGTGTGTCTATTATTAATGTTTTACTACATTACCAGAAGTGTTTCAACAGCTTTAAAGAATCTTATTTTTTACTCGAAACGATCTCAGTCTTCTGAGGATTTCGAACCGAAAGTAGATATTCCACTTTACGGGACGCTCAGATCACATGGAAAGTATATTGCGAGACTATAATTTGAAACAACACAGCATGAACAAACAAGAGAAATGGCTGAAAACTATTTGATGTAGAAGGAAGATAAATAAGCAGTTCTCTGCCGGGGATCAATTCCTGGTCTGCGGGGTTCAGGCTATTAGGAGTGCCCTCTACTAGGTGAGACTGTGTTATATACTGTAATTTTAAGTAACCCTCGTCGTTTTATACGCTGTTATTCTCGCAGCCTAGATTTTAAAAGGATGTGACTTGCTTACTTAATGTCTCATTACTGTGTTATTGTGTTTGTGAACTCAGGGGTTAGCTGCGTACATGCCTCAGGATAATGGCTCCCTGTGGGTTGTATGTTACAGCATGCGTGCGTGTCAAATGTGTTGCCTATGACTCAGGCAAATAGGAGGAGGGAAACATCGATGCCATTCCGAGACCTGTATGCTTTCGCACTCTACCGGCATGTAGCGGGAACTACGTGCCGTCTGTACAATCGATGTGATATTACATACAGAGGTCTTCAAATAGGTGACACAGTGTAAACCGTTTAACTTTTCAGTTTTCATACGAATATTTGACCCCTTTTTAATTTGACTGTTCTTACGTTGGTGGAAGACACACATAGCTGATACTATCTGTCGATCATATGACTATGACGGTGATACATTATTGCGACAATATTATGATGACTGTGATATTGTGACCGTGTTGTTATGATGATGACGGTACCAATGTGGTGATGGTGATGGTGATGTGACGGTGGTATTATGATGATAATCATAATATGACGATGGCAACGGTGTTAGGATGATACTTTACCGATTACGTTGATGATGACATGAGGTGATATTATGACGATATCTTACTTACTTACAAATGGCTTTTAAGGAACCCGGAGGTTCATTGCCGCCCTCACATAAGCCCGCCAACGGTCCCTATACTGTGCAAGATTAATCCAGTCCCTATCATCACCTATCCCACCTCCCTCAAATCCATTTTAATATTATCCTCCCATCTACGTCTCGGCCTCCCCAAAGGTCTTTTCCCTCCGGCCTCCCAACTAACATTCTATATGCATTTCTGGATTCGCCCATACGTGCTACATGCCCTGCCCGTCTCAAACGTCTGGATTTTATGTTCCTAATTATGTCAGGTGAAGAATACAATGCGTGCAGTTCTGCGTTTTGTAACTTTCTCCATTCTCCTGTAACTTCATCCCTCTTAGCCCCAAATATTTTTCTAAGAACCTTATTCCCAAACACCCTTAATCTCTGTTCCTCTCTCAAAGTGAGAGTCCAAGTTTCACAACCATACAGAACAACCGGTAATATAACTGTTTTATAAGTTCTAACTTTCAGATTTTTGACAGCACACTAGATGACAAAAGCTTCTCAACCGAATAATAACACGCATTTCCCATATTTATTCTGCGTTTAATTTCCTCCCGAGTGTCATTTATATTTGTTACTGTTGCTCCAAGATATCTGAATTTTTCCACCTCTTCGAAGGATAAATCTCCAATTTATATTCAGAAAATGATCAAGTGGTAAAATGTGATAATGGAGTAAAGAGATTTCCAGAGAAGATAAAACCACTCCCAGAAAACTTTCCGTCGTTATGCTTGTCTGCCACAGAACTCGCAGTATCTGCCTGGAATCGAATTCTAATTCTTTTGGTGAAAAATTGTCAGCTGAGTCAGCTTCGGCTGGTTCTACACATTGCAAATACGTTCAATTGAGATTAGTTGGACGTAATAGGCACAATCACGTAAATATGTGGATCCAACTAAGACAATGAAGATAATGAGGACTGGCCTCTGACCCCGCGGAAACGCGTAAAAGGTCTTCGCAGTCAAGATATTCACATATTAGCATTAAATATGAGAAGTGACTTTAACTGGTTGGTGGCGTGTGCAGCGAGGCAGGCCCGGGGCAATTAGGATAATAGGGGGCGCCAATTTGTCGTCGGAAGCCATCACCACGCCGGGTTAAGTTCCTTCCAAGGACGCATCTCTTGCATGGACAGCGGTCCTGCCCCAGGAGAATATGCAACCCTTCAGTCGTGTATAATATAAAATAAACTACTAAAACAAACCCATAGTTGATTTGTCGGAAGTATGGAGTAATATCTGCTTGAGATTATTCACAAAAGAGAGAACCTCGGAAAGATGAAGGACGAAACCTACGCCTCTTCTTACCTGTAATAGTAAGTTACATTATGCAACGAGCCTATAATGGTAGTAATTAAGAAACGAGTATGTTTGTTTATGAAACGAGCGCAAGCGAGTTTCATAATTTTCATACGAGCGTCTTAATTACCATTATAGGCAAGTTCCATACGACTTTTTATGCTCGACCATATTTCTAACTTGAAATTATTCATAAGTATTCATGTTATGGTTATGTAAGTGAGAAGCGGAACTGACCTGAATTGTGAGATGTGCGCAGACGCGAAAGTATTGATTTTTTTCGAGGCACGAATGTCATTGACCTTGATATGATCTAGAGAATAACATGAACATTAGTCTTGATATAACCTGGAAATTGATTTAGAATTGAAAAACGAGATGACAAATTGAATTTATTTGAATATTATTTACAATTAACGCTAATTATTATAGTAATAGAACGTAACCTTCTGCGACAGTATTGGATTTCCAGCCTCCGTGACGTTTCGCTAATTGTCTTTCGATTGCATATCCGAGAATAGTCGATACTTGCGGTTTTATAATGGTACAATGGTGATTTCTCATTGGCTGAACAACTGAATTATAATGAATAGGTGTACTTTAATGAGGTGCATCAAAGAGCTACTACCAGGTGTATAATTACTACGTTTCGGCATGGTCGAGCCTAAAATATCATAACCTTCCCTTTAAACTTCCTCCTTGATTCGTACTTTTACTCGAGTTACAAATTGCACTGGATAACTGAAATTATTGTAACAATTTCATTATAAATAATAATAATAATAATAATTAGCCTGTACTTGCTTACTTATGACTTTTAACAAACTCGGAGGTTCATTGCCGCCCTCACATAAGCCCGCCATAGGTCTCTATCCTGAGCAAGATTAATCAAATCTCTACAATCATTTCCCCCTCCCTCAAATCCATTTTAATATTATCTTCCCATCTACGTCTCGGCCTCCCAACTAACACTCTATATGCATTTTTGGATTCGCTCATACGTGCTACATAATAATAATAATAATAATAATAATAATAATAATAATAATAATAATAATAATAATAATAATAATAGGTCATTGGTAGGAGGATCATACGAAGTTGCAAAGGAATTAAAAACATTCAACGAAGGTAAATTCATCAAGCGATGTTTAATTATATTGGCAGATGAACTCTGTCCACAGCAAGTAGGGGAAGTGGAAGCCATACGCCTGTCTCGTAGAACCGTGGTGCAGTATGTGCGTATGGGTTATGTAAATAAGCCTAATGATTTGTGTGTGTGCATAGAGCGAAGTTTATTTCATTAAATTAATAAGAGTGTTATAAATTCTGTAATGTACAATGGATTGATGTAATATCCTTATAAACTATTATGTACTGACAGACTGAATGACTAGAACAACCGTGACTCTTGTTATATTAATGCAGGGAAGGTAGCTGTAATGCGAGTCCGCCACTGCGTGAGCGTTCTGCTCTGGCTTGCCTTGCGGAGCGAGAGCAGCTCTGGCCGGCTAAATGGAGCCGCTCTCATGCCCGGCCCTGCTGTATATAGAAGGTGCAATCATTATGTTTCGGAACTGTAACTTGTGTTTATTGTACCGTTGAACATACATGTGCGTGTCACTGAAGATCTTTGCTTCAATGCCTTTTAAGTCAGGTTGTCTTTAAGAAAACTGAGCTTCTACACGTGATTTTGTGTAATTTATGTCACAGACCTATTGTGATTTTTCCTGTAATCTCTCCATATAAGCCTTTTGGCTAGTCTTCTTCTCTGCCTTTCAAGTGATGCATTTAGTATGGATTCTAGGCGTTTCTCTGGTTCTAAATAACCCCTCCGTTTCTTACGTCTCTTATGTACGAGATTACATTCAGGGCAGTTCGGAAACTTATTGATTGTCCCTTATACATTTTAAAGATGGGATTAGATCTCGTTTGAAAATATTTTCGAATTTATGTTAATACAATGAAATAAACGAGATATACAGATTGTTCGGTTAGTCTTGAGCTACGATTTGACCGAATGAGGTGAAACTATGGTTATACTGTACATATTTGATCGATGTTTTTAAATTGCGAATACACTATACTCTTAACTGGTTCGCTACTCCCAGTTTCTTAGATAATTGAGAACTCTGAATGGGTTGATGTCTGGGTCCTGCAATTTGTCGTCATTGCGGGAACTTATAACAAAATTTGAAGAGACCGGTTCAGTGGCAGATAAAAATGTCCTGGTAGTTCATAGAAAACAGTGTGAATGCTGAGATGGTTATACAAGAAGTCAAGAAAATTAGAAAAAAAATCAAAATATGGAAACTGCAGTGTGAATCAAGTTGTGACGCCACAGTAGATGAACCACTCAATAATGTGGCGTATTATTAGAAATTGGCTTATTTATAAATGAACCGTAGCCTTTTATGGACAAAATTGTATCATTATTTTTCTATAAACTTACGTCCGAATCTTTTCGTTGGATAACTTTGTACACAAGACAAGTTTAATATTAATATTGTCATTGAAATTACAATCAATAAATATAGATATATTGACATATATGTTAATTAATAATCACAATGTCAATAATGTTTTCATGTGAAATTTAAAACAATATCAAATTTTAACATATACGGTATGTAGATAGATATATGGATGTATTGAGTAATATTATACATAGAGATGTTAGGCCTATATTATGATAATTTTCTCTAAAATCCAATGCAGGGATCTTCTGACCGTACGTGCAGATGATCTCTTATATGCAGATGATCTGATTTTGATATCTCGATCAATAAATGGACTGCAACAGGAACTTTATTGCTTGGAGAATTATTGTAGTCAAGAGGGCATGACTGTTAACACAGACAAGACCAAGACAATTACTTTTAAAAGATACTGTATGTATAAGTGTGACGATATTTTATATTTGATCAATTTTAATTTTTAACAATGTTAACATATACAGGGTTAGTTAAAAGTCCCGCACCACTTAATAACTTTTGAAGCATATGGTTCAGTGACATGAAAGTTGGTATGTGAGGATAATCATATGCTAAGAACTCAATAATGGTACTACCGAGATTTTTCTACTTCCGGTTTAACCGGAAGTAACTCCAACTCTCTTATTTTAAATGGAACACCCAATATATTATTTTATTTTTGAATAGTACTCATTAAGAGCTTTCCAAAAATTACCCACACTGATACTTCTGTACAAATTAAGTGTTACTAAGTCAAGGAAAGAGAAAAGTGTATCGAATATTAAAATAATAAACGCACCACCTAAATAACTTTTGAAGCATACGGTTCAGTGATATGAAACTTGGTATGTGAGGATAACCATATGCTAAGAACTCAATAATGGTATTACCGAGTTTTTTTACTTCCGGTTTAACCGGAATTAACTCCAACTCTCTTATTTTAAATGGAACACCCAATATATATATATATATATATATATATATATATATATATATATATATTTTTTGAATAGTGCTCATTAAGAGCTTTTCAAAAAGTACCCACACTCGATAATTCTGTACAAATTCAGTGTTGCTAAGTCAAGAAAACAGAAAAGTGTATCGAATATTAAAATAATAAAATACTCCTTCCTTAACAAAAACAAAACAAAGCTAGCTCACCTTCTAAATTATGTGTTCAATTTGGTAGCCCTCAGCTGCTTTACAATGTGTCACTCGATCATAGAAACCATTTAAGGAATGATTTAACCAGGCTTTAGGAATATCTTGCACCATTTCCATTTTTATTTAGCAACACTGAATTTCTACAGAAGTATCAAGTGTGGGTACTTTTGAAAAGCTCTTAATGAGCTTTATTCAAAAATAAAAATATATATTGGGTGTTCAATTTAAAATAAGAGAGTGGAGTTACTTCCGGTTAAACCGGAAGTAGAAAAAACTCGGTAATACCATTATTGAGTTCTTAGCATATGGTTATCTTCACATACCAAGTTTCATGTCACTAAACCACATGCTTCAAAAGTTATTTAGGTGGTGCGGGACTTTTAACTAACCCTGTATAACCAAATATTGTAACATGAGTTCTGTGTATACATATACCATGTCACGTACAAGTTTGGCAAATTAGTAAATTCAAATGCATATCAATTGAATTCAACATATCCCCTATAGCTAACTATATTAAGCTATTACTACATATAACTATTGACTTTACTTCTTACTGTTACACAATAAATATTTAATTACACAATATTTAATTACAAAAGTGAATACATTCTACATTGTACTTATATTAGATATCGTTAAACAATTATGTATCTGATGATACCGTGTAGGCGAAAACGTTCATACTTTCCTTTTAGTAAGATGTTGTAGCTAGTGTTAATTTGAAATAAGAATGATAAGTCATAGGATTGAAAACTTTAAATAAATATATTTCATAATCTTGTATTTCACTTAACGGAAAACCAAAAATGAATTGTAATTTATTTTAAGTGAAATAAATGATAAATTAATTATAAAATATTAAAGAACTACGTTAATAAATCCATAAAACTAAAAAAAAAAAAAAAATAATAACTTTAAAATACAGTAAATTCTAAGGGAAATTGATTAATTCGTGTAAAAGTAATAATTTGTTATATGATTGGAGTAAAATAAAAGAGAAATGCATTATTGAATTACATAAGTAAGCATCGTCACGTATTTTTATCTAATATAAATGCGCGACAAATTACTATTTTTAAAATAAATAATCTAACAAATTATTAGACTGAAATTGGGGAGAAATAGCGCTGGAATGAAATAAGATTGTTATTATTATTATTATTATTATTATTATTATTATTATTATTATTATTATACCCGCAATTGACAAATTAAAACTAAGTATAAAATAAAGTAATTATTAAATTAGATTAAATGAGAAATAAAATATACAACAAATGAAAAAATAATAATAATGTACTATGATATGCACACTACATAAATAAGACGTAGCATAAAAATACAAAAGCAATAAATTATAAACAAACTAGTGGCTTGTGTGCAGCAAATGTGCAAACTAAGTTCATTAGGCTTCAAATAAACATTTTTCAGATTTATTTTCAATGAAGAATACCAGACATTCTGAAAGTTATTTGCTTCCGTAATAATGAAACATACTCCCTCTGAATGTTTTTTTATGCCAAATATTTTTCTTGAACCTATCCGTCTTCAGTTCTAGAGCTTGAACGCGAGTAACAATGTCATGTGGGAGTAAAGCAATAGTTATTTCAGGTCATTGTGGATTGTAGGTGAAAGTTTAAAAAATGTCAGGTTTGCTATGCTTTGGAACAATAGACATAGCATCTTGGTATAGCTGCTGCATATTTCGTGAACTACCGTACCTTGAAATTTAATGATCGCGAGACTACAAAATCTTGTAGGCCTCTTATTTTATCAGTAACTAATACCTTTTGGTCTTTCCTTATGAACTCTTAATTTTTGCGCTCTCTCGAGCCAATACTGAAGAGAATCACGCATATAAATATCTACGCCACACCGCCAATAAGTATATGAAAAAGACCTAACCCCACTTGATTAATAACTATAAAAATATTTGATTTTCAATAACAATATTATTATCTTACGTAAGTTTTATAGCTTCCAGTAACATATACTATATAGCCGCCACTCAGTAAAATATAGAAACCAAAATCTAATATAAGTTATTCTCTACATCTACTTATATAACCCCAAAACATTTCACTTTCATATAATCAATATAGCATTAATATGAATAATTAATGAAAAATAGCATTAATTAATGAAAATGGCGTTAATTACAATAACATTTCATTTCTAACGGTAATAATGTCATCAAACCTCCTCAAGTTTTGTAGTTTTTAATATCCAATACACAGCTGTACCCAGAAAATTACACACCACAGAATTGAACCTGTCAGTTATTTTTAGTAAGTCAAGTTTTTAATAACCAATTTAATTTGAGCTCTAAATATGTCAGCATTCTTGCAGATCATGGCCTTCGTGTAATATTGTTTACTGTAGTGTGTGTTTTGTTTTATTATGAAATGCAATTAGCTAGTTCTCGAAACTGACGACAGATGGATTTTGGAAAATGGGAAAATTATGTTGAAAAATTGACATTTCACTGAAAACTACTATTTTTCTGAAAAACTGGGTTCCAAGCTTCAAAATGAGGGGTCATTTATTAAAATCCTTTCAGCCGTTTTCCCGTAATTTGCATTACCAGTTCAAATTATATGTATATGTATATGTATATGTATATGTATATATATATATATATATATATATATATATATATATATAGATCTTTATTGACGGGAATTGTTCGGTCATAAAACAGCAATGGAATTATATAGGGAGGTATACTTGAGGTTGCCCCAGTTTTAGTTGAAATAGGTAATTATAAGAGAAGCTGCAACATATTTGACAAATGAATAGAAGGAGACTCCCCTGCAAAATTTTACAATATGAGCCTATAGGGAACAAGGAAATTGGCAAATCTTTGAACAGGCAGGCGGACGAAAAGCATTTGATGACCAAAGTAGATCACATGAATGAAAATTAGTATTAGTATTTAGTATTTATTTATTGATCGATTGATTTATTTATTTATTTAACCTGGTAGAGATAAGGCCGACAGGCCTTCTCTGCCCCTCTACCAGGGGATTACAACTATAATATGAAGAATAAAATTACAATCAATAGTAAATTTACAATTACAATAAAAATTAAAGTACGACAAGATTACCTGATTAATGAAAGCTAGACATTTTATTATAGAAGTTAAGAACGAAGAATATTTTTGTATTTACTGAGTTATAAATCGAACCTAGAATAACAAAATTCTATAGTGATGAAATTACCGGATATTGAAATATTTTTTGATAGATTAAGAGAACTATTTACAAGAAACCATGTCTGAACGAGTCTCAATTACTGACCAAGTGCCTAGTAAGTTTGCGTTTGAATTCAATTTTATTTCGACAGTCCCTGATGCTAGCAGGTAACGAATTCCAGAGTCTTGGCAGGGCTATTGTGAAAGAGGATGAGTACGGATGTATAATAATATTAAAGAAAACTTGCAGGAGTCAAATTAACAGAGCCTATGGGAGTATTTCCTCTCGCTGCTTGACAAACGTATGGAACGATGTCACGGTTACTTCACGCATCTGCGTAGGATTTACGTCTGCTTTGTGTGCAGGTAAATCCCATCTGTTTATTCTGGTTTAATTTATGTCCGCCGACTGATGCCAAATGGGTAAATAGGTTCAGTGATCGCGATGGGCGCGATATTCATTTGTATGACGTAACAGTACTCGAAACTAGGACTGTCACACTTCTGAGCTGAAGTTTTACTTTCTCTACGTTCTGTATGACCAGTTACATCTTCTATTGTCGTTCTCAAGGATTCACGGGAATTGAGGACTGCTGATTTGTTGTTTTGAAACTTCTGGTTTTAAGGAAACTTTGTACATTACTGGGGACTCGAACAACAGCATGTTGGCCAAATTCTCTGTGTAAAGGTCTAGTGAGTTTGTGGTATCAAGTTGATAATCAGCTCAAGCGGGAATCAAACCCGCACCCGAGCGCAACTCCGGATCGGCAGACAAGCGCCTTAGCCGTCTGAGCTACGCCGGTAGCACTTAACTTCTTCCTATTGTTCATGATTGGAGAGCCATATGTTTAAATTAACACACTGATTTTGAAATACAGTGTGTTAAAAAAAAGTATCAAATATTTTGGAAGGTAGCTAGTATGCATCAAAACAAGAAAATAATCTATCTATACTAATAATAAATCTGTAGCCGAAATATTTCTGGTAATTTTCGATTTTCCAAAAATAATTGGTCCTAACATATACAGACGTGGACAAATTATTAACAAAATTGACGATTTTTATGATAATTCTGTTTACAAAATTTGACTTTTCAATTTAGACTACAGTTCACAGTTTTGCATATTTCCTTCATTACAGAAGACAGAAATATGCAAAAATATAACTGTAGTTTAAATTGAAGAGTCAGGTTTTATAAAAATATATAATAAAAATCTTCAATTTTGTTAATAATAATTTGTAAATTAGCAAAAATGTCAACTCCATTGAAGAGTCAAATTTTGTAAAAATATGAAACAAAAATCTTCAGTTTGGTAATAATTTGGAAATATCCGAAATGTCAACTGTGGTCCAAATTGAAGAATTGAATTTTGTAAAAATATACAATAAAAACCTTCAGTTTTGCTAATAATTAGTAAATATGCAAAAATATCAAATGTAGTCCAAATTGAGGAGTTAAATTTTGAAAAATATACAATACAAATCTTCAATTTTGCTAATAATTTGGAAATATACAAAAATGTCAACTGTAGTCTAAATTGAAGAATCATATTTTGTAAAAATATATAATAAAATCTTCAATTTTGCTAATAATTTGTCCACGTCTGTATAATTAACTACCCTGAAACCGAAAATCGCTTTTTGAAATTTTTGTCTGTCTGTCTGTATGTTTGTTATCTTTTCACGCGATAATGGCTGAACGGATTTCGATGAAAATTGGAATATAAATTAAGTTCGTTGTAACTTAGATTTTAGGCTATATGGCATTCAAAATACATTATTTAAAAGGGGGTTATAAGGCGGCCTGAATTAAATAAATCGAAATATCTCGCTTATTATTGATTTTTGTGAAAAATGATGCATAACAAAAGTGTCTTTAAAAATAATTTGCGATAAGTTTTATTCCTTGAAAAATTTTGATAGGACTGATATTTAATGAGATAAAATGAGTTTTAAAATTAAAATAACTGTCATCTAAGGCCGTGTAATGAATTAAAAAACAAATGACTTCGTCTATAAGGGGCCTTGGACAGCAACAATGGAAAGCTATGAAAGATAGCCTATAGAGAATGTTTCTGTGTTTGTATGAAGTAATATCGGAAGCTAAATTAACCGATTTGTATAATTAATTATTATTTCAGCATTGGAAAGTGTAGTTTCTCTAGATGATCATAATGCTATAATGTTATTACAGTAACTTCTGATATAATATAATATAATATGATGTAATATAATGTAATATAATATAATATAATATAATATAATATAATATAATATAATATAATATAATATAATATAATATAATATAATATAATATGTAATATTATATAATATAATTTAAGTTATTTGAAGGGTTCAGAACCATAGTGGGCCAAGCGCCATTTACTGAATACGTAGAAAACAAGGGTTAAAATTGAGTTATTACCATAATTCAATGGAAACCCATAACAAGTAAAATAAAATATACACATTAAATCTAAATGATGTCAATCTTCATTAAACTATGGTTGCATGTAATAAAAATTAAGAAACATGTTAAAGGAATTCTCATTGCACCAAATGAGCGTCTCTGGACCAAAATGATCGCATTTAAATTATTTTGATGCAATTTAAATTAAGTAACAAATTAAACAATTTATCCTTCTATCAAACACGAATGTTCCCTGGATGAAATGTCCTATTTTAATTATGTAATTACTTTATATTTATTTCTAACGGGTGCAGCGGAGCGCACGGGTACGGCTAGTGTTTAATAAACATGGGTCCTACAACACATACTTTCTGAAATCTGAACACTTGTTCATAGGAGGTGCTCAATTTGAGGTTCATTCATAGCAATGCATTCCTCTGCTCTTTGACGTAAGGAATCACGCACTCTTTGAAATTGACCTGGTTGTTCTTGATAATGAAAAGTTTAGGGAATTTAGGTTTGGGGAACGAGCAGGCCAAGGTGTGGGGCCTCCCGAATCAATCCAGCTGTCCTGAAATGTCAGCATCAGGTGTTCACGCTCATTGCAGAAAAAATGTGCTGTTGTGCCATCATGCATGAACCACAACTGTGTAGTCTTTGCTGACATGGCACATACTCCAGCAAGGTAGGCAATACGTTAATAAGAAAGTCCTGATAACGGTCCCCAGTTAATCTCTGTGGTAGCACGTATGGCCCTTAATCTATCGCCAAGAACGCCTGCCCATACGTTGATTGAGAATCGGTGCTGATGCCTTGTTTCTTCAACTGCATGGGAATTTTCATCAGCCCACACATGCTGATTACAAAAATTCACAACACAGTCTCTGCTGAACCCCGCTCATATCCTCAACCAAACTTTTGTCTTCAGTATTCCTTGCGACGTATCAGCATTCAATGCCAGGGGTGTCAACTACGGTATGATTATCTGGTAGTCTGCTGTATTGTAGAGCAGAAAAATTCATTGCCATGAATGGACGTCACATTGAGCACCTCCTATGAGCAAGTGTTCAGATCTCAAGTATGTACTGTAGGACCCATGTTTATTATATATTTTTTCCTTGTTTTGATGCATATTATCATCTCCTAAAATATTAGATACTTTTTTTAACACTCTGTATAAGAAGATGTATTTTTATCTTTCTCTTCTCCAGCGACGACTACTCCTTCAATAATGAGAGGAAGTTACCACATTTCATTGTCAAGTCCATATTTGTGTGGACAAAGCAGACGATGCAGATGGTTTTACACGGGGTACTCTCGTCTCCCCTCTCTCATTCCATCAACACTTTCCACCTTCCCCTCATTTCATTGAAGTCTTGGGGTGGGCGGGGGTAGTACGGGTTTCCGTTGCTGATATAGAAAGGGTTTGGGATCCGGTTCCTGAGGCTTATCAGCAGGGAGCGAAACTTGTTGCCCGATGGGAGAGAGACAAGTTGTTTCAGGTTAACTATGTTCTAGAGTACAAAGAAGGCGGGGTGAGTCGTGCCCCGTGGAACTACTGTTTCTTAGTTGTTCGCTCTTTACTGTAGGCCTATCGCTTTACGAGTAACTTTTTAATTGGTTATTTTACGACGCTTTATCAATTGCGACGAATAACTTACATCACGGGCTAGAAACCACAGAATTCCGTATTAATTTTAAAAAATCGTGATAAAATATTATAATTCGCGTTTTATCGCGAATCAGTTGGAAGATAATCGCAATAATTTCGTATAAACTGAAAAGAGATATGTATTATAAGATTTTCTTGTGTTAAATTCTATCGTACCTGGTTTACATGTTACATGCAACAACTTGTACATAGGACAGACAGGCAGATTATTTCAATCACGTTACAAAGAACACATCACAGCCATAACAAAATTACAAAACACTTCCACATATGCAGAACACATCACAAATGCTAACCACACCTACAGAGACATCAACACAGATATGAAAATACTACACATCCAACCAAAAAGCCAGAAACTAAACACACTAGAACAATATGAAATATACACAAAAACACACCCCAATGAAATTCTCAACACACAACTCAATTTCAGAACACACACACTCTTTGACTCTACATTACACCACACGAACACACCCTCACAGGATACAAAACAAGAGGCGCGAAGACCAACAACGACCAGTTCTTAAGATGACTCATATGAGGTCGAAACATGTAAACCAGGTACGATAGAATTTAACACAAGAAAGTCTTGTAATACATATTCCGAAGTGATACAGTGTTAAAAGTTGTGCAATCAAGATGTATGAAAAGAGATTTTTACGTGACAAAATAACCCTTTATTACGAATCAGGCGTCAAAATAATGATACAAAAAATATTTCATACATCAATTTATTCAACAGATGCACAAGGAACCCAGACACATTTCAGCACAGGACAGTAAATTTAGTATATTTCAACATGAGAGCTCATAATGCTTCAATCACGTCAACTTTAACATTGAAAGTGTTGGATGATTGTTTCAAAACTATTCATTTCAAAATAAGAAATGCTACACCGCAATCAGTAGTTTTTATATCCTTAGGGTAACTCATTGTTTTAACCCTTTTAAAATTATTTTACGACGCTTTTTCAACTGCTATGGCTATATAGCTTCCGAATGAGATGAAGGTGATAATGCCGGCGAAATGAGTGCAGGGTCCAACGTCGAAAATCACCCACCATTTGCTCTCATTGTATTGAGGGAAAACCCCGGAAAAACCTCAACCAGGTAAGTTGCCTCAATTAGGATTTGAACGCGTGCACCCTTTCTGTCAATGCATTAACATTATCAACAATATTTGCTGGGTTAAATAATTCATTGAAATTTACAAACAGTGAATATAAATCATGTAATTCGTATTTTTCAATTTTCTGAATCACTATTTTACTGACATACTTAAATGATTCTTATATTTCAGTCTTTTAGTCGAAACTGAAATGATTAATTAATTTGCCTACCAATTGCTCTACATTATTAGGGATTAGGCCTACTGTATTCATATTCTACGCTTCATGTCATTATACGGAGATCTGTTGTCTCTGCCTATCCCTCTCCAACGCTGGCCATGACTACTCACGGCAAGTAAACAAACCCGTACCTACAGCAAACCTGTTTCATCGGGCAACAAGTTTCGCTCCCTGCTTATCAGGTACTCGTCTGAGGATGGGACTGACTCTGTCAATTTTGGATTTAAGAATACCATCCAGACCACCTGTCGGACTTGGACAATCATCGCGTATTTTTTTTTCATTTATTTATTTTATTCCATAGATCTTACATGAGCAATGAAGCTTTAAGATGTGGAAAAAGTCAAAATTTTACAATATTACAGTTACAATTTTTACAAATTTTTACAGTTATACAATTTAGTAATTTTCTACAATTTTTACAATTTTGTGCAATTTTTTACAATATTTTGGCGAGATGTAGTGAGATGAGGTGAGGTCCGAGGATTCGCTAAAATATTACCCGGCATTTGGCTTTTGGTTGGGGAAAACCTCGGAAAAACCCAACCAGGTAATCAAATCAAAGGGCGGTAATCAAATCAAGAGGTTGATGCCGAGGACTCGCCATAGACCATCCAGCTCGGAAAACCAAAGACCAAAGGGGGATCCAACCCAAGTCCGAACGCAGCTCCGGATCAGCAGCCCAGCGAGTCTGCCGACTGAGCTACATCGATGGCCCTACTATAGGGCTCACATGGGCCAAGTAAGTGCAGAGATCCGTTCCTAGTCCAGCCCTCGAAAAGTCCCACCTCGGAATAGCTCGGGAATAATCGTGTACTCTGTGTTTACACGCGTGCGTTTTACATAGAGAGATTCGAAGCTCGATTTTGAAACGAGAAGAAAGAACTATATCGCTAAGCCATACAGGCTTCGTGACGTAGAAATATGTCACAACTACGACTTGATTTCATCCTCGATGCTTAATTTTTGTCGTTTTGACGGTGAATCGTGCGTTAATCCGAATGACACTTGGGCAAATTTTAGCTACAGGAGAGCGACTATTTTCCGTCTTAAAGGGTGGTTTCTACAGTGTTGAAGAACAAATCAATTTGAAGCAGAAATGTGAGACGATCAATAAAAAGATTGACTGAGCAGTTCTGAATACTCTCTTGAGATCGGAACAAACCCTTGAGGTTTAATCGTTGTTGTATTCATAGCGACTCTCAATCTGCCTTACAAACAATTGACGATAAATACAACTTGCATTCCATAGCCGTCGAAATTAGATCCCTAATACTTAAATTTGAAGGTCGTATTTGCTTAATGTGGGTGCGCGGCCACACAGGTACTGAAGGAAACGAAAGAGCGGATACATTAACGAAGCAAGCAGCCTCAACCAACTCAGAATATAAATATTCCACCTGTCCTATTTCATACATTAAGCAGATGATGGTTTCTATGATCGAGTGACACATTCTAAAGCAGCTGAGGGCTACCAAATTGAACACAAAATTTAGAAGGTGAGCTAGCTTTGTTTTGTTTTTGTTAAGGAAGGAGTATTTTATTATTTTAATATTCGATACACTTTTCTGTTTTCTTGACTTAGTAACACTGAATTTGTATAGAAGTATCGAGTGTGGGTACTTTTTGGAAAGATGTTAATGAGCACTATTCAAAAATAAAAAGCACACAACTACACTCAAGTGGAATACATACTGGAACTCTAAAGGCTCTGTGACCAAGAAATTATTCTTTCCCAATGTACAAGACAGACTATGTTGCAGTCAGTTCTCAACCGACTTCTTTTTCACTCAATTTATGACCGGCCATGGAAAATTCGGTTCTACTTTGAAAGATTTAGGATCAAAAGTGCAGAAGAATCTCTGTGCATAGGGCCTATGCAAAAACAATCAGACTGTTGAACATTTGATTTTTAACTGTCCAGTGTTCGAAAGAAAAAGACACTTTTTAAGATATGTAAGTATGTATGTATGTATGTATGTATGTATGTATGTATGTATGTATGTATGTATGTATGTATGTATGTATGTATGTATGTATGTATGTATGTATGTATGTATTTATTCACACTGCCGGTGGCAGTGGTAACTAATTACACTCAATAATGACAATAATAAACTTATTAATTAAAAATACAATTAATAATAATACTAATAATTAATACTAACAATAATTAATAATATAATAATAATAATAATAATAATAACAACAACAGGGAATATACTAAATTAAATGAAACGATCACTTAAAATAACATTTGAAATAAATCTAATTTGTATCTTAAAACTAAAATCGAACTAAAACCCACGAGTATGATATGTTCATATCTGCACAAGTACCTTTCAAATTACACTCATTTCGCTGTCAACTCACTCACTGCAATGGAACTACGACACATTTCACTGATTCTATCCTGATTTCACTAACACTTCAAAAACATTTCACTGTTCAAATACTACGGCACTGCCACTATAAACTATAAAGCTTCACTGACAGGAACACGTTTCACTTACACAGCACACTTCACTGACACGATATACTTCTTCACTGATACAACACACTTCACTGACACAACACACTTCACTGACACAACATAATTCTTCACTGATACAACACTTCAATAACAACATATCATTTACATCCTTTAAATACTGTGTATAATTACCGTCTATTAGTAAGGTCCTTAAGCCTATTTTTAAATACATTTTTGGTTGTTGGTAAAGCCTTTAGTAAGTCTGCAGGTAAAGCATTCCAGTCCCTGATAGTACGATTGAGAAAAGAAAACTTTCCAGTGTCCGTCCTCTGCCTTCTTTCCCTCAATTTATGTGAGTGGTCGTTCTTTGAAGAGTAATTTGCAATTTAAATTACTGCACACCCCTTTACCATTTACTTAGGAAAAAATGTTGTTATAAACAATTCACAGAGTTTATACACCACATCCACGCAAGACTGTAGCTATTAAGTGTATGTAAATTAATGATGATATAAAATCCTGATGCACTATGTAAAACAAGGTGTCTATCTTTGGGACATAATAATAGTAATAACAACAATAACTATGTTTGTATTATGGATTTTACTATTGTTCAGTATTTGATGACAGGTATATAGTTTGTAACCGTAAGTAATTTTGTTTTTATTTCTTTACTATCGCAAACCACCTATATATTAGGTGTTTAATTTGTAACTAAGTCAATTTTGTGCATAATCTCTTTATTATTGCTTAAAATTATGTATAAAATCGCAAATTTATGTCATATTCTTGCAATCTCTCTACACCTTCGAATATAATTCCTAATTGTATTTAATTTTGTTTTAACTGAATGTAATTACTGCATAACGTATTTAGTAGTGTTTACTGTGTATTAATTAGTGTATTTATATCGTAACTATGACTCATGCCTACTACTACTTCTTCTGTAAAATTGTGTATTATCACTACATAATGTATTTCACATGTAACAAACTACAACCCTAATATACCAAAGAGTAAAATATGGTTTCAATATTTGGATAATAATAATAATCATAATAATCGTTGTTATTGCTGATATTGATGACAATAATGATGATAATTTACTTATTCTAGGAAAACATTTTATACGAAACGAACTGTACTCTTTGTGAGTTTATTCTACATACTGTAAAAAATTAAAAAGAAAATCATTACATTTTATTTCGAGTAAGCCATTATCATATTTTCTAATATGAGAAATCTTTGCAGGCAAGTAGAAAGATACTGTATCATCTTCTAAAGTATTTTTTCTTGTATGACTTGAGGCTTTCCCTGCGTTTGATGTAGAATAACTCTTCTCGGGTTCTCAGCCAGGTGAGTTGGAGATTTGCTTCCAAGCTTTCGATGGCTAGCTCTGCCATCTTCTTCAGGGAATGAAGTGATTTGGAACAATGTCTAGCCGGTATATATGCAATAGTAGGGCTTCCCGCTGCGGGCCAATCAGGAGCTAGTTCCTAGTCCCGACCGCCAGGCGCATTCTGGTTGGTGGAAGCGGTAGCCAATCAGGAGCTACTTGCTGGTCCCGACTGTCTGCCGTGTGCTGGTGGTCTAAGCGTATTGATGGCAGGTTTCCATGCTGTACTCAGCTGTAGACCCCCGTCTCTGTTGAAATTATTGCCATCTAGCTGGATTTCGATGGCTTCCTTGATAACCAAGTCCCAATAACCTGCTATCTTGTCCAAGATGGTGGTGGCGCCGAAATCTATCTTGTGACCAGTTTCTAGGCTGTGTTGAGCTACTGCAGACTTATCAACAGTAATCTCACTAGAGGTTTTGATTTATCTAGAGAAAATCAAAACTCGATTGGGATTTAATTGACTATTACACGATTAGAAGAAAGTATATAAAGATTAAAAGTAATGAAGTATTCTAATACAATAAAATATTGACTTACGAAAATACTGAACTGTCTGGAAATGTATTATTGTACCATTGTATTCCGCTAGATGGTAATAGTGTGTTATGATTAACTGTTTTCTTGTTATCAGTTGTGCCAACTATAGAATCTCCATTGAACTCTGTGGAGGTTACTAGTCAAGAAAGCTTTGTTGATTCAGTTTCATTTTTATTAAAACAGTTGCATTCCACTTCAATCATCCGGATCCCAGTAATCAACCTCATTTGACAGATGATTTTCAATAAATCTCAGTATTAAACAATCTCTGATACGTGACTATCCATAACATCACACAGCAGAAGCTATAACATAACCTAAATATAATAAGCAAGTGTTTGAAAAGTTATAATTAGGAATGATGAAATAAGAAAAGTTTAATTAAGGATTATGAAATGAAAAATAAACATGAATAATTTTAAAAGGAACAGTTATTGAAAGTACAATTTTCAAATTTGAATGTTTTAGTGGTTAGTGGTTCAGTTGATGTTATATTGAACGGTGGCCCGGGTTCGAATCCCGGTCGGGGCCAGTTACCTGGTTGAGATTTTTCCGGGGTTTTCCTCAACCCAATACGAGCAAATGCTGGGTAACTTTCGGTGCTGGACCCCGGACTCATTTCACTGGCATTATCACCTTCATTTCATTCAGACGTTAAATAACCTAGATGTTGATACAGCGTCGTAAAATAAAGCAATAAAATAATAAAAAATATATTGGATGTGTGCGTAAAAGAAGTGGAACTCGTTGATGTACATGGTGTACTCCTCAACTTATTCAGGATTTCCGAATAGCGCTCTTCATTTATTTGTAAATAGGATTTCAGGAAGATGCATAACTATGACCAGTGATCTTTATTAATTCTTGTTCTTGAATGCCAATGCTAGTCATATTTGAAAGTGCTGTGCATCGACTGGAGTGGTTTGTAATTCTCTGTTTTTTTGACGTCCAGACCAGTGCAGTTTGAAATGTTGGCAAACAACGAAACAAATGTTTAGGTGAGGAGTTTGGACTTTTTTCCATTGCTGGTTGTCACAATCAAAAATTAAGACACAACGTTTCGAAGGGTGGTTCTCCTTCGTCTTCAGGTGGAAGGAAGGAGAGAAGAGAAGAAACCTACTGTTGGGATCGTTACGTATAGCTATTCTGTATGACTGATCGTTGATTCCTGGCTTCGGTGGAGATTATAATTAAGAAAGACCCGAAGTCATTAGCAGTATGTTGGCACTAAACCAAACAGAATAAAGAAAATGGGCGTGAGGTGGCTAAAAATTGATGAAAGACACACAAAAGAATAAATCAAGAATAGTACAACACAGCTTTGAATCCGGACACAAAATAAAGTGGGAAAATACTTCAATCCTACAAACTGAGCGCTCTCTGACTCAAAGGAAATACAAGGAAGCCGCACATATGAGTTTTTCGGACACTGCCATTAGTCAACTTAATCTAATTCTTCCGGATATTTGGTTACCCATAGCTGAACAAGACATCAGAAATATTCAATACAAGAGGAAGAATGCTGTCACCAACACCACGTAGACCATGTAGGGTCATCTCCACCTTTAGACAACGGCAACCTAGTGTTGCAGCTTAGTAGTTAGTAGTAGTGTCTGCTATCGCTAGGTGGCAGTAGTAGTTTTTTAATGTCCTTTGTTACTAGTTTTTCATTTTTTATCTTTCTTTTATTTTCCATCGCGGTATCATAACACTTGTTCATTTTTTCAGTTCCCCACTGCCTCCTTTTGTGTGTCTTTAATCAATTTTTTAGCCACTTCACGCCCATCTTTATTCCGTTTTGTTTGGTGCCAACATACTGCTAATGACTTCGGGTTTTTCTTAATTAGAATCTCCACCGAAGCCAGGAATCAACGATCAGTCACAGAGAATAGCTGTACGTAACGATCCCAACAGTAGGTTTCTTCTCTTCTCTCCTTCCTTCCACCTGAAGACGAAGGGAGAACCGTTTTGTCTTAATTTTTGATTGTGACAACCAGCAATGGAAAAAGTCCAAACCCCTCACCTAAACATTAACAATCCACCATTGCTTTCCAACCCCTCATTTAGGTCAAAGAAACAAATGCTAGGGTAGTGATAAAAATAAACAAATGTTAGGGACGCGATAAAATTGTGCGATAAGCGGCCATGATTGGTTGAAAGATGTCCTTTCGTACCGTTTTATTGGTCAAAAGTAGTATGACGCAGTAAAAGTGTAATAGTCGGGGTAATATAGTCTTATGCTGCGTTGATGTTCCTTGCAGCGTTCCTAGAAGAGTTATTGCACTTTTTCGTAATAATTAGGGATGCTGTGAATTTCCATGATAAACTCAAAATCGATATTTTGCATGTCACACTTCTTCCTCTTCATGCTTCGTATAATGAAAAAGTGAAAATGGGAAATTGATGTGAAATACGAGATGTTTTGCGGAATGCAGTGCGCCGGCGCCTGTGCCCAGTAATTACACGGGGTGGGGTCTGCCGTCCGCATGGGGGGCTTTGATTGACACGCGGTGCCCATGCTCCCTGGAGCGAGCAAAGATGAGGAGCAGGAAGCTGCACTCTTGGCTCCTCTGTTTGAGGCAAATCATGCAGGAATTCATTTCAGTCCGAAGTTACAGAGGAGTGTAATTGGAAATGTGGCGATCGAAACTCCCTGAGCGGCTCTGTTTGATACAATTCCAGTGAAGTAGTGCAACAGAGAATTGAGAAAGTTGAATTTAAGCTCCAATTATGTTAAACTAATTTATACTCTGGGCTTAAATTCTATTTTATGCCACAAATCTAGACCATATTTGTTCGATTCCCGGAAGAAAATTACAGATGGCTTATATCTATATCCCTTCTATAGGGTGTTTTTTTGTTTTGTTTTGTATTGCCTTACTCAGGCGATCTGTTTGGAAGTAAATCCCGAAGAGACGTTGTTGTTGTTTAGTCAACTGTCCGAAGATAGGTTTGGATGTGTAGTATGTTGATGTCTTTGTGGGTGTGGTTAGCATTTGTGATGTGTTCAGCATATTTGGAGGTGTTTTGTAATTTTGTTATGGCTGTGATGTGTTCTTTGTAACGTGCACATCCAGCCAAAAAGCCAGTAACTTAACTAAACACACTAGAACAATATGAAATATACAGACACACAAAAACACACCCCAACGAAATTCTCAACACACAACAACTTCAAAACACACAGCCACCGGCGTGGCTTAGTCGGTTAAGGCGCTTACCTGCCGGTCTGAAGTTGCGTTCGGGCGCGGGTTCGATCCCCGCTTAGGCTTATTACCTGGTTGGGTTTTTTCCGAGGTTTTTCCCAACCGTAATGTGAATGCAAGGTACGCTATGGCGAATCCTCGGCCTCATCTCGCCAAATATCATCTCGCTATCACCAATCTCATCGACGCTAAATAACCTAGTAGTTGATACAGCGTCGTTAAATAACCAGCTAAAATAAAAGAAAAAATCAAAACACACACACTCTTTGACTCTACACTATACCACAAGAACACACCCTCACAGGAAACAGAACAAGTGGAGCCAAGACCAACAACGACCAGTTCTGAAGATGACCCATAAATAGGTCGAAACATGTAAACGAGGTGCGTTGAAATTTAACACAGGAAAGTCTTACCATACATACTCCAAAATTTTGAAGAAATCTGACATTTCTAGAGCGATGCATATCTTAAACGAGCCGTAAGCACTGTGCCGTAGTAAGTCATGTGAATTGGCGGTATTTAACCATCCTTTTGAACTAGACAAAGAAAAAATAACAAGTCTAAGTTTAATGTTGCACTCACCTTATGAGTTGATTTCATGATACAAGACCTCAGAATTTCTCTTCTTTCACCGCTTTGTTCAGTGTTGTCTTAGGAAGTCTCCTCTTAAGTTTAATTATAAGGAGCAACACGCATGAAATTGAACGTAATGGACGATTAAATTTTGCTCATACAACACTCGACACATTCTATATTGACCACGATTTCGTGCGAAGTGCACGCTGTTCGGATAAACCAGGCAGCGTCAAGTGACTACACTCTCGTGCGTACGTACAAACCCTCAAGCCCTGACGTACGGCTGCGGGCAAGGGTAGCTGCTTCCACAGTGGCGGAGCTAAGAACTTGTACTGTATGTGAAGCAAATTTGTGATAAGAATGTAAATTAATTTCAGCTTTTAATTGAAGCACGCTTTCACTGTTAATTGCATTATACTGAAAAACAGTACTCTATACAATTTTGTACAGTTAACTATAAACAAATTTTTGCATGTTTGCACAATAATGAAACAAAACAAAATAAACACTTTTATACATATTAATATACTGTTCGTTTTCTTCTCATTGCTATACAATTCAATTAACAAAATGAAACAACAGTACAAACGTTGGTATTCAAGTACAATTCTCTAATAATAGAATTTTTCTTAAACATCAGAGATCCGCTGCGATTTTTGCAGTTTTCTGTTAAGCAGCTATTTAATTCTCGGAGCTAATGTTTTAGTAGCACCCAATCGCAAACATGCTTTCAAGTGTTCATCACTTAGATGTTTCTGTCACGTGACTTTGTAAACTTCGTTAAACAAAACAGTGTTTCGCATACGTAGGTTGTCCCGAACATTCACAACGTTCTTGCAACAAGATTGTACTGTTTAGGAAACCTTTCTCGTGGAAAACAAGTATAGAAATGGTTAATACTTTTCTGTTTTGATACTTATCCTTTAGCTCAATATCGCTTTGTAAATCAAGTATTTCTAATTGTAGTTCAGCAGGAATATCCAGGACACTCACTGAAAAAGATATTGCAAATATCTTAAATTGTTGTTCAAGTTCTCTAATATCCTCAAATCTGCGTTCGAGACCTTCGCACAATTGTTGCATTATTCTTATAGTGGAGAGTCGGGTAGTATCGGACATCGAGTAGTATCGGACAGTGCGTTTTTCATCTACCACCATATGGTAGTACCTGAATGACATGGTTACGTTTCTCTATGCGATATCACAGAAACGTAACCATTTCAATCAGGTACTAACATCGTGTGGTAGTTGAAAGAAACTCACTGTCCGATATTACCCGATGTCCGATACTACCCGACTCTCCCCTATATTCTTTCATGTCCAAGGCTTCTAACACGTTTCCCATGTACATCCATAAATAAGGCAGTTTCATTTCTAAGTGCGAGAAAACGTTCCAGAATTTTTCCTCGACTTAACCACCATACCTCGGCATGGTAGAGTAAATCCTCATACTGTTAATACCATCAAGCAGTGCCCTGAAGTCCCTGTGATTGAATCCTTTAGACCTTATGAAATTAATTGTTCGCATAACAACATCCATTACATTGCTAAGGTTCATGTTTTAGCACATAAATATTCCTGGTGCAAAATGCAGTGCACCGGTGCCCCCAAGCGACCTCGATAGGTTCCACCACTGATAGACTGCAGTGTACAAGTGTACTGCCCGCAGTGGAAGCCGTAAGCAGGCCTGTACGCCCTCTCGCGATCTTGACTCGACTTGGCGGAGCCTGGGATAAACCATAGGCCCAAGTTCTTACCGTGAAGCTTTCCAGTCTATAAATCATATTATATACTTGTTTATGTATGTATTCATTCATTGATTATTGATTGATTCATTCATTCATTCATTCATTCACTGATTCATTTATTCATTGATTTATCGATTGGTTCATTCATTAATTGATGATTCAATCATTAATTCATTTATTATTCTCATCTTCATAATCGCCTAGCATTTCCGCTACAACTCCAGAGGACTTTCGTTCGATTCTCATCATCAAAATTGAGGAGACTGAACTGCATCCATCGATAATGAATGCACAGCGTGATTGCAAAATAATATCCCAACTTTGAAAGGCTATATTTGGGCAACATAACAAGTTAGAGCGTCACTGGACATATTATGAATGTGATGTTCTGAAGTTTCGTATAGTTGGTTGCCGAGAGATATCGTAGGACAGGCATGTCAATTGATGCCCACAGGAGCAAGCGCGCGCTTTAGAGCCCAGGAGAGCCTGAGCGCTTTACAACGGAAAGGAAAGAGAGAGAGACGAAAGAGGTAGTATATGCCGCTTGGTCGAGCTATATTCAGGGGTGGCCAGCACTAATTCAGTAGATAAAGGGAAGTGAACTTATTAAAACTGTAACCATGTTAATTTTTAGATTTGCCTGAGAAGTATAAGTGCATTATAAGAATGTAAGTTTTAATTTTAATGCTCATTTTTCACAAGTTTGATTTTTTTATTCAAAAGAAATATTTATCAACATTTCGTACAGAACAGTGAAATTTTCATGTATAGGCCTATTTATTTAGTAGCCTTACAGAATGTTTTCGTAAATCTAATATACCGTAAATACGTATTACTGAAGATAGTGTATTGAAAAGTTTGAAAATATTCGCATGGAAATTGTTTGTAAGGAAATGAATTAACAAAGCAACTACTGTTACATAATAAGCAAAAAATACGTGCCCATGTGTTGTAAAAATGTCAGCTCTATAGCTTTATCACATTTCGAGAAAATAATTTAATATTCTGATGACAGGAAGTTGCTCACCAATATCACCTTAAAAGCATAATGCGATAAGGGTTTTGTTATGGAATATAAGTTACACTTAAAACATATACAGCACCTAAGTAACTTTGCTTTGTACTGTAATATTGTTTTGATTAGTTTATTGATTACTTTTATAAGGCTAAAGGTACCATCAATATCAATTCCAACTTATCATGTCATAATCTCTTTTTTTGGGGGGGGGGTTATCACTTTCTTTATGAATGATGTGTTTCATCCATTTAGTACATTATAGTTGTACTATTATGGAATTTATGTGAATATTCCTTCTTAACTCTCTATTATGTTATTAACATTTAAAACACAACTGCAATATTAAGAAATTGGTATTAGTACTTTTGTTTTACAGACAATATAGATAATATCAAACAGAAAGAAGCCATCTAAAAATAACGACATAAAATTTCACGTTCCGTCTGAAGTTTGTGCACCACTATTTTCTTAATCCAACAGGCTGCTTATTCATATACACGACCCTTCCTCTTTTCATACTTAGCGCTTGCTGCCCGCGCACGACGTCAAGGTCAGAAAATTGCGCTTGCTTTGACATCACTGATGTATGTATTCATTCATTGATTATTGATTTATTCATTCATTCATTCGCTGATTCATTTATTCATTGATTTATCGATTGGTTCATTCATTAATTGATGATTCATTCATGAATTATTTTATTATTCTCATCTTCATAATCGTCTAGCATTTCCGCTACAACTCCAAAGGACTTTCGTTCGATTCTCATCATCAAAATTGAGGAGACTGAACTGCATCCATGGAGAATGAACATACAGCTTATCCCAACTTTGAAAGGCTGTATTTGGGCAACATAACAACTTAGAGCGTCACTGGACATATCATTGTGAAGGTGATGTTCTGAAGTTTCGTATGGTTGGTTGCCGAGAGTTGTCGTAGGATAAAAAGCAGAGAATTGATTTTTGTGTGTTTGTTCTCAGTCAGATCGCAGAAAACGATTTCTTCTCATCTAAGCTTGTGTTTAGTGATGAAGCGACATTTCATACCAACGGAAGAGTCAACCGTCATAACGTACAGGTTTGGGATTTAGAGAATCCTCATGAAACGATTCAACACGAGTTCGATTCTCCAAAGTTAATGTGTTTTGTGCCGTATCCAAAGAAAAAATGTTTGGCCCATTCTTTTTAAAGCACACATTGTTAATAGAAATTCTTACTTGGAAATGCTGCAACACAAGTTGTTTCCTCAACTAGAAGAAAAGCTGGGGACTTCATTTTCCAGCAGGATGTGAAGTGAGTTTGTTTATCGAGTTGATATTGATCGGGTTTTCGTGGCGGCCACATTGAACATTTGTGAAGTTATAGAAATCAGAATTAAACCTTACAAAGTAGGCCTAATTATTGAAGGGAATGGTGAACCCAGGATGTAAATTTTCCAGTATTGTAAGTATAGCTTTTCAAAGTTGGGGTATTTTTTTTTGTAGTCACGCTGTACATGTTTGTTCTGCCTTATTTAAGTATGGCCTTTAAGTCCTCTTGACTACATGACTAGAAAGTTACGCTGCTTCTGAAAGTCTAGTTTTGTATCAGAATTATGATGAGAGTCAGGAAGGAACGGATGAAAGAATTAAATTCTCTATGGATAAATGATGGTTATCTTTATTTTCTTCCTCACCTTCCGTGTGTGATTTAAGGGGAGAGGATGGTATTTTTGGTGAAAAATGAATAAATTAAAAAAAATCTTTAAAATACTCTGTGATATGTGTGGAATGCATAGCATAACATTGTGCCCTTATCGGATGTTGAGTCGCCATTTTTAAACTTCCTGCGTTATGGATTTTTAAATCACTTGCCCACTTTTATTGTTGTTTCCGGTAAATTAAATTTTCAATTTTTTTTTCTTTAAAATACCCTTTGATATCTGTGGAATGCATTGCATAACATTTTGTGGGTATTTGTGCCCTTATCGGATGTTGAGACGTCATTTTTAAACTTCCTGCGCTATGGATTTTTAAATCACACGCCCGCTTTTATCGGTTTCAAGTAACTTAATTTTTTTGCTACATTGCCAGACAAAAATGGATATAATTTCTGAACTATTAAAGATACATGCATGAAATTTAGAACACACATTCTTTAGACTATTAGGAAATCTTTCTCTGTAACAGAATTTTGTTAATTGATTTCATTTTAAAAATACGTCCGTTTCTTTGCAAGAAAGGAAATCAGAAAATTGTTATTAAAATTTAATTGTTTATTTTACGAACGTAGGGACTAGTATCAAAATTCTGTTACAGACAGTTTGTAGAACATGCGTTTGCAAATACATTGGAAAAAACTGTTTGAATCTATCTTTAAAAACGGTTTAGATATATCGGTTTTAGTACAATCCTGCATTGGATATATTTCTTTCAAATTTGGGCCACCAAATAATTTTTTTTTTTTTCACAATTTTATTATTTGGTTGAGTTGCCACAGCTATGAGCTCTCTACATACAAAAAAAATTAATATTTTACACCAAATGGGGAAAAAGTTTTAAAAAATACCATCCTCTCCCCTTAAGATTGTAGCTTAACTTATTGAGCGCAAGTACTGGTCGATGTTGTTATCTTTGAACATTACAATTCTCTCGTTTTTCTTCTAATATTTGTTGAATAAATGAAAGTAGTAAAAAGGTAAAGGTATCCCCGTAACATGCCAAGAAGGCACTTGGGGGCATGGAGGTAGAGCCCCATGCTTTCCATGACCTCGGCACTGGAATGAGGTGGTGTGGTCGGCACCACGCTCTTACAGCAGTAATAATTATTGCACACTAGAATATTTTTACCCCTTGATGTAGTAATAACGCGTGCCATGTTGGATACACTAAAAATTTGTTGCGGATGTCGTAATGCAGTGAATACTAACAATTGACAACACACTGTTAATGAGGGGCGTACGCAAAGGAGGGGGTTATTACCGTATTTGAACCTTCAACTTAAGTAGGCCTACATATTTAGATCTGAATATTTTCATTATCCACAATCGTTTTCCTCTTCTCTAATTTTTCACTGTCAGAGTAACAAAATCTACATCGGCATAAGGCATAGTTCTCCTACCCCTCCTTCAATATAATCCCTGTGATTGGTGCTGTGCCACGTTCGAATTATAACTATGCTACCTTTATTATAGAGAGATCTACCGTCTAGTACTGATCTTGTAATAAAATGAAGTCGACACAATATGAAATTTAACTTGTTGTGAAACATATTGAAAAGGTCGTTTTGACAGTTCTTCAGTGCATATGTTAAATATTGTGCATTGTCGATTTTAAACTCATTTTAAGAGCGGTATTCACTCGTTGGTTAGTTTAAGTTCTGAGTTTATTATGAAACGTTCGTTTAACGTTTTGTATATTTGACAGTTCATATTTTAGTAATATAATAATAATAATAATAATAATAATAATAATAATAATAATAATAATAATAATACTTACTTACAAATGGCTTTTAAGCAACCCGCAGGTTCATTGCCGCCCTCACATAAGCCCGCCGTCGGTCCCTATCCTGTGCAAGATTAATCCACTCTCTATCATCATATCCCACCTCTCTCAAATCCATTTTAATATCTTCCCATCTACGTCTCGGCCTCCTCGAAGGTCTTTTTCCCTCCGGTCTCCCAACTAACACTCTATATGCATTTCTGGATTTGTCCATACGTGCTACATGCCCTGTCTATCTCAAACGAATGGATTTAATGTTCCTAATTGTGTTAGGTGAAGAATACAATGCGTGCAGTTCTGTGTTGTGTAACTTTCTCCATTCTCCTGTAACTTCATCCCTCTTAGCCCCAAATATTTTCCTAAGAACCTTATTCTCAAACACCCTTAATCTCTGTTCACATCTCAAAGTGAGAGTCCAAGTTTCACAACCATACAGAACAACCAGTAATATAACTGTTTTATAAATACACAGTAATAATGCACAACATTAAAAATACAGATAAGGTAAATTGTAAACGATTTTAATAATGACCGTCCACCCCCTTAAAAAAATTCTGCGTACGTTACTGCTGTTGATAGCGTATTTTTATTCTGCTTGGATTAAACGGGAGATCTTGAGTACTGGACGAAGTGTAATATTGGATTAAAAATGATCGTGTACCTACGTAACATAGTTTAAGTATTATAGCCTGGATGAAAAATGATTGTGGACGTAAGGTGGTGGACGAACTAGCATTGAACGAAAAATTGTCGTGGACGAAATGTCCGTGTACGTAAAGTAGTGGACAAAACATCCTGAAATTCCTCATAGAATAGTAGTATAGTAGTCATACTCATCCTCTTTCACAATAGCCCTGCCAAGACTCTGGAATTCGTTACGTGCTAGCATCAGGGACTGTCGAAATAAAATTGAATTCAAACGCAAACTTACTAGGCACTTGGTCAGTAATTGAAACTCGTTCAGACATGGTTTCTTGTAAATAGTTCTCTTAATCTATCACAAAATATTTCAATATCGGGTAATTTCATTACTATAGATTTTTGTTATCGTAGATTTAATTTGTAATTCAGTAAATACAAAAATATTCTTTGTTCTTAACTTCTATGATAAAATGTCTAGCTTTCATTAATCAGGTAATCTTGTCGTACTTTAATTTTTATTGTAATTGTAATTGTAAATTTAATATTAATTGTAATTTTATTGTTCATATTACAGTTGTAATCCCCTGGTAGAGGGGCAGAGAAGGCCTGACGGCCTTATCTCTACCAGGTTAAATAAATAAATACTACTACTACTAAGCAGTAAAAGTGTCGTAGAAAATGAGATCGTAATATTTATATTGCTTTTAAACTTCAGTTACTTTTAAACTGATTTTTTTCTCTTTATTTTCAGATGTTTTAAGTGCAAAGAAGAATGAAGTATTTAAATAATCCTGAGCGCATTATAAGGTAAGATATTTGGAAATTAACCGTCTGGATAATTTCACATAAAGGAAATTACACATTATTAAAACAAGAATTAGTCTTAATGATACGTATTTTTTATTTATTTAAACAAACTTCCGCTAAAATAAGGGTTGCCCTGAAGGACAACTTATACCAAATATACAGTTATTAGTAGACTTCGTTGAATTGCCACACGCAGCATGCAATCAGGTTGCCGACGTACGGTAGTATAGAAGAGGTGAGCGACCTCCCGGTCTCGTAGTATAAGCAGTTCGTGTTTAGACATGTGACAGGTCCAAATAGATAGAGCAGCTACAGCTAATGTATACCTATGTAAGCACATGTTTTTGCATTACTGTGGTTGCAATAGTCAAAGCTTAACATTTGTTCAGTGCAGACAAGAATTCAATCAAACATGCTACAATGAGAGTGTTGCTGTTCCAAACAATTGCCCCTGGAATACCCTTACCCCCGCAGCCAGTCTTGATCCGTTGGAAAACGTGGTTGGATGCCGTTAATTATTATGCAGAATATTACGGCAAAATAATGGAGGTAATTGATGCATTGGATAGCACAGACAATTCCACTGTTGCAGGTGTAAAATCATTGCTTTCTGAACAGATATTGGAAGATATTCTGTTCATTGATTCTAATTTTAAAATCGTGTCCAAAAACATCACCCTGCTAGAATCGTCTAAACTAAAACTCTCAGAAGCCTTTAATATATTGGATAAAGTATCACAAACCGTTATCCAAAAGAACAATTCACTAATTTCAGAAAAAGTGAAATGTAAGTTGAGAAACATTATTGCTAAAAATTGTGCCTATTCACAACTTCGTATTATAAATGATGTACCATCAGGTCACGCCAAGACATCTGAAGTTGGTGTACTAAAAAGTAGTGACTTTCCGTTCTTCAAATATGCACCTATTACATCGTGTGATGTTGAACGTACATTTTCCCAATATAAAAACTGTTTGAGTGACCATCGGAGGAGGTTCACTTTGCAGTCGCTCAAAATGTACGTAACTCTTATCTGCAGTGCACATATTCAAGGATGATGTGAGTTTATTACATTAAATTTTAAGAGTTAATATATCTCACTACAAAATAATTGTGTATTTACATGTTTACACATTTCCTACTTCAATGATCATTCATTGTATTTCTTGAATGCAGGATACAGGTTTTATTGTAACCGGAGTATACTGCTCAGTGTTTACATTAGAGGCATACTCTATCCTTTCCACGCCCCTTTCTCATACAGTCTATACTGCGTGCATGGTAAACCTTACGATTCTCGTGGCAATTCCACGAACTCTAGTTATTAGTAAATGCGTAGTGATATACAGCAGTTTTGATGCATGATGTAAAAAAGTGTAGGCTATAGTAAATAGATTCTTCACTGCGACCGCGGGTAATTAGTTGCTGTCGCACATACTTATATACAGCATATTTGATATCTTGTGGAATCCATTTAATTTAAAGTCGCAGTTCTTCTTTGTTCCACCACAACTATCCATACAATAAAAGGAACACACTAAATGAGCTCTTGGTACCAGCTCTGCAATGCCTGATTTTCTCCTCAAGAATCGTGTTGTGCTCGATTTCTGCACTGTGCTCATGATGAACATTTCTTGCTATATATGATTCGCAGAAGAAGTCGCCAATTTTAGGGACGGTGTGCTCAGTTCTCACTACACTCATATTTGGCTGAAGAAAATTCAACGCGATTGTTAAATCAACACACCAGTAATAGTTCAGAATTAATATTTACTCAGAACTGGTAGGCAGTAATTTATTCGGGCCTGTTGTTTTGACTGTAATATAATAATTCCACTGAAATTTACAAGAGAAAATTTTAGTTGCTGATTGAGTTACCTGTTGGTATAATTTGCCATTTACCTATGTGGATTGTGTACAATGAATTTCTGTCTCATTTGAGTTGCCCCTACATTTTGAACAATCGATTTCCAAGTAAGAGAATTGGTCGCGGAGGACCGGTTGTCTGACCATCAGATTCGCAGGTTTATCAGCCTGAATTTTACTTGTGGATCAATCATAATTTACACCAACTGTGGCGAAAATGTGATCGTGCGCCGAGCCACTGTGTAACCTGCAACGTACATAGCACCTATGGAGGGAGGCGGACGCCCGAAGGGGAAGTGAAGCAACTGTCTGACTTATTACCGGATTTTCATTTTCCTTACGTCAAGCATTTAAATATAATTTTATACAGTACAAGGCTACAAACTAATGTTTAGTACGTGTAACGAAGAAATAAATGAACAAGAAAACATAGGACACATCACAACCTAAAATTAACTGTCTTCAGAATGTCTCTGCGACAGAGTTTCAAAATCAGGAATTATGTCACTTACTGCCAGTCGTAGTTGATCACGAAGGTATTTGTCTGTCAGTCGTGATCTAAATTTGGTTTTTACTAATTTCATTGTTAAACTAATTTTTCACAAACTTAAGTTGTAGCGAATATGGCTTGAACAGAGCAAGCGAAAGAACGAAGCTTCGGATATTTATTTTTGGCAAAGATTTGAAAAGTTCAGCATTTGTCAAGTCCTTACTTCTAGCTTTCATTTAACAACACATTGTAAATCTGTGAGTTTAAATTGAAGAGTAACCCGCATTTTTCGTAAAACTGCTAAAAAGGATCGAGATGATGATGATGATGATGATGATAATGATAATAATAATAATAATAATAATAATAATAATAATAATAATAATAATAATAATAATAATAATAAAGCAACAATAAGACTTAATCTTTTAATATTTCGTCAGTAACGTGTAGTATAATGCCGTTTTATGTTATACAACCGTTTCCCTCATAATAGGCCTACTTGTGAACAAATCATACATTTAATATTCTCATCATATTGGCAGCAAAAACTGTGTCCTCCCATCCTACTTGAAACTTTAGTGTTTGTGGAGGTATATGATTTCGAGAGACACATTGTGACGATACGCCACTCGCAGGTCAGAGACAAATACAAATGGATAGGAGTTTGACTCCAGTGAGTGCGAGGGTGGGGGTTGTGGACGGTAGGAAGCAAGAGAAATACAAAGCTATCATTGCGAGCCACAATGTGCTCGCGAGTCACATTTTCGCCACAGCTGGGTTACTCAGCACTTCTACATGTTTAAAAAAAGTGATGAACAATATTGCCAATGAATTCGACAGACAACTAGAGTCTTTGAACGGGTGTGCTTTTGATCAGTAGACTTCGTTGAATTGCCACACGCAGCATGCAATCAGGTTGCCGAAGTACGGTAGTATAGAGGAGGTGAGCGACCGCCCGTTCTCGTAGTATAAGCAGTTCATGTTAAGAGTTGTGACCGGTCCAAATAGGGCAGCTACAGCTAATATATACCTATGTAAGCACTTGTTTTTCATTACTGTGGTTGGAATAGTCAAAGCTTAACATTTGTTCAGTGCAGACAAGAATTCAATCAAACATATTACAGTGAGAGTGTTGCTGTTCCAAGCAATTTCCCTGGAATACCTTTACCTCCGCAGCCAGTCTTGACCCGTTGGGGAACGTGGTTGGATGCTGTTAATTATTATGCAGAACATTACGGCAAAATAACGGAGGTAATTGATGCACTGGATAGCACAGACAATTCCGCTGTTGCAGCTGTAAAATCATTGCCTTCTGAACAGCTATTGGAAAATATTCTGTTCATTGATTCTAATTTTAAAATCGTGTCCAAAAGCATCATCCTGTTAGAATCGTCTAAACTACAACTCTCAGAAGCTCTTAATATAAAGTATCACAAACCGTTATCCAAAATAATTCACTAATTTCAGAAAAAGTGAAATGTAAGTTGAGAAACATTATTGCTCAAAATTCTGCCTATTCACAACTTCGTATTATAAATGATGTACAATCAGGTCACGACAAGACGTCTCAAGTTGGTGTACTAAAAAGTTCTGACTTTCCGTTCTTCAAATATGCACGTATTACATCGTGTGATGTTGAACGTACATTTCCCAATATAAAAACTGTTTAAGTGACCATCGGAGGAGATTACTTTGTAGTCGCTCAAAATGTACGTAACTCTTCACTGCAATGCACATATTCAAGAATGATGTATCTTACATTAAATTTTAAGAGTTAATATATCTCACTATAAAATAATTGTGTATTTACATCTTTAGACATTTCCTAATTCAACTTTCATTGAATATATTTCTTGAATGCAGGATACAGATCTATTGAACCGCACTATACTGCTCAGTGTTTACATCAGAGGCATACTCCAACCGTTGCACGCCCCCTTCTGATACAGTCTATACCGCGTGCGTAGTAAACCTTGCGTTTCTCGTGGCAATTCCACGAAGTCTAGTGATCAGATATTGAACTTTTTTTTATGTATAAGAAGTTTTATTTTGAGCATTTCTTTGAACATAGGGACATTGTTGCTGGAATAAGTAAACTTTGCAAGCGCATGTTTATTATTTTCTTAATTTCTCAGGTGTTGTGAAACACTCTGTATATATATATATATATATATATATATATATATATATATATACATACTAGGTTCAAAAAGTTCCCGGAATTTGCTAGCATCATAGAAACAACGTACCTTAAACACTATTCTACAGCATTCCCTTCAAAATAGTTGCCTTCCGCAACAATACACTTTTGCCAACGCGTGTAGAGTTCCTGGAAGCAGGCCTGGAAGCCATTTTGTGAAACCCGTCTTAGTGCTCTCGTCGCGTTTGCGATAACCTCTTCAGCATTGAATCTCCGTCCTTTCAGATGACTTTTCAGACGGGGAAACAGAAAGTAATCAGGTGGTGAGAGATCAGGAGAGTATGGTGGGTGATCCAAAGCAGTTATGTTGTGCCTGGCAAGAAAATTCTTTACAATAATTGTGCGATCAGCAGGTGCATTGTCATGCATAAGGAACCAGTTGTTTTCTACCCACTTTTCTGGACGTTTCCTTCTCACTGCGTCCCAGAGGTGACGGAGGGTTTCTACGTACATTTCTTTCGTTACAGTACGACCTTCTGGAATGAACTCATGGTGCATGAGACCCTGAGAGTCGAAGAAAACTTCCAACATAACTTTGCTTTAAGTGTGCTTAAATGCGACAGGCTCATGTCAGTAGATTCACTGGCATGAAAAAGAACTCCTGCGGGACAAAATTCCGGCACATCCGGCGATGCTGATATAACCTCTGCAGTTGCGAGCGTCGTTAAATAAAACATAACATTTAAAATAACTTTGCCTTTGGAAGTGTCCCTAGGAAACTTTTGCTTCCGAGGAGATGTTTTCGATTTCCACTCAGATGACTGTCGTTTAGGGACTGGGTCGTACAAGTAGCACCAGTTTCATTTTGTTTAAGAAATCACCATCTTCATCAGCCATACTGATCATGTCCCCAGCAAAACACAGAACTTGATGTTTGTACTTTGCTCTGTGGACATAATTACAAAATGCGACGAACAAACGAAACACTATGATAAACAATTGCCTACAACTCAAAACCAATAATTGCCATTATCAACAAACTTTAAGGAAATGACATCATGAATGTTACCAACAAAACAAATGTATAATATCCCTTGTTATATATTAATACGAAAAATGGTAGTAAAATTCCGGGAACTTTTTGAACCTAGTAGTACAATCATACATACATACAGGCATGCTTGCATACGTAAATAGCCGACCGTATATACGTACAGTTTGTAGTTCTTTGCCGCTAGTTAAAGTGCCGCTAAGTTACGATTGTTAAGTGTACCGCTATAATTATAGGACGTAAGATACAATATTAATCGTGAATTATAACATGAAATACTCACGGTATTTAATGTAGTGATACATTATTGAGTCTTTGCGTCATCGTATGGATTGAAAAGCAATCAATATTCGTACCTATGTAACGGCCTTCCTCCGCATATGATCCATATATCTTAATGTCGTCTATCATTTGATGCATTAAGAACTATTTTTGTTTGCTTGCATTTTGCGGTTACATTGATTTAAGACTAAGACAATGTCAAAACTGGAATATAACGCCATTGATGCATGACTGATAACATTTTCTCCATCTTACAGCATTTAAATTTTTGTTACTATGGGGTGTTTATGTGATTAATTCATTTCAACTAATTATGATTCAGACAGAATAGATACGCAGTTAAAAGGACTACGTTCAGTTTCTTAGGATTATGATTAATGTATTTCACTAATTATGATTCAGACAGAATAGATACGCAGTTATCAGGACTACGTTCAGTTGCTTAGGATTATGATTAATGTATTTCACTAATTATGACTCAGAATAGGTACACAGTTATCAGGACTACGTTCAGTTGCTTAGGATTATGATTAATGTATTTCACTAATTATGACTCAGAATAGATACACAGTTATCAGGACTACGTTCAGTTGCTTAGGATTATGATTAATGTATTTCACTAATTATGATTCAGACAGAATAGATACGCAGTTATCAGGACTACGTTCAGTTGCTTAGGATTATGATTAATGTATTTCACTAATTATGATTCAGACAGAATAGATACGCAGTTATCAGGACTACGTTCAGTTGCTTAGGATTATGATTAATGTATTTCACTAATTATGACTCAGAATAGATACGCAGTTATCAGGACTACGTTCAGTTGCTTAAGATTATGATTAATGTATTTCACTAATTATGACTCAGAATAGATAAACAGTTATCAGGACTACGTTCAGTTGCTTAGGATTATGATTAATGTATTTCACTAATTATGACTCAGACAGAATAGATACACAGTTATCAGGACTACGTTCAGTTGCTTAGGATTATGATTAATGTATTTCACTAATTATGACTCAGAATAGATACACAGTTATCAGGACTACGTTCAGTTGCTTAGGATTATGATTAATGTATTTCACTAATTATGACTCAGAATAGATACACAGTTATCAGGACTACGTTCAGTTGCTTAGGACTATGATTAATGTATTTCACCAATTATGACTCAGAATAGATACGCAGTTATCAGGACTGCGTCCAGTTGCTTAGAATTATGATTAATTGTCTTTCACTAATTGTGACTCAGAATAAATATATATTTATCAGTATTACGTTCAGTTCCTTAGGATTATGATTAATGTATTTCACTAATTATGATTCAGACAGAATAGATACGCAGTTATCAGGACTACGTTCAGTTGCTTAGGATTATGATTAATGTATTTCACTAATTATGACTCAGAATAGATACACAGTTATCAGGACTACGTTCAGTTGCTTAGGATTATGTTTAATGTATTTCACTAATTATGACTCAGATACACAGTTATCAGGACTACGTTCAGTTGCTTAGGATTATGATTAATGTACGTATTTCACTAATTGTGACTCAGACAGAATCGACTCATTTATTTATCAGGACTACGTTCTTTCACTAATTGTGACTCAGACAGACTTTTACATTTATCAGTATGTATTTCATTTCAATTATGACTCAGAATAGATACACAGTTATCAGGACTACGTTCAGTTGCTTAGGATTATGATTAATGTATTTAACTAATTGTGACTCAGATACACAGTTATCAGGGCTAGATTTACATTTATCAGGACTACGTTCAGTTGCTTAGGATTATGATTAATGTATTTAACTAATTATGACTCAGAACAGATACACAGTTATCAGGACTACGTTCAGTTGCTTAGGATTATGATTAATGTATTTAACTAATTATGACTCAGATACACAGTTATCAGACTACGTTCAGTTGCTTATGATTAATGTATTTAACTAATTATGACTCAGATACACAGTTATCAGGACTACGTTCAGTTGCTTAGGATTATGATTAATGTATTTAACTAATTATGACTCAGATACACAGTTATCAAGACTACGTTCAGTTGCTTAGGATTATGATTAATGTATTTAACTAATTATGACTCAGATACACAGTTATCAGGACTTCAGTTCCTTAGTTATGATTAATGTATTTAACTAATTATGACTCAGATACAGTTATCAAGACTACGTTCAGTTGCTTAGATTATGATTAATGTATTTAACTAATTATGACTCAGATACACAGTTATCAGACTACGTTCAGTTGCTTAGGATTATGATTAATGTATTTAACTAATTATGACTCAGATACACAGTTATCAGGACTACGTTCAGTTGCTTAGGATTATGATTAATGTATTTAACTAATTATGACTTCAGATACACAGATACACATTTATCAGGACTACGTTCAGTTGCTTAGGATTATGATTAATGTATTTAACTAATTATGACTCATACACAGTTATCAGGACTACGTTCAGTTGCTTAGGATTATGATTAATGTATTTAACTAATTATGACTCAGATACACAGTTATCAAGACTACGTTCAGTTGCTTAGGATTATGATTAATGTATTTAACTAATTATGACTCAGATACACAGTTATCAGGACTACGTTCAGTTGCTTAGGATTATGATTAATGTATTTAACTAATTATGACTCAGATACACAGTTATCAGGACTACGTTCAGTTGCTTAGGATTATGATTAATGCATTTCACTAATTGTGACTTAGACAGAATACATATACAGTTACCAGCACTACAGTTGCTTAAGAGATTAATATTAAATTGTCGGTAGTCGAGCTACACGTTTCCTTGCCCCATCCAGACATTTTTCCTGATTCTCCCAGTGGAAGTTTCGTTCCATGAATAAATTAAGTTGTTGAAAAAGAAATCGCTATCTTTAGAGAGTTCATAAACCTCATTTCGGGGTTGAATTAGTATGGCGGGACTGAAACAATGGACCGTGCTAAGAACGTGACGGTATTAGGTTGATACGTGTTGTAGTGCGGCTGTCCAAACTCGAGTACCGAGGCCGCAAATCGTCTAGCGACTAATGAAGGTGCCGTTAAAATGTTTATACTTACTCGTTACTGTCATCCTTATGTACTAGAAGAGCAATGATGCAATGAAGTTGAAGCTCTTAATTGTGACGCTACCAAGCGAATGTCATTTTGATAATATATGATATAATTATATTATTCTTTCCCGGGTATTCGCTTCTGTTCTAGACAAATAGGGTATTTTCCAGCACTCCTTTTTATTATTATGGTATTCGTTCATAGTTCACACAAATTATGTTTTCACGCTCTTGTGAAATTCATTTCCCTTCTTCTCTTCTGCCTTTGCATTACTCTTGTATTTTTATACTGACTGTACAAAACTACGCAATACCGCTATGCTGAAATTTTTATATCGTTAGACAGAACCATACTTACGTGTCATTTTGTTATCTTTGCGTACACTAATGCACATGTCTTTATAAGCTTGCCAATAAAAGGAATGATTCTGCATGGAAGCGTAGTGAAACATGTTAACCAGGTACAAGGACATCATTTTATTTTTACTTCAATTTTTATTGTGCTTGAGTTTTTGAATGTACTTTACTCCCACCCCTTCTACTAATGAAGATCCAACTGTCCTCCAGACAGAATCAAGGTCGCATATAGTAAACAGCACTGAGTTAGTAAGTATAGTACATTTCAGAAATATGTTCGCGTTTTCCAGTGACAAAAGAGCTTTCAATATTGAATCATATTTTCGCACAGGTACTGTCCGATTGCCTACTTCGCATCCCGATTTCCCCCACCTGCTTCTGCTCGCTCCTCTGTAAAAGCTGGGCTGTCTTAGCTCTTTACTGAAAACATTAATTTCTGTTAGGAATTGAACGTTTACGTAATATTATACAACTGTTTAAAATAACTTAAATAAAAGGGCCTCGTTAAGTAATTAACTGTCACGTGATTTCTCCCCATTGTACGATCCTGCGGCATAACCACTTGGACGGACAGCAGATAGCATGTCTGAGTAATTTTATATCTGTGCGGGTCAGGCAGAAGTGAAGATTGAATTTACAGTACGTAAGGTACTCTTTTATAGAGTAGGTACAGAATATTTCAACATGAGTTACTAGTACGAAGGACGAAACTGGCAATTGGAATTAGATGCAATAGTCTATACCGCGATAATATGCACAAAAGAACTGAAGCCTGTATCGAAATGAACGGCCACCATTTTGAAATATGTGTTTAAATATCCATATTATGATTATTTTTCAATTTAACTTCATTCTCTAAATTGTACGCTAATGTGCTGTAGACAGTATAATATACACTGTATAATGAATATGTTCGCATGGATAACTCAGTTCGTGAGTAAAAACACTTATTGTTAATACAGTACTGTATTTTGATTAAACAAAAGCTTAATGAAAATTATCGAACTCAAAATCGTGATATTTCCTAGCTTACGTAAATGGATGAAGTACTTTTCTACCCTCCTATACCTACTAAAGTGATTTGTTTGTGTTTTACGCCAGTATCATCGAACTCCAGCCGTGGAAGGGTATAGCGAACGGTGTTTCCGGTTCTCTAAAGGTATAGCCAGGTTAATATTAAAACTGTTAGTAAAAATAAAATGATGTCCCTGTACAATAGAATTTAACAAGAGAAAGACATACATATTCTGAAGAAACTTTGTTGTTCATCCTCTGTCATTGCTTTCTTCAATCGTCTTCTCGAGTTCTTAACTGTTTTTTGGCCCTTCGTTTATATAAATTCAGGATTTTTATTTTTAATAATAATTATCATTTACTTCTAGAGTAGTTATTATACTCGTGTAGATACATAATAGTTCTATAGAAGAGTATACCTCTAACGAGGAAACCTTAAAAAATCTGTTATGTTGAGAATTTTATTCAATTTTCGTATAAAGGAAGATGCTGGAAAATATATATATATATATATATATATATATATATATATATATATTTGGCTTATTATGTGAATTACAAGGTCCTGAAAAGGTGGTGTGAAAATATTGAAAATCGCTTGAGTAGCCCAATGGCTTACTCGTACGGTTGGCTTTCCGAAACTTGAAGCGCTCCCTTCATTCCTATGTGGATGCTATAGCGGCTAGCGTATCGTATCAGGCACCCTGCAAGCAAAAGCGTGCATGCAAGTATTTTATTTCAGCCAGTATACGATTCCAACAACGTTGTTTTAATCGTTCAATTGGAAATCCCATTTTCGTTATTCACACGAAGAATAAAATGAACATGAAATGAAGAAATATTATGATTTGAAGTTTATCTGATCATGCATTTACAAGACATAGGCTTACATAATAGATTTATGTTTGATTTCAGTTGCTTAGGATTATGATTAATAATTGCCTTTCACTAATTGTGACTCAGACAATACATACACAGTTAGGAGATTAACATTAAATTATTGTATACGAATTAAAAAACTACAGTACTGTAATTATGTTTAGTTTTTTAGTAGGTTATTTTACGACGCTGTATCAACATCTTAGGTTATTTAGCGTCTGAATGAGATGAAGGTGATAATGCTGGTGAAATGACTCGGGGGGGTCCAGCACCGATAGTTACTTAGCATTTGCTGATATTGGGTTGAGGGAAAACCCCAGAAAAACCTCAACCGGGTAACTTGTTAAATTTATCTTTTTAACATGCTGAAGTACCTTACAACAAATTAATTTTCCATTACCCCCATACACCATAAATATAAATAAATGTTCTTACACCGATAACAATGTATATAATTATCTTAATAGTCTTTCACTAGTACCTTCTTCGCCAAAACGTTTACACTCATTTCAATATATAGGCAAATTACCACGTATAAATAAAATCAGAACTTAATTCTCCCGAACTACCTATTATACAGCTGTACAGTACTAGATAGCTTGAGGCCAGAGTCGTGCAGACTGGCCCTCAGCGCAGCACTGTCAGTCCTAATGCATAAGCAGCCCAGACCATCCAAGACCAACACTGCTTGGCGCGGCCGCTTCCTAGCCCGTTGCGGGGCTTCGCAGCCCAGCTTAGCCCACCGCACTCCTCGGCACTCGTCTCAGCACTGCAGTGACGTCATCCAACCAGTTGATTGCATTCTACTGTTTTCCTGCTTGCGTGCTAGTTGTGCTTTCGCTTGATGTGTGGCATGAGCATATAGGACAGTACAAAATTAAAATATTTTCCACTGCTGTCGAACACAGATTTAAAAACTGTCCCTATGGTACTTTGTAAAATTTTCATCCGATTCTGTATTTTTAACTTTCTTACTGCGATTTTCTCCTTCACTACTTTTTCTCTAGAGAGATTATATTTTAGGATGTATGTTTTAACGGCCGGTGTCTGTGACAAAGTTTCCGGGCTGCTATTACACTATCAAAATTTTTTGGCAAAGATCTTTTTATAAAATATATATTATATAATATATGACAGTGTAATGGGTTTTCTTTTATAAAAGTTCCTTTGATAAAAGATCTTTTATTAAATGTGAGTGCAGCTTGTTATCTTTGATAAAATATTTATATAACGTGAAACAAATATGGCGGCATGCAAATATAACTGGACTGTTGCTACCACAAAAATTCTGACATCGGAGTATGAAGCAAATGAAATGTAAATAAATAATTTTTATAATATGATATTGATATTATATGGGCAAATCCAGAAATGCATATAGAGTGTTAGTTGGGAGGCCGGAGGGAAAAAGATCTTTGAGGAGACCGAGACGTAGATGGGAGGATAATATTAAAATGGATTTGAGGAAAGTGGGATATGATGATAGAGACTGGATTAATCTTGCACAGGATAGGGACCGATGGCGGGGTTATGTAGGGCGGCAATGAACCTGCGGGTTCGTTAAAAGTCATTTGTAAATAAATAATATTTTATAATAATTTGTATAACTTTTCAAGTCCTCTCATTGTAGCTCTTTCAATAAGTTTAGATGTATACCTCTCTTATAACGTCTTGCAATCCAGGGTTTAACCCCTGACCAGATATTTATTCATGGGGTTATAAACTTAACGCGTAAATAAAAGTATAAACAAATCGTAAACTTAACGCGTAAATATTAGTATCAGCAAATTCACGGAACGCGTGTTCATTGTTGTGGAACAAGTGTTAGGAGAGATTTGTTCCTAATTTTAGGTCATGTTTGATAAAATCTTCTGAAAAGATATCATGTAGTGTAATATACCCCAAATCCTATTTTTTATCAAAGAACTTTGATGTAATATTTTATCATAATATTCTTTGTCAAACAACTTTGATAGTGTAATAGCAACCTCACAGAGACTGTATTTTCTTTGCGATGCACCATTATTTGGACTCATCTTGAAAAACAGAAATCAAGTGTTTGAAACAGTAGCTGATAGTTGATCGAACCGTACATACAAGCACAAACCCGCGCCAAGTCAGTTCATAAGTAACTGATAGAAGCGGAAGCTTGGGCTCATGCTTTGATACAAACCAGTCCACCTCACTAAACCCCTCCACAAGCAGTCCGCCGCGACCCGTGCGGTGGTGCAGGGTGACGTCACGGACTAGTTCCGTGCGACACTGCTTAGCCCCTTGCGATCAGCGGTGGGCAAGCCCTTGGACTTGGACCAATCTGCACGACTCTGCTTGAGTCTGCGCGATTGCTGTGCTGTCCTTCAGGCGCTCTTCTGGTCTGAAGTTGCTCCGACGTCACAAATGCACAAACTGTAACAAACAGTTGTGATGTAGCTTAGAACGTTATAAAAACCGTATAAATTAACCGTGATGTAGCTTAGAAAACTTAATGAAAAGTTTCTAGTAGAAAAGAACACGTAATGTCAAGTGCTGATCATCACACAATGCAGTAGGGTGTTAGAGTTGATTCATTTTCGTTGAAGTGCTCGCTGGCAGATAATATATTGTGTACAGTCCTCGCCTTTAAGTGAAGGGTCATGATACCAGGACCAGACACCCAAGGCTGCAAGTGACCCAGTGGCATTAAAGATGAGCACGCCACGACATCAGTTACGGGTACATTCCAAATTTGGAAATGGCGTAATGAATCTCTCTCTCTGAAAGTAAACATGTTAGTATAACATGACACAGCTAATATGCGTTTTCATGAATGACATATTTATGCTTATATAGTCATAGTGTCAGACACATGCCTTACGCGTAAATAGAAATTATTAACTTCATTGAATCATATAATTTTTTAAAATATTTTGATATCATAATTGTTGCGAAATGTGAAAGTGTATATGTGCTTAAGATGCGAAAGATGCTTTTTACAGAAATATTTTCATTTCAAGAAACATACCTTGTTTCGAATTAAAGAGTAGACTCATATGCTATGGAAGACATTGAAATTACCAATTTCTGCTTGATGCGAAATGCACTGAGTGTAAATCCTCGTTGTGAAACGATGATGGTGATGGCGATGACAATGTTAGTAGTGATGATCCGGCAACGATAATAACAATGACGGTTGCAAAGAGAACGAAGTTTAGGATTATAACTATGACAACATTGACGTAGGCAATGACGACTTTATGATAGTTACGACAAATTTGATAGTGACGACAACGATTACGACTAGGAAGAAGGTGTCCATAATCGTACCTATTTTTAAGAAGGGGGACAAGACTAACTGTAGTAACTTTCGAGGAATATCACTTTTGTTGACGTCGTACAAAAAAAGTTGTCGAATATCCTTTTGAGAAGATTAACTCCATATGTAGATGAAATTATTGGGGATCATCAGTGTGGTTTTAGGCGTAATAGATCAACTATTGATCAGATTTTTTGTATTCGACAGATATTGGAGAAAAATTGGAGTATAAGGGTACAGTACATCAGTTATTCATAGATTTCAAAAAGGCGTATGACTCGGTTACGAGAGAAGTTTTATATAATATTCTTATTGAACTTGGTATTCCCAAGAAACTAGTTCGATTAATTAAAATGTGTCCTAGTGAAACATACAGCAGAGGCCGTATAGGCCAGTTTCTGTCTGATGCTTTTCCAATTCACTGCGGGCTAAAGCAGGGAGATGCACTATCACCTCTACTTTTAACTTCGCTCTAGAATATGCCATTAGGAAAGTTCAGGTTAACATAGAGGGTTTGGAATTGAACGAGTTACATCAGCTTCTTGTCTATGCGGATGACGTGAATATGTTAGGAGAAAATACACAAACGATTAGGAAAACGCGGAAATTCTACTTGAAGCAAGTAAAGCGATAGGGTTGGAAGTAAATCCCGAAAAGACTAAGTATATGATTATGTCACGTGACCAGAATATTGTACGAAATAGAACTATAAAAATTGGAGATTTATCCTTCGAAGAGGTTGAAAAATTCAAATATCTTGGAGCAACAGTAACAAATATAAATGACACTCGGGAGGAAATTAAACGCAAAATAAAAATGGGAAATGTCTGTCACTATTCGGTTGAGAAACTTTTGTCATCTAGTCTGCTGTCAAAAAATCTGAAAGTTAGAATTTATAAAACAATTATATTACCGGTTGTTCTGTATTGCTGTGAAACTTGGACTCTCACTTTGAGAGAGGAACAGAGATTAAGGGTGTTTGAGAATAAGGTTCTTAGGAAAATATTTGGGGCTAAGAGGGATGAAGTTACAGGATAATGGAGAAAATTGCACAACGGAGAACTGCAAGCATTGTATTCTTCACCTGACATAATTAGGAATATTAATTCCAGACGTTTGAGATGGGTAGGGTATGTAGCACGTATGGGCGAATCCAGAAATGCATAGGCTATAGAGTGTTAGTTGGGAGGCCGGAGGAAAAAGACCTTTAGGGAGGTCGAGACGTAGATGGGAGGATAATATTAAGATGGATTTGAGGGAGGTGGGATATGATGGCAGAGACTGGATTAATCTTGCTCAGGATAGGGACCAATGGCGGGCTTATGTGAGGGCGGCATTGAACCTCCGGGTTCCTTAAAACCCAGTAAGTAAGTAAGTGAGTAAGTATTTCTAATAAGATGCAGTACATAAATAAAATAGAAAACTTCAATGTATATGTGTGTATTACCAACTTGGGATCAAATCAACTCGTGTGCCTTATTAATTAACTAAATAGAAACGAGAAGGAAAAAGAGATGCTGAACTTTCTGAAATGTGAAGGAGAGATAACCTTCTTAATCATTTGATATGAAAAAGGAACTAGCCTGCAGAACGACAGTTTATATCAGACGGAAAGAAATGTCCCTGTTATATTTTGTACTTCCCCTTATTGCACTTCCTAGTGCAACATTTACAACTGTTAATACAGGGAGCAAATAAAATAAGTTGTTTTCATGTAGTTTATGCACAAAGAAATAATCTTTCTCTCATTCTGTAAACGCGAATAAAAATGTGGGGTTGAGAATCCCACTTGAGTAAATTGACGCGATATGTACCAACAGCCAATAGGCCGGTGGCATGAAATGGCTAATGCCACTGATTAGGAATAAGTTACTAGCATTTAAATAAGGCTTGCGATAATATGTAGACTCAACTGGTGAAATTTCACACTAACAAGGAATTATATTCACTATCAGAATAAACATTGCTGTGTGAAGAGACGATAAAATGGATGTGGCTAGAGCAGCCGTGGCGAGAAAGTGACTCGCCAGACATTGTGGCTCGCAGTGATAGCTGTGCATTTCGCTTGCTTCTAACCTCCGCCAACCCCCACCCTCTCACTCACTGGAGTCAAACTCCGTTCATTTGTATTTGTCTCTGAACTGCGATTGACATATGTCTCTCTCGAAACCATTACGAAAGTTCCAAGTAGGATGGGAGGACGCATTTTTTTGCTGTCAATATGATGAGAATATTAAATGTATGATTTGTTCACAAGTATTACGAGGAAAACGGTGTATAACATAAAACGGCATTGTACTACATGTTACTGATGAAACATTGAAAGGTTAAGTGTTATTGTTGTTATCATCATCATCATCATCATCATCATCATCATCTCTGTACGTCGACCCTTTTTCAGCAGATGTACGAATAATGCGGTTAGCTCTTCAATTTGAACTCACTGATTTACTATGTGATGTCAAATGAAAGCTAGATGTAAGGACTTGACAAATGTTGAACTTTCAAATCTTTGACAAAAATAAATATCCGAAGCTTCGTTCTTTTGCTTGCTCTTTTGAAGCCATGTTCGCTACAACTTACGTGTAAAAATTATTTTCAACAATTAAAATAGTAAAAACTAAATTTAGATCACGACTGACAGACAAATACCTTCGTGATCAACTACGACTGGCAGTAAGTGACATAATTCCTGATTTTGAAACTTTGTCGCAGAGACATTCTGAAGACAGTTAATTTTAGGTTGTGATATTGTTCATTTATTGTTCATTTCTTTCTTCGTTACACGTACTAAACATAGTTTGTAGCCTTGTACTGTATAAAATTATATTTAAGTGCTTGACGTAAGGAAAATGAAAATCCGTTAATAAGTCAGACAGTTGCTTCACTTGTCCTTCGGGTGTCCGCCTCCCTCCACAGGTGCTATGCACGTTGCAGGTTACACAGTGGCTCGGCGCACGATCACATTTTCGCCACCGCTGGGCTAGAGCACACATTAAAAAAGTAGCAGCTTAGAAAAAGATGGCACTGGATTGGAATTCCCAGAGCAGTAGAGAGAGAGACGTCCACAAAATAATTGGAAGCGCTTAGTTGAGAAACAAGTCAAGAGAGTGGCCATACCCAGGAAGACAGTTAAATTAACTGCCTAGAATACAGTGTGTTGGAGGCATAAGGGGATAATGGACATTTTTACTTTTATTGGTTACATGCCAGGTATGGTCGGGGTGGTGGATTCTCTGTTTACAAAGTTTTTGACATTCACTTAATTAGATGTAGAGGCGAGGTGTGTGACGTGAGCAGCTGTTCACTGTTACTAAGAACACTTCTCGCAACGTCGGATTTTTACAAGTTCGACGTTTACGAATTTTGCCAAGAATTAAGACTGATTTTCATACGGGATTTGATCATGTATCATAGAATTAAGACATTTATTGCATTAAAATTAAACGGAGGAATAGAGGATAAATTTATTTTGCTCAGTAGTCTCGTCTATTGGCTTGGCTTTTACGTGGGCATCCTAATATGCGAAGATTGTCCAAGTGGCCTGGGTGGCATTCGTGAATCCGACGCTCACACGTGGGCCATCCTGGCTCAGCCCCTGATAGAACCAAATCCCCTTTCGCGGATGAGTAGTCTGATAAGCCCCAGGGGGCCCGGAGCACCAAGCCCTTCCTGATCAGCCGACACTGATAGGTATTGTTGGTGACTGGTAAATCCGGCCCTGTAACGAATTTCACCCACTCCACTTCTAACAGTCCGCACGCTGTCAACAAACACGTGACAAACAGAGGTAGAGGGTAGAGAAGGGACTGCCCTGCTACCGCTACTATTGATAAAGAAAACATTTTACTCACCGGTGAATCATAATGGTGTTGCTTCAATTATATTAGCCTCAGAAACCGTGTTAGCTGTATTTGATAACAGCCATCCCATTAACTGAACACATTAACCTGTTCAAATATTTTATTTACTATTATATATTATTTGCTTATTTTTTGTTACAAAAAAAAAGGGTGCTGTTTAAAAAAAAGACTAGAAATGCCGAGATTCAAACATTAACCAAAATGACATATTGCAAGAAAGGGACGAATTCACATTGCATATTTCTGACAAAATCAGAAGGAAAATAAGTCTGAAAAGATTTCTAAGATCCTGGTAAATTACTACTTACATTAGTTCGCGGAAATTAACTATTTCATCAAACATTTGTGACGGATGGTAATTAAAACATTACTGGAAACTTGGACTGCAGTGTCCTAAATGTAATATATCAAATAGCAAATGCACATTAAAGCGATCTGAGGGTATTCAGAAGATGACTATAACTACAGCTAAAGAGTAAATACTAGTTCGCTATGATGTAGTTTAATTAGTAACGGGAAAACGTTTTGCCTATCCAGTCGCAGTCCTTTCAACAGCTGTAAATGAATTAACATACTTCTATAATAAATTGCGAGTTAATCACACTCATCAGTAATTTCAAAATTGTTTCGATAAGCTAACTGCAAATTAAGAGAAAGTGTCAGCCAACACTTTGCTGTAAAAATAGAATAAAATAATACTTTTAAGAAGTCGCGTTGTGAAAGTAGCTAGCAATAAATTTTCACAAGAAAGAAGTGTAGGGTCCGCAGTTATGACAACGTGTGCTTCCCAACTAGGCAGTCCGTGGTTCCATTCCTGACGTGGGGTGAAATTTATCTCTATACCACAGGACTCGGTAGGTCTTGCACTTGTCCTGTAACGTCTCCACGATGGTCCTGTATTGTGAGAGATGTCATCTCCTACATCTCGTTGGCTTGTTGAGTCGGTTAAGGCAGAGATAAAACAAGACAAAGAAAGAAGTTGTGTACGAAGACCTGCCGAAGGGTAGCGAGACTCCCTCGAATCATTAAGAAATGGACAAAGGGCTAAAGTAACGAAGAAGTTCATTACACGTCATCATCAGTAATTATCAAATCAGGCTTGGCATTGAAATCAGGTTCCCGCTTTCAAACTAGGCAGAGGGAGTCGGATGTTAACACCGAATGAGTAACTCGAAGGCGACATTTATTATAACTAAAAACTTGAAACAATTATAAAGAAGAACACACTAACTACACTAAATTGTTATAACAAAAACTAAAGAGCTAGTAATATATTACAGAACGCGAAAGCGAAAGAACACCAGACCAAATGTTTTCAACACGTGCAACACACAGGCAGGCAAGACTGAGTACATGGATAAATATATAATAGGATGCGAAACTGCGGTCAGCACCATCTGGATTTGGGGGTTTGAAATAAGGTGATCAGCGCCCAACGTCATAGGTGGTGAATATTAGAACTACGTGTTGGGTACATTACCGAGAGTTCTCTATTTATCCGTTCGAGATATTGCTGTACGGGAGAGTCGAAGATGAAGATGGCGGACTGAAACTTGCTATTAAGTGAACATAAAGTGATACGTGTGTGTATAAGCAGTGTATGTTAAACAGTGATGTTTATGGACGTTGTAAAAATAGTGTTGGTGAATGTATTGTAAAGTAATAGTAATATAATAAATTGAACTATCTAAGTAGTTCTTGCAGACTTTTCCATTGCGCTGCACAATAAATACCCAAAGAATACAATCCCAATTATCTAACCTTTTGTTTTATTTTTTGTCTCTGTCTGGTTATATTTTAATCGGGTAGTGTAAAACACATAGTCTCTTTTATCTTCCTGTTGGCTCCGGTAAGGATTTTCAGTAGAATATGCTGTGAGGAATAAAACCGTAAATGTTTTATTTTAAATTGGGTTAGTTTTGAATATCGATGAGGGTGGGAGGGAATACTTTCTGCACAGTTTAACATTTTCGTCACCAGGTGCGCTGCTAAATGCATGGAGTAATTACTCTTTTCGCTACTTGGTGCGCTGCTAGATGTAATAACGCCCCTCCCAGAAATAGATGGCAGCGAGATCAATTTCTACAACAGCGCCTCTAGTATGTGTTACGGGAAACTCATTAAGTTTCGCATCCTATTATATATTTATCCATGACTGAGGATCTGACCACCTGACAACCATAAACTGACTGACAGACTCTCTCTACTGAAGCGTGTGGTGGGTGGGGAGCAATTTTCACCCCTAACTTCTCCAAGTTCTAGGGTCGGATTTACCAGTCACTAACAGTAGGCCATCCCGCCTCAGCCCCTGATAGTCAGGTCCCATCCGCATTCGAGTATAGCCTGATGAGTCACAAGTCCTTTCTGTATCAGCATCGGAAATCCGTACTACTCCCAGACATCACTCCAGCTTAATTTTACTATTGTGGATGGTATATGAAATTAAGGGGCACGTACATCTTGGATTACTAAACATCATGTGTAGTGAAATGTTGTTTTTTCTTCTATTTTTGTTTTTAATTCTTAAAATATTATGTTTTTAGGATAGATAGTAGTCTAATATTTACTGTTGGAGTAAATGTGAACGTCATTGTCAATGATCTACTGTCCAAACACGTTAACATCACCACAATAGAGAGGCAACAGAGTACGCTGATTTGTAAACAAGGATATCACCACAGTTGTAATGTAATGTATTACGCCCTCAAGTTAAATTTGTCCCCCATGAATGCAAGAGAAGAGCGCTAGTAGCTCTAATTGCTCTAGTTGTTAATGTAGAAACCACTGTTTCGTCTATGAGTGAGGTGCATAATATTAACACCTCCACAGTATTTATACGGGTACAACACCTCCTATACATGTGTATTCACCACTGTCTCATAGAATAAAACTCATCCTTTCAGAACAACATTATTCCGTATGATCATACAGAAACATTTTAAGAAAAGAAGTAAAACTATTGCAAAATTTTGTATTTTGACCGGGTTTTTGTGCGTTGACTCCTCTGTGCACCATTGCAAAAATATAATAAAAAGGCAATAAGGAATTCGTAAAATAATTGATTATACTTTTACGGACTAGGAAGCCATTAAACGCAAAGGTATTTGAAGAATTAGATTATTTTGTTGAAGTTCTCTAGGCCAATTTTCGTGGACGACCACGATATGTAGCGAAATCATCGTTATGCAAGTATTTGCTTGTTTGTCATGTGCTACTGACATGTCAGTTGTTTGTGGTGAAACTTAGGGCCTAATATGTGCTGTACTTATTCGGAATGTTTTTTTATCGCATCTCTAGAACAGAGTTTGAAATTAGGCCACAACCACTTCCTCTTGTGTCATTCCTGTCGGTTTGTGAGAGCTGCAGATATTAGCGAATGGCAGGCTATTTGATTCTGTCAGTTTGCTAAGAAATTGGCAGGGGAACGTCCTTCTCTCAGATCTTGGATTTTCATGTCAGATAAGTTCATTTAAGTACTCAATTTAAATTCCCTATAAATGAGAGCAGTTTGAATATAAATAATAATAATAACAATCATATCGTAAAATTTATAAGCTTGTACTTGCTATTTGGGAAAAGGAAATTGTACCAGAACAATGGAAGGAGCCCATAATCGTACCTATCTTTAAGAAGGGGGACAAGACTAACTGTAGTAACTTTCGAGGAATGTCACTTTTGTTGACGTCGTACAAAATTTTGTCCAATATTCTTCTGAGAACATTAACTCCATATGTAGATGAAATTATTGGGGATCATCAGTGCGGTTTTCGGCATAATACATCGACTATTGATCAGATTTTTGTATTCTACAGATATTGGAGAAAAAATGGGAGTATAAGGGTACAGTACATCAGTTATTAATAGATTTCAAAAAGGCGTATGTCTCGGTTAAGAGAGAAGTTTTATATAATATTCTTATTGAATTTGGTATTCCCAAGAAACTAGTTCGATTAATTAAAATGTGTCTTAGTGAAACTTACAGCAGAGTCCGTATAGGTCAGTTTCTATCTGATGCTTTTCCAATTCACTGCGGGCTAAAGAAAGGAGATGCACTATCACCTTTATTTTTTAACTTCGCTCTAGAATATGCCATTAGGAAAGTTCAGGATAACAGGCAGGGTTTGGAATTGAACGAGTTACACCAGTTTCTTGTCTATGCGGATGACGTGAATATGTTAGGAGAAAATCCACAAACGATTAGGGAAAACGCGGAAATTCTACTTGAAGCAAGTAAAGAGATAGGGTTGGAAGTAAATCCCGAAAAGACTAAGTATATAATTATGTCTCGTGATCAGAATATTGTAAAAAATGGAACTATAAAAGTTGGAGATTTATCCTTCGAAGAGGTGGAAAAATTCAAATATCTTGGAGCAACAGTAACAAATGTAAATGACACTCTGGAGGAAATTAAACGCAGAATAAATATGGGAAATGCGTGTTATTATTCGGTTGAGAAGCTTTTGTCATCTAGTCTGCTGTCAAAAAATCTGAACTGAATTTATAAAACAGTTATATTACCTGTTGTTCTGTATGGCTGTGAAACTTGGACTCTCACTTTGAGAGAGGAATAGAGATTAAGGGTTTTTGAGAATAAGGTTCTTAGGAAAATATTTGGGGCTAAGAGGGATGAAGTTACAGGAGAATGGAGAAAGTTACACAACGCAGAGCTGCACGCATTGTATCCTTCACCTGACATAATTAGGAACATTAAATCCAGACGTTTGAGATGGGCAGGGCATGTAGCACGTATGGGCGAATCCAGAAATGCATATAGAGTATTAGTTGGGAGGCCAGAGGGGAAAAGACCTTTGGGGAGGCCGAGACGTAGATGGGAAGATAATATTAAAATGGATTTGAGGGAGGTGAGATATGATGGTAGGGACTGGATTAACCTTGCTCAGGATAGGGACCAATGGCGGGCTTATGTGAGGGCGGCAATGATCCTCCGGGTTCCTTAAAAGCCAGTAAGTAATGTACGCATTAGAAAAAAAAAACATTTTTACATACAAATTCCGGTCCTAGTTATTAAGAACACCATAGTGTGTTTTCCAGGTGATATAGTGAATCCATAGTAAGAAAGAATTAATGCTGTGACGAAGCTCCTTTCTAGGGGAAAGTGTCTCATCATTTTGGAGTGTGCTGTGTTGTGATCTCTTCATTTATTATCGTGGCGCTTGGCATTGTCCCACGAGTTGGGTTTAATCTCCCGTTTGAGGGAGATGATGTGACAGGTAGAAGAGCATTGAATAAAGAATACGCAATTTGCATTTCAATATTTACACAAAGCTTGCGGGAATGGAGAATAGAGAAGGAAGAGGCGGATATCCCCATAGTCGTTGTTAACTTTATTTCCTGTTCGCTAAGATAAGAGAGCAGCACAGCTTTGCTCAGTATTTCACAAGTTCGCTCCGGTTTAGTCCTCGTTGTCAACCGCTCCGCTAGAAGCTGCTGTGTATTTCAGGTCAGTCACAGGTGCTTCTATTGTTTTGTTTCTAGTTTTAGTAGTGAAAAGCAGGAAACAATTTTAATTTGCATTTAGCTACATTTTATATTTATGTTTCATACAAAATTGTCTTAAAGCGAACTGTCTGGTCTCTGCTGATTACAGTTTTGTGTCGCAAATTTCTCCCTAAAATATTAAAATATTCTATGAAATGAAAGGTTGAATTTCCTTCTCTGTGCACCACCATTTTCAGAATCTCTTTCATTCATCTTATACAGGGACATCATTGTATTTTTACTTCAATTTTTATTGTACCTGAGTTTTTGTATGTACTAAACGCCCACCCCTTCTACTAATGAAGTTCCAACTGTCCTCCACACAGAACCAAGGTCGCATATAGTACTGAGTTAGTGAGTATAGTACGTTTCAGAAATATGTTCGCATTTTCCAGTGACGAAAGGGCAATATTGAATCATATTTTAAAGGAACTAAAACTCAACCAGTTTTAGATTACATTGTTCAATATCAGTCTAATTGGAAACATCATTTGGAAAGAATGAGTAATAGTAGACTCCCAAAGGCAATTTATGATTATGTACCACATGGCCAAAGATCTGTGGGTCGTCCTGCTTAGAGATGGCGTGAAAATTTTATGTGAGACCGTAACAGGCCTGGGGGCCTAACACTTGTCAGGCGGAAGAAGAAGACAATAATAATAATAATAATAATAATAATAATAATAATAATAATAATAATAATAATAATAATGAAATGCGTATTATTATTCGGTTGAGAAGCTCTTATTATCCAGTCTGCTGTCCAAAAATCTGAAAGTTATAATTTATAAAACAGTTATATTACCGGTTGTTCTGTATGGTTGTGAAACTTGGACTCTCACTCTGAGAGAGGAACATAGGTTAAGGGTGTTTGAGAATAAGGTGTTTAGGAAAATATTTGGGGCTAAGCGGGATGAAGTTACAGGAGAATGGAGAAAGTTACACAACACAGAACTGCACGCATTGTATTCTTCACCTGACATAATTAGGAACTTAAAATCCAGACTTTTGAGATGGGCAGGGCATGTAGCACGTATGGGCGAATCCAGAAATGCATATGGAGTGTTAGTTGGGAGACCGGCGGGAAAAAGACCTTTAGGGAGGCCGAGACGTAGATGGGAGGATAATATTAAAATGGATTTGAGGGAGGTGGGATATGATGATAGAGACTGGATTAATCTTGCACAGGATAGGGACTGATGGCGGGCTTATGTGAGGGTGGCAATGAATCTTCGGGTTCCTTAAAAGCCATTTGTAAGTATGTTGTAATAATAATAATAATAATAATAATTTAAAAACAGTATCTTATCACAAAATATTTTCATAATAAACACGACACAATTATATCCCTTCTCGTTAGGTACAATGGCTGCATGCAAGTCGGGTAATGAAAGAGAATGTTCTCGTGAGTTGCAGGGTTGTACATCATCGGATGAAGATGACTTGCATAGAACATAGAGCCTACAAAGTGATACTTTCCATAATTTAGTCTATATTTATATAAAATTCTTAAAACTGTATAGTTTGTCTTTCAAATTTGGAAGTGATGTGTAAAGAAAGAATATGGTTTTTAACTACAGTTTAGCAATTTTTTTAAGCTTGTGCAGCGGTAAATGGAATTCTGAGCTGGCAACACTGGTTGAGCATTCAGCGACCGACTGTGATATTTTTTAGGACAGCCACTGGTCTATGTTTTCAATTTTATGTTATGCAGATTTGGGCGTAAGATATTGGAATTTATAGTACAGTTATAAAATTTCTTAACTCGAAAAGTTGTAAATTGTTAAAGAAATTTCAGCTTTAGCTAAAGATCTGTGTTGTATGAAGTGAAAAACACGCGGTTCCATAATGAAGGTGAGAAGGTTAATTTGATTTTAAATATTATGATAGCACTGTTCGTCCGAATATTTATGTCGCAGGGTCGTCGAAACGGGGGAAATCACGTGACAGTTACTTAACGGGGCCCGTTTCTTTATATTATTTTTAACAGTTGTGTGATATTACGTAGACTTCCAATTCCACACAGAAAATAGTTTCAGGAAAGAGCCTAACAGCCCAGCCACTAGTCTGAGAGGGGCCAGGAGAAACGGGTGGGGGAAACCGAGATGCGACATAACCACTCGGACGGAGAGTAGTGTATCTGTGATTTAAATTAGAAGCGACTGTCGTGGAACCTCTGCTTTTTGTTGTGTCTATTTCAAAAGATTTGAAAAGCGACTTAAAATTATAGTTTTTAAAGCATTTGAACACTTCATCTAGCAGCTAGACTGCTCAAATTTTATATTAATGAAGAAATTATATAAGTTGAGGAAACGGAAGTACTGATCTCCAACCAGGAGAAAAACCGTGAAAGGAATGTGCTTACTATTGCGTCATCTATTGGAGCGAAGTAAATAGATAATATTAGAGTTATAACGCCAGTTTAAAAATCATGCGCTCTCCTGCAAATGTTATTCCCTGTATGGAGGGATTAAAAGACCAGGAAATTAACAGTGATCTAATTTTGTAACTAGGGTAGTATAAAAATGTGTATATCAGTGTAATGGTTTGTGCTTTGAGAGATAGCCAATAGAGATACGAGTACCCACGTGTGTGACCTTATGACATCTTATGACATCAACATTCATTCACAGCATTACCCTGCTTCGTCTCATTCTCTGGAGATTTTCTCGTGGTTGGAGTATAGTTTACCGAAAGATCTCTCCCAGTGCTGCTTATGATTAGGTTTTCTCCGGAGCAGTTGTTTACGCGCTTTCAATCGGAGACCTCCGGTTGCCTCCGATTGATGCCGCGCAGGTTGTATATGTGCTGCGGCGCAGACATACACTTTCCGCTGAGCATTCCTTTAATCGGATCAGGTAGTGATTCGAGTCCGCTGACGTCCACGTATCTTTTAAAATAAGTTCTAATTTGTTGTTGTTTAATCTCTCTTTTATGCTTATGTCTCTCTTTTTCTTCGGCTCTTTTTTTTTCTTGTTTTGCTTGAAGTGCTTCGTTAGCTGACAGATTTTTTTCTAGTTTTGAAATTCATAGTAGGCTTATATGTGGAAAGGCGTATTAGTTTTATGTTACTGAACAAATTAATAACATAGGACCGTATTCATAGACATTTTTAGCGCGGGTTTCCGGTGGATGATCAGCGTTTTTCGTATTCATAAACCAGTGTTAGCGATAGGATATGATTTGAATTCTGTACTGGTAACCAGTGGATAGCCGGGGCTAGCTTAGTACGCTTGTAGCGCGTGCTGCGAAATGTCTATGAATAGCACCCATTAAATCTAACTGCGAAACAAACGCAGAAGTAAAGCTTTTCAGTAGCTAATGTAAACATGTATACTGTAGTTCTCCTGGAAACACTCGTTTATTCGCAAACAGTTTTTGTAAATTATTATTCTAATCGGTTTAGTTTAACCTACAATATATTAAGGGAGTTTCAGAATGGAACAAAAAGTGTGCTATCAATGGGTTAAAGTTTACTGTCCAAACTAATTTATTCATATTCTTCACCGGACAGGATTGTGATCATTGTGTTAAAGGGTGTCACTATTTGAACTGCCTCTTCTAAAACGCGCCACTCTTTCCCTGTAATAAAAATATAAGCGGATATCAACTTAAGAATAAGTAATCATATTATTACCACATGTTTCTTTAGTTTCTTTCGGAAACTCAATATTTTAATCTAAACAGTAAAATATAACTCAAGTTGTCTAAACAGTAAAATATAACTCAAGTTGTCTAAACAGTAAAATATAACTCAAGTTGTCTTTTAAATATTTCATGTGTTTTTATTACCTTGAAAGTTACATTTTAGAGGAATTTCAAGACTTTTTCTATACTGTGGGCCTTTGCGAGCAATAGCACTGAAAGAATTTAAAAAGAAATCGTATCAAATGTTTTGCGTAATTGTTTTTGTCGGCGCTTTCATCAAGTTCGCGATTGTGCGATCGCTTCAAATGATCTAACAAATTCAAAGTTCCACCACCCTTAGAGTAAATTTTCCCACAAAGTTTACAGCGTACGACTTTATTATTACCTTCAACTACATTAAAGAATTTCCATGCGACGGATATCCGATTTGGTGCCATTTTATTCTACTCACAACTACCGTCAGTCCGTACGCGTCGGTCGTCCTTGAGCTAACTGTCGCTTCGCTCCGAACCACCGCATCCCTCCGTATGTCCCCTGTTCCACCTACGGTAGTACAGTAGATCACCGGTGGAGAGCTTTAGGCTGGCCGTCCACTGGAACCGAATTCGGCCGAATAAGAACTCGGCCGTTTACGGTCGTACACGACCGAATGATCCCACAACAAGAGAATGCACTGGCGCGTCCATTACACTCGCCCTGTTCGGCCGTTTGCGGCCGAAGACGGCCGAATGCCGATTCGATCAAATTCAGATGGGATTTTCCGGTCTCATTCGGCCGAACAGAGCAACACGTGGTGACTGTTTCCATAAATTTCGCCATGAACGCTGAAAAATTAATTAGTTCTTGTCTGTTTCTTTCTTTTTTTTTCGTTAAACAAGTGAAATAAAATTTTTAAGGCTTAACAAATTATTATTCATGTACTACTTACCTTAAGATCACTGACAAACTTTTCTCAGGTGGTACAACTTCCTGAAATTTGACCGTTTTGAGATTGATGGACGAATTACATTTAAAATATAGCTATTGAAATGTATCAACATTCATCTGATAGTAATCGAAAAACATAGCACTATGCTCTAGAAGTTTATTGTGTAGGCGTAGATGATGAAAATTACCCAGGTGACTCCTTTCTCTAAGCATCGGATACACCCTATATTTTCGTCATTCCTTGAAAGCCATTTGTATGTATGTATGTATGTAATTTTTTAGTTGATTATTTAATGACGCTGTATCAACTACGAGGTTATTTAGCGTCATTGAGATTGGTGATAGTGAGATGATATTTGGCGAGATAAGCCGAGGATTCGCCATAGATTACCTGGCATTCAAGTTACGGTTGGGGAAAACCTCGGAAAAGCCCCACCAGGTAATCAGCCCAAGAGGGCGTCGAACCGCGCCCGAGTGCAACTTCAGACAGGCAGGCAATCGCCTTAACCGACTGATCCACGCCGTTGGCTGTATGTATGTATGTATGTATGTATGTATGTATGTATGTATGTATGTATGTATGTATGTATGTATGTATGTATTAAGTACGTATAAGCATGTAGCACCACGAGGACATACAACTGATAATTGACGGCCGAAGCGTCGGGTCCAGTGGACGATCGATCGGCTCTTCTGCCGGTCGTCCGGTATTCGGCCGTATACGGCCTAACAAATATTCGGCCCTTCACGGTGCCGGTGGACGGCTAGGCTTATTCGTAATCTCTGATTCCTCCGCGGTAGTAGTCACTCCGATGAGCAGCACTGATTCTCTCCAGTACTGCCTTTCGTGTCGACTATAAATAAAAACCCGAGCTCCGTTGTGGCACACCAACATTTCGTCCATTTGGATAAAAGTGCGCAAATAAAATGTCAAACTAGTTCCCTTGCTTCTGTGTTTCCATAACGAACATTAGGATGTCTGCGCCAACACGAAGATTCCAGTGACTATCTGCCCTGTAAATCGTTTCTCTGAGGTATCGTATTGAGTTACCTCCTAGGAAAAATAGTAGTCTATACATATTTCCCAAACACCGTTTATTTTCTCTTAGACTCGTCGAGCCTTGAACCAGGGTCTCGTGTATAGGAAGCTGAGGGTCTAGCCGTTTTACTGGTATGTACATAAAAATATAATTTTACAATATGATTGGTTCGTGCAAATGTTGCAATGGCATCTGAATTCGGTAGGTTACGATGAATTGTTTGCCCCGTGTTACGCCGTGGCATTCCCGCTCCGAGACGCTCCTTAGGCAACGCTGGTACTTTCTCTTTGGCGCGGGTCAGCACGTGACGCCACACCTGTTAATCTGCAGATCGTATCCCATTTTAAGAGGTCACTGCACAAACTACAGCAGTCCCAGCATCTCATGTTTGGCACCCTCACACCGTCTAAGCAATGCTTGGGACTTTATATACCACCACTGTCTAAGAGCAAGGATCCTTCCCTGATCCAGTCCTTGTGAAATAACTGACTGAACCCAAGAGGTGGAACTTAAACTGAGAGGATTCGATCCGACATCCGGATGGGAATCCTATGTGGCTTAGTGGATAGAGCATCGGCACGTAGAGCTGAAAACCCTGGTTCAAATCCCGGTATCGAAGAGAATGTTTTTCCGTTCCACTCATCTTTCATCATATGAATCAGTCTGTCCAGTCAATTAGTCAATAAATCAGTCATTTCAATCAAGCATAGTAGAGATTAGGTTGGTGTGATCCGTCTTTAAACACAGAATATTATTAATCAATCCGTTTCTTTCTGATCTTTTCCATATCTTCTGTTCGTTGTTGTGGAGACAAAATAAGTTGGGCATATCGTTCTTTTTGCATTCTATCCTAGAACATATATGTAACAGATATGTCGGGGTTATAGGCTTTGAGGTTAACAACTTTTGTCAGGTTTACTACGCTGCCATCTAGTTGTTACATAAGGAGTCACGTCATAATACCCATTTGAATTGCATTAGTGACTGTGCTGCCATCTCGTGTTCGTTTACGGCGGACGGGTGGCGATCCTGGCGGTTGTTCTCTTCAAAGTGCTGCCGATTTTAACGTAGCGAGGAGTTATCTGTTACATATATGATCTAGGATTCTGTGTATGAGATTCATCCATTTCTCTTATCTTAACACTTTATTAAGTTCAAATAAGCCTAATCCTTCAGTAAATTCTTGTTATCTTAACCATCTGCAGTTGTCACTCCAGCAGAATATCTCAGAAATCTCATTTCAGAAGTACTTGTTGTTCAATCAACTGTCTGAAGACATATCTGAACCTTACAAATGATATCAACAAGACACCACTTATGAGGCAACTAGGCCATGAGATAATGAGATAGGCTGGCCAATTCCTTACCCCCTCCATTGAATACATCCCCCACTAGCTATATAAGCCTATTACACTAGTCAGACTTCAGATGCATACAATTATTGTTCTTCCTCTGACACATATCGTCAAGTGAGATGTACTGCCAGAAAATAGATGTACTACATCAATACCTTAAAAACAATATACTTTGCATACTTCCACTCGGTGATGAGTTCTGGAATAATATTCTGGGGAAATTCCACAGATAGTAACAGTATATTTCTATTACAAAAAAGCGTAATTAGAATAATAGTAGGTGCCAAATCTAGGGAATCGTGTAGGACTATTTAAAAAAACTACAAATAAAGCCCGTGGCTTGTCAGTATATCTTTTCATTAATAATCTTCCCCGTATGTAATCGTGAAAACTTTGTAATTAATTCATCAGTTCCTAGCATAAATACACGTCAAAAATGACTTTCATACTCCATCGGCAAGTCTATCGTGCTATCAAAAAGGAGTGCGTTATATTGCAGTAAAATTTTTTAATAGCGTCTCTATCGATATAAAAAATGAAACTCAAAATATAAGATTATTTAGGGCCAAATTAAAGAAGTACCTAATTTCTCACGCCTTCTATTCTGTAGGTGAATAGATGACATTCAATAACACTTCATGAAATTGATACCGTACTAAAATTTTGTGTGGTGCTATTAGATTATATCGTAAATCTCGTCTGTACATATTTCATCTAGACTATGACTATAAATTAAGACTTTATAATAGTATTAAGTTTTTTGACTTGTTCCATATTCTAGCTGTAAAGCAATGTATGAATACCATGGAATGTTAATAAATACAATACAATATATAATAGGCCCTATCAATCAGAACCTCAATCAGAGGACTTTTCAAAAGTTGGTACTCTGAATTTATTAGCTTTATTCACTCTTCTTATTTCACTGACCTGCCGAAACTGTCATTACGTAGGGCCTAATGAACTTTGAATCAGATATTGTCCCTACTTCTGTTGTACATTGAATTAGGCCTATATACTTTTTCTTTTCATTCCTTTTAATTTATTTTCTTCCCTAAGTTCATACATCAGAAGTACAGAGTGATTTATATAGAACTGACACATTTCTTTCATTAATTGTTTCAAAACGAATTGTGCTAGCGACAACTTATTATACCTAAAATGTAGAGGAATTTTGGGAGATTATTTACCTCTATAGCAAATGTTGAAAATGTCCTCCATCCTGCATAAGACACAACTCAACACGTCGTTCCATGTTACTGGCCACTCGTTGGAGGACTCTGTTGTTAGCTTGAATCTCCTGTGTGATGTTGTGCTTCAGATCGTCCAATGTCTGGGAACGTGTGGCATAAACCCTGTCTTTTAAGTAACCCCATAGAAAGAAGTCCGGCGCTGTCAAATCCGGAGATCTCGGTGGCCACAGGTTCCTGGAAATTATTCGGTCGTCACATGACCGGATAAATGGAACCATGCTTCATCTGTGAACCATGTGATGGACAATATGGCAGGATTTTGCACAATGAACGTCTGAAACCAACGACAATAATTCAATCTTTTATCCTTATCTGGTTCCTGTAGCTGATGAACAACCGTAACCCTATATGGCTTTAGGCTCTCTGACACATTGAGTAGGTGTACCCTGTCTCCTGCGATAAACGTCTTAATGATTTTTTGGGCGACTGCTCCAGTCGTGCTCTTACGTCAACAACAACCGTGGGAAGCCTAGATGAACGATGCTTGCCCTTTTCACTCACCAGAGATCCAGTTGTTTCCAATTTGTTTACCAGTCCAAGTGTTGTATTTCTTTTGGGAGGATTGCGAACACCAAATTCTCTCTGGTATGCCCTTTGAGTAGCTATAATTGAATTCGTAATCCAGTATTGCTTCACAAGGAAGAGTCGTTGATTTAATGTGTACTGCATTTTCACGTTGACACAAAATGTCGAAAACAGCTGCCAACAATAGGAATAAAACATAAACATCTGGGCATCTAGTGACAAGGAATCGAAACTCCAGAACATTCTGCTGTTGGTTTCAGACGTTCATTGTGCAAAATCCTGCCATATTGTCCATCACATGGTTCACAGATGAAGCATGGTTCCATTTATCCGATTATGTGACGACCGAATAATTTCCAGGAACCTGTGGCCACCGAGATCTCCGGATTTGACAACGCCGGACAACATTTACTATAGAGGTAAATAATCTCCCAAAATTCCTCTACATTTTAGGTATAATAAGTTGTCGCTAGCACAATTCGTTTTGAAACAATTAATGAAAGAAATGTGTTAGTTCTATATAAATCACTCTGTAGTTCTATTAATATTAACATACAGCTTCTCATTCAAGGGACTGGCATTAGATTGGATACATACTGTGAAGTTTGTGGTGGATGAAGCGTCTGTGCGGCAGATTTATCCTGTTGCATTGTGCATATCTTCATCTCGACTAGTCTCCCTGTAGTAAAAATGGTAATAGTGTTATTTTTCGCTTGCGGTTTGTTACTTCCGCATTTACAGCAGAATTCAACTGGAGCTATGTGGGATAGTGAGTAAATATTCATTTATGGATTAAGTGCACTAACGGTCTTACAAGTCCACCGTTGTGACTGAGGGGTTAGTGAGTCTAACTCCGAACCCAGCGGGCCCGGTTCGATCCCCTGACGGGACGAGTTGCCTGGGTGAGGTATTTTCAGGGTTTTCTCTCACTCCTATGGATGAATACCAGGTAAGTTTATCAAGCGATTGGAACCCCACTCATCTTCGCCACTTCCTTTCCTTCCCTATCATCCTTTCACTCATCATCCCGTTACTTCTTCTGGTTTTCAGATCGCTCTATAGGCGACCCTCCGAAGCTGCTGGCTCTCTCGACCGGCCTCCGTGGATTGTATTCATGTGATGATGGATAGGAACCCGGGCAGACCTTCTCGGGGGAGGATTCCGCCTCGGACCGTTAAGAGAGCCTTGGGGAGGGGTTGCCGAAGCAGGAGTGGTACATGGACTCTGTTGGCTGTAGGGACCGGTCGTTAGGCGGGTCAAGTGGGTCGATGCGCGTAGAGGATCGGTGGGCAACTTATCCCATAATGGGGGGTATTCCCTCCCTCCCTCCTAACAATAAAAAAACGGTCTTTCTAATGAACAATGTATAATTTTTATACCAGACTTGTACTTGCTATTTGGGAAAAGAAAATTGTACCAGAACAATGGAAGGAGTCCATAATTGTACCTATTTTTAAAAAGGGGGACAGAACCAACTGTGTAACTTTCGAGGAATATCACTTTTGTTGACGTCGTACAAAATTTTGTCCAATATTCTTTTGAGAAGATTAACTCCGTACGTAGATGAAATTATTGGGGATCATCAGTGCGGTTTTCGGCGTAATAGATCGACTATTGATCAGATTTTTTGTTTCGACAGATAATGGAGAAAAAATGGGAGTATAAGGGTACAGTACATCAGTTATTCATAGATTTCAAAAAGGCATATGACTCGGTTAAGAGGGAAGTATTATATGATTTTCTTATTGAATTTGTTATTCCCAAGAAACTAGTTCGATTAATTAAAATGTGTCTCAGTGAAACATACAGCAGAGTCCGTATAGGTCAGTTTCTATCTGATCCTTTTCCAATTCACTGCGGGCTAAAGCAGGGAGATGCACTATCACCTTTACTTTTTAACTTCGCTCTAGAATATGCCATTAGGAAAGTTCAGGATAACAGGCAGGGTTTGGAATTGAACGGGTTACATCAGCTTCTTGTCTATGCAGATGACGTGAATATGTTAGGAGAAAATCCACAAACGATTAGGAAAACACGGAAATTTTACTTGAAGCAAGTAAAGCGATCGGTTTGGAAGTAAATCCCGAAATGACAAAGTATATGCTTATGTCTCGTGACCAGAATATTGTACGAAATGGAAATATAAAAATTGGAGATTTATCCTTCGAAGAGGTGGAAAAATTCAAATATCTTGGAGCAACAGTAACAAATATAAATGGCACTCGAGAGGAAATTAAACGCAGAATAAATATGGGAAATGCGTGTTATTATTCGGTTGAGAAGCTCTTATCAAACAGTCTGCTGTCCAAAAATCTGAAAGTTAGAATTTAGAAAACAGTTATATTACCGGTTCTTCTGTATGGTTGTGAAACTTGGACTCTCACTCTGAGAGAGGAACATAGGTTAAGGGTGTTTGAGAATAAGGTGCTTAGGAAAATATTTGGGGCTAAGCGGGATGAAGTTACGGGAGAATGGATAAAGTTACACAACACAGAACTGCACGCATTGTATTCTTCACCTGACATAATTAGGAACTTAAAATCCAGACGTTTGAGATGGGCAGGGCATGTAGCTCGTATGGGCGAATCCAGAAATGCATATAGAGTGTTAGTTGGGAGACCGGAGGGAAAAGACCTTTAGGGAGGCCGAGACGTAGATGGGTGGATAATATTAAAATGGATTTGAGGGAGGTGGGGTATGATGATAGAGACTGGATTAATCTTGCACAGGATAGGGACCGCTGGCTGGCTTATGTGAGGGCGGCAATGAACCTTCGGGTTCCTGAAAAGCCATTTGTAAGTAAGTAAGTAAGTAAAGTAAGACTTGTGGAGAGTTGGGAGGGAAAACGTTACCCCCACTAATAAACCATGCATAAGCGATGGATGTATAAGCAGTGTGTAACTATACTTGGGAATATCTTTCCTGTAGTTATAGACACACACGAAACCCTCTGTTTATGCGTTGTATACAGAAAAAAAAATAGTCCCCTTTCTAAGAGCTGTTCATGCCGATTATCATTTTATGATGATGGTTGCCTTCTAACCACAGAACATTGCTTCAATTTTTGAGTGAGTTTGCGCAGAGATGTCGGAGCTGCTGCGGCCTCTCCTTTTGAACAGGAAGAGGAAACGAATTCAGAGAAAGATGTGGTGCAGCCAGATTTTCGTAAATAGTGATATACCTCGAAATGAATTATTCAGAAGGTAATCGAAGTCCTTTTACTCATACTAATAAAATTTCTGAACAGGTAAACACCATTTTCTTGGCATGTCAACGTCAAGAAGAAAACACAGAGAAGCGTAATGCACCCACTGATCATTTTGAGCTGGCCAGAAGATCGTTCTCAAGTTTTTACTTCGTCTTTGGCCCCCTTCACAGAAAAATCAAACTTCAAAGCTTCCACAACTTCACCTCCTTCCTATTGTCATTGTAGGTGCGGTCGTGAAAATTCCATAAAATGTCTTTTTTGTGTTTTTCTTAAACTATAAACCTCGTCTTATTTTATGAGTTTATAGGCTTTCACAGTAACTGTATTCAGAATTAGGCGTTTAGATATTCCACCGTGTCCTGAAATTTGATATTTCCAACGTTTCAGAAGTACAGACAGGTTCCATCATCAGAAAAAACAGGTAAGACGAGAAGGATCGTCTACTCTGGCCTTACGTATTTTCCCTGATGATGGAACCTGTATGTAGTTCCGAAACGTTGGGAATGTCAAGTTCTAAGACACGTGACCTACCCAAAACCCTGACTCTATTATACGATGTATAACTCTATTAATTTTTATGCTCGACCATGCCGAAATGTAGTAATTATACTCTTGGTAGTAGCCCTTTAATGGACCTCATTAAAGTACACCTATTCATTAAAGTTCAGAAAACACCATTGTAGCAGTATGAAAGCGCAAGTATCGATTATTCTCGGATATGAAATCGAAAGACAACTAGCGAAATCCAATACTGTCGCAGAAGGTTATGTTCTGTTACTACAGGGACATCATTTTATTTTTACTAACATTTTTAATATTAACCTGTCTATACCTTTAGAGAACCGGAAACACCGCTTGCTCCCCCTCCAAGACTGGAGTTCGATGATACTGGCGTAAAACACAAATCACTCTACTAGGTATAGGATGGAAGAAAAGTAGTTCATCCATTTACGTAAACTAGGAAATATCGCGATTTTGAGTTTGATAATTTTCATTAGGTTTTTCTTTAATCAAAGTACAGTACTGTATTAAGAATAAGTGTTTTTACTCACGAACTGAGTTATCCATGCGGACGTATTCATTATGCAGTGTATATTTTATACCGTCTACAATACATTAGCGTACAATATAGAGAAAGAAATTAAATTGAAAAATAATCATAATATGAATATTTAAACACAATTTTGAAAATGGTGGCTGTTCATTTCGATACAGGCTTCAGTTCTAATGTGCATATTATTGCACTATAGACTATTGCATCTAATTCCAATTGCCAGTTTCGTCCTTCGTACTAGTAACTCATGTTGAAATAATTCTGTACCTACTCTACGTACTGTGAATTCAATCTTCACTTCTACCCGACCCGAAAATATAAAATTACTCAGACATGCTATCTACTGTCCGTCCAAGTGGTTATGCCGCAGGATTGTAGAAAGGGAGGAAATCACGTGACAGTTAATTACTTAACGAGGCCCTTTTATTTAAGTTAAATTAAACAGCTGTATAATATTACGTAAACGCCCAATTCCTAAGAGAAATTAATGTTTTCAGAAAAGAGCTAAGACAGCCCAGCTTTTACAGAGGGGCGAGCAGAAGCAGGTGGGGGAAATCGGGATGCGACGTAGGCAAACGGACAGTACCTGTGCGAAAATATGATTCAATATTGAAAGCTCCTTTCGTCTCTGGAAAACGCGAACATATTTCTGGAACGTACTATACTAAGTAACTCAGTACTGCTTACTATCTGCGGTCTTGGTTCTGTGTGGAGTTGGAACTTCCTTAGTAGAAGGGTGGGAGTGAAGTACATTAAAAACTCAGGTACAATAAGAATTGAAGTAAAAATAAAATGATGTCCATGTAAAATTAGCGTTAATTGTAATAATATTCAAATAAATTCAATTTGTCATCTCGTTTTTCAATGTCTAAATCAATTTCAAGGTTATATCAAGATTAATCTTTATTTTACTCTCTAGATTATATCAAGGTCAATGTGGACATTTGTTTCTAGGAAAAAATCAATACTTTCGCGTCTGCGAACATCTTACAATTTACGAGATATTGCACAAGGTCAGTTCCGCTCCCCAGTCAGATAAGAATAACATGAATACTTATGAATAATTTCAAGTTAGAAATATGGTCGAGCATTAAATGTCGTATGAAACTTGCCTATAATGGTAATTAAAGCGCTCGTATGAAAGTTATGAAACTCGCTTGCGCTCGTTTCATAAACATACTCGCGTCTTAATTACTACCATTATAGGCTCGTTGCATAATGTACTAATTAGTATCCGAACTCATCGTGCCGCATACAATTGAATCCAACAACAGTGCTGATGGACCTCCATCCGCGCCCTTCGTGAAAAATAACATTATAGTCGCACAGTCTGTTTTTCTCTATTGTTGTGTATTATTATTAATTGTTTGCAGCAATGGTACTTAGTCGCATAAAATTCGTGGAATGTATCTATCTGTATGTCACTTTTTGATAGGCCTGTGTGAATATAGTAACAAGTAGAATGCTCAGGTGTGTAGGTGAAGGAGAAAGAGTTCAGAATAAAAAGGTGGTTTCAGCTCGTCTGTTAATCGGTGCTAGTTCGTATAATTGGAGAATAAATCGTTGTCGGACGTAGTTAACTATACAGGGAGGAAGTGATATAACTGTACAGATGAAAGATGGTAATAGGCTATATTAAAATAGAAAATCTAATATGAGTTTTGTGTATAAATGCATGGTTTTGTTTAGTTTGGCAACAGCGCATCGCCGGGTCAGCTAGGAATATAGACACGAACTCAGGTCTGAATAGCAGCATTCCGTCTCTTTGCCACTACAGCAGCGTTACTGAAGTCCTAATTGCAGAAAATAACGATACGTGTTAATCTTGTTATTTAATTGGCAAAAATTCGTTCATTTTTATTGACTACGAGTATTACACTTTTACTACGTCACACTACTTTTGACCAATAAAACGGTGCGAAAGGACGTCTTACAACCAATCATGGCTGCTTATCGCACAATTTTATCGCGTCCCTAGCATTTGTTTAATTTTATCGCGTCCCTAGCATTTGTTTATTTTTATCATTACCCTAACATTTGTTCCTTTGTTTGCTAACATTTCAAACTGCACTGGTCTGGCCGTCAAAAACAGAAAATTACAAACCACTCCAGTCGATGCACAGCACTTTCAAATATGACTCGCATTGGCATTCAAGAACAATAATTAATAAAGATCACTGGTCATAGCTATGCATCTTCCCTGAAACCCTATTTACAAATAAATGAAGAGCACCATTCGGAAATATTGAATAAGTTGACGGATACACCATGTACATCACCGAGTTAACTTCTTTTACGCACACGTCTAATATAACATCAACTGAACCACCAACCACTAAAACATTCAAATTTGAAAATTGTACTTTCAATAATTGTTTCTTTTAAAATTATTCATGTTTTTTTATTTCATCATCGTTAATTAAAACGTTTCTTGTGTATTTCATCATCCCTAATTAAAACTTTTCTAACACTCGTTTATATTACTTAGGTTATGTTATAGCTTCTGCTATATGATATTATGGATAATCACGTGTCAGAGATTGTTTAATTAAGATTTATTGAAAATCATCTGTCAAGTGACATTGATTACTTGGATCGGGATAATTGAAGTGGAATGCAACTGTTTTAATAAAAATTAAACTGAATCAACAAAGCCTTCTTGATCAGTAACCTTCCACAGAGTTCAATGAAGATTCCATATTTGGCACAACTGATTTCAAGACAAGAGCTTAATAATAACACACTACTGCAATCTACTAGCGTAATATTTGTAATGTTGAGATGGTACAAATTTGAAGGCAGTTTTGTATTTTCGTAAGTCAATATTTTATTGTATTGGAGTACTTCGTTACTTCTAATCTTTATATACTTTCTTCTAATCGTGTAATAGTCAATTAAATCCCACTCGAGTTTTGATTTTCTCTAGATAAATCAAAACCTCTAGTGATATTACTGTTGAAAAATAGCAAAAGGATAAAATCATTCCTCATCAGCTTCTTTAATGATAGGAGTAAAAATCAAAATCGTACGGATAGTACTTATCGAGTAAAACAGCGTTAATATTTAGGAGAAAATTTTTTTTTTCTAAGAAAAATAGTATATGCATTTTGGACTGATATGGTACCGTCATTTCCCATAACTATGGTCCTGGATGGCTTTATGGTTTGAATCTAATGGTTTTTTGCATAATCAAGAAAAGACTATCAACATAACTTTTACCCTAAATCATGTATTAAAAAAAGGACAACATACAAAACTATACTAAATTTCTAGAACTTTTTGTAGACTCCAGTTTAACATAGGAAAAACATATCGAATATATATGCACAAAATGATCAAGAGTTATATAGTTATTAAATAAATTATTGACTTGCTTTTCTCAAAATTATTTAAGATGTGCCTACTTTTCGTTCATTCAGTCGATAATTAGGTATGCTTAATTTTCTGGGGAAATGGTAGCAAAATTGGGAGTGTCTTGATTTTGCAAAGAAAGCCATTAGAATTCTGTGTCAATCAAACTATCTTGAACATTGTCGACCACTTTTGAAACAATCACAGATATTAACTGTCATAAATTTATATACGAGTATATACGATCTAGTCCTTTACACTTGACATAATATAGACAATTGCTCATTAATAGCCAATATACATGATCATGAAATTAGAAACAGTGAACAAATTAATATTCCATACTGTAGATTACATAAAACTAGTACAAATTTTTCTGTCATGGGGATGAAATTATATAATAAGCTTCCCAGTCAATATTATAAGTTACCAACCAATAGTTTCAAAACTAGATTTTATAATTGGCTTTTAATTAATCCTTTATACTCTGTAGATGAGTTTCTTAACATAAATTCATACGAAATTGTTTTTTAATAAATAAATTTATTTACATTTAGTTACAAATATTACATTAAGATTGAAGTGTTTTCATTAATTTTAGAGTTTCGAAATGTTTTGTGTTTTCATTCTAATTAAACTTTACTGTTTTCAACTATGTTTTTTTCCTCCCTTATGTATTGTGACGAAGCCTATCACTGTATGTTTAATGACTTAATAAATTAAATTGAATTGAATTGAACTATTGTCCATTAAAATTTTGTACTCCATAACGTAGTACCTCGTTTATCTATATTTCTGCTGTACTGTAGTTTGAAGTCAAGTCACTGCAGCTATCTACGAACGGTCTATGTTACTTTTAAATTGGTTTTTGAATAGTTGTATCGTGGATCATAGTTGTGTTCTAGGGCCATAGTTATGGGAAATGACGGTATTATAATTTTCTGTTGTAATCTGTCCAAGGAATAAGCTATTAAAATGCGCACAGTTATACTCGTATTATTCCCATTCTGTATTTTTTTCTGAATTCAATTAAATAAATTTTCTTTGAATGCAAAAAAAAATGCAGCTTATGAAATTGTCGCATCATGTAAGTTACTAGATAAGTGAAAGATCATTAATCGGCTTTACATCTTCATTTATTTTTACATCATATTCAAATTCACAGTAGGCTATACTTGATTTGTAATCGTGACAGTCTGGCGTTGTTTTATTCAATACTCATATAATCGGTTTTTATCAATGAAACGTGAATTCAGTCAAAGCAAACAACCTGCTAAATTAGGAACATTACTCTGGATCGAATTTTAGTAGATTTAGGGTATGTTATCCTGAGAGACGTTATTCGCTTTCAAGATAGAGGGGCGGTCACTGACACATTCGCCGTATTTGTGAAGTGAACGGAGATTGGCTGTGGACCATGAATTGATCTCTCCCTCGCTGGACGCCAGACGTCTAGACTACGAGGAAGCTCTCGCCCGCGTCCTGATGACCTCTGCAATGCACCCTTAGTGGACACATTCGTAAAAAACATCGACTCACTGATATTGCACAATTTCAAAACTTGAAATATTCGATTTAAATAACTCGTGATACCTCGAATGGAGGTTCTGACTGATATGGAGTACATATATTATCAGTAGGCTTCGAGACTTTGGACCCGATACAATAAGTTTACTGTGCATGCACTATAGGTTGTTGACTCGCTGCAGGTAGGTAGAGATGTGTTGAGGTAACAACGTTGCTATTTAGAGTAGAGTACGGTAGTATGGGGAAACACACATATGTACATTCTGAAAGTAAATACACATTGCACAATGACAATGTCAAAAGAATGTGAAAAGCATTTATTCTCCTGTATTTTATTAGCATTTGTGTTTAATTAAATACAGTGTTAATGGTGGTAATAAACATGTAGCAATTGTAATTGCAATTGTAGTGGTCCTAGAGTTATGTTTGTTCAGCGATATCTAGCGCTATTATAAACACATTAACAGAAATTACAATACTTGGACATATGTAGAAATAAATTACTTACTTACTGGCTAAAAGGGATGAAGTTACAGGAGAATGGAGAAAGTTACACAACACAGAACTGCACGCTTTGTATTCTTCACGTGACATAATTAGGAACATTAAATCCAGACGTTTGAGATGGGCAGGGCATGTAGCACGTATGGGCGAATCCAGAAATGCATATAGAGTGTTAGTTGGGACGCCGGAGGGGGAAAAGATCTTTGGGGAGGCCGAGACGTAGATGGGAGGATAATATCGGAATGGATTTGAGGGAGGCGGGATATGATGATAGAGACTGGATTAATCTTGCTCAGGATAGGGACCGTTGGCGGGCTTATGTGAGAGCGGCAATGAACCTCCGGGTTCCTTAAAAGCCAATAAGTAAGTATTATTATTATTATTATTAGTGGTAGTAGTTGGTAGTGTTAGTAGTAGGTGGTGGTAGTAGCAGTAGCAGCAGCAGGAGCAGCAAAGATTCCAGACGTTCCCTCTATAGATAACTTCTTCGTTTGCTATGTCTTGTGTGTTCCTACATTCAGGCCAGTCCTGAAACTTATTGATTGCTTCTTGTAAAATAATATAAATTAATGAAAGCTCTATTTAATTGACCACATATTTTTATGTTCTCTTTTACATAGACTCCCGTGTTGTTACGTAAGATCTGGATTATTGTTTATTTTGCTGTCGGTTCCACCTGCCCTGGTATAGTGTAAACCCAATTGAAGAGTCCACTGCAAGAATGATGGATGTCACTTTCTTGTCGAAAATGAACCAAGACTGTGAATGCATAGCTTAAGACATATAGAATGTACATACAGAGTTATATGGCAGTCACACTGATAGTCATTGTCCAGTAATGATCGGAAAATCACAGTTAAGCTTTGAGCGCTAAGCATTTCAAACTTTCAATTGCTTCTCCTGCAAAATGTATTCCAAATGACATCCATCATTCTTGCAGTGGACTCTTCAATTTTCATTTTCATTTTTCATTTCATTTATTATATTCCATAGATCTTACAGTAGCAATGAAGCTTTAAGATGTGGAGTAAGTCAAAATTTTACAATATTACAATTACAATGTTTACAAATTTTTACATTTTTACAATTTTACAGTTTTACAATTTTTTTTACAATTTTTTACAATAATTTGGCGGGATGTAGTGAGGTGAGGTGAGGCTCGAGGATTCGCCAAAAGATTACCTGGCATTTGCCTTGGGGAAAACCTCGGAAAAACCCAACCAGGTAATCAGACCAAAGGAGATGAAATGAAGTGAGGCCGAGGACTCGCCATAGACCATCCGGCTTCAGTTGTTGAAATTGCTGGTATAGCTCGCGCAAGAAACGATTACCGAAAACCAATGGTGGCGTTGCTGTCTGTTTTGACGTTTGTATGTAGGCACGCCGAGGGAGGAGAGGTGCGAGCCGATGGAAGTACTGTCTCTTCCAAGAAGATGAACAAATGAGGACATCGCTGTGGAAATAAAGAACGTAGCAAGAGAAAAATTCGAAGCTAATTAAACGCGCAACATATGTTTACGAATGAAATAATAATACTGTGCGATACAAGACACGTATTCACATGCAATGGAACGAACTAAAGCCGTAATGTCACTATCCCAACGCAAGACTGATTCTATCGATGTCGTTTTTCTTCCGACTGTACTCTCTAATATCATTCAAGTTATCTCGTGACCTTTCCTCTCGCCCGCTCTTCCTTATCGCAGTGTTTGATTTGCATTCCTTCCGTTGGTAATCCGTGGTTGAGAGACCTATACTATATTATTATTATTATTATTATTATTATTATTATTATTATTATTATTAGTAGTAGTAGTAGTAGTAGTAGTAGTAGTAATAGTAGTAGTAGTAATAGTAGTAGTAGTAATAGTAGTAGTAGTAATAGTAGTAGTAGTAGTAGTAGTAGTAGTAGTAGTAGTAATAGTAGTAGTAGTACTAATAGTAGTAATAGTAGTAGTAGTACTAATAGTAGTATTATAGTAGTAGTAGTAGTAGTACTAATAGTAGTATTATTATTAGTAGTAGTAGTAGTAGTACTGATAGTATTATTAGTAGTAGTAGTAGTAGTAGTACTAATAGTAGTATTAGTAGTAGCAGTAGTAGTAGTACTAATAGTAGTATTAGTAGTAGCAGTAGTAGTAATACTAATAGTAGTATTAGTAGTAGCAGTAGTAGTAATACTAATAGTAGTATTAGTAGTAGCAGTAGTAGTAATATTAATAGTAGTAGTAGCAGTAGTAGTAATATTAATAGTAGTAGTAGCAGTAGTAGTAATACTAATAGTAGTAGTAGCAGTAGTAGTAATACTAATAGTAGTAGTAGCAGTAGTAGTAATACTAATAGTAGTAGTAGCAGTAGTAGTAATACTAATAGTAGTAGTAGCAGTAGTAGTAATACTAATAGTAGTAGTAGCAGTAGTAGTAATACTAATAGTAGTAGTAGCAGTAGTAGTAATACTAATAGTAGTAGTAGCAGTAGTAGTAATACTAATAGTAGTAGTAGCAGTAGTAGTAATACTAATAGTAGTAGTAGCAGTAGTAGTAATACTAATGGTAGTAGTAGCAGTAGTAGTAATACTAATGGTAGTAGTAGCAGTAGTAGTAATACTAATAGTAGTAGTAGCAGTAGTAGTAATACTAATAGTAGTAGTAGCAGTAGTAGTAATACTAATAGTAGTAGTAGCAGTAGTAGTAATACTAATAGTAGTAGTAATACTAATAGTAGTAGTAGTCGTAGTAGTAGTAGTAGTAGTAGTAGTAGTACTAATAGTAGTAGTAGTAGTACTAATAGTAGTAGTAGTAGTACTAATAGTAGTAGTAGTAGTACTAATAGTAGTAGTAGTAGTACTAATAGTAGTAGTAGTAGTAGTAGTAGTACTAATAGTAGTAGTGCTAGTAGTAGTACTAATAGTAGTAGTGCTAGTAGTAGTACTAATAGTAGTAGTAGTAGTACTAATAGTAGTAGTAGTAGTACTAATAGTAGTAGTAGTAGTACTAATAGTAGTAGTAGTAGTACTAATAGTAGTAGTAGTAGTAGTACTAATAGTAGTAGTGCTAGTAGTAGTACTAATAGTAGTAGTGCTAGTAGTGGTGGTAGTAGTTGTTGTAGTGGTGGTGGTGGTGGTGGTGGTAAAGATTCCAGACGTTCCCTCTATAGATAACTTCTTCGTTTCCTATGTCCTGTGTGTTGCTACATTCAGGCCAGTCCGGAAACTAATTGATTGCTTCTTATAAAATAATATAAATGAATGAAAGCTCTAGTATTTAATTGACCACAAATTTTTATGTTCTCTTTTACATAGACTCCCCTGTTGTGACGTAAGATCTGGATTGTTGTTTCTTTTGCTGTTGGTTCCACCTGGCCCCTGGTATAGTGTAAATCCCCCTCTTGGATAAAGGTCTGAATTCAACACGACGACGACGATGATGATGATGATGATGGTGGTGGTGGTGAAATTGCTGATAGTGGTGGTGATATTGATCTGAAAAAGGGACGTGAAGTTAATGAAACTAGGCCTATACAAAAAAAAAAAAAACAAGGATACGATTCAGTGTATAACTCGATGGCGAAAGGATATGGACTGCTATCCAGTTGGTAACATAGGAATGACATGAATTGAGTCTGTCGAATTTATTGCATCAAGTGTTCACATTGTCCATTTTACCGAATCTTATTGATAATTTGAAACTTCTGACGTTTTGAATGAAATGTACGGCTGTCATAAACAGCAGTATACGACCGTCAATGCCTTCTATATGAATACTAACGCGCCTCGTGACGTATGATGATGCATTGGCTGCTGACCAACACGATGTAACGGTTATGAGTGATTATTGTCCCATATTGACGCCCTGACAGGTGTACGCGAGAGGCGGAGCCATTCGCTACGCCTCGGTATGTCTGTTGCAAAGAAAGTGCCGCCTACTTTATTTATGCTTCAGCTACGGCGTCATGATCGACTCGTGCAAAGTGCATTCACATATTAAACACACAAAGCTAATGAGTGAGTGAGTCTGGTATGATGTCGGAATTACAATTACAAATTCCGGCTTCGGAGCAGTGTATACACTCTGCTTATAGCAGCCCTGCACAGTTCTAAACTGAAGTCCCGTCGCTCTAATTTCCGGCAGCCAATCGCGTTGCAGGTCGGCTACATTTAAACGTGTGCGTCTTGTGATTCGCTGATTCATTTCTTACGGCTCGATAAATACTTAATATAATAATATATTCTTATTGAATTTGGTATTCCCAAGAAACTAGTTCGATTAATTAAAATATGTCTCAGTGAAACATACAGCAGAGTCCGTATAGGCCAGTTTCTATCTGATGCTTTTCCAATTCACTGCGGGCTAAAGCAGGCAGATGCACTATCACCTTTACTTTTTAACTTCGCTCTAGAATATGCCATTAGGAAAGTTCAGGATAACAGGCAGGGTTTGGAATTGAACGGGTTACATCAGCTTCTTGTCTATGCGGATGACGTGAATATGTTAGGAGAAAATACACAAACGATTAGGAAAACATGGAAATTTTACTTGAAGCAAGTAAAGCGATCGGTTTGGAATTAAACCCCGAAAAGACAAAGTATATGATTATGTCTCGTGACCAGAATATTGTACGAAATGGAAATATAAAAATTGGAGATTTATCCTTCGAAGAGGTGGAAAAATTCAAATATCTTGGAGCAACAGTAACAAATATAAATGACACTCGGGAGGAAATTAAACGCAGAATAAATCTGGGAAATGCATGTTATTATTCGGTTGAGAAGCTCTTATCATCCAGTCTGCTGTCAAAAATCTGAAAGTTAGAATTTATAAAATAGTTCTATTACCGATTCTTCTGTATGGTTGTGAAACTTGGACTCTCACTTTGAGAGAGGAACATAGGTTAAGGGTGTTTGAGAATAAGGTGCTTAGGAAAATATTTGGGGCTAAGCGGGATGAAGTTACAGGAGAATGGAGAAAGTTACACAACACAGAACTGCACGCATTGTATTCTTCACCTGACATAATTAGGAACATTAAATCCAGACGTTTGAGATGGGCAGGGCATGTAGCACGTAGGGCGAATTCAGAAATGCATATAGAGTGTTAGTTGGGAGACCAGAGGGAAAAAGATCTTTAGGAGGGCCGAGACGTAGATGGGAGGATAATATTAAAATGGATTTGAGGAGGTGGGGTATGATGATAGAGACTGGATTAATCTTGCACAGGATAGGGACCGCTGGCGGGCTTATGTGAGGGCGGCAATGAACCTTCGGGTTCCTTAAAAGCCATTTGTAAGTATGTAAGTAATCGCCCGCCATTTTAGCTCTTTCGTTGCCGTTCGCAGAAAGCACACGAAGACGTTATTTGCCGCTCAATTATTTGCTGAATTACATTGCGTTTGATTTATTATCATAGGAGCTACGACATGATAATGTTTAACGGTGTGGCAAATAGATTCCTCGTATGGTAGCTCGGCAACGTAAGAACAAAAATGGCGAACGATACTACCTACCTAGACTTTATAGAGCCTTCACTTTCTAAGACGTAAGCAAAGAGGCGGAGTCACGCCGGAAATAACAGCGTCGGGACTATAGTTGTTAATAAAGATTTGAAGGGTTAAAAAACGTTATTGCAAGTAAACTACTGAAGTCACGTTTATGAACCAGTCCAGAAAGAACTAGGAATCGCCCTCGGTAGCGCAGTTGGTATAGCGCTGGCCTTCTATGCACGAGGTTGTGGGTTCGATCCCGGCCGAGCTCGATGGCATTTAAATGTGTTTAAATGTGACAGGCTCATGTCAGAAGATTTACTGGCATGTAAAAGAATTCCTGCGGGACAAAAATTCCGGCACACCGGCGACGCTGATATAACCTCTGCAGTTGCGAGCGTCGTTAAATAAACCATGATTTAAAAAAAAACTAGGAACGCAAACAGTTTTTTTTACACCTACAAGCTAGTCTAGTCCAGCGATCCTCAGCGCAGAGCACCCTGGGGCTAGCATATCTTACCCGCGGAAAACAGTGCACCATGGTGCACTCGTACCTGGTATGCTCTCTACCTCTTCCTGCTGCACGACGGTGCACACGGGACGGCACCGCTTACCCGTTGCACGTTTCAGCGAGTGCTGACGATCACTGGTCTAGTCCTTTCCAAACTCTCATCAACATGGACCTGTCGATAGCTTCAACAGCTGTAACGATACGCTGCCTTAGGTCTGCGATATTACGCGGCATCGATGGAGTGAATACACTGTCTTTGATGTAACCCCACAAAAAGGAGTCACACGGCGTCAGGTCCGGTGATTGTGGGGGCCACACTGTTTTGACATGTCCAGTTTTCTAGCTACAGTTGCTGTTGATTTCTGTGGACTGCGCACAAAACATATTCGCACACGATCCCTGTCTTCCTCTGAAGTTGATGGGCAACCAGGTGATTTTCCTTTGCACAGAAAACCTATTTCTTTCAATTACACTGGTTAACAATGATTTTGTTAAATATACAATTTCTTATGTAATGTCATCTGCTGATTCCAAAAATTAAGTCAGAATTTTTTTACCACTCACCATTTTTTTTTTTTTTGTAATTTTAGAAAAATTGATTTATTTTTATTGCTATATACAATCCTTAACATGCTAATGTAAAGCAAATATTTCAAATATTACATTTTATTGGTTTAACAATTGACCTATAACTTTATATCACTGTTGCCTGTGAAGTCACAATTCATAAAAATGCATTTCATTCCTCATTAGACTGTGAGAGTATTGGTTCTCAGTTCAATCAGAACTTATAGTCATGAAACAAGTTTCAGTGTTTTCTTTGTCTAATTTTAAGTATGGTAAAAGTTCTTATAAAGTGAAACATACCTCGAAATAATGTGTAAACCACAAACAACTTTTGTTACGTTTCTGTTTAATTAATTTTGAAAGCACAGAGGTGAATTTTACTACCTAGTTAAAAGAGCTCACGAGTGTTTTTGATTGCAAAATAATGAGGACAGGAACTGGGCCCCTGAAATCTGTTGTGCTCCATGTAATTCTATTAGCCTAACTGATTGGCTATAAGCATCCCATCATATGTCTTTTTCAGGTCCAATGATATGCCGGGAACCTAAGGATCGTTCAAGAGACTGTTACTGTCTAGGGAACTAAAGATCAGAAGATTACAGAGAACTTGTCAGCAAGCTGAATCAGAACTATAACGTGATGGGGTATCATATATCTGTCAAAATAACTTCTTGGATTCTCATCTATTTTTTCTTTCCTCAAAACCTTCGGTTAGTGAACGATGAATATGGGGAGTGTTTTATCAGGATTTTTCTGAAATGGAAAGGCGCTACCAGGAAAAAATGGAACCCTAATATTCTGTCAGACTACTGCGGGACACTCAAAAAAGAATGTTTCTCAAGTGAAGTATAGCCTAAAATCTATTTCACAAACATTTTAGGTAAATAAATATGATTTTAGGTAACATGTTGCGAGGTATCAATACAAGAAAAGCCTGAAGTACATTTCATATAAATACTCAAAAATCCTGGGTACAGAGACATTTTGAAAACAGATCTAAAATCAGCACGAAAAATGGTACAAGAATCACCTATTCTTTATGTTTTAACAAAAGAGATGTTTATTTTTGTTGACCTGTGTTATTTGCAAATTTAATTTTCACTACATGGTTCTTTACGAATTTTATACGAAATTCACGTAGGACAGTAATCATTGAGCTTGTAGTGTTGAAATTCCGAAACGCTGAACGATTTCTCCACAGCTGTAGTAGCCATTGCGCGACAATAAGAAATACGAGCTGTATTTGAACAAAGCAAAACGGTCTAGCGGCAGGTCTCGGCTTAACAAACATACACGCACAATTTGTTTGCGTTCCTCGTTCGTTCTGGACTGGTTTTATTTTTAACGTAAGTTCAATAGTTCACTTACAATAAAGTTTTGTGTTTTGTAACCCCTCAAATCTTTATGAAACTCGGTATATTTTATGGCGTGTGGAAATAAGCTTCATTTTCATATACGTACATGTAAATTTACAGAATTATCGGCATTCTGTTTACCCACGTCACTGAAGCTGAATAATAATAATAATAATAATAATAATAATAATAATAATAATAATAATAATAATAAACAAACAAATATTAGGGCTGTAATTTTTTCAACAAAGATTTATTAAGATGATGCGTATGTTAGTAGCGTTTTTGTTCATCATCACAAGACTATTTTGTTAGGAGATTGTTTATTGTTTGTTATTTGGAGTGTTGTACTTGCAAAAATGCCTTGAATTTTACAGGTTTGATGAAAGTTTATACTATTTATGGGCTAAAGAAGATGGAAAAAAATCAAACACTTCCGACATATTCTCGTTTAATTTAAGGGTATATGTACGTGAACAAATATTATCAGAAAATACAGGCACTAAATTTATAAAATTTTATAAAGAAATGAACTCACAATTGGACAAAAATTACAAGGTACCACAATAAGATTTATTAGAACTTAAATATCTGATAAAAGTATAAAAATGTTACTAATAATATTTTTTAGAATTCACTTTTACTTTAAATTAAATTTTTCAAAATTTGACAATTTTCACACATATTGTTTCATAACTCCACAACCATTAGAGATAGAATTCTGAAATTTTGTACACTGATTTAACATGAATTTATGCAAAAGGTAGACTACAATAATGCAGATTTCTTTGAAAATGAAATATTGGGTCACAGAATATTATGTAAATTTTAATATATTTTATATAAGACAAATAAAAAAATTAATTGTATTAAAATAAACAACTCTACATATCTGAGAGTAGTCTACTTTTCAGAAATAAATATTTATTACATGCAGGAAAAATATTAAAGATGTCAGAGAGACCATAACAATGTTATGGTTACCAAATGATGTAACTGCAAATGTTTTTTTTCATACTTTGATAAAAATGGTTTAAAATATTATTAGTAACCTTTTTTTATACTTTTATCAGATATTTAAGTTCTAATAAGTCTTGTTGTGGTACCTTGTATGTTTTGTCCAATTGTGAGTTCATTTTCTTATAAAGTTTTAGAAATTTAGAGCCTGCATTTTCTTATAATATTTGTGGTCGTTCACGTACATGTACCCTTAAGAGAGGAGCAAAGACAGCGGAGACGGCTCGAAAAATTTCTGTCGTGTAGGGAAGAATGCCATCGGAAAAAGTAGTGCAATAAAATGGTTCTGGCGTTTCAACACACAACACCCTGTACACAAATTAGTGTCCATCCACAGGAGATAATCTTGTGCATCTCTTGGGATGAAGAAAGCGTCGTATACAACGAATTGCTTCACAGGAATGTAACCCATCTTACCGGCTCTTCTCGACTGGCCTCTCGCAGCCCTCACCTCCTACCTGTAACAATGCGCTGTGAAGTTTCATCAAGAGCATTGTTGCACAGGAACTGTACGACACCATTGATGAATTGAAGGACGCTGTGCGACGCTACATCAGCAATGCTGAGGCGAGTGATATTCCTGGCGACGCATTATTTTGTGTGAGGAGAATGATGGAGGACATACTGACCCTTTGGACACTTAGGACACACAGTTGGTGTAAAGTGGATGTATGTCTGCATTATGACCGGAATTTCACAGTAGTGTGTATATACTGTGTCCCGTAGAATCACTACCACAAACAAATATATAGTATAAATATCTCGTCACTCAGTGAATTTAGAAATGTGTTTCTCAGCTTGTCTTGTGTAGAAACTCTCCAAGTTTGGTAACAATGAAAATTATGACTCTAGTGCGCATGCGCGGGTATGACAACTCATAGAATTAAAATGGCGGAATTCACGGTACAGCAGAAAGGTCCACACCTGTGGAGTAACGGTTAGCGCGTCTGGCCGCGAAACCAGGTGGCCCGGGTTCGATTCCCGGTCGGGGCAAGTTACCTAGTTGAGGTTTTTTTCCGGGGTTTTCCCTCAACCCTATATGAGAAAATGCTGGGTAACTTTCGGCGTTGGACCCCGGACTCATTTCACCGGCATTATCACCATCTCTTTCAGATGCCAAATAATCTCGGCTGTTGATAAAGCTTAGTAAAATAACTTACTAAAATAAATACAGCAGAAAGTGAAATGTTGTTATTGGTTAGCCGAATTGAAGTTCCTAATTGCAGTGCAAAGACGATTTAGCAGGGATATGGTGGAAATGCTCCAGGGCGTCATACCATTGTGAAATGGTATAATCAGCTGTTGGAAAAAGGCTCTGTGTTAAGGAAGAAGGGAAGCGGCAAAAAGCAGTGACCGCAGCTAAAGTTGAAGGGTGCTATTCATAGACTTTTGCTAGCCCGCGGCTATCGACTGATTACTTGTACAGGTTTCATATCATATATCGCTAACACTGGTTTATGAATACGAAAAACGTTAGTTCGCTGATCATCCACCGGAAGCCTGCGCTAAGAATGTGTGTGAATACGGCCCGAAGATGTTAGACAAGCCCAAGGAAATCAATTCGACGGGCCAGTTCAGAGCTGGGTATCCCGAAATCGACTGTCCATAAAAGATTGCGACTTAGAACATACAAAATCCAACTTGTGCAAAAGCTGCCGCGAAATGATAAACCCAGACGGCCCGAGTTCGCTAATGCAGTGTTATCCTGCACTGATGATGACAATTTATTCCTCAACCACGTCGCATTCTCAGACGAAGCAACATTTCACACGTGTGATAAAGTACCGCCATAACTGTAGAATATGGGGAGAAGAAAACCCATGTGTCGTAATGGAATATGAACGTGATAACCCCAAAATTAACGTGTGGTGTGCTTTGCCTTGTGAGACTGTGATCGGACCTTTCTTCTTTGCTGAAAACACAGTGACAGGGACAACATACTAGATATGCTCGAGAACTATGCAGTCCCGCAAATACCGGATGAGTTCTTCTTCCAGCAAGATGGAGCCCCTACACAGTACGCCAATCAAGTTCGAGACTACCTCAACACATAATTTCCAAATAGGTGGATTGGAAGATCAGGTCCCATTGAATGGCCTCCAAGGTCACCAGATTTCACTCCCTTAGATTTCTTTCTTTGGGGATATGTAAAAATCATTGTTTATCGAACTCCAATATAGGCCCTGGCTGACCTCCGGAGACGGATAATAGACGCTTGTGCTTCCGTCACACCTGTAATGCTGCGGAACACATGGAGGGAGATTGATATTGTTCAGGCCACCAAAGGCGCACATGTGGAGATCTATTGAAACTGTCGGCATCGGTAGCGTAGTTGGTATAGCGCTGGCCTTCTATACTCGATGTTGCGGGTTCGATCCCAGCCCAGGTCGATGGAATTTAAGTGTGTCTAATGGCACAGGCTCATGTCAGTAGATTTACTGGCATGTAAAAGAATCCTGCGGGACAGAATTCCGGCACACCGACGACGCTGATATAACTTCTTCAGTTAAATAAACCATAATTTAAATTTCTACTGAAACTTGAGTTTTTCTAACATAAAATCTAAGTCTGATTATTCTGTCACAATTAGTTTAGGAGAAATTCAGATTTCTTTGTGGTAGTGATTCTACGGGATACACTGTATTCCAAGTATTAAGGGGTAACGGGACTTTGTGCCCATTCTGTATTTTACTGAAAGATGAAAAGGTAGATTGAACGTACGAAATTCCGAGTATTAAGCGAACTTGCAGGTAACAATTTCGGACTGTAAACATTGGACTTAGTCCGTGAGATTATGTAGACGATGTGGTTCAATTCTCAGTCATAAAATATTGCTCTGAAGCCAAGTAATGTGGTAATAAACAAAGAAGTATGGACGAAGGCGTCTTCTGTACATGTTACGAACTTCAGTGGGCTGCTGTGAAGAGAAACGAATTGAAAGTGATGTTACATACCGTAATGACGAGGTACGAGGAGTTGTCCTTGCCGAAGGAATATCGCGAACAGATGTTATTCGAATATTAACGATTCATTGCTGGCGAAATTGGCACACATACAGACATGTGGGTTTCCCACTTCAAACCTCCACCCCTATACAGATAGTAGGTAAATAGGCGTTGAATAATTAAAAAAAAAATATTAGCCTATTTAATATTCACATGGTTATATTTCAGCAGGAAGTCAGAAATAAAATCTACGATTCACAAATGGCCGTTCCTGAATAAATATTAGCCTATTTCATTGTATTAAGTACTGTTATATGGAAATAAATGATAGGCCAAACGAATTTCGATATGTGTAATGTGGAATGAAGATTGTTTTATTGTTGTAACTAGCCGTACCCGTACGCTCCGCTGCACCCGTTAGAAATAAATATAAAGTAATTACATAATTAAAATAGGACATTTGATCCAGGGAACATTCGTGTTTGATAGAAGGATAAATCGTTTACTATGTTACTTAATTTAAATTGTATCCAAATAATTAAAATGCGATCATTTTGGTCCAGAGACCACTCATTTGGTGCCATGACAATTCCTTTAACATGTTTCTAACTTTTATTATATGCAACCATAGTTTAATGCACATTGACATCATTAGATTTAATGAGTATACTTTATTTGACTTGTTATAGGTTTCCATTGAATTATGGTAATAACTTAATTTTAACCCTTGTTTTCTACGTATTCAGTAAATGGCGTTTGGCCCACTATGGTTCTGAATCCTTCAAATAACTTAAATTATATTATATAATATTACATATTATATTATATTATATTATATATCAAAAGTTACTGTAATAACATTATAGCATTTTGTCCATTTAGAGAAACTACACTTTCCAATGGTGAAATAATAATTAATTATACAAATCGGTTAATTTAGCTTCCGATATTACTTCATACAAACACAGAAACATTCTCTGTAGGCTATCTTTCATAGCTTTCGATTGTTGCTGTCCAAGGCCCCTTTAGACGAATCATTTGTTTTTATTTCATTATACGGCCTTAGATGGCAGTTATTTTAATTTTAAAACTCATTTATCTCATTGAATATCAGTCCTATCAAAATTTTTCAAGGAATAAAACTTATTGGAAATTATTTTTAAAGAAACTTTTGTTATGCAACATTTTTTCACAAAAATCAATAAAAAGCGAGATATTTCTATTTATTTAATTCAGGCCCCCTTATAACCCCTTTTTAAATAATGTATTTTGAATACCATATAGCCTAAAATCTAAGTTACAACGAACATAATTTATATTCCAATTTTCATCGAAAACCGTTCAGCCATTATCGCGTGAAAAGGTAACAAACATACAGACAGACAGACAAACAAACATTTCAAAAAAGCGATTTTCGGTTTCAGGGTGGTTAATTATATATGTTAGGACCAATTATTTTTGGAAAATCGAAAATTACCAGAAAAATTTCGGCTACAGATTTATTATTAGTATAGATTCTTAAACTACGGTTCACGACCCACTAATGGGTCCCTAGGAGTTGGTTGATTGATTTATAAGTCCTTGTATATGTATATTAATATTATAATAATATATTATAAATAAAATAGTTCTTCATGTTATATAGGGCGTTGATATTTTCTTTCCTTTCACTTGATACTGTTTCACAAGACGAGAGCTTCACTGCATTAAATCGTCTTATGTTAGGTAGTTGGCGATTAACGTCTAGTTGCTGGATTCAAGGATCATAGATTCAGGACCGGTCAAGGGCGATTGTTTTTGAAGGGTGGTAAACAAAAAACAAAACCAATATAACATTGTCATGGAAACAGTTACTTAGCAACCATGCAATAAGTATATAGTATTACGTCATATCCAGTACTCATGTCTCTCTTACGTTATAACATTACATTTTGTAAATCTATAATATTTTTTATGCATTTTAATCTAGAATAGTATAAAACGCTTACCCTCACGCGCTAAACATTCACTCATGCATAATTATCAAGATTATACACTTACTTACTTACTTACTTACTGGCTTGTAAGGAACCCGGAGGTTCATTGCCGCCCTCACATAAGCCCGCCATTGGTCCCTATCCTGAGCAATATTAATCCAGTCTCTACCATCATATCCCACCTCCCTCAAATCCATTTTAATATTACCTTCCCATCTATGTCTCGGCCTTCCCAAAGCTCTTTTGCCCTCCGGCCTCCCAACTAACACTCTATATGCATTTCTGGATTCGCCCATACGTGCTACATGTCCTGCCCATCTCAAACGTCTGGATTTTATGGTCCTAATTATGTCAGGTGAAGTATAAAATGCGTGCAGTTCTGTGTTGTGTAACTTTCTCCATTCTCCTGTAACTTCATCCCTCTTAGCCCCAAATATTTTCCTAAGAACCTTATTCTCAAACACCCTTAAACTCTGTTCCTCTCTCACAGTGAGAGTCCAAGTTTCACAACCATACACAACAACCGGTAATATAACTGTTTTATAAATTCTAACTTTCAGTTTTTTTGACAGAAGACTAGATGACAAACGCTTCTCAACCCAATAATAACAGGCATTTCCCATATTTATTCTGCGTTTAATTTCCTCCCGAGTGTCATTTATGTTTGTTACTGTTGCTCCAAGATATTTGAATTTTTCCACCTCTTCGAAGGATAAATCACCAATTTTTATAGTTCCATTTCGTACTATATTCTGGTCACGAGACATATTCATATACTCAGTCTTTTCGGGATTTACTTCCAACCCAATCGCTTTACTTGCTTTAACTAGAATTTCCGCGTTTCCCCTAATCGTTTGTGGATTTTCTCCTAACATATTCACGTCATCCGCATAGACAAGAAGCTGATGTAACCCGTTCAATTCCAAACCCTCTATGTTATCCTGAACTTTCCTAATGGCATACACTAGTTACATAAGTTACTATTTAGGAATGATTGTCTAAAAATTTTCTTGCAGCTAAAATAAGCGGAAAATTAGGTAAATCTCTATGTCAAAAGCAAAAAAATATAATATTTTTACAGTTGAATAGAAATCAATATTCGATACCTGGGAATCGATACAAATATTTTATGTATTGATACTTAGTAACTGTCGTGAGAAAGTATCGTTACCAAATATACTCGGTCCCAGTACATTAGTTGTATAGGCCTAATTTATTTATAGGCCTATCGTATCGTCCCTACATAACTATGAATCTGTCATTAATGCTGTGCTCAATGCCTTCTTAAGTATTTAATTGCAACCGAACAACATTAATAAAAAAACCACATTACTGATGAAGTAATATAATCTATATATATATATATATATAATTTGAACTGGTAATGGAAATTACGGGAAAACGGCTGAACGGATTTTAATAAATGACCCCTTATTTTGAACCTTGGAACATAAAGTTTTTCGGAAAAATAGTAGTTTTCAGTGAAATGTCAATTTTCCTACATCATTCTCCTTTTTCCAAAATCCATCTTTCGTCAGTTTTGAGAACTAATTAATTGCATTCACGGCCGACTTGATGTTCGCTTCCTTAAGTGAAGCGAGCATCAAGTCGGCATGTTGCATTTCAGAATAAAACAAAACACACACTACAATAAACAATAGGCTATTACACGAAGGCCATGGCCTACAGGATTGCTGACAGAGTTCAGACGGCTCAGATTCTTTCCCATCATAATGTCAATATGTCGATCGTCATTTGTGTAATTTTTATAAAAATAATTTACAGGTCTGATTCTCTGGTCTGTACTTTTCCGAGTACAGCTGTGTATTGGATATTAAGAACTACAATACGTAAGAATGTTTGATGACATTATTACTATTAAAATGAAATATTATTATAGATAGTGCAACACATAATGTTATACTGATATATGAAAGTGAAACCTTTTGGGGCTTTATTTAAGGAGACGCAGAGAAAGAATATTTTATATTAGATCTTCATTTCTATAATTTACTGAGTAACGGCTATAGGCCTATATAAACTTATGTTACTGAAAACTATAAAACTTACGTAAGGTAACGATATTGTTATTAAAAATGAAATATTTTTTACAATTATTAATCAAGTGGTGTGTGCCCTTTTCATATATGTAATGGCAGTGTGATATAGATATTTATATGTCTCGTTCTCTAACTTTCCTTGGTAGTAATTGAGTCATGCTTCCTATTTTAGCTGCGTCTTTAAACTACATCAAAATTAATTCCATATTTTTTTGGTTTAATTGATTAGATTTGTGATCGCCGCCAAGCATATTTTGTTGTAGGAAAATAGCATGTCATTCCACTTCTTGCTACCGTGATGAGTAAGTTTATTTCCCGCAACCAGCAACAAATGAAACACTGAAGCTGCTAACGATTTACGATGGACAATTTTATTTAGGGCGCATATAAGATTCTACAACTCTGACATATCATTCGCCTCAGCAATAAATTCCTCACAACAGCCTATATTACAGATAATATACGAAATAACATTCATTGTTACACAAATTAACCCAGCAGTATTTGATAGATCAGTATTGTCTGGAAGAAGCGCAAAAATTACAATTCATAAGAAAAGACCAAAAGGTATTACTTATTGATAAAATAAGAGGCCTACAAGATTTTGTAGTCTCTTGATCACCTCAGCAAGATCTCTTAGTGGGAAAAAGTGATTCTGCCCTCTACATTTCAGGGTAATTCACGAAACATGCAGCAGCTATACCAAGATGCTAAGTCTTTTGTTCAAAGCATGACAAACCATACATTTTCTTAACTTTCACATACAATCCGCAATGACTCGAAGTAGCTACTGCATTACTCCCACATGAAAAACCCACTGATCATCCTGACATTGTTACTAGCGATTTCGCATTGAAACTCAAGAACTGAAGACGGTTAGGTTCAAGGAAAAGTATTTGGCAAAAAAAAAAAAAAAAAAAAAAGACATTCAGAGGGAGTATGTTTCACTATTATGGAAGCAAATATCTATCAAAATGTGTGGTATTCTTCATTGAAAATAAATCTGAACAATTTTTATTTGAAATTTTATGGACTTAGTTTGCAGCAACTGCTGCACCAGCCACTAGTATTTTGTATTTCATTGAACTTCAGTCACATTATACCATAGCGCACGGGATTACAGACGTATTACAGATCTACTAGTTGTTTTTGTGTTTCGTTTTCTGAACGAGTTTTATTTGGTAATTGAGATCTGTTAGCGGTGGAATACGGCTTCCTCCTTTCATATGTGTATGTGTTGGTAATTTCAGTAACGTTCTGAGCGTAGTTCAGCTGTAGACTGAATTTTCGTAACCTTAATCAGCGTCAGAGGGGGAGAGAGAGAGAAGAGTGGAAGGTTATCCTGAAGAACAAGCGCACAAACCACACATGTCGACTATTGTACGTGACTGCCGTTACACGAAACAAAAGATTCGACACCGCAAACGCCGCGGCCATTTATCTTGGACCAGCTTAGATCAAACATGATCAGTACATTCCACTTTCTCCTGTAGCCTACGAAATTATGTCCTGTACAACCATTCAGTTTTGCTCCTGAAGTCTAAAACTTGTGTTCCTAAAAGTCATACACAGTTCGTTAGGTAAAAATGGGAGGGTAAAATCTTTACAAGACTTGCATCTGCTAGGAAATAATAATTGCAGGCATACTTTACAAACTTTGTATCTGGATTTCTCTGCTTGAACCTAAATGTATAACCAGTAGAAACAGATCAGTCCCATCATCAGGTTTGTCTTTTTTTTATCAACAGTAATCTCACTAGACGTTTTGATTTATCTAAACTATTTCCAACTAAAGATTGAAGTAGACGTAAACAAAACCGAAATGTATTACTCCGCAATCGCAAGCTAGCTACCAAAGCAGCCACCAGGGCGCATTATTTTCAGCAAGTGAGCACGCAGGGCAGCCATTTCAACACATTCATTGAACTAACCCGTAAAATGCTCACAGAGGGTTAATATTTATTATTTCTCTACTGGGAATAGTGGATTTTCATTTTCTGTAGATTCGTGATTAAATGTTATTCTTTGAAGAGTGGAGAATTTCTTTAATTCTACAGAAATTAATTTGAGGTTGACAACACTGAATCTCGCACTGTGTTATACCAGCTGTGCTGATGTGCTCTGTGAAGCTGCAAGTCACCTTGGGAGGGATTTAATGCCTATTACGCATGCGCGTTGCCATAATACACGTTACAATGATTTAACACGCAATGTCTGAAACTACTAATATAAACATGTTGTTTAAATCGTAAGAATGTGTTGTTATAAGCATGTTTAATGCACTCGTATTCCATGTATATTATACATTTTATTATTTCAGAAGGACCTATTTTTATATGAGGAAGAAGATGACAAGCATGAGTTTGGAGGCGTTGTGCGTCCAATAGCCAATCAGGAACCATTATGCCACGTGCATTTATTTACATTTACTTCAATCTTTAGCTGGAAAGAGAGTAGAGAAAATCAAAACTCGAGTGGGATTTAATTGACTATTACACGATTAGAAGAAAGTATATAAAGATTACAAGTGACGAAGTACTCCAATAAAATAAAATATTAATTAACTTACGAAAATACAAAACTGTCTTCAAATTTGTACCATCTCAACATTATAAATATTACAATAGTAGATGGCAGTAGTGTGTTATGAATAGCTGTTTTCTTATCAGTTGTGCCAACTATGGACTCTTCATTGAACTCTGTGGACGGTTACTAGTCAAGAAGGCTTTGTTGATTCAGTTTCATTTTCATTAAAACATTTGGATTCCACTTCAATCATCCGGATCCCAGTAATCAACGTCACTTGACAGATGATTTTCAATAAATCTTAGTATTAAACAATCTCTGATACATGACTATCCGTAATATCATATAGCAGAAGCTATAACAAACATAACCTAAATAATATAAACAAGTGTTTCTAACACTTTTTAATTAGGGATGATGAAATAAACAAGAAACGTTTTAATTATTGGTCGTGCTAATGTGCATAAAGCTATTAATTTATAATTAGTTTAATAGTGATAAGATATATTTAATATAAAGTTTCTTTCTGTTTTCTATTGAATTTTAAATGTTGTTCCACCTGCTGGGGTTACCTTAATATAGGCCATACGAACTATGTAATTACGTATAATTCTTTCCGGTAAGTAGGTAAAATAAAATACTTGTTGATGCCAAGTAGAACCAAGAATTTTCTCTGCCAAGTCGCTTACATTGTTCGCGTGATACTTTCATATTTGATCCTATACCTTTACCAGCTTAAAAAAAACTGTGCATTAATCCGTACGTGAGGGTTTTAGCAGCGCCGCATTGTCATTGCAAGGAAACAAGGCCGATCCACGACTTCCTGCATGTCAACAGATCCATGGTGTTGGTTTCGTCATCCAACCTTCGCGACGCAAACCTCATGCTTACATTCCCTGTGTTGTCCTTATTACAGAACTGAATTAGTGGCCTTGACAATTTGTCAATAATTTACACTGGAGAACACTTTCAGAGTATCACGTCGGAAAGAAGGGGCGTTGCCCTGACACTCGATTAATACACTATCCAGCAGACAGGTTCTCTATCTCAGGCACGTGTGTTATACGGCGTCGTGAAATTTCTAGAAAGTCATGTTCCGAAATTTAAAAGAAACCGTATATATATATATATAATTTGAACTGGTAATGGAAATTACGGGAAAACGGCTGGACGGATTTTAATAAATGACCCCTCATTTTGAAGCTTGGAACTCAAAGTTTTTCGGAAAAATAGTAGTTTTCAGTGAAATGTAAATTTTTAAACATAATTTTCCTGTTTTCCAAAATCCATCTGTCGTCAGTTTTGAGAACTAGCTAATAGCATTCACGGCCGACTTGATATAGGCCTACCCTTCGCTTTTTGTAAAGGAGAAGCGAAGCGAGCATCTAATATATAATATAATATAATATAATATAATATAATATAATATAATATAATATAATATAATATGTAATATTATATAATATAATTTAAGTTATTTGAAGGGTTCAGAACCATAGTGGGCCAAGTGCTATTTACTGAATACGTGGAAAACAAGGGTTAAAATTAAGTTATTACCATAATTCAATGGAAACCTATAACAAGTAAAATAAAATATACACATTAAATCTAAATGATGCCAATCTTCATTAAACTATGGTTGCATGTAATAAAAATTAAGAAACATGTTAAAGGAATTGTCATTGCACCAATGAGTGGTCTCTGGACCGAAATGATCCCATTTTAATTATTTGGATGCAATTTAAATTAAGTAACAAATTAAACGATTTATCCTTCTATCAAACACGAATGTTCCCTGGATCAAATGTCCTATTTTAATTATGTAATTACTTTATATTTATTTCTAACGGGTGCAGCGGAGCGCACGGGTACGGCTAGTTTAAAATAAAGGAAGAAACTAAAATAGGTGAAGGATGGAAGACGAAAAGGAAGTAAAACAAAGAGAAATGAAAGATGAAAGTAAATAACAAATTAATATACTGAAGAAGAAAAGTGAAGAGAAGAGAAGAGAGAGGAGAGGGGAGGGGGAGGGGGAGGGGTGGAGAGGAGAGGAGAGGAGAGGAGAATGAAATAACTTCTTGTAATTAAAGAAAAAAATGAAGGAATAGAAAGAAACAAGAAAAGAGACACCGGGCAGAGAGAGAGAGAAAGATATACAGGTTGTCCCATAACCTGTGAGACATTCTCATAGCTTTTGGAATACTCCAATAACTAACGTATTTTAGTGTATCGAAAACACTTTTGTTTTTACGTTATGTGTTGACCAAAGACTACCGTTTGGAGTAGCTGGAAATTTTACAATGTTACAAAAAATCGTAGTGAAACACAGCTGTGTTCTTAAATGATCATCCTAAATCATACTCGTATGATGTAAGCATAAAGTACCATATCTATGTACTCAGGTCATTAACAAAATAAAACCAACTCAAAGATCGTCCGTATTTTTATATATTTAATTTCAATACAAATATTCACCCTCTTCTGCAATGCACTTTACAAAATTAATTTTCGAGTACCCTCTTTGTGACATTACGTAGTACAGTAAGTACCGTGTCATCATTTTCTTTTTACTAACATTTTTAATATTAACCTGGCTATACCTTTGGATTAACGGTTGAGAACCGCCAACACTGTGTTACCCCTTTCCATGACTGGAGTTTGATGATACTAGTGTAAAATACAAACAAATCACTTTACTAGGTATATAGGAGGGAAGAAAAGTAGTGCATCCATTTACGTAAACTAGGAACTATTACGATTTTCAGTTTGATAATATTCGTTAGGTTTTTAATTTACTCAAAATGACAGATGACAGCTAATGTTTGTCCGCTGCGTGCTATACCAGGAAGGTCCCGAGACGGAAACCACCGTCGTCGTTGCGTCAGTGAGATTGAAACTCTTGGCCACGTTTTGGGTGCCTGTCCTTTCAGCGAGACACTGCGCAACTCTAGACATCACAGAATCAGGTCCATGATTGCCGAAGCCTTGAGGAAGAAAGGTCACACTGTGCACGAAGAAGTCCATCGCATCTCTCAAGAGGGATCCTATCGACGAATTGACATGCTTGCCATTCCACCAGGCTCTACATCCGCCTACATTATCGACCCGACAGTCAGGTTCGAGGCACAGGAACAACAGCCCGCTGACGTCCACGCAGAAAAATGCAGAATTTATGAGCCCACAGTTCCATTCTATTTGGAGAAATATCACCTCACCTCCATTGAAGTAGTTGGGCTAATGGTTGGCGCTAGGGGCACAATACCTCGCCTCTTTGCCAGTTTCTGCAAGAAGTTCCAGCTGAACAACGACTTCATTCGTGATGTTTCCCTTGCCGCTATCAGACGATCACTTGCCATTTTAAAATACCATCTGTACTTTGTTTCTTAAAAGGGAGAAATTTGCTCGAAGATCTAATCTGTTTGTTTACTATGTTCAGGCCTGTTATGGATGCTATTATCTTTCCTGTACTTACTTTTCCCTTTTGTTCGTTCCCCTCCTTTCTCTTTTATGGTCTTTTTTTTTTTTTTGTTTTCACTCAATATGTTTATTATGCTTTGTCCAATGAGGCAGTCCCGTCATTGGGAAAGCTGTTCATAAAAAAAATATAAACATGTAGTAATAAGTGTTTTTACTCACTAACTGAACTATCCATGCGGACGTATTCATTATGCAATGTATAATATACTGTCTACAGCACATTAGCATACAATATGGAAAGTGCATTTAAATTGAACAATAATGAAAATCTGGATATTTAAACAAATTGTTAAAAATTATGGCCGTTCATTTCTATACGGACTTAAGTTCTTTTGTGTGCATATTATCGAAAACGTTTTAAGCATATCTTCTGAAATTGAATGTATTCTTTCTGGAATGTAATTCTTTAATTATTCTATTGTTGTAGGATGTTTAACAAACACAACTGTTTTATAGTAACCCCAAAATAAATAATGCAAAGCATAAGTCGACATGGGGGCCATAATCCTGTGCCTCTTGAAATAATAATTCTGTACCTACACTATAACAGAATACCTAACTTACGTATTGTAATCACTTCACTTCTGCCCGATTAGCACAGATCAATTTACTCAGATTGCTGTCTACTGTTCGTCCAAGTAGTTATGTCGAAGGAAAAGGGAAATCACGTGACAGTTACTTAGCGAGGCCCTTTTATTTAAATTATTTTAAACAGTTGTATAATACTACTCAGACGTCAAATTCCTGACAGCAAATGTTTTCAGAAAAGAGCTAACACAGCCCAGCCACTTGCCTTTACAGAGGGGCCAGTAGAAACGGATTTTGTAAACATGGAAGCGACGTAACCAAACGGATTCAGTACCTGTGCGAAAATATGGTCAACAATGAATGCACTTTATTCATTGGAAAATACGACCATATTTCTGGAACGTACTATACTCACTCAATACTGTATACTGTGACCGCAAGACGATTTTGACTGCATATGCGGCCTTTTGGTGAAAGTTCACTAGTAGAAGGGGTGGAAGTGAAGTACATTAAAAAGCTCAGGTACAATAACAATTGAAGTAAAAATAAAATAATGTCCCTGTACTTGGAAACGAATACGTGTTCATGCCTACAAAATGCTATTTTGCAGATTTTCTTCATTTTCTGCTTGTATCCTAGACCTCTGATTTTAAGTGTCCTTACAAAAAGAAATCGAACGATGTCATATCTGGAGAGCGTGCTGGCCATTTCCTTGGTCCATTGATTCCAATTCATCTTTGTGGAAATTCCTTGCCCAGATGTTCACAAATAACTGTTGCATTGTGTGCTGAAGCAGCATCCTGTTGAAGGAACATTTGAAATCTGTCTTAAAGAGGTGGTTCCGACAAGAGGTCAACCATAGCATTCCGAATAAACTGTAGATACATGGCGGCCGTTAAAGTTTCCTGATAAATGTATGGACCTTAAGCATACATCTGAAGTCCCACACACACATTAGTAGACCTACGTCACATTTATCAGTGATTCTTTTCTTGCAACCAACGGGGATTTTCTAAAACCCAGTACCAGTGATGTGCATTATGACGAAATTATTGAATGTAGAGTAGAATACTCGTGCAAGATAAAAGAAAGACATTGTGTTCGCCAAGCGTCACTACCACCACCACCGCCACCACTGCCGCCACCGCCACCGCCCCCGACCCCGCCGCCACCACCACCATCACCACCGCCACCACCACCACCACCACCACCACCACCCCGCCACCACCACCACTACCGCCGCCACCACCGCCGCCGCCACCACCGTCGCCACCACCGCCGCCACCACCACCGCCACAACCGCCGTCGCCGCCACCACCACCACCGCCGCCACCACCACCACCACCACCGCCGCCGCCGCCACCACCACCACCACCGCCACCACCACCACCGCCGCCGCCACCACCACCACCACCACCCCCGCCGCCGCCACCACCACCACCACCACCACCACCGCCACCACCGCCGCCACCACCACCGCCGCCACCACCACCGCCACCACCACCACCGCCGCCGCCACCACCACCACCACCGCCACCACCACCACCACCGCCACCACCACCGCCGCCACCACCGCCGCCACCACCACCACCACCGCCGCCGCCGCCACCGCCACCACCACCACCGCCACCACCACCGCCGCCACCACCACCGCCGCCACCACCACCACCGCCGCCGCCGCCACCACCGCCGCCGCCACCACCACCACCGCCGCCGCCGCCGCCACCACCACCACCACCACCGCCGCCGCCGCCGCCACCGCCGCCGCCGCCGCCACCACCACCACCGCCACCACCACCACCACCACCACCACCGCCACCACCAATCTGAAAGTTAGAATTTATAAAACAGTTATACAGGGACATCATTTTATTTTTACTAACATTTTTAATATTAACCTGGCTATACCTTTGTATCAACGATTAAGAACCGGAAACACCGTTTGCTACTCTCTTCCACGACTGGAGTTCGCTGATACTGGCGTAATATAGAAACAAATCACTTTACTAGGTATAGGAGGGAAGAAAAGTACTTCATCCATTTACGTAAACTAAGAAATATCGCAATTTTGAGTTTGGTAATTTTCATTAGGTTTTTGTTTAATCAAAATACAATACAGTATTAACAATGGGTGTTTTTACTCACAAACTGAGCTTTCCATGCGAACGTATTTATTATGCAGTGTATATTATACTGTTTACAGCACATTAGCGTAAAATATAGAGAATGAAGTTAAATTGAAAAATAATCATAATATGGATATTTAAACACATTTTTGAAAATGGTGGCCGTTCATTTTGATACAGGCTTCAGTTCTAATGTGCATATTATCCCACTATAGACTATTGTACGCAATTCTAATTACCAGGTTCGTACTTGGTATCAGTAACTCATGTTGAAATAATTCTGTACATACTCCATAAAAGAGACCTTACGTACTGTAAATTCTATCTTCACTTCTGCCCGACCCGCGCAGATAAAATTACTCAGACATGCTATCTACTGTCCGTCCAAGTGGTTACGTCGCAGCGTCGTAGAAAGGGAGGAAATCACGTGACAATTACTTAACGAGGCCCTTTTATTTAAGTTATTTTAAATAGTTGTATAATATTACGTAGACGTCCTATTCCTAACAGAAATTAATGTTGTCAGAAAAGAGCTAAGACAGCCCAGCCACTAGCATTTACAGAGAGGCGAACAGAAGCAGGTGGGGGAAACCGGGATGCGACGTAGGCAAATGGAAAATGATGCAATATTGAAAGCTCTTTCGTCACTGGAAAACGCGAAGATATTTTTGGAACGTACTGTTTACTATGACCGTATGGCTACTATGACTGTGTATGCGGACTTGGATCTGTGTGGAGGACGGTTGAACTTCATTAGTGGAAGGGGTAGGAGTGAAGTACATTCAAAAACTCAGGTACAATAAAAATTGAAGTAAAAATAAAATGATGTCCGTGTATTTATTTAATCATATTTTAACGATGGCCAGATCTCACAAAGAAGCATGTAACAGGACTTGTCTCACTAAAACCTTACACTCGTCTAGCTGCAGTTCCCCGGCCCTGTGAAACATGGCGACTGAGCTGTAATCACTTACACGAGGAACATCACATCCATTACAGCCTGGAATGCAGTTAATTACGGTAGTGAGGGAGAATGGTGCGTCAACATCATGGAGCCGACGAGCGCGGCGTCCCTAACTCCTCGTTATTATCTATATTTTATCGGGCAAACTCGAGTTTGCAACACAACGGGTCCAGTCAGCTCGAGTGATACAAGATTAAACATTTCATTTCGTAGAACCTTGTGTATGAGTGAATGATGTGGATCTGCTCGTAAAATTGTCACGAAGAACTATATTACACCTATTTGAACTCAGTCATTGCCTGAAACAGCGTTTCTCAAACTTTTTTGAAGTGGGGACCAATTTTTTAAGACAGAACAGTTCCGCGGATCACCTTACTCGTGTTCCCTTACATAGCAGTTTTTCATTTAAGTAGCATATTTTAATACCAATATACTTACGTTTTAATGTAGAAATAATTAATTAAAACTAATTTAATTCAATTAATTTGATATTAGTATTAACTAATTAAGTTAATGTTCTTATATCGCCATCTGCAAAAACAGAAATAAAAAAAAAATATGCATAAACATTCCCGATTTTCAACAAGTAAAGATGCAATTTTGCATGTTCTATTATTGGTGTACGACGTACAGTACGTGGCCATTTGAATATGCAGTCTGGGTGTCAGCAACACTATTGATAAAGTCATAAATGCATGAAAAGGTTCGGTACTTTGGTCCTGTTATGAATTCGGGTGGTCCCTAGCTGGGTAACAGGCACGGCGCCAGATTTGCACGGAAAAGATGGCGAGAAACACCACGTTCATAGTGCTTTAAATCCCTCTTTTGTTGCTGAGAGTAGAGTGGGAAGTCGATAGACGGGTAGGCTAAATAAATTTAATAAAATGTCAGTACTAGGAGAAAAAGTGGAAGGCGATTGCCATGTGTCATTTACAAAAGCTGAGATTTTCAGCTATAGACTAGTGTGATACGCAATTGCATTGAATTTTATTTTTTCTTCTGTCTGTTTTGGAGGACCAGAAGGACAGACATCAAGGACCACAGGTGGTCAACGGACCATAGTTTGAGAAACGCTGGTCTAAAATATTCGAGAGGAAGGAAATGTGAACAGTTTTTAAGAGTAGGCCTATATCAATCAATAGGAATGTGGAAAATAATAATAATAAAAAATACGAAGAAAAATTTAGTCTAGCATTCCAGTTCAACATTTAAAATAGAAAAGGGAAGTAGAAGAGATGAATCAATTGCGTGTGGATGGTTAAATAGAAGAAAGATAGAGAACTATATTGGGTGTTCATTTCAAAGTGTGTCATGACGTCACTGTTGATGAGTCGGCGATTTGAAACGAGTTTCAGCTTTTATGTCAGAGAAGTTGACTATTAATCAAGGCGTTCAATCTGAACTTGAGAACGTGTACGGTATAACTTGAACGTCGTAGCAACAGATGGCGGTCTGTACGGTCTGTGTGCTACCATAACCTCTTTAGAACTGTGATTTGCGAGGCCAAGTCGTACGCAGGGTATTTGTTATCATCGGTTGCGTACGGCAACATTCCACAACACAAATCAAGCGTCGAAGTTAATGTCAACAAATACGTAAGTAATCGTCTTAACCCTCTCCACATATCTCGACAGTAAGAAAAAACCTCACCTCAGTACGTGTTTCCAAACAGTTCACAATCCTGCCACTACCGGCGTTACTGTACATATCGGTAAGTACTCTTCAGAATGAACGCCGTACTTGCCAGGCAACTTCTCTGACACACAGGCAATACACCTCTGCGGAAGTGTAGGAAGATTGAATTCTCTAGGCTCATCGACTAGCCACATGACGGCATACAGCGAGCCATGACACACTTTGAACTGAACACCCAGTAGATCATATAAACCAGGCCTAGACAACTCAACCTAGTTGTGACGTATGTGCAGCGAGTGAGAGGCTCGTACAGCTAGTGACGTCTTCTGAGTGCACATGTAGCTGGTTGCAGTACTGAGTTAGGAATTCAGTTTGAAGGCTTTGCGAGTGTCCAGTCGTTTAAGCTTCGAAAATAAACATATCTTTGCGATGCCTTCTAATCAACCGGTGCCTAGTTTCTTGTCAGCATGGGAGAACGTTTCCTTTTTGTGTCGTGTGGTGAAGAGGCAAGGAAATACACTGAGTTAAAGTTTAATCTACAATGGCAATATTTTTCGTGCCTCGCAAGTGAATATGGCAAATATCTGGGAAATGATCGTGATGAGATGATAAAACAGTTAAAGGAGACTGCTGATCATCAAATTATCGAATATTCTGTTCTCTTGAGCTTCAAAATTACGATACTCTATGTATAGCGAAAAATCTAAGGTCATTTACTGATGGAGATTTTGCTAAAGCTGTTATTGTGATGGCTGCAGAGAAAAATGTTCAAATCTTCTAGAAGAATTTGAAAGTGTAAGCTTGTCTTCAAAGACAATAATGAGAATTTAAAACATCCAGATAATCATTGTAATAAAATTCATCTGGTGTGAACTTATTAATGATTAATGGTCACACTTTCTTGAAACAGGAAACCAATGTTTATTTTAATTTTGCAAAGAAAAATTTGTTTAATATTTCTGTGAATAATATCAAGTACTCTAATATAGTATACACATGATTAGATTTACCTTAATAAAAGTGTTCTTCACTTCATTTTTAAAAAGATAATTATTATAATTTAATCCTAATTATTATTTATCCGTTACACAACTCCAAAGAGTTTCTTTACAACTAATTTTTCCAAGAAAAAGTAGAAATTTAGAATGCAGTACAGTATTTAGTTTTATTCAACTTTCATTTCATAAATCTAAATACCAGTATTAGGCATTCGCATTCTTTAAGTTTAATTTGATCACTATGAGAAACATTTATTATCAACAGTAATCTCACTAGACGTTTTGATTTTATCGATAAATCTGCTCGTGTTCCACTCGCAGATTTATCTAGTGAAACCAAAACTCGAGTGGGATTTAATTGACTATTACACGATTAGAAGAAAGTATATAAAGATTAGAAGTAACGAAGTACTCCAATACAATAAAATATTAATTGACTTACGAAAATGCAACTGTCTTCAAATGTATTATTGTACCATCTCAACATTACAAATATTACGCTAGATGCATGCTAGATGGCAGTAGTGAGCAATGCCTTCTCGTCGAGAAGTTCTCGATCTATTATACACGATGGCAATGTTACTAGTCAAGAAGGCTTTGTTGATTCAGTTTCGTTTTTATTAAAATGCAACATTCCACTTCAATTATCCGAATCCCAGTAATTAACGTCAATTGACAGATGATTTTCAATAAATCTTAATATTAAACAATGTCTGATACGTGACTATCCATAATATCATATAGCAGAAGCTATAACATAACCTAACTAATATACACAAGTGTTAGAAAAGTTTTAATTAACGACGACGACATAAAAAATAAACCTGAATAATTTTAAAAGGAATAATTATTGAATGTACAATTTTCAAATTTGAATGTGGTTGGTGGTTCAATTGATGTTATATTGGACTTGTGCGTAATAGAAGTGGAACTCGTTGATTTAGGCCTACATGGTGTATTCAACTTATTCAAGATTTCCGTATGGTGCTCTTCATTTATTTGTAAATCGGATTTCAGAAGATGCATAGGTATGATCAGTGATTTTTATTAATTCTTGTTCTTGAATGCCAATGCGAGTCGTATTTGAAACTGCTGTGCATCGACTGGAGTGATTTGTAATTATATATATATATATATATATATATATATATATATATATATATATATATATATATATATTTTTTTTTTTTTTTTTGACGTCCAGACCAGGGCAGTTTCAAATGTTGGCACACAAAGAAACAAATGCTAGGGACGCGATAAAATTGTGCGATAAGCAGCCATGATTGGTTGAAATACGTCCTTTCGTACCGTTTTATTGGTCAAAAGTAGTATGACGTAGTAAGAGTGTAATAGTCAACAGTAATCTCATTAGAGTTTTTGATTTTATCGAAAAATCTGTGAGTGGAACAAGAGCAGATTTATCCAGAGAAAATAAAAAATCGAGTGGGATTTAATTGACTATTACACGATTAGAAGAAAGTATATAAAGATTAGAAGTAACGAAGTACTTCAATACAATAAAATATTAATTGGCTTACGAAAATACAACTGTCTTCAAATGTATTATTGTACCATCTCAATATTACGCTAGATGGCAGTAGTGTTTTATGATTATGTTTTCTTGTTATCAGATCAGTTGTGCCAAATATGGAATCTTCATTGAACTCTGTGGACGGTTACTAGTCAAGAAGGCTTTGTTGATTCAGTTTCATTTTTATTAAAACATTTGCATTCCACTTTAATCATCTGGATCCCAGTAATCAACCTCACTTGATAGATGATTTTCAATAAATCTTAGTATTAAACAATCTCTGATACGTGACTATCCATAATATCATATAGCAGAAGCTATAACAAACATAACCTAAATAATATAAACAAGTGTTAGAAAAGTTTTAATTAGGGATGATTAAATAAACAAGAAACGTTTTAATTAACGATGATGAAATAAAAAATAAACATGAATAATTTTAAAAGAAACAATTATTGAAAATACAATTTTCAAATTTGAATGTTTTAGTAGTTCAGTTGATGTTATATTGGACGTGTGCGTAAAAGAAGTGAACTCGTTGATGTACATGGTGTATCCCTATACTTATTCAGAATTTCCGAATGGTGCTCTTCATATATGACCAGTGAGCTTTACTAATTCTTGTTCTTGAATGCCAATGTGAGTCATATTTGAAAGTGCTGTGCATCGACTGGAGTGGTTTGTAATTTTCTGTTTTTGACGGCCAGACCAGTGCAGTTTGAAATGTTGGCAAACAAAGAAACAAATGCTAGGGACGCGATAAAATTGTGCGATAAGTAGCCATGATTGGTTGAAAGACGTCCTTTCGTAACGTTTTATTGGTCAAAAGTAGTATGACGTAGTAAAAGTGTAATAATCAACAGTAATCTCACTAGATATTTTGATTTATCTAGAGAAAATCGAAACTCGAGTGGGATTTAATTGACTATTACACGATTAGAAGAAAGTATATAAAGATTTGGAGTAACGAAGTACTTCAATACAATAAAATATTAATTGACTTACGAAAATACAACTGTCTTCAAATGTATTATTGTACCATCTCAACATTACAAATATTACGCCAGATGCATGCTAGATGGCAGTAGTGAGCAATGCCTTCTCGTCGAGAAGTTCTCGATCTATTATACACGATGGCAATGTTACTAGTTAAGAAGGCTTTGTTGATTCAGTTTCATTTTTATTAAAATGCAACATTCCACTTCAATTATCCGAATCCCAGTAATCCACGTCACTTGACAGATGATTTTCAATAAATCTTAATATTAAACAATCTCTGATACGTGACTATCCATAATATCATATAGCAGAAGCTATAGCATAACCTAAGTAATATGCACAAGTGTCAGAAAAGTTTTAATTAACGACGATGACATAAAAATAAACATGAATAATTTTAAAAGGAATAATTATTGAATGTACAATTTTCAAATTTGAATGTGGTTGGTGGTTCAATTGATGTTATATTGGACGTGTGCGTAATAGAAGTGGAACTCGTTGATTTAGGCCTGCATGGTGTATTCAACTTATTGAGGTTTTCCGAATGCATAATTTTAAAAGGAATAATTATTGAATGTAGAATTTTCAAATTTGAATGTGGTTGGTGGTTCAATTGATGTTATATTGGACGTGTGCGTAATAGAAGTGGAACTCGTTGATTTAGGCCTACATGGTGTATTCAACTTATTCAGGATTTCCGAATGGTGCTCTTCATTTATTTGTAAATCGGATTTCAGAAGATGCATAGGTATGATCACTTGATCAGTGATTTTTATTAATTTTTGTTCTTGAATGCCAATGCGAGTCATATTTGAAACTGCTGTGCATCGACTGGAGTGGTTTGTAATTTTACATATATATATATATATATATATATATATATATATATATATATATATATATTTTTGACGTCCAGACCAGCGCAGTTTCAAATGTTGGCAAACAAAGAAACAAATGCTAGGGACGCGATAAAATTAAACAAATGCTAGGGACGCGATAAAATTAAACAAATACTAGGGACGCGATAAAATTGTGCGATAAGGAGCCATGATTGGTTGAATGACGTCCTTTCGTAACGTTTTATTGGTCGAAAGTAGTGTGAAGTTGTAAAAGTGTAATAGTCACGAAAAAGCGGCCACCATCGCAAGCCTCCGCTGTGCCCACGGCAGCGAAACACGAGAGCTGCGGGCTTCAGAGCAGACTGAGATGACGTCACAGGGCATCGAGTTGATGACCACTGATATAAACGAAGGGAAGAAGGAAAAAGAATGAATCAGAAGACTGTAGTAACTCAGTGAAACACTTTATATATAGTACATTATGCAACGAGCCTATAATGATAGTAATTAAGAATCGAGTATGGATATTTATGAAACGAGCGCAAGCTCGTTTCATAATTTTCATACGAGCTTCTTAATTACCATAATAGGCGAGTTTCATACGACTTTTTATGCTCGACCATATTTCTAACTTGAAATTACCGGTATTCAGATGTATACATTTTATTTGTATCTGACAAGATCGGAAGTGACCTTGTTCTAGGTCGTGAATTGTGAGATGTGCGCAGACGCGAAAGTATTGATTTTTTCCGAGGAACAATGTCATTGACCTTGACGTAGTCCCGTTAAATTTGATAATATTATAATATTATAACCTTGATTATTGAATTCGACATTGAAAAACGAGATGACAAATTGAATTTATTTGAATATTATTTACAATTAACGCTAATTATTATAGTAATAGAACATAACCTTCTGCGACACTATTGGATTTCCAGCCTCCGTGACTTTTCGCTAATTCTCTTTCGATTGCATATCCGAGAATAATCGATACTTGCGGTTTTATAACGGTACAAAGCTGACTTGTCATTGGCTGAACACATGTAAGCTGAGTTATCATTGGCTGAAGACCTGTACTTTAATGAGTAGGTGTACTTTAATGGCATGCATTAAAGGACTGCTACCAGGTGTATAATTAGTACATTTCGGCATGGTGGAGCATAAAATAAATTATAGTAGACCCTACATTTGAATGGGCTGAGAAGAAACTGCCTACTAAAGAATGCACTGGAAGGAATGGCGAACGGGTCAGAAGAAGATATCAGATGATAGACGACATTAAGATACATGGATCATGTGAGAGAAAGAGGAAGACAGAAAATAGGAGAGGTTGGAGAAAGCTTGGTTTGCAGTAAAAGACCTGCTCTTGGGCAGAACACTGAATGAAGTGAACATTTAAATGTTAGGTCGAGTTTATTTTTATATCTTTGCGTTTTCCTAAGTCAGCGTAGCCTGTATTGTTCTGCAATGATATGAGCAGGTGGACGAGGTTAGCCGGCATTTTAATTTCTCATTATACATCACAACGAAGCACATTTTCTCCGCTTTTTAATTTGCAATTTAATATAATTTGAGTACCGTTATTCTAAAAAAATGATGAATGACTTGGTGATTAGGAGGAAAAGTGTGTGAATAAAATATACTGTACTGTCTCAGTAAAACGAATAACAATGGTTATTTTAGAATGGAAAACAGCTGGGTGGAGAAGAGAAGGGTCCAGGGAAAGATGAATGGATCTCGAAACTGACAAGATGAAGTTGAAGAATGAAAAAAGAGTAAAAGGGAAGGATTCAGCATGTTTGAGCTTGAGATCATTACTGTTACGCCTTATTATCCGTAATAACTACCGGTACCAATGTGGTAGCAAATGTTAAATTAAGATGACATGAACATTACTGTTATTATGTTATTGTTATATATTATTATTATTATTATTATTATTATTATTATTATTATTATTATTATTATTATTATTATTATTATTATTATTATTATAGAAATAAAATGGATCAAGTGCCTTAGACGTTCTTTCACACTTACAGTTTCCCAACGCTTGCAAATTGCTTGCAAAGATAAACAACATATTATAAATATGTTTCAAGTACACGTGATTTGACCAATGAAATACAAGCAAGTCTGGATAAACTTGGATTGACAAATATTGACTCCTCTGATCAGATAAACGTACCATCTTTGCGAAAACTTCTACGAGACAAAGAATTTAACTCCAGGTGTTCATTGCCTCAGAAAGGAAAGGGAGTCATTCTATATAAAGAATACACGCCTGGTAATAAGTGGCTATCGAGATCGAATGAATTTACCAACAGCGAATGGAAGGACGCTATTAAGATGACTGCCAATGTTTGCCCCGTACGCGCTCTACCAGGTAAGTCTCGGAATGGAACCCACTGTCGACATTGTCGGAGTGAGAAAGAAACTCTTGCTCATATTCTGGGAGCCTGTTCTCATGGAGAACTACTGAGAAATAGTCGTCACCACAAGATTTGATCCCTCCTAGCATCGGCCCTACGAGAAAAAATCTACCAAGTAGAAGAGGAGGTCCATGGTTTGTCCACAAATGGGTCTGCAAGGCGTACTGACATCATCGCTATCCTGACAAGATCAACAAGCGGATTTATAATTGACCCAACTGTAAGAATGGAAACATAAGATAATCAACTTGCTGAGGTAAAATGCGATATATGCAACCCCACTATACCACACTATAAGGAAAAATGTCATTTAACGTCGATCGAAGTTATTGGATTACTCATTGGGGCTAGAGGGACCATCACAAAAAGATTGGCGCATTTTTGCAAGCAGTTTGGTCTAGGACAAACTCTTGTCACTGAAGTATCTCTGTCTCCAGTGAAGGGATCTATAAAAATTTAAAAAAATCATCTCTTCACTTGAATAGACCGATCTCTTTCCTATGGCGATCTGCTTACTTAAGTTGGCGACTATGGTCACCTGATAACAAATAGATAGGCCTACTAGGAATATTTGATGTTTCTTCTGGAATTAATGATGATTTGTTTAATTGTTTTCAATTATTGTAATTGTGTTATTTATTTTCCTTTTCCATTGTTTCCTCTTTTTGCATTATAATTGTTTACCTACCATTTTTTTAAAGAAAACAATTTTATGGTGAGCTTTATCTTTTACAATAACGTATTAAAACATGGTCTGTGTTATGGAGTTAATCCACCGCATAATTTGTATAGAAAAAAGTGTAGGAACGGGGATTCTGGCCTATAGTTAAAATGAACACAGTCTTCTCTTGCGAGAAGGTTATGTAGGTTTATAATGGCGCCTGTTTATTTTTGATGACACTTCATATAGGATGTATAGAATATTTCAAATTATGGATAATATGTAACTGCCACCCATTTTTCAGTCATCCGTATGACTAAAATATTAATGATATGGCGGTCATAGTTGACAGTTTAATTTATTTTCATAACAACATTATTATATTAAAAGCCCAAAAAAAAAGATCAATGTAGAGTATCCACCGCCCACTGAACGAATACAGTATTTCACACTTTTATCACTGCCAATGCTGCGCTATAAACCAATTTTCGGCAATCTAATGTAAAAGACTGTCTACAAATATTTGGAAAGTTTCAGAGAAAATACACAAATTCAATCTTCTAACACGATTTTTTTGTTTTTATGAATTAAGTAATTTGCTGGGTGACATCGTTAGATATAGACCACTCTTACACTAAACCTGGAGTAATTTAAGCTTATTAATGAGATATGATTCTACTTACTGTTTTTTTATATGCTCACCTGTATGTAATTTCTATTTTATACATATTTCATTGTTATTTTCCATCCAAAGATAATGAAGAACGCTGAATATTACTTAATATCTCCTATCTTTCTTCAAATAGCGTTTATATGCCATATTAATTTTCATTTGTTTTCATAAGTTAACAATGATGCACATTGGGAGCAACATATAAGAAATTATTTTCCTACACAATCCACGCTATATTCACGTTGTTTTGAAATGATTAATCGAAGATTGTTTTGCTTATTTTTTATTACACCCACATTAATTGTATGTAATTTCTATTCCATACGTTTTTTTTTCTATCGCAAGATCATTAAGAATGGTGAATAATATTCATGCTTGTTTCCTGTATTTCTTAAAATATGTGGCATGTTAGTTTTTATTTGTCGTTATTTACGTAAAAATTATGCGCCAAAAATAATAATAATTTCGTACTCACTCCACATCCATATATTAACATTTACCGGTATTTAAAAGACGATAATTTAGAAACATGTTACATAAATCATCTTTGTGCCAAAAGAGAATGCTCCCTGGACCAAATTATATTAAAGAATGTACCGGTATTTAAAAGACTAATTTAGAAACATGTTACATAAATCATCCTTGTGCCAAAAGAGAATGCTCCCTGGACCAAATTATATTAAAGAATGTACCGGTATTTAAAAGACTAATTTAGAAACATGTTACATAAATCATCCTTGTGCCAAAAGAGAATGCTCCTGGACCAAATTATATTAAAGAATGTACCGGTATTTAAAAGACTGATTTAGAAACATGTTACATAAATTATCCTTGTGCCAAAAGAGAATGCTCCCTGGACCAAATTATATTAAAGAATGTACCGGTATTTAAAAGACTAATTTAGAAACATGTTACATAACTCATCCTTGTGCCGAAAGAGAATGCTCCCTGGACCAAACTGTCGTATTTTGCAGTGGTCGTCAGTACTCGCTGAAATGGGTAATAATATAATTATGTTGTACTTAGGAAGATCGATTATTCAATTGATAGGATATTTTATGAGGTTGTCATGACTGAGATATCTATTGTCAATTGCTTTTATTTGTCAGACGGCCTTGACTGACGGGTATATAAGGACTAGCGCTCTTACGGGTTGAGGTCGGGGTTTGGGATGGCTCATAAGCAACGAGTTATACTAAATATATTTAGGATTAGTGTAAAACTGGCCTATGTCTCATATAGTGGGCGGGACATAAGTAACATTCACCAAAACAAATTCATGACATCGCTGGATATTCTTAAAATTTTGTACTGTTAGCACTGCTTCATATTGGCTCGCTACGTATGGATGTCTAATGTTTGTTCATAACCCTCAGAAGAGAGGCTAACATGTCTAATTATTGAAAGTGGATGATGAGTCTTAATTGATTATTTAATGACGATTTATGACCTGCAAGGTCCTCTAGCGTCAGTAGAATTGGTGATGTGTGGTATTTTGACGATAAGAGACCTACGGCCGTGTGCACCATTCTGGATCATCTAGCCAGTTTATCAGCAATCACGGAAACATGGTTAATTCTTGACAAAGATCAAGTTACAGATGCGGTGCACCGACATTTTCCCTCGATCAACTCCGTACCGTCAGCTGACGGTACTCTCGCTTGAGAAGAATCATCTGAGCGCTAGGTTACCGCCTATAAAACAGCGAACGAACGCACGCTGTCAATTATCGCTTCGTTTTTGTTTGTCGGACTGCTTTCAAACATCCTCGCAGTTTTCAAATAACAAGTTCCAATAATCATGGAAGAAAAAAAGAAATGAGCACCGAACTTCTCACAGTTTGAAGTGGGAATTCCTTTAGAACTCGTCAGCAATTATGCATCCATATTACAGAATAAAAGTAGCCTTCTGACGGAAGTTCTCTAAGAGAAAAGCAGGCTACCTGGTTGGATTTAACCTCACAATTCACATGAGTTATACGTGTTTACATAATTCCACATAATTTGTAACGTAATTTATACAGTGGTTATTTCATATTATTGATAATAATTGGGAAAATTTCAGTATACGGATACCTCACTGACAATTATCTTGAAATAGGCTACTAAAAAGAGCAGATTTGTATGTGTTTGTCGAATGCTCATCATCTTGCTTACGAAAAGACACATTTAAGTGCCAATAATTATTTGGGAAAATTTCAGTATACGGATACCTCACTGACAATTATCTTGAAATAGGCTACTAAAAAGAGCAGATTTGTATGTGTTTGTCGAATGCGCATCATCTTGCTTACGAAAAGACACATTTCAGTGCCAATAATTATTTGGGAAAATTTCAGTATACGGATACCTCACTGACAATTATCTTGAAATAGGCTACTAAAAAGAGCAGATTTGTATGTGTTTGTCGAATGCTCATCATCTTGCTTACGAAAAGACACATTTCAGTGCCAATAATTTATTTGGGAAAATTTCAGTATACGGATACCTCGCTAACAATTATTTTAAAATAAAAAAAAAAAGCAATTCGTCTGTTTATGTGGAAAACGCATCATCATGCACACGAAAAGGAAGTTTTTAGTGCCAATTTATTTTGTGTGCACAAGGTTGGAATTTTGGTGTAAGAGGGAAAGGAAAGTATCCTTGTTCTGAATTTTATCCATTTATTTTGTGTTCACAAGGTTGAAATTTTGGAGTAAGAGGGAAAGGAAGGTATCCGTGTAATTTCTCTTAATTCAAGCGTAAATAGCCTAATTGTCCAAAACGTCATGTAGGTCCTAATAGTTTCAAACGGCAAATCTATAGCTAATAAGTGATAATCTCGCATTCTGAAAAATTGTCATTTAGTTTTACATTATTATTACCGGCATAGAATAACTACTGTATTATTATGTTAACGAAATTGGGCAGTTAGGCCTAAATAATATTTTGTCCTCAAGTAAAGTCCCGATCTTCCAAAGCAGAAACATATATAAAACATTAGTCTATTTTGAGGAAAAAAAAACATTTTTATTATTCATCTACAAACTTACTCTTTCTACAATAACACCAATTCTGTTATTTCCGCAGTGATTTGCGTGTTCAAGATACATCATTTCATCTTCAATTCCATCAAGTACGTCAAATCGTGCCGCCATTTTGGTTTTCTAGACTTGACCATGTTCAATTCAAGATAATCGGTCCCACACCCGTGATCAAATTTGATCATCATCAACTCGCTTGTTTAACTTTGATCGAGATTGATACTCCGCAAATTGGCGTTGAAGATGGTCAAGTGCCGACTTAATCATGGTCAAATTCAGGGGCGGCTTTCGAAGAGGGGCTGCGGAGCTGCAGCACCCCCAGACATTTGTGGCTCTTGTCTCGTTTTATGTTATGAAATACATTTATTATACAGTCTCTATTTAGCGGCTCGAATTTTTAAAAAAATTTCGCTCTCAATGACATGCACGCAATCGTTAGTGAAGTCACTTCCTCCCCTGGTGCTGCCAGAGCGAAACCAGAGTGAAGCCACTTCCTCCCCTGGAGCTGCCAGTCTCGTCTCGGATGCTTTGCGCGTTAGTTTTACCCCTCCCACCTGCTGCCCCTTGCCATGAATCCAGAGTTTCCAGGCCCTGCAAAATTTGCAGCAGTTTGTCAGTAGCGCGCAGTTTTAAATACATTTTCTTTAATGTGAGTATAACAAGTGCAACAATGTTTAATTCTGTACAATATTTACAGTCTATTCAGTTCAGTACCTTAACAATTCAGGAGAAATGTGAAATTAAGTGCCCATCAGTTGAATCTCATAATGGAAAGAGCCGCTAAACAAAATACAAAGGCTCGCATATTTTTTGCTGAATAATCCAGTATCCCTGCTTTCTTCTCTCGATCTCCACACAGCCTGTATTAGATTAATGTGTTTCAAAGACAATTCCATCAGCTGGGGCAACAAGATGGAGTTTTAAATAAGAACAGTAAATGTTGTTCATGAGAAGAAGGAGCCATTGCTAGAATGTTTTCAAACCATAATGGAATCTGAAACCTCTAACAACATCACAATAAATGAGGCAAGCGCCCTGGTGCGTACTCTTGAATATCCTGAATTCAATTTCTGGCTCAGTTATTTTTTTCATTTATTGATTATACAACCAACTACAACATCGCCAGTTAGATATTTCTAAGGTTCAAATCTGCATATAAAAATTAAATTATGGTTTATTTAACGACACTCGCAACTGCAGGGGTTATATCAGCGTCGCCGGTATGCCGGAATTTTGTCCGCAGGATTCTTTTAGATGTCAGTAAATCTACTGACATGAGCCTGTCTCATTTAAACACAACTTACAAGATAAGGCGCATGGAACTAATCTTTAAATAAAGTAAGTTGCTTGGTTTATTTTTATATGCAGCCCCCTTAATTCAATATCCACGAGTCGCCACTGGTCAAATTTTAATTGAGAATGGTGCATACGGGCACTAGGATTCATCATAGATTACCTGAAATTCGTCGTACATTTGGGGAAACCTTAAAAAAAAATCCCAAGCAGGTAATCAGTCCAAGGGAGTTTCGAACCCTCACACGAGGATAACTGGGTTGAGACTAGTTTCTTGGCCGTGGTGTATGATGACTTATTAATACTATGTCGTTGGTTCTGTTGGACAAGGACCGAGGGGCACAATCATTTATGAGTTGGCGCCTAGACCCAGGGGACAGGGTGGGTTTGCCCAAGACGCAGTGGCCCAGCCCGGTCTGTGTATCTGTGTTGCTGCCTACACGGTGGTCTGCAGTTAGGCGCGGTTCTAATGGGGGACCTCGCCCCCTGCATGTTAATGTACGAGGTGAAAACTAATTGGATTAATATTTCATGGCACGCGCAGCTCCTGAAGGACATGACTGCAGTCTTCAGGCTTCGAACTTTTACTACGAGCCATGTTGGGCGCATTCTGTGGGAGAAATTAATATGACACATGTGGACTTAATTAGCGAACACTTGTAGGTATGGATGATTACAGGTGAGGGTGCGAGATACCCACGCAAATTTAGAGCACTCATACTCGTACGAACCCATTGTGTTGCCTTTACATTTTAACATGGAGAGACATCATTTCACGTGTGGTAGACCTACAGTGATGGACAGAAGTATTCGTATGAACCCTTAATCGATATTAAATTCAACATTCTGACGAAATAAACATTATAATTGTATTCATTTTTCTTTGTATTATAAAATAATTCCTTATTGTTTGTGTTTACACTGAGAAATCGATGACAAACAGAACATAGAGTAACTGGCAACCGTTTGAACCATAGTATGCTAGGACAGAAGTTTTCGAATATTGCAGTCGTGGAGACAAACTGTACAGTAAGCATCTTTGTATACACTCACTAGTGCTTCAAACCGCATCGTTTTGATGCAGTCGATAAGACGAATGAGCCACAGTACTCTCCTGATACGCAAAGCTGTAACACGTGCTAGTATAATGGGACAATTATTGAAGAAAGAAGAAATTATTATAAATTTACACAAACAACAAAAAAACGAATATCGAAATTGCTAAGGCTGTTCTACAGAAGCTGTTCTACAGTGTATAGTGTCATAAAAAATGTTGGAGAGCGGAAGACATTAATATATAGAGAGCGCACAGGTGTTCACGAAAGCTAAGCAACAGGGAAGAAAGAGACATTATTAAGACAGTAAAGAAAAATCCAAAGCGAGTGCATCAGAAACAGCAGCTAATTCCAGGACGATTTTGGTACAATATTGTTCATCCGAAAACGGTAACCAGAACTCTTCGTCGGGCCGGGTACAATGCCAGGGTGCCAAGGAGAAATCTGTGTATAAGCAAGGTGAATAAAAAGAAGAGATTTCTGTTCGCAAATGAATTTTCCGACAAAGATGTAGGGTTCTGGAACAAGATTATATTTTCATATGAAAGTACATTTAATATATTTCATTCTGATGGACGACTTTTGGTCTGGAGAAAACCGAACACAGAACCGGACCAGAAGAATATACTATCAACAGTTAAGCATGGAGGGTGGGGGTGCATGCCGGCCACTGGTGTAGGAGAACTGGTATTTATTGACAATTTACCATGGAAAAGTTCAAGAATAAGCAGATATTGCAGGACAATCTTAAGAAGAGCGCAGATAAACTTGGTCTTTCATGGGATTATTATTTTCAACAAGATAATGACCCAAAACATACCGCAGAAATTGTTCGTTTGTGGATTGTCTACTTTGTACACTCCACCCCAATCCCCTGACTTGAATCCAATCGAACTCTTGTGGTTTTAACTGGAGAAATGAGTCCGGAATCATCGAATATCCAACAAGAATGATCTCAAACAGAACATTCTAGAGGAATGTCATGAATTAGGGCAGAATATCATTGAAAAATTAGTTTCTTCCATGCCTGCACGATTGAAAGAAGTCACTCTCAGGAAAGGGTGGGCAATTAAGTACTAAAGGTTGTTTTGTTTGTATTTTGTGTCTATTTTCGAATACTTTTGTCCAAGCGTCTTGTAGCCGAATCGTACAATGTTTTTTTTTTCTTTTATTGAAGAGTTGATGAATTGATTATTTTCTGTATACATCTATAACATATGACAATACAATTATTTATTTTCACAAGCATTATCTTTTCTCTTCATTGCATTCCCACCCACAAGTAGTTAAAACATTAAGCATTACTTTTCCGAATACTTTTGTCCATCACTGTATATACGGTACGGGCCGTCCAAATTTATCTCCCTTCCAAAGGATGATAATAGAAGTTTTATCGTGCTTCAGAGTCCATCTCCCTGGAGCAAGTTTGTACCTGTGACTGTCGGATCAAATGACAAGCATGGTGATCACTAGACCATCTAGGACAGTGATGTCAAAGCAAGCGCATTTTTCTGACCTTTACGTGCGCGGGCAGCAAGCGCTAAGTATGGAAAGAGGAAGGGTTGTGTATATTAATAAGCAGCCTGTTGGATTAAGAAAACAGTGTTGCACAAACTCCAAACGGAACGTGAAATTTTATGTCGTTATTTTTATATGGCTTCTTTCTGTTTAATATTATCTATATTGTCTGTAAAACAAAAGAACTAACACTGATTTCTTAATATTGCACTTGTGTTTTAAATCTTAATAACATAATAGATAGTTAAGAAGGAATATTCACTTAAATTCCATAGTAGTATAATATTATATTGTATTAAGTGGATGGAACACATCATTCATGAAGAAAGTGATATTCCAAAGAAATAGCTTGAGTATGACATAAGTTGGAATTTATATTGATGGTATCTTTAGCCTTATAAAAGTAATCAATAAACTAATCAAAACAATATTACAGTACAAAGCAAAGTTACCTAGGTACTGTATCTCTTTTAAGTTTAACTAATATTACATAACAAAACTCTTATCGCATTATGCTTTTAAGGTGATATTTTTGAGCAACTTCCTACCATCAGAATATTAAATTATTTTTCGAAATGTGCTGAAGCTATAGATCTGACATTTTTACAACACATGGACACGTATCTTTTGCTTATGATGTAACAGTAGTTGCTTTGTTAATTCATTTCCTTACAAACAATTTCCATGCGAATATTTTCAAAATTTTCAATACACTATCTTCAGTAATACGTATATACAGTATATTAGATTTACGAAAACATTCTGTAAGACTAAAATTTCACTTTTCTATACGAAAAGTTGAGAAAATATCTCTTTTGAATAAAAAAATCAAACATGTGAAAAATGAGCATTAAAATTAAAACTTACATTCTTATAATGCACTTATACTTCTCAGGCAAGATGGAGAGGTCAGCTGTAAAAATTGCTGTGGAATGGGACAATCCTAAAGTTCTGATCTTGATGATGATGATGATGATGATGATGATGATGATGATGATGATGATGATGAAAATCTATAGCCTACACGTACACGACAGTTTGTGATAAGTATCGTAAATAACGAAGTTGAGTAGTAATCTAATTTTAATATCCGTGTAGATTTATATATTGCGTGTGAAATTCAGAATATCTGCTCGTAGATATACTCGTACATTAAACGGAGATAATTTTGAATAGTGTGATACATATCCAAATTTTAAAATAAGATTACGAGTGCATGCCACAAGAAGAAATAGAGATCATACGTTTAGGAGGCAGACAGATTTAAGAGGGTCATGGAAATGTGGTCTCATATTTCAAGTGTGAGATTTCACTGTGTAATTACTCTTTTTATTCAGTCTTGCTCATATATAAGGTATTTTTTACTATTGAAACGAATTCCACACGTTTCACTTAATTATCCCAAACCGCAATTTAACCCGTTTGCTCAGTTCATCAAACCACTTTCAGTTGGACCTTCGGGTTGTTCATCTGAATCGTTGATTTAATCTCTTAAAATACTTTCCCGAACTTATCTCGAGGCCTGATGCATCACTCTTTTTGCAATAAAAATGCAATATTCTCTGTTTTTTTAGTGAAAATCTACTTACAATTATAAGAAAGTTGAAAATTGAGTTTTAGAAATCTGTATCAGTCACTACAATTTTAAGAGATTCCCCTTTGTGATCCTGATTATTGTTTTCATGGTATATCTATTAGATGTAACACTTTTTGTATCTTTTTTCACGTTTTGTTCTCTTCACCGAACTTTTCATTCTTCTTCTTACTTTGTCCTTCTCACAAGGTCTGTTCATTAAGATTGAGAAACAGGAGGACATGTAGGGGGAAAATGAAAAGGAAAGAAAGGAGGAAAATAAATATTTAGGAATATGATAAAAGGAGAGAAATGTGAAACGAGGAAAAAGAGACAAAAAGAATTTATGCTCGGCCATGCCGAAATGTAGTAATTATATACCTGATAGCAGCCCTTTAATGGACCTCATTAAAGTAGTACACCTATTCATTAAAGTTCAGGTGTTCCACCAATCAGAAAATACCATTGTAGTAATATGAAAGCGCAAGTATCGCTTATTCTCGGATATGCAAACGAAAGACAACAATAAATCAATAAATCACCTATATTTGAAATAAAGTCAGTTCTGTTACTATAATAATTAGCGTTAATTGTAAATAATATTGAAACAAATTCAATTTGTCATCTCGTTTTTCAATGTCTAATTCAATTTCAAGGTTATATCAAGGTTAATGTTTATTTTACTCTCCAGATTATATCAAGATCAATGTCGACATTTGTTTCTCGGAAAAAATCAATACTTTCGCGTCTGCGCACATTTCACAATTTACGAGGTATTGCACAAGGTCAGTTCCGCTCCTCAGTCAGATAAGAATAACATGAATACTCATGAATAATTTCAAGTTAGAAATATGGTCGAGCGTAAAAAGTCGTATGAAACTTGACTATAATGGTAATTAAGACGCTCGTATGAAAATTATGAAACTCACTTGCGCTCGTTTCATAAACGTACTCGCGTCTTAATTACTACTATTATAGGCCCGTTGCATAATGTACTATTAAAGCTCAGAAAAGAAGAAGAAAGGGAGCATCTAGTGCATTGCAGGACAGATCAACCGACTGCTGCCCTCGTTTACATATCTCAGAGGTGAACGATCATGTAACCAATACGGGGGTAACGTGTTGTTAGTACCATGTCCCTGTCCATTATAACTGGCTCGTGAAATGGGATTTTGCTCTTCACTGTTGCCCTCCAAATTCATCACGATACTGGGTGGGAACCACTCTGAAAAAATGGCTGAAATTTCGTGAGAAATTTTCTTGCTTCATGAAGATTCGAACAGTGCTCATTCCGTAACGCTAGTCCAAGGCATGGCGCCTAGATCACGCAGATATGCGCGGAATGAAAAATGAAAAGGGTGAGCAAGTAGAAGAAAAGATGATGATGCTGAGATCGAACACAAAGGGATAGGCTAAGGACAAGGAAAAGGAAAATGAAAATGCCACGTGTAAGGACAAACGAATGTGCAGAGGATTATACTGAGAAGAAAGGAAAACGTAGAAGGAAGTATAGTCGGGCCATCGGATCTGTGCCCCCATAAGATATGCAAACTGAACCCTAATTCCTTCTCAGCCTCGGTAATTCATTTCTCTCCCTGCATTCCTATCTCTCTCCCTTTCCGTCCCCCACTACTCACAATTTTGAGCCTTCTTGCGGGACAGTTTACACTATTTGCTCTTGCAGTCCAGTGTTGTCAACTCAACATGAATACTGTAGCACGGAGTGGCGAAAGAAATATTATTAAGCAAGTACGTAATAGCATTTTGCGATGAAGAGAAACAAACAGGTCAATATCTGTTTCCTATAAATCAGGCAACGAAAAGAGCAACTGATATCACAGGTGAGGCTTATTTTATTTCAATTGATTATGTATTAAAATTACTTACTTAACTAATACTGATATAATACAACATTTTATGTAATTTATATAGACAGATCAGGACTCCTAATAAAGAAAATCAGGAGAGAGGGAGTCTGTGCAGGAGATGAAAAGCCAGAATCACCAGAGAAGAACAGACCAAGGGAACTTTTAATTATTGTAGATGATATGAACCGATGTATTTTAAGAAGAAAGATACAAGAATTTTATACCGTTCAGAAAGAAGTTTCAACATTGAAGAACTTACTGAAGCTTGCGAGAGAAGTAATAGTTTCCAAGGTTGGAGAGAGAAACTACGGAAAGTGATTCGAGACAAGGGATTTAGGTTTAAAAATGTAGAAATACAAGATGTATTTTGATTGAAAGAAAATGATATTGTAGCATGGAGGACCAGTTATTTATGACACCGTTTGACGGAAGTTTGGCAACATCCCTATTCGGCAAGGGTCGTGGCCTGCTGTTTAACGTGGTGGGAGGAAAGCGGGTGGAATGGAGTGAGTACAGGCGTTATCTTTTTCAAGAACGACGACAGCGCTGAAGGGGCACAGATCCGATGGTCCGACAAATGGTATTGTTATTGGAAGTTGAAGAGAACTAGGACAGGGAGGAGGTAGTGCAAAATTAAAACAACGGAAATATATGGAAAGAAAGAAACGTAACAGAACAAATAAAAAAATGGCTGAAAGTTGTACACATTGTGTTTAATAATACTACATTATGCAACGAGCCTATAATGGCAGTAATTAAGACGCGAGTATGTTTGTTTATGAAACGAGCGCAAGCGAGTTTCATAATTTTCATACGAGCGTCTTAATTACCATTATAGGCAAGTTTTATACGACTTTTTATGCTCGACCATATTTCTAACATGAAATTATTCATAAGTTTTCATGTTATGGTTACGTAAGTGACGAACGGAACTGACCTGAATTGTGAGATGTGCGCAGACGCGAAAGTATTGATTTTTTCCGAGGCACGAATATCATTGACCTTGATATAACCTAGAGAACATAGTCTTGATATAACCTGGAAATTGATTTAGAATTGAAAAACGAGATGACAAATTGAATTTATTTGAATATTATTTACAACTAACGCTAATCATTATAGTAACAGAACATAGCCTTCTGCGACAGTATTGGGTTTCCAGCCTCCGTGACTTTTCGATGATTGTCTTTCGATTTCATATCCGAGAATAATCGATACTGGCAGGTTTATCACGGTACAAAGCTGATTTGTCATTGGCTGAACAACTGAATTATAATGAATAGGTGTACTTTAATGAGGTGCATTAAAGGGCTACTACCAGGTGTTTAATTACTACATTTCGGCATGGTCGAGCATAAAGACATTGTTAAGAAGAGAAGCAAAATAAAAATATTGAGAAACAAGGAATAGGGAGAATTAGGAGGAAGATGAGTGAAAAAGGCGAAAGGGAAGTGAATAGAAGTAAGAGCAGAACAAGGAAGAGGGTGTCAAGAAGATGAGAACGGGGGGAGGGGATGAGGAAGAGAAGATTGGAAGAGGTAAGTAAAGAAGTCGAGTGGCGTAGAAAAACGAAAGAGTAGATATGTTACGAGGAAATACGATGTAGTAGAAATGGAAGCTAGAAAGGAGATAATGAGAAGAAGACCAAGATTGGGGCTTGTTACACTTCTTTATTAAGCACACGCTACAAAAAACAACATAGCGCTGCAGTGATTGGAAAGTTGGTCAGCTCACTGTAACAGCCTTGAAGTGCCCTATGTAAATCATCGTGTCATCAGCTGTAGTTGACGGCAATGCGGAAATGTCGCTCCACATGATTAAAAGTAGCAGCTGTCGCTCAACAGATGTCTCGTTCCCTACATGTGTGCTGCATATCGCAAATTGAGCGAAAAACTCTTCCGGGCGGTGTTGTTGCCATTGTTTGGGAGTGTGGGCCCAGTAGGGCAGTACAGCACCTTCCAATGGGAATAGCGATCAAGAGAGAATTAATTTAATTTCGTTCATAATGCCAGTGCTTGGAGAACTCGTTCGCGGTCACAAAACGTCATGCATGTCATTTATGTAAAGAAAACAAAGTATATATTTCGACATTTTTGCGTACATACAGGGTGATTCACGAGGATTTACCGCCACTTACGGAGTTTGTTTCCGAAGACATTCTGAGCAAAATTGGAAATTTATCTTTCGAAGAGGTGGAGAAGTTCAAATACCTTGGAGCAACAGTAACAAATATAAATTATACTCGGGAAGAAATTAAACACAGAGTAGATATGGGAAATGCCTGTTATTATTCGGTTGAGAAGCTTTCATCATCCAGTCTGCTGTCAAAAAATTTGAAAGTTAGAATTTATAAAACAGTTATATTACCGGTTGTTCTTTAAGGTTGTGAAACTTGGACTCTGACTTTGAGAGAGGAACATTGGTTAAGGGTGTTTGAGAATAAGGTGCTTAGGAAAACATTTGGGGCTAAGAGGGATGAAGTTACAGGAGAATGGAGAAAGTTACACAACACAGAACTGCACGCATTGTATTCATCACTTGACATAATTAGGAACATTAAATCCAGACGTTTGATATGGGCAGGGCATGTAGCACGTATGGGCGAATCCAGAAAGGCATATATAGAGTGTTAGTTGGGAGGCCGGAGGGAAAAACACCTTTAGGGAGGCCGAGACGTAGATAGGAAGATAATATTAAAATGGATTTGAGGGAGGTGGGATATGATGGTAGAGACTGGATTAATCTTGCTCAGGATAGGGACCAATGGCGGGCTTATGTGAGGGCGCCAATGAACCTCCGGATTCCTTAAAAGCCAGTAAGTAAGTAAGTAAGTAAGTAAGTAAGGAAATAGGTACATATATACCGCATATTTCATGAGTTTGCAATGAAATAGGTCTAATATGCAACAATTTCTTTGAGCACTGTAGAAATATTAGAGTTTTAGAATGGAAAATAATTAATATCAAAGACGTGCAGTTATTTAAAGCATTTAGGGTAAACTACAAGGAAAGGAGCGCATTAGATTATTTCCACACGGAAGGCAGCATTCCAGAGCCCTCTTGACAACAGACGCCACTGTTCTGTCTCCATTGGAGACTCTCCAAACTTGTTTGTGTTAGAGAAATTATTATTTACAGATTTGTTTTCTACTGAAACCTTGCGGCGGTTTCAGTACTTCCTGAGGTCAGTATGAAGAAATTTAGCAGTTCGGAAAATGAGGAAATAGCGTGAGTGCTCTCAATATTATTTGTGCTGCACTCTTATGTTATTGTTTGTTCGCAGTATTGTTTATCTACCAACACTCCTTAACATAGCAAACAGTAATACGTATTATTTTACTTATTGCATTATTGTTGATGCACGGTAACTATTATATAGGCCTAGGTTGCAACCGAAGCAGCAGTTAGAAAATGTATGAGAAATTATTTTATATACCGCTGCTAGCCCATATATCGATGAATCTGATGTGACGTGATTAATTAATATTTCTCCGAGGTCAACAAGGAAGTTTTTTTAACGTGAACTAATTGTGACTTTGAACTACGTGCTCATACTCGTATTAGGAAGTGGGAGCGTATTGGTCGGTTTTGCATTCTCTTTTCTACAGGGACATCATTTTATTTTTACTAACATTTCTAATATTAACCTGGCTATACCTTTGGATCGGCTGAGAACCGGAAACACCGTTTGCTACCCCCTTCCACGACTGGAGTTCGATGACACTGGCGTAAAATACAAACAAATCACTTTACTAGGTATAGTAGGGAAGAAAAGTACTTCATCCATTTACGGAAACTAGGAAATATCACGATTTTGAGTTTGATAATTGTCATTAGGTTTTTGTTTAATCAAAATACAGTACAGTATTAACAATGAGTGTTTTTACTCATGAACTGAGCTGTCCATGTGGACGTATTCATTATGCAGTGTATATTATACTGTCTACAACACATTACCGTGCACTATAGAGAATGAAGTTAAACTGAAAAATAATCATAATATGGATATTTAAACACATTTTTGAAAATAGTGGCCATTCATTTCGTTACATGCTTCAGTTATGTGCATTTTATCGCACTATAGATGATTGCACCTAATTCCAATTACCAGTTTCGTCCTTCATACTAGTAACTCATGTTGAAATAATTCTGTACCTACTCTATAAAAGAGTACCTTACGCACTGTAAATTCAATCTTCACTTCTGTCCGATCCGAAAAGATAAAATTACTCAGACATACTATCTACTGTCCGTCCAAGTGGTCACGTCGCAGAGTCGTACAAAGGGGGAAATCACGTGACAGTTAATTACTTAACGAGGCCCTTTTGTTATTTTAAGCAGTTGTATAATATTTCGTAGACGTCCAATTCCTAACAGAAATTAATGTTCTCAGAAAACAGCTAAGACAGCCCAGCCACTAGCCTTTACAGAGAGGCGAATAGAAGCTGGTGGGGGAAACCGGAATGTGACGTAGGCAAATGGACGACAGTATCTGTGCGAAAATGATTCAATTATGAAAGCTATTTCGTCACTGGAAAACGCGAACATATTTTTGGAATGTACTGTTTACTATGTCCGTAAGGCAACTATGACTGTATATGCGATCTTGGATCTGTGTGGAGGACGGTTGAACTTAATTAGTAAAAGGGGTAGGAGTGAAGTACATTAAAAAACTGAGGTACAATAAAAATTGAAGTAAAAATAAAATTATGTGCCTGTACAAGTTGCATTTATAACATGTGCGGAATTTAGAATGCAGATTTTCTGCAAATGTAATAAAATGTGGGATACAATCCTTGCGCTAGTAAGATGAGGAAGTATGTCTAAGAATAATTGAGACGTTCCCTTGTAACAAGAACTGAACTACAAAATATTAAATTTGAGATACAGAACATCAAACATTTTAGATCTCGTATAACAGCATTGCGCAGATTGATGTTGAAATGTTTGTGTGTTTGTTATAGGGAAATAATACTTTATCAGGAGGGAGATGTGTTATTAAGGATTCAATGTATCCTGAAAGCGGAAAAATGAAGTGAAATTGGTTTAGTTGTTATTGTAGGGGACGCCTCAATTCTGAACGTTAATTTATTCATTTGCTGCTGCTTTTGTTTATAAAATATCCGTCTTTAGTTACTACGTAAATTTCGTGATGAGAAAGTATGGGACGTTTCTCATGAGATGGTTTATCATCATCATCATCATCATCATCATCATCAATCATCCGCGGTATGGAGTCATTATACTTCAGTGAAACCACGTGGGTCGAATATTAAAGATCTGTGATAGTCGTCTATAAATAAAACATTTGGTGTGTCGAGTTAAAAGTTCCAGAAGCAAAATATTAATAATTAACAACAAAATTGTCGAGTAAGTAAGTAGTTCAACTACCTAGGAAATTTAGTTTTATGTATGTATGTATTTATTAACACTACAATTGGGTATACACCCGTGGCAGTGATATATAATATACAATAACACCATTACAGTTATACAATAATTACAGCAATAAAAGAAAAATAAAAAAAAATAAAATAAAGTATATCTAAAATTTATTTCTAACTATAAATAAATAGATGCAATAAACCTAGGACTATAAATAAAAACTATTCTATAATAACGCCTACAATAAGCAAAAGTAAACCTAACTTAATTACCAATTTAAATAATTACATATCACCTTAATTAATTACAAATCAACTTAATTACATATCATCTTAATTAATTACATATCAACTTAATTAATTACATGACACAACTTAGATAATTACACTGCCCTAATTTTTTTTTTCAAATTGAAAAAAAAAAGCCTCGACAAAATCGATAGGTTTTAAAATTTGAAGATTTGTTAGTAATATTTTGAAACCCCAACACAGTACTAAAGAATAAGATTGTACGTAACTCTAGCTCTTCTTGTGTTATACTGGGTGTTCATTTCAAAGTGTGTCATGACGTCACTGTTGTGAGTCAGCGATTTGAAGCGAGTTTCAGCTTTTATGTCGGAGAAGTTGCCTATTATTCAAGGCGTTCAATCTGAACTTGAGAACGTGTACGGTATAACTTGAACGTCGTAGCAACAGATGGCGGTCTGTACTGTCTGTGTGCTACCATAACCTCGTTCGAACTGTGTTTGCGCGGGCAAATCGTACGCAGGGTATTTGTTATCATCGGCATCGGCAACATTCCACAACACAAATCAAATGCTCCGTGTCCATGTTGACCGTCGAAGTTAATGTCAACAAATACGTAAGTAATCCTCTTAACCCTCTCCACATAAAGAAAAAAAAACTTACCTCAGTACGTGTTTCCAAACAGTTCACATTCCTGCCACTACCGGCGTTACCGTACGTATCGGTAAGTACCCTTCAGAATGAACGCCGTACTTGCCAGGCAACTTCTCTGGCACATAGGTAATACGCCTTTGCGGAAGTGAAGGAAGACTGAATTCTCTAGGCTCATCGGCTAGCCACATGACGGCATACAGCGAGCCATGACACACTTTGAACTGAACAAGCAGTATTTAAGAGTGGAAGTTGGACTCTTGGAGTCAAATTGAAATATGTTAAACGAAATTATAGACGTAGAACAGTGGGATCTGGTTAATCAAACTTGGAACAAAACGACGGAATTTTTCGAGAAATGAAAGTAATCTCCCACTTAAAAAATAGCATCATACAAAAAGAATTGATCATGTAATCCGAACGTCAACATCAAGATTGCCAACATTAGTAGTGAAATATGCTCCAAATTGCAGGAGAGAGATGTGTGTGCCAACAAAAGAAGATACTGGCGGATGGAATTCTAAGCTCGGAACAGATCAACAGTGCCTTATCCTTGAGAACTTATTCACGTTGATAAGATAAAATAATGTGTGAGTTAACTAATTATTTATTATTGGTGTGTGATAATATAATCTATACTAATAATAAATCTGTAGCCGAAATTTTTCTGGTAATTTTCGATTTTCAAAAAATAATTTGTCCTAACATATATAATTAACCACCCTGAAACCGAAAATCGCTTTTTTGACATTTTTGTTTGTATGTCTGCCTGTATGTTTGTTACCTTTTCACGCGATAATGGCTGAACCGATTTATATTAAAATTGGAATATAATTTAAGTTCGTTGTAACTTAGATTTTAGGCTATATGGCATTCAAAATACTTTATAAGGGGCTTGAATTAAATAAATCGAAATATCTCGCTTATTATTGATTTTTGTGGAAAATGTTACATAACAAAAGATTCTTTAAAAATGATTTCCGATAAGTTTTATTCTTTATAAAATTTTGGTAGGACTGATATTTAATGAGATAAATGAGTTTTAAAATTAAAATAACGTCATCTAAGACGGTGCAAAGAATTAAGAACAAATGACTTTGTCTATAAGGGGCCTTGGACAACAACAATCGAAACAGGGGCCTTGGACATCAACAATCGAAAGCTATTAAACATAGCCTACAGAGAATGTTTCTGTTTGTATGAAGTAATATCAGAAGCTAAATTAACCGATTTGTATAATTAATTATTATTTCACCATTGGGAAGTGTAGTTTCTCTAGATGGACATAATGCTATAATGTTATTACAGTAACGTTTGAGTAAATCGAGGACAGGTAAGATTAAAATAGCTTGTTATGCACAGAAAATTTCATAGGCTATTTTGTACATTTGTTTTGTGTATTTCTTAAAATAATTTTTATGTACACTCATTTTAATCTCAGAGAATTAACAAACAACGAGAGTGTATTGATTTAGTATGCACTAATAGTACGTTAGCTTAGCAATCCATTATTTTATAATTCAAATTTTAACTATGCTCAATTGAATCGTGTTAAAATATATATATGCAATAAATGCAATACAAAAAAATTGGGTAATGAGCGAAGCAGATTATCTTGCGTGTTGTAAAAGTTGTTCCCTGGATCAAACGTCCTATTTTAATTATGTAATTACTTTATATTTATTTCTAACAGGTGCAGCGGAGCGCACGGGTACGGCTAGTCCTTTATAAAATTCACTCTCAACTCCAATTTATTATTTTACTGGCTTTTCACTAACCTTCCCCAGCCTTAGTTATTGAACAATAATATCATCATAATATGTGATTTCAGCAACATGTATTATTTTGTGTCAGAAAAATATTATTGCGTTAATTTCCGATGTTACCACTCCAATTTTGTCAACAGTGTACCCACAAATAAATTAAATTATGCTTGGGGTGCATGTACAGTATGTACACCCATCTCAGGAAACCATGTTATAATGTTGGCGACACTGTAATCTACTTTTCTTGCCTTCTATAAATAGTTATTCTGCAGTGTCACTGAGCATTGTTCCAGGTGAAGTGCAGAATGACGATATTGTTCTGAGTTAGTTTTCTTGAATGTAAGCATCATATCCATCAGGTTCAGGATAACACAGAGGGTTTGGAATTGAACGGGTTACATCAGCTACTTGTCTATGCGGATGACGTTAATATGTTAGGAGAAAATCCACAAACGATTAGGGAAAACGCGGAAATTCTACTTGAAGCGAGTAAAGCGATAGGGTTGGAAGTAAATCCCGAAAAGACTAAGTATATGATTATGTCTCGTGACCAGAGTATTGTACAAAATGGAAATATACAAATTGCAGATTTATCTTTTGAAGAGGTGGAAAAATTCAAATATCTTGGAGCAACAGTACCAAATATAAATGACACTCGGGAGGAAATTAAACGCAGAATAAATTTGGGGAATGCGTGTTATTATTCGGTTGAGAAGCTTTTGTCATTTAGTCTGCTGTAAAAAAAATCTGAAAGTTAGAATTTATAAAACAGTTATATTACCGGTTCTTCTTTATGGTTGTGAAACTTGGACTTTCACTTTGAGAGAGGAACATAGATTAAGGGTGTTTGAGAATAAGGTTCTTAGGAAAATATTTGGGGCTAAGAGAGATTAAGTTACAGGAGAATGGAGAAAGTTACACAACACAGAGCCTCACGCATTGTATTCTTCACCTGACATAATTTGGAACATTAAATCCAAACGTTTGAGATGGACAGGGCATGTAGCACGTATGGGCGAATCCAGAAATGCATATAGAGGGAAAAAGACCTTTAGGGAGGCCGAGACGTAGATGGGAAGATAATATTAAAATGGATTTGATGGAGGTGGGATACGATGATAGAGAATGGATTAATCTAGCTCAGGACAGGGACCGATGGCGGGCTTATGTGAGGGCGGCAATGAACCTCCGGATTCCTTAAAAGCCAGTAAGTAAGTAAATACATATGAATAGATACCCGAAATGAGCATATACTCGTGCTCGGGTACAGACCAGTAGAGTCTACGTAAATTTTACAGACATCAATAACAATGTTGATAGAAATAATAATAATAATAATAATAATAATAATAATAATAATAATATTAATAATAGTAATAATAATAATAATAATAATATTAATAATAATAATAATAATAATAATAATAATAATAATAATAATAATAATAATAATAATAGAATAACAGTGATGGAGATAATGCAAAGATATTAATACAAATTAATTAATTAATTAATCATAATAATAATAAAACTTAAATATTAACAATAATAAAATAATAACTAAGACTCATAAAATGAAATATAAAACCACTTAGCGAGAGTTAACACAACTTATATAAGCATGTAATAATCAGGAAAAAAAAAAACATAACGAACTCGAAAATAAACAAAAAAGTTATTGTATCGCAGTCGACAGCAACCGCCGTATTGACATTGTGTTATGCATTATTGGTATAAGGGGGGGAGCCGAAGGTCTACATCCTAACGTTCTTTTCCAATATTCTCATACAATACTAGGAAGTTAATGCTGAAAAACAAAGTATCTACGAGTCAAACTGTACATTATTACCAGGATAAATACAAATAATACTGAAATATATTAATCAAGTTTCAGTTATAGATCTCCCCTTTGGTGCAAGAGGTATCATGTCAAAATATTTTATGAATGGCGGGGAAAATATAAATTTTAAGAACTCTCTAGTGATAGAGATGGTGACAAGTACAATAAAGTGTATCTGTGGCGATGTTCAGAAAATCATTTATGTGGAAACATACACTGTTATTAATTAAGAAAATGATCTATTTATATTTATTACAATGTTTTATCTAATAACTTACATGCATCATATAAATACAATAGGCTAAATAAATTGTATGTAAAGAGGATACCTTTATATTTACCTTTTTACTACTGTAGCTATTATTATTATTCTTGTAATTATGTATATGTACTAAATATTTATTTATTTGGTTATTTCATGACGCTGTATCAGCTGTTGGTTATTTAGCATCTATGGAATTGGTGGTAGCGAAATAGTAGCCCTATTTGGCGAGATGAGGCCAATGATTCGCCACAGATTACCTGAGGAACTTCGTTTCGGAACTCTGGAAAGATCCTGCTTTGTCTCAGATGAAACGGAGAGCCGATAACTCTGTCTACTGTCAATCCTACATAGAAAAGCGCGGGAATATGTGTGACAATGTGTTACTGTTTAAATTGAACCATCAACAATTTAATTCCTAACTTGCTTAAATCATGCAACAACGTATAAATCTACGTCTCCCCTCTTCAGTACCAAAAAGGTACTTGGGTTGTGATTATGTTAGCGTTTATGGCCAGGAACAGGAAGGCTAACATATATTGTGAAACAGCGATTTGATTTCAGCATGATTCCACAAATTCACATAAAGACAACTGCGTATATTAACCGTCAATGTTTGAACTCTTGACCTGGCTTTCCCGCAGATTCAGTGCTATACCTTAACAGTCTTACTAATAAACCGTGTATAGTTTTTATACGAGACTTATGCAGAGTTGAGACAGAAAACGTTACTAATAAACCGTGAATAAGCTATGGACGTATAAACAGGCTGTAACTATTAACAGCTGTTCGTATCGACTGTCATTTTATGATGATAGATGCCTTGTAACCAAAGAAGAACAAACCAAAGATCATAGAATTATTAGAATAATATTGCTGTAGCTTGTACTCTCTGACGAAAATGTAGTGTGGTAATCGATTAGAGCCAGTTGTACTATCGATACTTAACATGCAACACTAGAGCGCTCTACCGGATGCAATAGAGAACCTCAGATATTCTATTACTTTTCGTAACGAAGTAATGACGAAACTATGACGTAGCTGTGTAATAGTTGTACTGTTATACACGACGTATGTAGTGATTATTAGTAAGGAATTTACACACGACGTATAAACGAGCTACTCATTGTATAAGTATAAGACAGTTAAACGTCTGCATATAGAGTTTTTATTAGTAAGACCGTAAGTGTATACACTACAGCTAGTGACCAAGTGAAGTGTAAATTAATAGGACTTTGCCCTTTGAAGAGGACACGACTACGCACGCAGAAGGAAAGGACTGGTTAAGGATTCACGCACCGTCTTCCGCTATGATGACCTTGTCAAGAGCGCGCCTCGCCCTGAATATAGATCCAGGGACGCCTATTGTTCTGTAGACGTAACGGTCACGTCGAGGTGCGAACAGAGGCCTGTCTCCGCTACTGTGCTTGCGAGTTTATGCGGATTGAAGGGAGTAGATGGAGTTTTTAACGCCTTCTGTTGTTATGAATTAAGTGATTCGAGAATATTTTATCCATCTTGATTACACAACTTTTCACTGTATCACTTCAGAATATGTATGATAAGACTTTCTTGTGTTAAATTCTAAGGTACCTTGTTTACATGTTTCGACCTATAAATCTAGCTGCAAAAATTATCGCAAAGTGTGACTGTGATTGGTTGGAATTCAAAATTTCATTACACTTCATTGGTCGAAAATGGAATGATGTCATATAAACGAAATAGTCGTAATAAATTCCTTCAACACCAGTTGAAACAGTGTCATACGATTTACAGCTTGAACTTATTGACCTCCAATGTGGCCTAAGGCTAAAGACCGTTTGAATCATACTAATAGTCTGAGTTTTAAAAGACTAAACCTCAGCAATAATATTCACAACTACACAAGCTAGCTGTGAAAATGATTGCTATGTTTCTCTCAACATTTATATTTGTGAGCAACTGTTTTCTATTATCAACTTTAATAAAGACAGACATCGAACATCTGTAACTGATGTTTCATTACGATTAGTACTGTTCCTTTCAGCTGCCAACAGCATAAAACCCCGTTTTGATGCACTGATAAATAAAAATATAACAAAATGATATTGTACATATAAGTATGTAGCTATAGAGTTGCTATTATTTCTGTAAAATAATTATTTCTTTATTAATTATAGTCCAAGTTAGTTTTGTAAATACTGAACGGGAATTCATTTCATGAACACTCGTACTAGCACTTTTGTGTTCATTTTGTACGAGAACACCCGTTCTTCCAGTCCACCCTTACACAGAGCGCAGCCAATACCTGCATTCCGCTCTAGAGGTGTGAGCCGGCTCGGAGAGCGCAAACCTTGTGCAGGCCTGCTCTATACAGCTTATGAATCAATATTAAACACTAATAAGCAGAGGAATTTCTTGCTCGTAGACAAAAAACATAATATAGGCTAAGAGATATGTCAGCACTGTTACAAAGAAGATAAAATAATTCGGAATATGTATGATAAGACTTTCTTGTGTTAAATTCTAACGTACCTTGTTTACATGTTTCGACCTATTTATGGGTCATCCTCAGAAGTGGTCGTTGTTGGTCTTGGCGCCAGAAATGCATATAGAGTGTTAGTTGGGAGGCCGGAGGGAAAAGTACCTTTAGGGAGGCCGAGACGTAGATGGGAAGATAATATAAAAATGGATTTGAGGGAGGTGGGATATGATGATAGAGAATGGATTAATCTTGCTCAGGATAGGGACCAATGGCGGGCTTATGTGAGGGCGGCAATGAACCTCCGGGTTCCTTAAAAGCCAGTAAGTAAGTAAGGGAGTGAGATGGTATTTGGCGAGATGAGGCTTAGGATTCGCCATAGATTACCTAATATTCGCCTTGCGTTGGGGAAAATCTCGGAAAATATCCAACCAGGTAATCAGCCCAAGCGGGAATCGAACCCACGCCCGAGCGCAGGCAAGCACCTTAGCCTACTGAGCTACTCCGGTGTCTGGATCATTTTACTGCGCTTCGTATTGTAGTTAAGATCACTGTTTTACAATCTAATAAAGAATGCCGCAGATATGTTTCAAAAGTTGTGACAATTTTTTTATATTTGTGATGAATTCACTTTTGTGAAACAGTGACGAAAATTGACCTCATTCACAGCATGTAGAGGGTTTTATTTAATTAACAGTCCAAAGACTGGTTTGAGCCTCTCTCATAAGTGACACCAATAAGATATAACTCATGAGGCAACCAAGCAGGAGATAATGGAGTAAGGTGACCAATTCCTTTTCCCCACATTTCATACACCACTGACTACTAACATACTTCACTAATCAGATTTGAGATGTACGCAACGATGTTCTTCGTCCGACATACATATATTGGTAAGTGAAATGTAGACCTACAGCCTAATAATACTGTATACAGTATGTATGAACGAGAGCCTCAATTAGAGATAGTGTAGAGATTACGAACACCATTGTGGATGTGCTTCCTAATCTGAAAGGATAATTGAAAGGTAAAAAGAGAAAAATGACATTCGTCATACGGATGATCTGAAAAGAGGTCGAAAATCATGTCATGGATTCTTGTATATAACGTCTGTAACCAATGAAACATTTTCATGGCCATTTTCGAACTCGGTGACCTCGAATTCTTCAAAATTTGTTATTTGTATTTCTGTAGCAAAATGACTTAGACAGTGTTGCTGAGGTTATTAAGAGTATTATTGGTGTTCATGGTAGTGTTAACAATAGTGTTCATGATGGCGTTAATGCAGATTTTTATGGTGGTTTTAAAGGTAATGTAGGTATTGTGATGGTGTTAATATTGGTGTTAGTGTAGATGTTCATAATGTTGTTAGTGTAGGTATTTATGATGGTGTTAGTGTAGGTATTCATGATAGCATTAGTGTAAGTGTTCATGTGTTATTGTTGGTATTCATGATGGTGATAGTTTAGGTATGCGTGATGGTGTTAGTGTAGATGTTCATGGTGGTGTTAGTGTAACTGTTCAGGATAATATTAGTGTAGGTGTTCATGATGGTGTTAGTGTAGATGTTCGTAAGGTGTTAGTGTGGGTGTTCATGATAATATTAGTGTAGGTGTTCATAATGTGTTAGTGTAGGTATTCAAGATGGTGTTAGTGTAGGTGTTCATAGTAGCATTAGTGTAGGTGTTCATAATGTGTTAGTGTAGGTGTTCATAATGTGTTAGTGTAGGTATTCATGATGGTGTTAGTGTAGGTATTCGTGATGGTGTTAGTGTAGGTGTTCATGATAGTATTAGTGTAGGTGTTCATAATGTGTATGTGTTGGTATTCATGATGGTGTTAGTTTAGGTATGCATGATGGTGTTAATGTAGGTATTCATGATTATGTTAGTGTAAGTATTCATGATGATGTTAGTGTAGATTTTCATAATGTGTTAATGTAGGTGTTCATGATGGTGTTAGTGAAGGTGTTCATGATAGTGTTAGAGCAGGTGTTCATGATGGTGTTTGTATAGGTGTTCATGATGGTGTTAGTGAAGGTGTTCATGATGATGTTAGTGTAGGTATTCATGATGGTGTTTGTGTAAGTGTTCATGATTGTGTTTGTGTAGGTTTTCATGATGTTTGTGTAGGTGTTAATGATGGTGTTAGTGTAGATGTTGGTGATGGTGTTAGTGTAGATGTTAATGTTGCTGGCAGTAGTTTTGTTGGTGGCGTTAGTGTTGATATTGGCATTAATGGTGTTCTGTTGATTTCGGTGTTCCTATTGATTATGGTGGCGTTACTGTTGATAGAAAATAGTGTCGGTGATGGTGTTTTTGGTATTGGTGTTGATAGTGTTCGTGTTGGTGTTGTTTGCGGTATTGGTAATTGATGTTGATGGTGATGTTGGTTTTAAATGTTATAAAAGTAGTGATATTGATAGAAACTATCCTACATTCGTATGTTGTTTTACAGTGTATGTTTTAGAGATGTTTTATTGAACTATAAACTGCGAAGATAATCCTGGGAATGCGGGGAAGAGTTATTTTCTTCTGAGGCTCCGAGTTTCCGAAAAAGAAAAACACTATGAAGAAATCTTCAGGAGAGTCCTGTCAAAAAACAGTTTTTGTCTTTCCAATCGATTATATTATTGCGTGGGAATTCCTTCTATTTGGTTGGTCTGACCGCAAGAATACGTGGAGCCCAGCTATCGTGTGACTTTGGGACGGCACGGAGGTGGATCTGACTAGTTATACGTTGCTTGCACGTCGGGTGCTAGATGCCATTGGATAAACCGATCGGGGTTGGCGCCATATCTCAGTTCCCTGATCATGATGCTATGAGAACGCCCAGATTATGCTTGGCTCGGTGCGTGGTGTAGGCGAGCTGGACCTAGTTCAACTACGCAAGTCACTTGCACTAATGCGTGTCTTGTATAGGTACTTTCTCTTCCATCTTTGTGATCGTTAGTCGTTTAATTTTTATTTACGATTTCTATGAAGGGGAAGATGAGCAAATGATTTGAAATGCCAATAAATAATCTTTTATAATCTGAGTGGAAGATGGTAATAATGGAGATGTTATTATTTCTTGTTGGGTGATTGCATAACGGTATGACAGTAAATGTCTTCTGCAAACCTGGATCTGGATTTATATAAGTGCCTTTTTTTTCGTTAACTGTTACTGTGTTGAGCTAATTTGTTTTTGCTGTATTATTCTATTTCTGCTGCAGTAATTCTAACAGTTCTTGATTATGCATAATTGTATCTCCAAAAGGAAGTACTTCGTTTGCCAGTCAACCACCAATAGACCTACCATCGCATTAGTACATGTACAGTTGTCAAAAGAAAAAGTGGCCGCTCTCCTGAAACGAAGTTCCCTTCGGGTATCTTCGCTACAATTCGGAGATAGGCGATGTTACATGTTGTTGGACCATGTTGCCTGTTATCTACAGTTATAATTGAAGTATTCTGTGTGTTATTCGATAGCATAATGGTAGCGTTCCGGCCTCTTATTCGTGAGGTCCTGCGTTCGACTACAACCTCGTGCTTTTTTCGTTATTTTTGTTTTGTTTTTGAGAGAGACAAACTATACATAATGGCTCCTTTCTCTTTTACGATTATTTTAGTAATTAATATCAGGTTCATTAATATATTATGCCATGACTTTATCATTATGATATTATGGCTGCAAATGGAAAGAATAAAGATTTTATTCTCAATAAAAATATCTGTCGTGGCATAAACAAAACAAATTTACTGGCGTCGGCCTTAAAACATTCAAACAATTAAGTGTTCAAAAACAAAACAAAAATCCACAATTCAATATTTAGTCTATCTTCCTCTTATCTCGATCATCTTGCAGTCGAGTGGGCATGGAATCGACTAGTCTTTGCGACTGTTCTTAGACACGATATTCCAGGTATTCTGAACATACATACATAAGTGTTCTGCCCATGGGCAGGTCTTTCATTGCAAACCCAGCAATCTCCAATCTTTCCTATTTTCTGCCTTCCTCTTAGTCTCCGCGTATGATCCACATATCCTAATGTCGTCTATTATTCTTTTCAACCAGAGACCCAACAAATTCCTTTTTCTCTTTCTAATCAGTTTCAGCATCATTCTTTCTTCACTCACTTTTTCAAACACAATTTTATTTCTTATTCTGTCTGTCCACTTCACACGCACCGTTCTTCTCCACATCCACATTTCAAATGCTTCAATTCGTTTCTCTTCATTTCGTCGTAATGTCCATGTTCCTTCCCCATACAATGCCACACTCCACAAAGCACTTCACTAGTCTCTTCCTTAGTTCTTTTTCCAGAGGTCCGCACAAGATCCTTCTTCTTCTATTAAAAGCTTCCTTTGTTCATGTTTGCAGTTTTTCTTGGGAAGGATAGGCCTAAATGCGGTAACATCCCGTTGCTTTCCGCACACCACTATCTCTTTCGCATCTTATTAAATTCCAGGAGCCCAAGCGTGGAGATGAGGAGAGTGGATTTGACTAATTGGGCCCTCCGGACTTCACCGAAAGTCACGGCAAGGGTTAAATATTAGTTCTATCAGGATGTTTGACCCGATCAGAGACCGGGAAATCCCAATTAGCCTTTGCCCCCGCATCCTGGACTAGCTTCTACGAATCATCAGAAAATCTTGGAGTGTGATTGGGCCAATTTTTCCGAAAATGTTTCCACACTTTTGCCCTCGTAGCTCAGCGGACGAATGTCAGAATTTGGATGTCAACGTCTCAGGTTCAATTCCTCGTTACTCCTTTTCATTTTATTGTGGTTCAAGATATATAATGTAATAATACAAAAGAAAAACTAATAGCAGTATTATGCAACTGGATTTTCCAAACCTAATATTAAATTTATGTTACTTATATCGCTAAAGAACGATTACAATATAAATAACTTGAATATTATTTATACAGTATCACTAAAGAACGATAACAGAATATAAATGATAAATATCGGTTTGTTTAATTAACATAAGATATTATATAATACGTATTTAATTATCTAAATAAAATAACCTATTTTACAAAGAAAAATGGTTATTTGTGTTACAATAATTACTTATATAAAATACAGATTATTTATATTGCGAAAGAACAATAACAATATAAATAACTTGAATATTATTTTATAATGCTAATGAAGGAAAACAGAATATAAATGATAATTGAATATTATTTATATCGCTAAAGAACGATAACAATATAAAAAACGTTAATATTGTTCATATCGGAATTTCACAGATTTATTACAGATGTATTTAAGAAATTGTAGGAGAATAGTAATTAGTAACAGTGTCCTACTTATTCTTCTAGGAGCCAAATTTGTAACTTTTAAAAGTGTGGTTACTATGTTGAAGTGTATGTGTTGCAACGGATGCTTGATTTGTTATGTATGTGAGTCAGTTATGGGATGCTTGATGTCGTCGCAATGTCGTAATTATAGTTTGATTGTGTTTGTGTGACTATTGTGTATTAATTTATGATGTATGGTACGGAAAGCTGCATATTTGTGTTATACAGTAGAAGTGTTACGTATGTGTATTGTTAATGTTTTTGTATGTTTCAAATTGATACCTGATATTTGTTTTGCAATCACAATGCCTAATTTACGGATTATTTATGTTTTGTTTACATCGCTTAAGCTAATTTAATTTTCTCTTCTATTTCTCTTTATGCTTATCTTTTTGTGTATAAAACTATAGCCCTAACATACATATAGTAAAATAGGGCTAACCCCATTGGAGATACAATAATAATAATAATTATTATTATTTATATCGTTATAAAACGATAACAGAATACAAATGATGACTTGAATTTTATTCATATCTCTAAAGAACGATAACAAAATATAAATAACGTGATATCCATAAAGAACGATAACTGGATATAAATGATAATTTGAATATCATTTACATCGCTAAAGAACGATTAAAAAATAAAATGGAAACTTGAAGAAGGCCCGAACCCACAACCTTTGAACGATTAAACAAGCACTCTACCGCTGGTCTACGAGACGCAGATATGGAACACTTTCATAGTTCCGGAACTGTTTGTACAAGCACATGCATCGTGTAACATCGCCGCGACCCGAAGTGGACTTTGAAAATATTCGCTGTTCACGAGTGCGGCCACTTTTTTTTGACAGCTGTACATTACATATCATATTAACATATATAGGAACGCACAATGTAAGACATACACATCTTGATTACACAACTTTTAACACTGTATCACTTCGGAATATGTATGATAAGACTTTCTTGTGTTAAATTCTAACGTACCTTGTTTGCATGTTTCGACCTATTTATGGGTCATCCTTAGAACTGGTCGTCGTTCGTCTTGGCGCCTCTTGTTCTGTTTCCTGTGAGGGTGCGTTCGTGTGGTATAGTGTAGAGTCAAAGAGTGTGTGTGTTTTGAAATTGAATTATGTGTTGGGAATTCCGTTGGGGTGTTTTTTCGTGTGTCTGTATATTTCATATTGTTATAGTGTGTTTAGTTTCTGGCTTTTTGGTTGGATGTGTAGTATTTCCATGTCTGTGTTGATGTCTCTGTAGGTGTGGTTAGCATTTTAGATGTGTTCTGCATATGTGGAGGAATTTTGTAATATTGTTATGGCTGTGATGTGTTCTTTGTAACGTGTTTGAAATGATCTGCCTGTCTGTCCTATGTAGAAGTTGTTGCAGGTGTTACATTTGAGTTTGTATACGCCTATGTGGTTATATTTGTTTGTGTGTTGAGATGTTTTTGTAGAGTGTTATTTGTTCTGTGTGCGATATTGTAATTTAATTTCTTGAATGAGGTTGCAATTTTGTGTGTGTTTTCGTATGTTAGTGTGATGTATTTTTTGTGTTCTTGTGTTTGTGTTGTGTTCTTATGTTTTTTGTGATTACGTTTCGTCTTACGTATTATGTTGTCTATTATGTTAGGGTTGTATCCGTTTTCTTGTGCTATGTATTTGATTGTGTTTAGCTCTTCGTTGTAATCCTGTTGGTTCATTGGTATGTTGAGTAGTCTGTGTACCATTGTTCGGAATGCAGCTTGTTTGTGTTGTGTGGGGTGGTTGGATGTGTTGTGCATGTGTGTTGTTGTTGTTGGTTTTCTGTATACTTTGAATGTGTGTTTGTTGTCTACTTTTGTTATTGTGATGTTATTGTGATATCTGATATATTATAATCAGAGTTCTTAAGGTTTGGTTCCTCTTTCATTAATCCAGACTCCAATTCATGTGGAAAGTAGATCTCTTCATTACTACTTTAGCGCCCCAGTTGCCTATTAGGCCTACCTAGTAGTGCAACAACAAACCAAGATACTTCCTTAGAAGCAGTAGAATAGTCATTCACCACCACTTCAGAAGTTGTGAGAATCTCCTGTTCTGAATTTGGTTTTCGATCTCTGACGTCAATGACCAAGGTCGTCTGTATTGTTGCTGTTTAGTCAACTGTCCGAAGACAAGTCTGAACCTCACAATTGATACCAAAAAGGCACCACTTATGAGGCAACTAGGCCAAGAGATAATGGGATAGAGTGGCCAGTTCCTTTTCCCCTCCATTGCATACATTGCCCATTAGACTAGACGGCAGTTCGGAAGGCGGTCGGCTGCTATATGCGCCGTAGCATTTCTAGTATGTGACGTCACAAGCTTGTACAGTAGAACCAATCGGAATCAGTCTGTAACAAGTACTTCTCGAGTTCGTTTGTTTACATGTGAGTGTTTCAATACATTGAATGAGTAAAACTAACATTTATTGTGTGTATGTAAGGTAAATAAATGGAAGAAGAGACTGTAAAAAAGACAAGTAGTGTACAGGCAGGCGCGGAAAATAGTGTTCAAGATGTATAATTATTTTAAAAACGTTTACGAGCAGAACGCTGCCGGCCATCTTGATTCTGGCTGCAACGTTGCCAACGTGCAAGAAACGACTACAGAAGCATGTGGTGTGGGATTGAGAATTTTGTTACTGACGGAAAGAGTTTATGTTTGATGTCATGTTTATAGTAATCAACGGCTAAGGTCATTATTGTCTTTTGATAATTGAAATTCTCTCCTACGCTATTTGTATTACACGTGCGCGTGAAGTACGATGTGGCAATGTTGTACGCTGTCTTGCCCTCTCTATCTGTCTCTCTCGACGCAAACGCTAGCAGACTACCGCCTTCCGAATTGCCGTCGACTCTAGCTACATATTACACTAATCAGACTTCAGATGCATACAAACAATTGTTCTTCCTCTGAACATGTCGTCAAGTGAGATGTACTGCCTGATAATAGATGTACATATGAGTGAGGACCTTAATCAGGGGCATCTATACTTACTTACTTACTTGCTTTTAAGGAACGCGGACGTTCATTGCCGCCCTCACATAAGCCCGCCATTGGTCCCTATCCTGAGCAAGATTAATCCAGTGTCTATCATCATATCCCACCTCCCTCAAATCCATTTTAATATTATCTTCCCATCTACGTCTCGGCCTCCCTAAAGGTCTTTTTCCCTCCGGCCTCCCAACTAACACTCTATATGCATTTCTGGATTCGCCCATATGTGCTACATGCTCTGCCCATCTCAAAAGTCTGGATTTGATGTTCCTAATTATGTCTGGTGAAGAATACAATGCGTGCAGATCTGTGTTGTGTAACTTTCTCCATTCTGTAACTTCATCCCTCTTAGCCCCAAATATTTTCCTAAGCACCTTATTCTCAAACACTCTTAACCTATGTTCCTCTCTCAACGTGAGAATCCAAGTTTCACTACCATAAAGAACAACAGGTAATAGAACTGTTTTATAAATTCTAACTTTCAGATTTTTGACAGCAGACTAGATGATAAAAACTTCTCAACCGAATAATAACAGGCATTTCCCATATTTATTCTGTATTTAATTTCCTCCCGAGTATCATTTATTTTTGTTACTGTTGGTCCAAGATATTTGAACTTCTCCACCTCTTCAAAAGATAAATTTCCAGTTTTTATATTTGCATTTCGTACAATATTCTCGTCACGAGACATAATCATATACTTAGTCTTTTCGGGATTTACTTCCAAACCTATCTCTTTACTTGCTTCCAGTAAAATTTCCTTGTTTTCTCTAATAGTTTGTGGATTTTCTCCTAACATATTCACGTCATCTGCATACACAAGCAGCTGATGTAACCCGTTCAATTCAAACCCTTTCTGTTATCCGGGACTTTCCTAATGCCATACTCTAGAGCAAAGTTAAAAAGTAAAGGTGATAGTGCATCTCCTTGCTTTAGCCCACAGTGAATTGGAAACGCATCTGATAGAAACTGGCCTATACGTTTCACTGAGACACATTTTAATTAATGGAACTAGCTTCTTGGGAATACCAAATTCAATAAGAATATCATATAAAACTTCTCTCTTAACCGAGTGGTATAGGGGTATCTATATTATTATTATTATTATTATTATTATTATTATTATTATTATTATTATTATTATTATTATTATTATTATTCGTTCTTTTGTTCTTCCTTAGTGTAACAAACATGTGAGAGTAAAGGAAAAATTACGAAATATTGGAACTCTTAACAACTAAAGAAGGATTTTTTTAGAAAGCCCTGCTCCTCCATGTTTGAGGCTATGTTAATTCTCTTTGCATATAGATATGTACTACATATCAATTCCTGTATACTTTTCCTTCCTTATCAATTCTTAAGATAAAGCTTGTTTGATATTCTTCCATTGTTCATTGTATTTGGTTTGCACATTGAGTCTTGTAGCTTTGTATTTTGTTGTCTGATTGAAAGATTTGTAATCTCTTTCTTTCAAATTTCCCTTTTGTTAGTCGTGATTGTTAACCATTCCGTTTTCTCTCTCGGTTAGCCATGTACGCACCGGTATGGCATAGTTGCGCCCTGAAGAAATCAGGTAGCAGATGGGACATGGCATAATTGCGCCTCGATGAGCATAGTGCACAAAGAAAGTGATTGTCATAAAATAAATAAATTACTTTAAAATATTACAGTGATAGCTGCATTGAAATCAGATAGGCCTAGCGTATGATCAGTTTTGCTATTTAAGATAAGACTTTTTTATTGATCACACACAATAAATGAACTGTATTTTTTGTTTGTACATCGATATCTTAACCCTACGGCACAGGATTTCGAAAATTGAAACTTAGAACCATTATCAATTATTAACTCTTCACTCTTTTCACTAAACTTTACAATCATTTTAAATTAACCTCACTATACGCCACACACGGTGTGAAAATCACAAACTAAGGCCCCATATTCCAACGGCTCACTCATTTGAATATGTCAGTTAATAAAGTACTGTCAACTTAATGGTGTTCACTTTAACGGTATCGATAATGAATATAAATCGAATAAGAAATCAATAAGGTTGGTTGATTACGAGGCTGGAGTTTCCGTAGTGTCTTTTTCTCTACCTATTTCATCGGGGCGCAACTATGCCATGACCTTTTCTCTACCTGAAGGAACGGGGCGCAACTATGCCATGCCTTTTTCCCTACCTGAAGGGAACGGGGCGCAACTATGCCATGCCTTTTTCTCTACCCGATGGGAACGGAGCGCAACTATGCCATGCCTTTTTCTCTACCTGAAGGAACGGGGCGCAACTATGCCATGCCTTTTTCTCTACCTGATGGGAACGGGGCGCAACTATGCCATGCCTTTTTCTCTACCCGATGGGAACGGAGCGCAACTATGCCATGCCTTTTTCTCTACCTGAAGGGAACGCGGCGCAACTATGCCATGCCTTTTTCTCTACCCGATGGGAACGGAGCGCAACTATGCCATGCCTTTTTCTCTACCTGAAGGGAACGGGCGCAACTATGCCATGCCTTTTTCTCTACCTGATGGGAACGGGGCGCAACTATGCCATGCCTTTTTCTCTACCTGATGGGAACGGGGCGCAACTATGCCATGCCTTTTTCTCTACCTGATGGGAACGGGGCGCAACTATGCCATGCCTTTTTCTCTACCTGAAGGAACGCGGCGCAACTATGCCATGCCTTTTTCTCTACCTGATGGGAACGGAGCGCAACTATGCCATGCCTTTTCTCTACCTGAAGGGAACGGGGCGCAACTATGCCATGCCCTTTTCTCTACCTGAAGGGAACGGGGCGCAACTATGCCATGCCTTTTTCTCTACCTGAAGGGAACGGGGCGCAACTATGCCATGCCTTTTTCTCTACCTGATGGGAACGGGGCGCAACTATGCCATGCCTTTTTCTCTACCTGATGGGAACGGGGCGCAACTATGCCATGCCTTTTTCTCTACCTGATGGGAACGGGGCGCAACTATGCCATGCCTTTTTCTCTACCTGAAGGAACGCGGCGCAACTATGCCATGCCTTTTTCTCTACCTGATGGGAACGGAGCGCAACTATGCCATGCCTTTTTCTCTACCTGAAGGGAACGGGGCGCAACTATGCCATGCCCTTTTCTCTACCTGAAGGAACGCGGCGCAACTATGCCATGCCTTTTCTCTACCCGATGGGAACGGAGCGCAACTATGCCATGCCTTTTCTCTACCTGAAGGGAACGGGGCGCAACTATGCCATGCCTTTTTCTCTACCTGATGGGAACGGGGCGCAACTATGCCATGCCTTTTTCTCTACCCGATGGGAACGGGGCGCAACTATGCCATGCCCTTTTCTCTACCTGAAGGGAACGGGCGCAACTATGCCATGCCTTTTTCTCTACCTGAAGGGAACGGGGCGCAACTATGCCATGCCTTTTTCTCTACCTGATGGGAACGGGGGCGCAACTATGCCATGCCTTTTTCTCTACCTGATGGGAACGGGGCGCAACTATGCCATGCCTTTTTCTCTACCTGATGGGAACGGGCGCAACTATGCCATGCCTTTTTCTCTACCTGAAGGGAACGCGGCGCAACTATGCCATGCCTTTTTCTCTACCTGATGGGAACGGAGCGCAACTATGCCATGCCTTTTTCTCTACCTGAAGGGAACGGGGCGCAACTATGCCATGCCCTTTTCTCTACCTGAAGGGAACGCGGCGCAACTATGCCATGCCTTTTTCTCTACCCGATGGGAACGGAGCGCAACTATGCCATGCCTTTTTCTCTACCTGAAGGGAACGGGGCGCAACTATGCCATGCCTTTTTCTCTACCTGAAGGGAACGGGGCGCAACTATGCCATGCCTTTTTCTCTACCTGATGGGAACGGGGCGCAACTATGCCATGCCTTTTTCCCTACCTGAAGGAACGGGCGCAACTATGCCATGCCTTTTTCTCTACCTAATGGGAACGGGGCGCAACTATGCCATGCCTTTTTCTCTACCTGATGGGAACGGGGCGCAACTATGCCATGCCTTTTTCTCTACCTGATGGGAACGGGGCGCAACTATGCCATGCCTTTTCTCTACCTGATGGGAACGGGGCGCAACTATGCCATGCCTTTTTCTCTACCTGAAGGGAAGGGGGCCCAACTATGCCATGCCTTTTTCTCTACCTGATGGGAACGGGGCGCAACTATGCCATGCCTTTTTCTCTACCTGATGGGAACGGGGCGCAACTATGCCATGCCTTTTTCTCTACCTGATGGGAACGGGGCGCAACTATGCCTACAAAAGAGGGATCCTTTTTTATATGCTGCATTTTATCTGACCGTGTGGCGCAACTATGCCCTGCCCGTACGCAAAAGATAGCATTTCAGTCAGTGAGTGAGTAAATAAAAGCATGTGATAAAGTCGAAGTTTCAGGAGCAGTGAGTTACTGCCTGCAGTTCGTATAACGAATGCTCTGAAGTCCGCGAGGGCGCGATGAAGCACTCCGGTCGTTTTCTTTCATCCAGTCCGCTATACACTCCCCCTAGTCCACACACTCCTCGAGGGGAACATATCTCACTTTCTTTACATGAAGAAAAAGTGGCTCATAGCACAGCGCTAAGTGATTGCCTGTGAGGATATTCTTATGACATTTATTTGTTGTTGTACTGAATGCTGAAACATTTGTAAAAATATGAATCGTGTTTTGTCATCACGTAATGGTCAAGGCACTCTCTCTTCTGTAGTTACAGAGTGATGGCTATTTACTACGTAGTTCGAGAGAGATGTTTGCTCTCTTGCCGATTATATCTGATGGAAAAAAGGGGAAAGATTTTCCACTACACAGATGGAGAGTAATATATCATGTTACATATACCAACTTCATAATTTTAGTGTAAGGGCAGTCGCATCTCTGAATTGCTGTGATAGCGTCTCTCAAAGTTTACACAAGAAGTACACTCTTTGCCATGAAAGGGAACCAATAGTGCCGCAATATATTTGTGGATAAGAATACTTAAAAACTCGTCGCTATTGCGAATAATACTAATAATGATGATAATAATAATAATAATAATAATAATAATAATAATAATAATACTTACTGGCTTTTAAGGAACCCGGAGGTTCATTGCTGCCCTCACATAAGCCCGCCATTGTTCCCTATCCTGAGCAAGATTAATCCAGTCTCTACCATCATATCCCACCTCCCTCAAATCCATTTGAATATTACCTTCCCATCTACGTCTCGGCCTCCCCAAAGATCTTTCTCCCTCCGGCCTCCCAACTAACACTCTATATGCATTTCTGGATTCGCCCATATGTGCTACATGCCCTGCCCATCTCAAAAGTCTGAATTTAATGTTCCTAATTATGTCGGGTGAAGAATACAATGCGTGCAGTTCTGCGTTGTGTAACTTTCTCCATTCTCCTGTAACTTCATCCCTCTTAGCCCCAAATATTTTCCTAAGAACCTTATTCTCAAACACCCTTAATTTCTGTTCCTCTCTCAAAGTGAGAGTCAAAGTTTCACAACCATGCATAACAACCGGTAATATAACTGTTTTATAAATTCTAACTTTCAGATTTTTTGACAGCAGACTAGATGACAAAAGCTTCTGAATGGAATAATAACAGGCATTTCCCATATTTATCCTGTGTTTAATTTCCTCCCGAGTATCATTTATATTTGTTACTGTTGCTAATAATAATAATAATAATAATAATAATAATAATAATAATAATAATAATAACAATAATAATAATTGCAATAATAATTACTATTAAAATTATTCTTCTCCTAAATAAAAGTTATATGAATTCATTTAGAACTATAACATATGTTGGCATGAAGGGTCGTACTCTTGTAACTTGGTCGGAGTACGGACTTGCAACAAATTACTGATTGCAAGGAGCAATCAATAAGTTTCCGAACTTCCCTAAATGTAGGCAACACACAGGACATAGGAAACGAGAAGTTATCTAAGTGGAAAAGGGGAAACGCCTGGAATCTATAGTAAATGCATCAATTGAAAGGCAGAGAAGAAGACTAGCCATCAGGCGTATATGGAGAGATTCAGGGAAAAATCACCAAGGTCCTTGTTTGCACAAAATCACGTGTAAAATCTCGGTTCTTAAAGGCCAATCGGAAGCTGCTTTGATAGACTGACTCGACGGGTATGGAAGCAATGATCTTCAGTGGCATGCGTGCATGTATGTTTAACGGTACGATAAATACAAGTGCAGTTCGGAAATATATTGATTGCACCTTGCATATCATTAGAATAAAGAATTCTAAAGAAATCTCTGCTTATTAGGAAGCAGCGACGCTTGTCGTTCTCAATACCCGAGACAATACTAAAAACAAAGAATTAATATCTACCACAACTGTAAATATACTTTATGCTCGACCATGCCGAAATGTAGTAATTATACACCTGGTAGCAGTCCTTTAATGCATGTCATTAAAGTACACCTATTCATTAAAGTTCAGGTTTTCGATTATTCTCGGATATGCAATCGAAAGACAACTAGCAAAACGTCACGCAGGCTGGAAATCCAATACTGTCGCAGAAGGTTATGTTCTGTTACTATAATAATTAGCGTTAATTGTAAATAATATTCAAATAAATTCAATTTGTCATCTCGTTTTTCAATGTCGGATTCAATTTCAAGGTTATATCAAGTTTACTCTCTAGGTTATATCAAGGTCGTCGACATTCGTTGCCCGGAAAAAAAAATCAATACTTTTGCGTCTGCGCACATCTCACAATTTACGAGATTGCACAAGGTCAGTTCGCTCCCCAGTCGCATAAGAATAAAATGAATACTTATGAATAATTTCAAGTTAGAAATATGGTCGAGCATAAAAAGTCGTATGAAACTTGTCTGTAATAGTAATTAAGAAGCTCATATGAAAATTATGAAACACGCTTGCGCTCGTTTCATAAACATCCTCGCGTCTTAATTACTATCATTATAGACTCGTTGCATAATGTACTAAACTTATACCAGGATGTAGACCTTCGGCTCCTCCTCCTACCATTAATGCATAATATAATATCAATACGGTTGTTGCTGTCGTCTGCGATACAACGAACTTTTTGTTGATTTTCGAGTTCGTTATTTTTTTCCTGATTATTATATGCTTATTAAAGTTGTGTTAAATCTTGCTAAGCGGTTTATATTTTATTTTATCAGTCTTATTTTATTATTGTTAATATTTATTTATTATTATTATTATTATTATTATTATTATTATTTATTAATTAATTTGTATTGCTATCTTTGTATTATCTCCGTCACTGTTATTCTATTATTATTATTACTATTATTATTATTGTTATTATTATTATTATTATTATTATTATTATTATTATTGATGTTACTATTATTTCTATTATCAACATTATTATTGATGTCTCTAAAATTTATGTAGACTCTACTGGACTGTACCCGAGCACGAGTATATGCTCATTTCGGGTATCTATTCAAATGTACCATTTTAAATGTAAATTATGAATAAATTTGAATTTGAATTTGAACTGTAGGTCTTCATATGAATATACATATCTTCATTTCATAAGGTCTGCCGTCCTCATTGGATACATTGACTTCAAGTAGCCATACTGTACATATATCTATTACTTACTTACTTACTGGCTTTTAAGGAACCCGGAGGTTCATTGCCGCCCTCACATAAGCCCGCCATTGATCCCTATCCTAAGCAAGATTAATCCATTCTCTATCATCATATCCTACCTCCCTCAAATCCATTTTAATATTGTCTTCCCATCTACGTCTCGGCCTTCCTAAAGGTCGTTTTCCCTCCGGCCTCCCAACTAACACTCTATATGCATTTCTGGATTCGCCCATACGTGCTACATGCCCTGCCCACCTCAAACGTCTGGATTTAATGTTCCTAATTATGTCAGGTGAAGAATACAATGCGTGCAGCTCTGTGTTGTGTAACTTTCTCCACTCTCCTGTAACTTCATCCCTCTTAGCCCCAAATATTTTCCTAAGTACCTTATTCTCAAACATCCTTAACCTATGTTCCTCTCTCAAAGTGAGAGTCCAAGTTTCACAGCCATACAGAACAACCGGTAATATAAGTTAACTGTTTTATAAATTCTAACTTTCAGTTTTTTTGACAGCAGACTGGGTGATAAAAGCTTCTCAACCGAATAATAACAGGCATTTCCCATATTTATTCTGTGTTTAATTTCCTCCCTAGTATCATTTATATTTGTTACTGTTGCTCCAAGATATTTGAACTTCTCCAACTCTTCAAAAGATAAATTTTTATATTTCCATTTCGTACAATATTGGGAATCGAATCCGGGACCTCTCAGCTCTGCGCGCTGAGCGCTCTTTCAAACTGAGCCAGGTCTTCATTCGATTGAAGTCTCATTTCGGTTCTTTATGCCCAAAAGAACCATCGCGATCCGCTTTCACCAAACCCACGTTCTTCTGTTCGAGTACAGTAATGACTAGAATCACCCGTCCATGGATTAGAACATTGCCGTAATATGTCGAGTGTTGGATAGTAAGCGATTCTTGCGCGAGACAGGTGTTGGTAATGGATTCATCGTCCGTATTATTCGAATTGCCTGCGTCCTCCTATATTTGATTCGTATTGAGGGAGTGTAATGCATGTCGCCTCCACGCATACTGATCAGCTGTCGCCCGAGAGTCAACGCTCGCTCCCGTACTTCCTGCTCCCGTCTCTCACTGTATATTCCGCCCGCAATACAAATATGTGATTCGTTTCTGCTAGGAATATAGCTCGCATATTTATTTATGCCGTGTTTGTTTAGTGATGGTGCTTGTAAATGCAGGTTGAGCCCGGTGAAATGAAGGTACCTATAGAGCCGAGTTCGATCATGTAAGATTTATGACAGGTATTATAGTAAATAATACTCGGGAGGAAATTAAACACAGAATAAATATGGGAAATGCCTGTTATTATTCGGTTGAGAAGCTTTTATCATCCAGTCTTCTGTCAAAAAATCTTAAGGGGAGAGGATGGTATTTTTGATGAAAAATGACTCAATTTTCAAAGAAAAAAATATTTTTTAAAACACTCTGCGATATGTTGATCGCCATTTTTAAACTTCCTGCATTATGGATCTTTAAATCACTCGCCCACTTTTATTGTTGTTTCCGGTAAATTAAATTTTCAAATTTTTTTTTCTTTAAAATACTCTTTGATATGTGTGGAAAGCATTGTATAACATTTTGTGGGTATTTGTGCTCTTATCGGATGTTGAGACGTCATTTTTAAACTTCCTGCGCTATGGATTTTTAAATCACACGCCCGCTTTTATCGGTTTCCAGTAACTTCATTTTTTTTTTTTTTTTTTTGCTACATTGCCAGACAAAATGGATATAATTTCTGAACTATTAAAGATACATGCATGAAATTTAGAACACTCATTCTTTAGACTATTAGGAAACTTTTCTTTGTAACAGAATTTTGTTAATTGATATCATTTTAAAAATACGTCCGTTTGTTTGCAAGAAAGGAAATCAGAAAATTGTTACAAAATTTTAATTGTTTATTTTACAAACGTAGGGACTGATATCAAAATTCTGTTACAGACAGTTTGTAGAACATACTTTTACAAATACATTTAAAAACTGTTTGAATCTATCTTTAAAAACGGTTTAGATATATCGGTTTTAGAAGTATCCTATATTGGGTATATATATATTTTTTTTTTCAAATTTGGGCCCCGAAATAATTTTTTTCAAAATATTTTTATTTGGTTGAGTTGCCACAGCTATGAGCTCTCTGCGTACAAAAATTAATAATTTACACCAAATAGGAAAAAGTTAAAAAAATACCACCCTCTCCCCTTAAAGGTAGAATTTATAAAACAGTTATATTACCGGATGTTCTTTATGGTTGTGGAACTTGGACTCTCACTTTGAGAGAGGAACATAGGTTAAGGGTGTTTGAGAATAAGGTGCTTAGGGAAATATTTGGGGCTAAGAGGGATGAAGTTACAGGAAAATGGAGAAAGTTACACAACACAGAACTGCACGCATTGTATTCTTCACCTGACATAATTAGGAACATTAAATCCAGACGTTTGAGATGGGCAAGGCATGTAGCACGTATGGGCGAATCCAGAACTACATAGGTATAGAGTGTTAGTTATGAGGCCGAGACGTAGATGGGAAGGTAATATTAAAATGGATTTGAGGGAGGTGGGATATGTTGATAGAGCCTGCATTAATCTTGCTCGGGATAGGGACAGATGGCGGGCTTATGTGAGGGCGGCAATGAACCTCCGGGTTGCTTAAAAGCCAGTAAGTATTATAATAAATAAAAGTTTCTCGCAAGCTAATCGCACTGTCGGTAAAATTTCATTTTTCTACGTGCAGTAATTTATTTAACGTTGAATAAATAACACAGCCCTGCGTTGAAAAACTTTTTAAAATATTTAACTTCTCTCTACGTACTAGGGAGGTTAAGAAAGTAACGCACAACAATTTCTTTACGGTATACTATTTTGGTTAGGACGTTCAGAGTTGACAGATAGTTTGAATCTTGCACTGCAGACAGCGATGGCTCGATTAGGTGTCACCTTGGCGGAACGAGCGGTAACTACAGAGTAAAGATGGAACTTCTACATGTGAAGAGCAGCGAGGTGTAGTCCGTTTTTTCTGAGGAAAACAAAAACGTCCGATTGAAATCCACAGGGAAATGTTTGAGGCATATGGTGCTGATTGTCTGGACCGTAGCAACATCTCCAGGTGGTGCAGGTTCTTCGAAGAGGGTCGAGTAAATCTTATCGCCGAAGCACATTCCGACCGACCAGTGACCGCTGCAACACCAGCAGAGGCATTGAGGCGGCAGTCATACACCCTACAGTCCAGACTTTACACCGTCTGAGTTTCACCTCTTCGGACCAATGAAAAAATTCTTAGGAGGCCAATGGTTTGGTTCGGATGAAAAAGGTGAAATCAATCGTCCGCAGGTGGTTATACGCCCAGAAGACAGAGTTTTATGAACTAGGTGTATAGTGAGGATCACATAAGAACAGTTCCTAAACAGCAAATATTGCGTCTTGTCAATGTTGCCAACTGTTACCAGATATCACACGATCCTTCGTACTAAATTACTTATTTACTTACCGTACTTTATGCTGGAAGGTTATTCTAAATTATCCAATAATTTGTAACATATTTTCTTAGGCAAACTATAGGAGAAAGGGATCAACATGTCAAGTATTTTGTCTGGCAATACGAAATTCATTGGCTTGACTAAACAATTGACTCACGAGACCTAACCTAAAATGTAATTTGTGTGACCACATGAAATTATTAGTACTAACTCCGAAAACTTGTCTGACTATAGTCTTGAATTATATCCACGACGCAACACATAAAATAACTGTTATTTATTAATATTAATACTGATATTAATTAATTCATTTTGAATCTTGCGTACACCACTTTTAACACTTGAATATAATTAATTGATGAACTAGTGGACTTACTCGTGTTAAATATGTAATATTTGTCCGGCTTACAGCTGTTTCAGTGCATCACGCACCATCATCAGAGCCTACTAGATCGCGGCGTCCTATCAGGCAGAGAAGTTCGAGATGATGTTTGTAAAGACAGAGATATTAATGCACGAATCAAAGATAAACAGAATTCAACCTTCCACAATGCCTACTGAAGGAAGCACTGGAAGGAATGGTGAACGGGAGAAGAGTTCGGGGTAGAAGAAGATATCTGATGATAGACGACATTAAGATATATGGATCATATAAGGAGACAAAGAGGAAGGCAGAAATAGGAAATATTGGAGAAAGGTGAGTTTGCAGAGAAAGACCTGCCCCTGGGCAGAACGCTGAATGAATTAAATGAATACCTGACCGTAGGGCGAATATCAGGTAATCTATGACGAATCCTCGACCTCATCTCGCCAATTCCATCGACTGTAAATAACCCAGTAGTTGGTACTGCGTCGTTAAATAACCAAGCAAAAACAATATGCTCATTCTTATAATGTGAGGAGTATAGTACAATTAAGACGTATTCAGTAATAATAGGCCTATAAGCGCCTTTTACTGTAAATGTTAATATATTAGGAATATATTAATGTTGCACCATTAGTTATTTTTTGTCGTGGAGAACTTTTGTTTCTAGTGCCATTCTTATTTCACAGTCATTTCATCTCCATGTTATCATTGAATATAATCGTCTGAAGTACGTGGCTATTCAAAAAGAAGCAGATTTCAAACATTTATTTCTTCCAAACTACAAGAGATAGAAACACAATTCCAACGTTCCAACACAAAGAAAGATTCAATGTTGTATGCATTCATTATGAGCACCATGTGTTACACGACAAATATCAAAACGGTGGCTCATTTCTTGCCACACACGAATCAGCTGATCTCTAGTTATCGAATTCACAGCTTCAACAATTGGATGTCGCAGAGTTTCAAGAGTGTCAGGCATAGGGAGGATAAAAACACGGTTTGTTACGTAACCCCACAGATAAAAATCACAAGGAGTGAGGTTTGGAGACCTGGAGGCCACCGGAGATGAAGTTGATCTTCTCCTCTTCCTCTTCCAATCCAACATCCTGGAATGGTGTCATTCAGGTAACGTCGGACGTGGTTAGATCAATGAGGCGGGACACCATCTTGCATGAAGATGAATTCATCTGAATCATCTTCAGGATGAGGAAATAACCAGTTTTGAAGCATGTCTAGATAGGTTATTCCTGTCACAGTTTTCTCCATGAAGAAGAAAGATCCATAAACTTTGTTTACAGATATGACACAGAAGACGTTAATCTTCGGTGAATCTCTTTCATGTTCAATAACTGACAGGATTTTCACTTGCCTAAATTCTAACGTTATGGCGATTAACTTTACCGGAAAGATGAAAAGTGGATTCATCGGAAAAGATTAATCGTTCAGAAAAATTGTCTTCTTCCATATTATCTAGCTGCTGATGCACAATTCGTACCTTTTGTTGTGGTCGTCAGGATGCAATGCTTGCAATAACTGCAGTTTGTACGGTTTCATGTGCAGACGCTGTTTCAGAATTTGCCATACCGTTGGTTGAGGAATGTTCAGCTCTCTGCTTGCTCGTGTTGTGGATTTTTTGGGCTCCTTTCGTAAACTGTACGAATACGCTCGACATTTTCATGCGATGTGCTTTTCTGTTTGCAGATGCAACCATCTTCTACGAATTTTCGATGCCACTGGTAAATCTGCTTATGACGAGGCTGTTGTTTATTAAACTGACGGCGAAAAGCACGTTGAACTTCAATAATGGAGTCTAGTTTTGCGAATTGCTGCACACAAAATGCTTTTTCCTGTTGTGTCGTCATTTTACTACAGACAATCAACAGCGCCAATGCGACCGTGATTGGAACTTCTACCAGGACTGTTCAAAATTTCGTCTGTCCAGGAACGTTGGAATTGTGTTTCTATCTTTTGTAGTTTGGAAGAAATAAATATTTGAAATCTGCTCCTTCTTTTTGTATAGCCCTGTACTTTTGTTCTCTGTCCACATCTCAGTCAGTTGACTGCTTGTCGCCAAGCGGATCGTGGGTAAATCCCAAGAAAATTCTGTGAAACTCGTAGTGAATAAACCATCCGCCGGACAGATTTTCTTCTGTTTCCTTCGCCGTTTTACCATTATCGTCACAGCAACCTAATGGTCTGAATTGTCTCTGTGTTGACGTTAAGGTATATGACACCCACAAAACGCAAAAAATGATGAAAAAAATTAGAATTTTCAAAATATAACTATTTTAATAGAGAATTTTCTCCCCTTTAATTTGATATAAGAATTTTCGATTTATGCCTTATGGTTTTTCAGATAAGTCCCATTTTCCAAAATGCTGCGTCATCAGCCACGGTCACTTCTACGAAGATCACTCCAAAAGTAATGCACAACATTTTTTAAAATTTATTTCTTATTCTAAACCTTTGCAATTTATGGAGATCATAGATACATCCTTCCCCTTGTATTCAAATTTAACTTAAGTAGTTCCCTCGTGCACGCTACTAAAGAGTGGCTCAGACGTGTTGGTCCAGACTTTTATCGTGTAGGTATACAGGCCCTCATTACAAGGTGGCGTAAGGCAGTTGAAAGGTGCGGGGATTATGTGGAAAAGTGACGTATTGTTCCTGAAGGATGTATTTACATTCTATGAAAATAGAAAATATGTAGGATAAAAATGTAATTTTTAAATAAATATTGTGGATTACTTTTGGAGTGATCCTAGTAGCAGTCAATCCCCTCGCCCAGCATTGCTTGTAAAACAAACTTCTTTCTAGTCCCAAAATAGATGCATGGATATCTGGGCATGATCATTAGATTGAAAACACGTTTTTACAAAATGAAGTAATTAATAATATTTTACTGTTAGTCATAAAACTGTAAATTTGTGTGTCAGTGATGTTGTACGTCGTTTTAATAAGAGTCCAAAAGTAGAAATTAAAATTCTGAGGAGGATGGGCATAAACCCTGGGATAAACACCATCGCAGGATTTGTTGCATCAATGGAAAATAAGGACAAAAATGCCAAAAAAAAAAAAACATTTATCACCTGAAGTTAAAACAAGAAGGAGGTATTTGAGAGGCAGAAAGAAGCTGAAACTGGACCGACATGAAGCTGCTTAAGGGGTGACATTATGATGGAGTGTTCTAGGCTCTGAAAGTTTGTGGCTCATTTCCTGTAAATAGTAATTTTAAAATACGGTATTTAATTCTTTTAAACATGATATCTCAGCCAAATATGGTGATACCAAGAAGATATTTGTGTCATTTTGAAGCTTGAACTTTCTCCTAGTGCCTGACAATGAGTAAAATAACATTAATTTAGTTAATAATTGTCTATGGATTTTTACATGATTTATGCAATATAAAATATTAGTATAAGTTACATAGCCTATATGGTAATATTTAATTAATGTAAATGAAAATAAAAAAGCTCTACGTCAGGCACTAAAGAATATTTTTAGCTATGAAACAGTGAGACAAAAATGTGGTTCTATCCTAAAATCTGCTTGAGCTATCATGTTTCAAGTTGTATGTCAAAATTATAAACAAATTAGGCTAATTTTTATAAACAATTTAGACACAATTTCAGGGATCTGTTCACTTTATTCTTTTTCTGGCACTATTCTCAATTGTATAAAAATTTTACAGAGCAAAATTATGCAAAACAAAATTTTTGTATGTAAAGGTGTACATATACAGGGACATCATTTTATTTTTACTTCAATTTTTATTGTACCTGAGTTTTTGAATGTACTTCACTCCCACCCCTTGTACTAAGGAAGTTCCAACTCCACACAGAACCAAGACCGCAGATAGGAAGCAGTACTGAGTTACTGAGTATAGTACGTTCCAGAATATGTTCGCGTTTTCCAGTGACGAAAGAGCTTTCAATATTGAATCATATTTTCGCACAGGTACTGTCCGTTTGCCTACGTCGCATCCCGATTTCCCCCACCTACTTCTGCTCGCCCCTCTGTAATAGCTGGGCTGTCTTAGCTCTTTTCTGAAAACATTAATTTCCCTTAGGAATTGGAAGTTTACGTAATATTATACAGCTGTTTAATTTAACTTAAATAAAAGGGCCTCGTTAAGTAATTAACTGTCACGTGATTACCTCCTTTTACAATCCTGCGGCATAACCACTTGGACGGACAGTAGATAGCATGTCTGAGTAATTTTATATTTTCGGGTCGGGCAGAAGTGAAGATTGAATTTACAGTACGTAGAGTAGGTACAGAATTATTTCAACATGAGTTACTAGTACGAAGGACGAAACTGGCAATTGGAATTAGATGCAATAGTCTATAGTGCGATAATATGCACAAAAGAACTGAAGCCTGTATCGAAATGAAAGGCCACCATTTTCAAAATTGTGTTTAAATATTCATATTATGATTATTTTTCAATTTAACTTCTTTCTCTATATTGTACGCTAATGTGCTGTAGACAGTATAATATACACTGCATAATGAATACGTTCGCATGGATAACTCACTTCGTGAGTAAAAACACTTCTTCTTAATACAGTACTGTACTTTGATTAAAGAAAAACCTAATGAAAATTATCAAACTCAAAATCGCGATATTTCCTAGTTTACGTAAATGGATGAACTACTTTTCTTCCTCCCTATACCTAGTAGAGTGATTTGTGTTTTACGCCAGTATCATCGAACTCCAGTCTTGGATGGGGGAGCAAGCGGTGTTTCCGGTTCTCTAAAGGTATAGACAGGTTAATATTAAAATTGTTAGTAAAAATAAAATGATGTCCCTGTACCTTAAATAAGGAATTATCATTACCATGATTAGCTCTCGTATCCCGCCCGCGTTTAGAGGGGAGCCATTTAGCGAAGTTGGGGCGAGAGGAGTCGACGTCCTGATTCTTATTTAAAGCAGCGCAGTGAATGAAGCGGAACCGTCTGCACAGGCTGAGAATTCACGTGTAGTGGGTGGGATTGTGGAACGGTTCCACGGAGCGTCGTGACACGAGTACCTAAATAATTCAGGCGCGGACGTGCCTGCAGTGGAGATGAGCGACTCGTTCACAAGTTCAAAATAAGGGCGCCACTCTGGCCATGGCTGAGATGCGCTTTCGCATGGGCAACATTCAGAGCCTATCTGCATATATCTGCCTTCCATATGAAATCGATCAGTAAAAAACCTCGCATTTTTTTAATACTCTAATTTTTCCCCTATTTATACAAGGTGCTGAGGACAGTGCATTTTCAAAAATATACTATCGAAAGTCAAACAGTTTTCGTACTATTGAGCGACAAATTTAGCGTATTTTATAAAAACAAGCCTCTTTCAGCGCTCAGAACTCTGGAACCATTTACTGCAGAACATTGAACGAGAGCTTATTTTGAAGCTGACATTTAGTAGGTTATGATAAGAAGTAATACTTATTATTATTGTATACAGAGAGACAGGTAATCTGATTTTATGTACTTTCAGGCTTTTTGCCCATTTGTAAAAATGTAAAAAATATTGAGAAAAAACCTAGCATTATTAAGAGGGATTCGGCATTGTTTGCTTAGTGGCTCGGCAATAAGTTTCGAGGGTATTAAATAAATTATTTTCACACGCCTAGACTTGAACGGCACAGTACTGCACGCACTGGCCGAGAGCTGAAGATAAGCGAGCGTTGGGCGTCATTTTACTCCTGTGTTTATGAAAACCTGTGATAAAGCTAGTCCGGCTATGCGCTACTAGACGAAACATCATGTGTTTATGTCTTCTGGCCTTGCTTGCCTAGGCTAGCTCCCGCCTCACAGTCAGCTGGTTAGTTCACGCGCGTACTATTTATTTTCTTTATTTGATATTTTAAATACTTTCTTATCAACGGTGCACCAGTAAAAAATATGTGTTTATTTGTACTTTGAATGCGGTATTTAACCATACATTTTAAAAATATTTTTTCGTGGTCAAAGGCGTCTTTATAAAGAAAAATCTAAATTTCTCCATTTCCATAAAAAGTAAGAAAAGCTATTTACATGTCAATATAAACTTTAATTTCTCAGCATCAAAATAAACCATGATTTTGATCATTGGGTGAAAGGGTTTCGGAGCCACAACAGTTTAAAGTTGCTAATTTTATGAAAATACGATAAATTTAAATATTTTAAATTTAAACACTATGAAGTTCTGATGCCTCAAACTTTGCACAAAGCATTGTATCACAGTTGTCAACGGACAGAAAAAGTTTCATTGTATTTAAAAATTGCAAGGTCAATTTTCTCTATATTTCGGTCGATTTGAGATGGAATAGCCCATGTGTACTAGAACCGTGGTCCGTATGTAGGGTTGTTATTAACATATTAACTACAAAACGTTCTGTAAGTTCAGAATTTTGTTAATGACTATGATTATATTTGGAGATAATTATGATGATAATGATAATGGTGAGCCATCGGCGTGGCTCAGTCGGTTAAGGCGCTTGCCTGCCGGTCTGAAATTGCGTTCGGGCGCGGGTTCGAGCCCTGCTTGGGATGATTACCTCGTTGTGTTTTTTCCGAGGTTTTCCCCAACCGTTTGGTGAATGGCAGGTAATCAATGGCGAATCCTCGGCCTCATATCGCCAAATACCATCTCGCTATCACCAATCTCATCGACGCTAAATAACCTCGTAGTTGATACAGCGTCGTTAAATAACAGACAAAAAAAAATGAAAATGGTGATGTTATAAAAGTGGAAAATAGGATATCTTTCTTTATTTGGCTACAATGTTGAAAGACAGCATTGACCTCCGATCATATAGTTATCACTCAATTATCAACATACAATTTATATTTATACAGAGTGATTGACGAGGATTTACCGTCACTTAATGGAGCTTATTTCCGAAAATATTCTGAGCAAAAAATGTCATATAAACATTTGTCCTAATCTCAATATTTTCAGAGTTACACTTATTTGAAGATGTCAGTAAAATATCTTTTTTCTTTAGTTTTAAGGGAACAAATGTTACAAATAGAGGATTAACTATTCAGAAGTATCATTTCTTTAATTGGCTAATATTATGAAGCTAAAAATGTCTTGTTAATTGGTTTGTACAGATTTTGTTTTTCAATTTTTAACTAAAAATTACATTATTCTTACGCACTTCTCACAAAAATTGTTACAAATCATACGACTTTAGTAACTTGATACTTTAGTATGCTATGCATAGACATTTCGCTAGCCCGCGCTACGAGCGTGCTAAACTAGCCCCGGCTATCGACTGATTACTTGTACAGGATTCATATCATATCATATATCATATCATATCATATCATATCATATATCATATCATATCATATCATATCACATCATATCATATATCGTATCGTATCATATCATATCATATCATATCATATATGATACCATATCATATCATATCATATCATATCATATCATATCATATCATATCATATCATATCATATCATATCATATCATATATCATATCATATCATATCATATATCATACCATATCATATATCATAATATATCATATATCATAATATATCATATCATATCATATCATATCATATATCATACCATATCATATCATAATATATCATATATCATAATATATCATATATCATATCATATATCATATCATATCATATCATATATCATATCATATCATATCATATATCATATCATATCATATCATATCATATCATATCATATCATATCATATCATATCATATCATATCATATCATATCATATATCACTAACACTGGTTTATGAATACGAAAACCTTAGTTCGCTGATCATCCACCGAAAGCCCGCGCTAAGAATGTCTATGAATATGGCCCTTACAGTTTAATTATGCATCCTAATGTACAGTCTTGAAGAATTTACAAGAGTAATTTGTAACAGTTGTGATAAATGCATAAGAAAATGTAATTTTGTAGTTAAAAATCGGAGAAAAAATATCTGTACGAAGCAAATATGGAATTCACAACACATTTTTGGCTTCAGAATACTAGCTAATTAAAGAAATGATACTCCTAATAGTTCATTCTTTATCTGTAATATTCATTTACCCTTAAAACTCAAGAATAATGGTATTTTACAGACAATTTCAAATTAGTGTAGCTCTGAAAATATTGAGATTAGGACATCCTGTGAATCATCCTCTATATACTCGTATAAGTAACAATAAGTGCGCTGTAATTGGGTCTATTTCAGTATAGTTTTATGTTATGAAGAATGGTTTCCCTAGCAACAAGTTTCTGTGTGAGAATTATTCTAACTTGCAAGGTCTAACAACAATAGCCGTAAATACAACAAAAACACGATCGTGCCAAAAAATATATTTTTGTGCGAGCTCGTGCGTATTTGCTTGCTTTCCGCACAGAACCAATACGCGGTAAGTGTGAAATACCACATTCAGTATTCCCAACGTAACACACATAACAATTTCCCTCTTCTTACCGCTTAAGCGCCATATTCATTTTACTGCTTTAGGCTTTTAACATATTATTTTTAGAGACGTTTAACATAGTAATAATTATAAATTGGAAAATTAGCACTGCAATTTCACCTAAATTGCACGTTAATTATTGTTTTTAAATATTTGCAAAAATTAAGTAAACTCTACAACACCACTAAAGTTACTGCATTTGTGATGCAAGTAACATTAAGGAAGCCGTGAAAAAATCAACAAGATTCCAGATGCCGATGTTATTACTGCAATATGTTATATAAATAATATTGTTAAAATATTAAAATGAAAAATAAATCATTACATAACCTTACCGTTTGTTTTAAGTTCACATTTATAGACTGGGGGAAAAAAAGATAGACGTATATCACGGCCTGCTGGAATATAGTAAACACAGAAAACATTTTATAGCAACAATGTTGAAGATAGATATATTTGTTTTCCAAAGTTGCCGTCATTGAACAGAAACCAAGATGGAGATTTCATTGCAACTAATTAGAAATTCGTCTTTCAGGTATGTAATAAACGATCTTCGCACAAAATAATGTACGATACACGAGCGGTATGTTTGTTTTCATGTTCTCGGAAATTAAAAAAGCTCAACTACGTTTCGCTTTTTCAATCTTTTCCTCGAACATGAAAACTACAACACACCGCTCTTGTAATGCATATTACTATTGTCTTCTTGGATTGGGTAAGAACAAATGACTAACAGACTGCATCGGATGTTCGCACGAACATGTATAGCCATTCTGTGATTTGATAATACAGGGACATCACTTTATTTTTACCAACATTTTTAACATTAACCTGGCTATACTCGGAAACACTGTTACCCTTTCCGATACAGGAGTTTGGTGTTGCTAGTGCAGTATGTAAACAAATCATTTTACTAGCTATAGGAGGAGAGATGTTACAGGGAAATACGATATTACGATTTTCAGTTTGTTTATTACTTTCACGGTATTTTAAGAAAATACAGTAGAGTAGTAACAGTTTTTTTTTTTACAAACTCAACTATTCAGGCGGTTTTATTCATTATATAATGGCTACTTTATTCAGCATATTACCGTACTTTCGGTAACTCTAATCTTCACTTCTGCTCAGTCCACACAGATAAAGTTATTCAGTCATGCTACACACCGTACCTGTGCGAAATAAGCAGGGGCGGGTATTTACGGAGATCGCGAAAATTACGACATAATAGATATACAATAGATTTTTTACTAATCTTTACGAATTAAGTGATTCTGATTAATAATATGCGGATAAAACAATCGCGTCAAATCGCGAAATGTGAACACATTCGCGAATTATTATTATTATTATTATTATTATTATTATTATTATTATTATTATTATTATTATTATTGCGTCGTTTTATAGCGAATTTCATATTCTGAATTATTTTTTCGGACTTTTTTTTCATTTGAATTTGTTATACATTCAAGTACACTACATTACATGGTATTCCAGGTGTTCTGATTACATTAATGAACTCAAAAGACGGAGAATTCAACATTTCACTAATAATGTCAAAGTGTTAATTTGAGGGCTGCATGTTTTTTTTCGTTTTAATGAATGTGTGTTAAATACAGTCTCAATCCAACAACTATTGTCTATTGGCCATATCGCTCCTTTACCAGAATACAACGAACCTTTATTGTTAATTATTTGGAAAGTAATATTCATACTGAGTTAATACTATAATTTCAAAATAATTGTATTTTCCAAAATGTCCATTAATCCCCGCTAAGAGTACAAATCAATCTCCAACAATCTCCTTCGACACCAATATTAGAAAATACAAATGATAAAATTAATCTCCATAAATATCTGCCCCTGGAAATAAGCTTCAATAATGTAGGCTCTTTCTTCTATAGAAAACGCAACCAAATTTCTGAAACACACTATACTCTGTACTGTTTACTTCACTGCTAGCAGACTTCGAATGTAACAGCGGCCGTAAGTTTGTGTGGCTGACGGGAGCAGGAACATTAGTGAAAGGGGTGGGAGTCAAGTACATTCAGAAACGCAGGTACAATAAAAATACAAGTAAAAATAAAGTGATGTCCTGGTATTTTCATACTTATTTTGAACCCGCCTAGGTACTGACACAATTCATGACAGGACACAGAATATTAATAACAGTCTATAGAAATAAATAAATGCATGGAATCCGTAAGCCTAATGATTAGGAATATTATGCAAAGTAAACTTGTGCAGGGAAAGCGACCGTCGGTATAGTGAATAGTCTAAGGCTGCGAGGAGAACTTGTAGGTACTCTGAAACTGCTCTTGGGCGTGAGCCTAATTCCAGTTGGACGGATTACCTGGTTTTGTCCGAAGTTTCCCCAAGTCTAAGGCGAATATCAGGTAATCCCATGGTCAGTACTAGAACTCGTGCTATCACGAAATTCCAACGACGCAAAATAATAGTGTAGTTGGTACGTGTCCATAACTAACCGATGGAAAGGCACGGTGTAGAAGATAAGAAGACAATGGGGGGCATTGTCACTGTTAGAAGACCGCTGACGAAGAATGCGAAAAAAAAATAATGATAATGACAATGAAGAAAATAATCTGATTATAATAGATCTTCGACAAAGATGAAGGAGAAAAGTAAAAAAGTGCTGATGATCACTATGATAAGGACGAATACGAAAGGAGTAAGAAAAAATTAATTGATTGATTGTTTATTCCATATATGGCCATTATACATGGATGTTCACATCAATTACATAATAAATAAAAAACAAAAGAAAATTAAAAACACTACAAGTTAAAATACATTTAAAATAAATAATATGATCGAGTAGTATTGCATATATCATAACTTGTTATTTAAGAATTCTTTTACTGAATAGAAAGTTTGATCAGTTAAAATCTGTTTAACTTTCACTTTAAATTTTGCATAAGGTAAAGTTTGTATCTGCAATGGTAATTTATTAAAAAACACAATGCCAGTATAGGCAGACATATTTCATATTTCACAAGTCTATGATTTTTATTGAGAACAGATGTGGATTTCGTGTATTATAATTATGATAATCTAAATTCTTATCGTATTTATTCTCATTCCGTTTCATGAAAATTAGGCATTTGTAAATATAAATAGATAGAAATGTTAAAATTTTGTATTGTTTAAAATAAGGTTTGCATGAGTGAAAACTCTTTAATTTAAAAATGGATCGTATAATAATTCTTTTTGTGTAATAAATATTCTATTAAAATTGGTAGAGTTACCCCATAAGAAAACGGCATAATTGAGATATGCATAAGCAAGTGAGTATAAATTGAAATCAATATTTTGGTGTTTAGTATATCTCTCAGTTGCAAAATAGCAAAATTAGCAGAACAAAGTTTTTAGCAATAAAATCAGAATGCTCGTTCCAAGTCAATAGATTATCCATAATTATGCCAAGAAATTTAGTACTGTGTTGGCTTTGGGTCAATATATCCCCCAACTGACATGGAAAATTTATATTCATAGGTCTATTAACAAATTTTAAACGTACAGTCTTATTAATATTAACAATTAATTTGTTATAATCACACCACGTTTTGAACTGATATATAGCTATGTCAACTTTACTTATCAAATCATTACAAGACTCCGAACAAACAGTAATAGAGGTATCGTCTGCATATAATAAAACTTTACCTTCCTTTATGAAATTAGTCAAATCATTTATGTAAAGTAAAAATATAAGAGGTCGAAGTACAGAACCCTGAGGGACTCCCACATTTATATAAAACTCATTAGAAAGAATACCATTAATATTTACACGTATTTTTCGATTAAACAAGTATGATTTTAAAAATGCTAAATATGTAAAAAATGTAATGGAACTATCAAAAGAAAAGACGAAGTAGGTGAATATGATGGACCTATTTTCAACAGCTGTAAGAGTTACAGAGACGGAAGAAGAACATTTCGTCATAAATCGCTTTGTGTTCCGATAACGGTGTGTGCCGAAAATGACGTGCAGCGTGTAGTGAGTGTCGTCGATGAAGACAAGGACGATAACGAAGGAGGGGCGGAAGATATTTTTATGAGCTCTTCAGTATCCCGTAAGAAAACGATAGATTAGTGGCTTTTATTATGAATGGCAGGCTAACATGCGATGAGTGGAACTTTGACAGTGAAGAGCACCAAGGCTTCCACGCCCATTCGAGCGAGTCTGAAAGTGGAGTGCCGGCGGCCGGATCCGGATGGCAATGTAGCGTAAGCAGTTGTAAAGGGAGTAAGACAAACGCTGCGATATGCAGCTACTGTCGCTCACGTTTGTTTCTTCGAATTGGGTTTACGGAAGTCCAGATAACACTCTTGTAGCCTACTATCTTTCCGTACCGTTGAGCTCGCCTTGGATTGCCCTGGCATTTCCTTCGTTTTGTGATTCTTGTAAATGTAGCGCAGACCTTCTACCAATTTACATTTGCTGTACTATGTGGGTCGAAATACACAGCCGAATTTTGGAACGTGTTTGTCCCCTCCCTAGCTCCTGGGATAGCAGGTATTGGATTCCGATTCGGAGTCAGGCACCATTTTGGGTGGAGTAGTAGGCCTAGTGATTAATTGTTACACAATCTTAAGAAGATATTGTTATAAGACTCATGCCTAGCTAGGAGATTCAATGAAGCGTTATCAGTTGAGAATAACGAAAACTGAGCTGCGATTATTATGTTAATTTCTCAATTTGATATTTAAACAACTACGACTACGACTACTACTGCTACTACTACTACTGCTACTACTACTACTACTACTACTACTACGACTACGACTACTACTGCTACATACTACTACTACTACTACAGCTACTACTACTTACTACCTACTAACTACAACAGCTACTACTTGCTGCCTACTTACTACTACTTAATATAGCTACTAATACTACTACATTCTACCTACTACTACTACCACACTACTTACTACCTGCTAATTACTACTACTTACTACCTACTAACTAAACAGCTACTACTTGCTGCCTACTTACTACTACTTAATATAGCTACTACTACTACTGCTACATTCTACCTACTACTACTACTACTACTACTACTACTACTACCACACTACTTACTACCTGCTAATTACTACTACTTACTACCTACTAACTACAACAGCTACTACTTGCTGCCTACTTACTACTACTTAATATAGCTACTACTACTACTGCTACATTCTACCTACTACTACTACTACTACTACCACACTACTTACTACCTGCTAATTACTACTACTTACTACCTACTAACTACAACAGCTACTACTTGCTGCCTACTTACTACTACTTAATATAGCTACTACTACTACTGCTACATTCTACCTACTACTACTACTACTACTACTACTACTACTACTACTACTACTACTACTACTACCACACTACTTACTACCTGCTAATTACTACTACTTACTACCTACTAACTACAACAGCTACTACTTGCTACCTACTTACTACTACTTAATATAGCTCTACTACTACTACTACTACTACCACACTACTTACTACCTGCTAATTACTACTACTTACTACCTACTAACTACAACAGCTACTACTTGCTACCTACTTAATATAGCTACTACTACTACTACTACTACTTACTAACTACTACCACAGCTACTACTACTTACTACCTACAAACTACAACAGCTACTACTTGCTACCTACTTACTACTACTTAATATAGCTACTACTACTACTACTACTACTACTACTACTACTACTACTACTTACTAACTACTAGCACAGCTACTACCTACTAACTACAACAGCTACTACTTGCTACCTACTTACTACTACTTATTATAGCTACTACTACTGCTACATACTATCTCCCACAACTACCACACTCCTTACTACCTACTAACTACTACCACAGCTACTGCTACTTACTACCTACTAACTACAACAGCTACTACTACTACTACTACTACTACTACTACTTTTACTACAGCTATTACTACTACTACTTACTAACTACTACTACAGCTACTACTACTTACTACATACCAACTACTACTACTTACTACCTACTTACCACTATATAATATACCTACTACTACTTCTTACTAACTACTACTACTACTACTACTACTACTACTACTACTTCTTACTAACTACTACTACAGCTACTACTATTTACTACCTACTAACTACTGCTACTACAGCTACTACTACTACTTACTACCTACTTACTACTACTTAACATAGCTCTATTACTACTACTACTACTACTACTAACTACAACAGTTGCTACTACTTGCTACCTAATTACTACTATAGCTACTACTAGGCATATTTGTACGTATTATCTCCGTACACCTAGGAAGCTAGGTAATCTTAAAATCAACTCTTCAGTTGAGCCGCTCTGGTAGCTCAGTGATAAAGTGTAGCCGTATCATTACGGAAACTCGTGTTTGATCTAGGGATTGATAGAAAATATAGGTCACAAATTTACCTCAACTTTACGAATTTCTTTCCATGTCCTTCATACCATATTACATCATATGATAAAAATAAAAACGTATGGCACACGTTGCCGTAAAAGCTTAGGGGATATCAAGTGGGATTGATCGATGAGATTAAAACTTCATCCTGGCATAACAACTGTAGTAGTCTAGAACGTGCAGCTACGGTAACTTGGTATAGGGCTATAGAATTATTTCGTATATCTGGTGATCTTTAAAGAACTGCCTGAGCCTATCTCCATAGTATCTGCAGGCTCCAAATTCACCCTTGGCTTGGTGTAGCTTTTCGAAAACAGAATCCGGGGTGAGTCTTTACACATAGCATTCTTTAGATCATTGTGCGCCCTATATAAGTGATTATTGTCAAAGTACAATAGGTGGGTGGCCTGAATAGCATTCGTGAATCCGAAGCTAACAGGCGAGCCACCTGTCTCAGCCGCTAATTGAGTCAAGTTCCATCCGCAGACGAGTAGCCTGATAAGCCTCAGGGACTCGGAGCATTAAGCATTCCTGAATCAGCATCGTGAAACCGACGCTGACAGGTGGGACACCTTGCCTCAGTCGCTAATAGAGTCAGGTCCCATCCGCATGCGAGTAGCCTGACTATTACACTCTTACTACGTCACACTACTTTTGACCAATAAAATGGTACGAAAGGACGTATTTCAACCAATCATGGCTGCTTATCGCACAATTTTATCGCGTCCCTAGCATTTTTTTTTTTTTTTATTTATTTATTTATTTAATAATAACATATACATAAAAACGTTACATTAAAATACCCCGAAAGAGCAAAGCTCGTGTTCGGGGACAGTTCCGTTACATAGATACACATACTTTGTAGACAAAATACTTAAGAAAAAAGCTCACATAAAGATTGTAATAAAATTAGTAAATAATAATACTAATAATAACTGAGTGAAAAAGAGACGATGTTTAGATTGATGGATTAATATTAAATTATTATTAGTAGTATAATTAGTGCAGGTCATGTTGACATAGTAACCAAGATAAAATAGAAAAATACACTTAGGATAGAAATAAACTTGTTTTACAATACATGGTACATAATATATATACAGGGAAGTCTGTCATATAAATTTTTAATTCTGGATCTGAAAATTTCATTGCTTAAAGTAGTCAATTCTGGATGAAATTTTATTATCGAATTATATAGCCGTGGACCATAATTTGTACTGTGTAGTAAAGCAGCAGATGTGAAATATTTAGGTTCAACTAATTTAAGAATTTCATTTCGTCTCGTATTATGAGCATGTGGCTGAGCTACAAATTTCGTTCTATTTTTATGATAGAATTTCATTAAAGAGTATTCATAAATTTGGTCAATTCTAAAAACATTCAATTCAGAATGGATCAAATTTGTTGGATAATCCAGTCGCCTTTTCAAACAAATTTTGATTATACGTTTTTGCAACATAATTAGAGGAAAAAGAGCAGTTTTTGTAATGCCTCCCCATCCAATTTGTTTCTTTGTTTGCCAACATTTGAAACTGCGCTGGTCTGGACGTCATATATAATATATATATATATATATATATATATATATATATATATATATATATATATATATATATATATATATAAATTACAAACCACTCCAGTCGATGCACAGCAGTTTCAAATATGACTCGCATTGGCATTCAAGAACAAGAATTAATAAAAATCACTGATAATACCTATGCATCTTCTGAAATCCGATTTACAAATAAATGAAGAGCACCATTCGGAAATCTTGAATAAGTTGAATACACCATGTAGGCCTAAATCAACGAGTTCCATTTCTATTACGCACACGTCCAATATAACATCAATTGAACCACCAACCACCTCCAAATTTGAAAATCGTACACTCAATAATTATTCCTTTTAAAATTATTCATTTTTATTTTTTATGTCATCATCGTTAATTAAAACTTTTCTAACACTTGTGTATATTAGGTTATGTTATAGCTTCTGCTATATTATATTATGGACAGTCACGTATCAGAGATTATTTAATATTAAGATTTATTGAAAATTATCTGTCAAATGACGTTGACTACTGGGATTCGGATAATTGAAGTGAAATGCAACTGTTTTAATAAAATGAAACTGAATCAACAAAGCCTTCTTGACTAGTAACATTGTCATCGTGTATAGACCGAGAACTTCTCGACGAGAAAACTCACTACTGCCATCTAGCATGCATCTAGCGTAATATTTGTAATGTTGAGATGGTACAATAATACATTTGAAGACAGTTGTATTTTCGTAAGTTAATTGATATTTTATTGTATTGGAGTACTTCGTTACTTCTAATCTTTATATACTTTCTTGTAATCGTGTAATAGTAAATAAAATCCCACTCGAGTTTTGATTTTCTCTAGATAAATCAAAACGTCTAGTGAGATTACTGTTGATAAATCTTAGGGGCCCGGAAACCCGGGTCATTCCTATATCAGAAACCCGTACTACCCCCAGGAGTTCACCTCAACCTATTTTAACTATTGCAGATGATAGATGAAATGAAAGAGAGTTGGAGAGTGTTGGTTGAATGAGAGGGGAAAACGGAAGTACTCCGAGAAAAACCTCAACGCTTCTTCCCTGTTGCAGATATGTTCCTCAGTGGACATGTGCTAGGAAGTGCTGTTGCAATGGCTCATTATTCATATCCGTTACAAACAGAGATAATCTTCTTGTATGGAAAAGCGAATGGAAATGGTCGGTAGGCCGCACGGATTCACCAGGAAACTTGCCCCCACAAATAGCAACCAAATAATAAAGCATTTGCATCAATGAAACCATTCCGGAAGTTAACAAATGTAAATACCTCGGAATAACATTTAGCAGCGATCTCGGCTGGGGGGAACACGTTACAGACACAGCGGGAAAAGCATGGAGAGCGTTGCACTTTGTGATGAGGGTACTAAGAAAAGGTTCTGATAAATCCAAAGAGAATGCATATAAATCACTAGTACGTCCAGTAATGGAATATGGTGCTGCATGTTGGGATCCTTACAGATTAGAACATATTAAGACACTGGAAAAGATTAAAAAACGGGCTCTTAAGTGTTGTCGGAAAAATTCACCATTAAAATGGTACACACTCACGGACAGGAGAACGCGAATTCGATTATGCGCACTGTTCAAAACATACAGAGGTGAGCCTGCCTGGAGAGAAATAAAAAATAGGTTGCAGCCGCCAAATTGCTCTTCAAGGAACGACCACTCATATAAATTGAGGGAAAGAAGGCAGAGGACGGACACTGGAAAGTTTCCTTTTCTTAATCGTACTATCAGGGACTGGAATGCTTTACCTACAGACTTACTAAAGGCTTTACCAACAACCAAAAATGTATTTAAAAATAGGCTTAAGGACCTTACTAATAGACGGTCATTTAAAGGTGTAAATGATATGTTGTTATTGAAGTGTTGTATCAGTGAAGAATTATGTTGTGTCAGTGAAGTGTGTTGTATCAGTGAAGAAGTATGTCGTGTCAGTGAAGTGTGCTGTGTAAGTGAAACGTGTTCCTGTCAGTGAAGCTTTATAGTTTATAGTGGCAGTGCAAAGTATTTGAACAGTGAAATGTTTTTGAAGTGTTAGTGAAATCAGGATAGAATCAGTGAAATGTGTCGTAGTTCCAGTGCAGTGAGTGAGTTGACAGCGAAATGAGTGTAATGTTGAAAGGTACTTGTGCAGATATGAACATATCATACTCGTGGGTTTTAGTTCGATCTTAGTTTTAAGATACAAATCAGATTTATTTCAAATGTTATTTTAAGTGATCGTTTCATTTAATTTAGTATATTCCTTGTTGTTGTTGTTGTTATTATTATTATTAATTATTGTTAGTATTAATTATTAGTATTATTATTAATTGTATTTTTAATTAATAAGTTTATTATTGTCATTATTGAGTGTAATTAGTTACCACTGCCACCGCGTATATACCCATTGCAGTGTAAATAAATACATACATACATGTTTCGTCGTTTGTGTGAGACGTCCTTTGCTGGAAATGGTGAAGACGGAGAACGGATGCTTCATGATCATACACCTTACCTAGAAGCGTGTGATCTAGGAGACTTTGAGGATAGCCTCAGTACGAGTTGTCCATCAGCGTAATGTAAGTCAAACAACTTCAGGGGTTAGCATCCCACAACAAAATACACTACAATGCAGATATCTCAGGAATTACGGATTTTAAAGAACAGGAAAGTTGTAGTAGGTTATGGAAGAGAAGTAGTTGACTGACTTTTCTTCACAGCTGATGAAGTATTATAAAACATGATGAATTGGAAATTGAATCAAGAATACAGTATGGAACAACAAACCAAACATTTTAAATTACATTAAAGTATATTTTAATCTATACACGAATTTTCTCGACCCATATTGTTACTTAATCCCGAATCTGGTTTACTTTAAGTATAACTTTCCTTCTAGTACTTCCATAACTTCATAACCTCGTTTGGTGCACATCAGAGGTCTGCATTGCACGTTTTCGCTCGAGCGCCAAGTAGTTCATAGCATAATCCGATAGGTAGCGCACATGCATGATGGGTAAAACTGTCACGAGTGATAAATCCTCTAACGTATAAGCCGAGCAGGGTTAGCAGTTTCAGAACCCAAACAAAACACAAGTTATGAGTACACAGGGTTGAGACTACTGGTCTACGTCATGCAGAGCTGTTTACACTCAGCATAAGACAACCTCCAATTACAGTGATCTTAAGGAGGCGGTGTTACATGGAGGTACCGGGAGTTCAGTCTTTCAGTGCATACAGCGGAAACTATATGCTTCAAGCATATCCTTGTCACAGGAAATCAGGAGCAGTCGGAGTCTAAAATCTTTTAAGCACACTCTACTTATAAATGTTTTTAATGAACAGAACTATACTCTTACGGAAGTTTCTAAATAGTCTTAAATGACCAATTTGTTATTTTTTTCTCCTCTCCCTCTTCTTCTTTTTTTCTCTTTTTTTTATTATCTTGATATATTACTTAATCATTTGTATTTGCATGCCATTTAATACGATTTTGCTAATCAGCTTTTATGTCTTGTAATCCACATGAATTCTCCTATTAGTATATTAACTGTATAGTATATCTGAAGTGAATTAATCGTCGAATTTATCTCGAGCATTTTAGGTCTTATAAATTGTGTGTGTGTGTGTGAGTGTGTGAGTGTGTGTGAATATTCCCCTTATGTTATGTAACTGATTTTGATTATGTGTAATTTTCTACTTTGTTTTATATATTATGTAACCGATCTTGACTATTTGTAATTTTATATTATGTAACTGATCTTGTCTATTGTAATTTTCTACTATATTTTATGTAATTTCTAAGGTATTTTCTTTTGTGTTGTTTTGTAATCTAATTTTGTAGTTCATGTATATTATTGTAACCTGGTTGAGTGGAAGAGAAGGCCTCATGGCCTTAACTCTGCCAGGCAAAATAAACCTACTACTGCTGCTGCTGCTGCTGCTGCTGCTGCTGCTGCTGCTGCTACATATTAAGTAAAATATTGTGAAGGAACTGGACAGTAAGCAATTCAATGTAAAGTTTGTCATTCCGTTACAAGAGGACGAAAACGCAAATATATAGATATCATTGTAATACTAAGATATATAAGAAAAATATTGCATTAATGGAAAATAAGGATGCCGCAGACATGGTTTGCACGTCACAAACAAAACCGGACGGCAAAATTGATTTCTCCAGAGAGTTGTGTAAAATTCAAGAAAATCGAAAAAAAAAAAAAAAAATCCTACTGTAAGGTATTATCAAATGTTCAAAGTTTGAAGTTCTATAAGTGCACAAAGACAAGTCTTTTCATGGTACAATCAATTATAGAATATAGGGGTAGATAAAAGTATCGAATTCCATTCGTAATCCATTTCGAAAACGTGTGTACATCGACTTTTCAGAAAGTCGACTAGATAAGTTACCGGTATATACATAATTTATTTAAATTATTCATATGTTGTTTACCAGATATCTAGATATGAGCCGTTCAGAGCAGAAGTGGTGTAAGTCAATTTTGACTTACACCACTTTTGCTCTGAACGGCTCAAATAAATAATATACAAAATACAATTTCTACTTTCTCTTTGTTTTTTTTTCCTCTCTCAATCTCTCTGTTCTTCGTATATACATTTACAGGCAAAATATACAGGGTGATTCAGACCACCCGTAAGAGTAATTTATTTCGGAAACTAAAGCATTAAAATTTTCGAGAAAAAAATATTTATGACCAAACCACATGTGAACTTTCACTTGAGCTTAATTTCATCAATCAACTCTAACAGGAAGTAGTATCAGTGGCGTATCACTTTAGAATTTCAACTAGGAATTTGGGTCAAATAGGGTACCATTTGATAGAGCTCTTCAAAACAAACAACTTTAATAGGAAACGTTTTTTATTAATTCCCATACTTTCAATGAGAAAACGTACAAAAAGACAAAGAGTGATTTGGACCACACGTGTCATTTATTTCTGAATGTAGTGCATTAAAATTTTCGAGACAAAAATATTTATCACTAAACCACATGTGAACTTTCACTTGAGCTTGATTTCATTAATCAGCTGTAACAGGAAGTCGGGTCAGTGGCGTATCACTTTAAAATTTCAAATGGGAGTCCGGGTCAAATTAGGTACCATTTGATAGAGGTCTTCAAAACAAACAACTTTCATAGGAGACGTTTTTAGCAATTCCTACTCTTTCAGTGAGAAAACGTACAAAAAGATAATGCCATCAATATTGAGAAATGTTAAAAGACGAAAATGTAAACAAGACAATTAATGTTGACATGTTACTGAAAGACTGGACAATTCCGTTAATTTTTTTAAATGTTCAAACTGTCTGCCGTTCTGAGCATCACACACCCGTACTCTTCTTCTAACACTGTCAGTGACTCCTAACACTTCGGCGTGGTCAAGTGACTGGCAGGTCTCCCGGATTCGCTGTTTTATGTCATCTCTTTTTGTGGGACAGTCTTGATAAACGATGTTTTCTAACCGTCCCTAAAAAATAGAGTTAATTGTCAGGTAAAATCTGTCATTCAAGAGAAAGGCGATATCAATATCCATAATTGTCACTACTGGTCTCAACTCAGTCCTCTCTGGCGGAGAGAAGTGGACAACCAGCATAGGTGGAGTGCCAATGTCTAGTGTCTTCGGACACGGAATGATTGGACCTTATTTCTTTGAAGGTGCCCTGAATAGTGTCATGTATGCTGACTTCCTGAAAAACATCCTCAACCAACTTTTGGAGGACGTATCACTGGCAACAAGAATAGTAATGTGGCTTCAGCAGGATGGTTTCCCAACTAATTTCTCTTTGGCAGCACGTGATACAGCCGATCAGCTCTTCGCTGGGTGATGGATAGGGATATGCGGTTCTGTGGCATGGCCAGCACGATCTCCTGACTTGAATCCTTTGGTCTTATTGTCTTGTTTACATTTTCGTCTTTTAACATTTCTCAATATCGGCGTTACCTTTTTGTACGTTTTCTCATTGAAAGAGTAGGAACTGGTAAAAACGTTTCCTATGAAAGTTGTTTGTTTTGAAGAGCTCTATCAAATGGTACCCTATTTGACCCGGACTATCATTTGAAATTTTAAAGTGATACGCCACTGACCCGACTTCCTGTTAGAGCTGATTAATGAAATCAAGCTCAAGTGAAAGTTCACATGTGGTTTAGTGATAAATATTTTTGTCTCGAAAATTTTAATGCATTAGATTTCGAAATAAATGATTTACGTGTGGTCCGAATCACCTATTGCCTTTTCGTACGTTTTCTCATTGAAAGAATAGGAATTAATAAAATCGTTTCCTATGAAAGTTGTTTCTTTTGACGAGCTCTATCAAATGGTACCATATTTGACCCATACTCCCATTTGAAATTTTAAAGTGATACGCCACTGACCCTACTTCCTGTTAGAGTAAAGGTAAAGGTATCCCGTAACATGCCGTGAAGGCACTTGGGGGCATGGAGGTAGAGCCCCATGCTTTCCATGACCTCGGCACTAGAATGAGGTGGTGTGGTCGGCACCACGCTCTGACCGCCTTTTACCCCGGGAAAGACCCGGTACTCAATTTTATAGGAGGCTGAGTGAACCTCGGGGCCGTTCTGAAAGTTTGGCAACGAGAAAAATCCTGTCACCACCTGGGATCGAACCCTGGACCTTCCAGTCCGTAGCCAGCTGCTCTACCAACTGAGCTACCCGGCCGCCCTCCTGTTACAGTTGATTGATGAAATTAAGCTTAAGTGAAAGTTCACATGTACTTTAGTAATAAATATTTTTTTTCTCGAAAATTTTAATACACTAGTTTCCGAAATAAATTACTGTTACGGGTGGTGTGAATCAGCCTGTATATTTATGTCATTTAAATTTGTATAATAACGATCTAATCATTAGCCTAGTTTATATGAGCCGTTCAGAGCAAAAGTGGTGTAAGTCAAAATTGACTTACACCACTTCTGCTCTGAACGGCTCATATTTAAGTAAGGTAAGTAGAGATTTAATGTTATTTCAAGTTATGTATCTTATAGGGATGTGTAACTTAGCCTTGACTACCTATTTTAGAAACAACTTGTAGTCTGCATAAGTAGTAGATATGTAGTTGTAGCCTCCTAGAACTGTTCGTGCACACAGCGCTCGGATAGTCCACCAGTGCATACACACCTTTGTTTATATGACAGTTTGTTCATGTCACGCGAACATCTAATATGCTATAGTAAATGTATCATTTTACGTCCACGGGGCCGAAACCGCCAGGCCTGATGAAGAGTAACCTACATGAGAGCCGATACTATCCCTGTCGCTTGTAACCTGTGCAGGGACTATCGCGAGCGGATTTTTTTTTTTCCAAGAAATATGTTTTGTCGATGGTTTATGCGACAGCCACTATTAAGGTGGGTGCTCCTGTTATGGCCATGATCTTGATATGGCCACCCCGCTATTGTGAGTTAGTTAACCAAAAAATCCGCTAAATTGCAGCAGCATACAGTGAAAGAGCTTTCTGGTATGTCACTTGATCGTTTTCCATCCAGTCAGGTTGAGCAATATGGCGTCAGTTGCCTGTTTTGCTGTTTTCATGTGACCTCTTCTTATTTTTCTCTCGTAAGTCTCCTTTGTTTTATGCATGTTTTTCAAAGACTTACCATAGTATTCCATTCAGTTTTTAATGTTCTGTTGATTGGTGTTGTCGTTGATGGCGTATCTTTTACGAGTTGTTCATAATCAAACGATTTTCGTGAAAGCTTACCTGCTCCTGATATGGCCATATCAAATGCACCATGGCCATATGAAATTCATTTCGCTTTTATTTTTTCACCTAAGAAATTTACATGGCTTATAGCTGGGATTACGCAAAAATTTGTATTTTAAGAAAAACAACTTAATTTTTTATGGAAAAACCTGTTTTGACTACACTTTTGAATTATAAAAAGGATTATTAGCCTAAGTGTCATGTTTATTAATTTTACACCAAAATTATTTAATTTTAGCACAACTGTTCTATCAAACTGAAAACAATCACGATTTGTAGAACATGGAACAAGGGTGACCATATCATGTGCACGTGTTCCTGATATGGCCACTAGGTAGACTTTTGGAAATTGGGACTTTTTGGACAATTAAATATATTTTTGGGGAAACGAAATTGTTTTAAGAAAGTCCATTAGACTGAGAACGAGTAAGAAAAAGTGGTTTACATTTTTTTCAAAATGGCGGCTAGAAAAATTCTCAAACCTTAGCATGGCCATATCAGGGACACCTACCTTATTATTGAACTTTTGTCGTCAATCCTCTTTACAGGTGAAGTGACATTTGGTAGAGATGACATCATAAACTTACACATCAGTCATCTGTGGGCTAGAAAGAATTCCCATGCAATCATTCATCAGAACAGGTTCAACATCTATGTTTGGACTGGAATTATTGTTGACCAGTCCTTTTTACACAACACCTCAATGGCCAGGTCCTCTGCGATTCCTGCAGGACACTCTGCCTCTCTCGCAGAAAGATGTGCCATTGGCAGTACGGCAGGTCATATGGCTGATACGTAATGGAGCTCTTTCCCACTTCCGTGTTGACGTTCGCCAGCATCTCAATATCTTCTCCGGCAGATGGATCAGACAAAGAGGTCCTGTTGCATGGCCCGCCTAGTCACCGGACTTAAATCCACTTGATTTCTTTACTTTGAGGAACCAGAAAAATGTCGTGTATGCCGAACCAGTTCCTGACGTGTAGACGCTTAAACATTTTGTCAATGCAACCTGTGACGCTATTCGGGTACAGGCCGTAACATTCGAACGGGTACATTAATCCATGATTCGACGCATGGACGCTTGCATTGATGTTCATGGGGGACATTTCGAACACCTACTCTAAAGTTGTCAGAAATAAATGGCTGTGGAATGAAATGTAATTATGTTGTAATCCGAACTCGTACATTTCCGGACATACTTTCACATGATTTTTTTTGTTCCGTTTTCCTGTCAGGAATCGCTTCATGAAATTTGTCTCTATAGTTCATATTCTCCCTATTGGCCGATAACGAAAAGTAAAAGTGTTTGACATCGGAATAAAAGCAATACTGATATACTGTTGGAAAAAATATTGGAAGTAGAGTGTCACTAACAAGTTATCCGGTTCATGTAACGACTATGAAAATAATGTAATTCTACATCTTGATTACACAACTTTTAACACTGTAGCACTTCGGAATACGTATGTATGATAAGACCAAAAAGCCAGAAACTAAACACACCCCAACGAAATTGTCAACACACAGCTCAATCTCAAAACACACACTCTTTGACTCTACATTATACCACACGAACACACCCTCACAGGAAACAAAACAATAGGCGCCAAGAACCAACAACGACCAGTTCTGAGGATGACCCATAAAAGGTCGAAACATGTAAACAAGGTACGTTAGAATTTAACACAAAGTCTTATACATATTCCGAAATGTAATTCTGTTTGGCAGATGAATACTTCTATTGTAAACCAATATTGCTAGGTTTTCCCTTGAAAGAAAAATATTTAGGAAATGATAGGTGCATAATGTCAGGATAAGCAATCCTGAAGACAGACGTGTTGGGTATGCACCCACGCTTTGTAAGCAAGTGTGACCATTATTGTGCAATGGTTGACTGATTCGACGGCATCTGTTCCTTTATTTCGAGGTTATTGTGTATATGGTGATAGGATGGTGAAGAAATGACTTGGTATAATATATTTTTTACCAGGATTTATAGACTGTTATAGCTTCATACTTACTGGACCATAAAAACCAAGTCTGTTTGATCCCAGACATTCAGCAGACAATGCGTTCAACCGTGGAGTATTTTTTAGATCTGCGGTTAACAGGTGCCGAGTTGATGACTCGTTGTGTTGGCAGATTGCAGCTGTAGCCTTAAGTTGAGAGACTTGGGATTTTTAACAATGCCTGACTATTTCCGGTTTTTGGTGGCGTGTGAACTCAATGCGTCACGTATTAAGTGCTATTAATGATTGAAATTACACCTCTTTGGCTTTTCAGGGACGAAGAGTGGGAATTTGGTATCACGACAATGTGATAAATTTAATAACCTTAGGCCTATTTCTGAGAGATTTTGTATAGTTGAATATCTTCGAAAATTTGTATTATACGTTCCAATATTTACAACAGCATTTCTAAATCACTCATTTTCTTCTTAGATAGACATCGTAATAAAATGTGTTCACGTGAAATTATAGAATTAGAAAACACTTTTCAGGATTTTGTTTGTAAAATATTTTTAATTGCTAGAGGATTTTTTTTTAGTTTTAGACAACAGTATAAGAGTTGAGAATATTTATTACAATCTTAATCATGATTCTGAATTGCAATTATACAGGGTGTTTCAAAAATACGGGGCATAATTTCAGGTATGTATTTCCCACATGTAGACAATCAAAATAGTTCATTACAACATGTGTCCGGAAATGCTTCATTTCCGAGTTATGGCCTTCACAACATTGAAATTCACCGGAATGTTTTCCTTTCTGCAGGTCGTTGTCATTACAGAAGATGTTCAAAATGTCAACCTCCTGCTTGAATACAGACCTCACATCGATGTCTCATTGACCTGCGAACACGATCCCAAACTCCAGGAGTATTGCGTATGTCCTCAGAACATGCCACAATTCGATTCCGAAGGGATTCCAAATCAGACACCAATGATTTTAAATGGCCCCACAAGTAGAAATCGAGAGGGTTCAGATCAGGTGAGCGTGGAGGCCAAGCAGTTGGGCCACCTCTACCTATCCATCGATCGATCAGGAAACCTTCGATCCAAGTACCGGCGAGCCGTACGACTGAAGTGTGCAGGAGCGCCATCATGCAAGAAGTGAATGTGTTGACGATTGATCAGTGGAGTGTCTTCTAAAACACGAGGTATGGTGTTTTCCAGGAAGTTTGTATACGCCTGCCCCGTAAGTCTGTTTACATGTACAAGGGGTCCAACTAATCCATCACCAATGATACCGGCCCACATGTTGAGGGAGAACCGCACCTGGTGATGAGATGGAACAGTTGCACGTGGGTTTTCATAGGCCCATACATGCTGATGTGGAAATTTGTTATGCCATCTCGTGTGAACTGTGCTTCGTCTGTAAATAATACTAAGGCTGGAAAGTTCGTATTTACACCACACTGCTGCAAGAACCACTGACAGAACCTAACTCGTGCAGGGTAATCTGCTGGTGACAGGGCCTGTACACGTTGCAAATGATAAGGATACAATTGATACTCTTTCAACAGTCTCCAGACTGTCGTGTGAGGAACATTGACTTGCAACGCTACCCTTCGTGTGCTGATAGAAGGAGTCATGTTCACAGCCTCCAGAATCTCCTCCTGTACTTCTGGAGTTGTAGATCTTGGTCGTCCCCTTCCCAAACCAGGAGAGTTAAATTTTCCATACTCGCACAGACGGTAATGGAGACGTACAAATGTCTTCCGATCTGGACATTGTCGCTGTGGGTACCTCTCCTGGTACAAACGACGAGCCAGCGCAGCATTGCCGTCCGCCTTACCGTACATGAAGTGTATCTCTGCCAGCTCTTGATTTGAATACATGTCGCACAGTATAATGCCTACACAGCACTGAATGTAACCTTCGCCTCGGAATGAACTGTCAGAGTGCCCTCTTAATGTCTCCTTTGACGGCAACGACCTGCGGAAAGAAAAACATCCCGGTGAATTTCAATGTTGTGAAGGCCATAACTCGGAAATAAAGCATTTCCGGACACATATTGTAATGAACTATTTTGATTGTCTACATGTGGGAAAATCATACCTGAAATTATGCCCCGTATTTTTAAACACCCTGTATATGTATATTCATTCATTCAGCCCACACTTGTGGAGTAACGGTTAGCGCGTCTGGCCGCGAAACCAGGTGGCCCGGGTTCGATTCCCGGTCGGGGAAATTTACTTGGTTGAGATTTTTTCTGGGGTTTTTCCTCAACCCAATATGAGCAAATGCTGGGTAACTTTCGGTGTTGGACCCCGGACTCATTTAACCGGCATTATCACCTTCACCTCATCCAGACGCTAAATAACTTGAGATGTTGATAAAGCGTCGTAAAATAACCTACTAAAATAAATTCATTCATTCATTCATTTTTATTTTATTTTGTTTGTTTCGTTTCACCAACACTGCGACTGTAGTCTTTCAAGTAGAGATCCTGACTTTGTCCCGTTCTATCTTCGATTGTTGTGAGAATTTCGAACGAACATTGTACACAAATGTTGAGGCTCCTTGATGATATAGTTCGCCGGACGCAACGCCACAGTTTAAGGTATTCTTATGAGCTTGATCAATCTTTCAAACGATGTTACTCATTTACCTGCGGCTGAATTCGTCTAGGCTCTATAGAGTACATATTGTGAAGAGAAATCTGAGCAATATTTAATTAAAAAAGTCTCTTTCTTTTACGAGAAACCAAACTTTTCACTAAATTATTAGAAATTTGGTGCTTCACTAATGTACTCCGTTTAAAAAGTAGGTGGGGAATGCTTTGAATTTGATTAAACTTGAGTGGCACGCATTTTATAATTTTGTAGATACTTACTTACTTACAAATGGCTTTTAAGGAACCCGAAGGTTCATTGCCGCCCTCACATAAGCCCGCCATCGGCCCCTATCCTCTGCAAGATTAATCCAGCCTCTATCATCATACCCCACCTCTCTCAAATCCATTTTAATATCATCCTCCCATCTACGTCTCGGCCTCCCTAAAGGTCTTTTTCCCTCGGTCTCCCAACTAACACTGTATATGCATTTCTGGATTCGCCCATAGGTGCTATATGCCCTGCCCATCTCAAACGTCTGGATTTTAAGTTCCTAATTATGTTAGGTGAAGAATACAATGCGTGCAGTTCTGTGTTGTGTAACTTTCTCCATTCCCTGTAACTTCATCCCGCTTAACCCCAAATATTTTACTAAGCACCTTATTCTCAAACACCCTTAACCTATGTTCCTCTCTCAGAGTGAGAGTCCAAGTTTCACAACCATACAGAAGAACCGGTAATATAACTGTTTTATAAATTCTAACTTTCAGATTTTTGGACAGCAGACTGGATGATAAGAGCTTCTCAACCGAATAATAACACGGATTTCCCATATTTATTCTGCGTTTAATTTCCTCCCGAGTGTCATTTATATTTGTTACTGTTGCTCCAAAATATTTGAATTTTTCCACCTCTTCGAAGGATAAATCTCCAATTTTTATATTTCCATTTCGTACAATATTCTGGTCACGAGACATAATCATATACTTTGTCTTTTCGGGATTTACTTCCAAACTGATCGCTTTACTTGCTTCAAGTAAAATTTCCGTGTTTTCCTAATCGTTTGCATTTTATAGATACAGTAAATTAATATTTCTTCCAAAATGAATGGAGTTTCTAATCGATGTGTATAGTCTTAACAGTTTCTTTAATCCAGGACATAGATTAATGCAACTAATAGCCTACCTTCAATTTTATGTATGGAACATTTCTGTATTTTTTATTTATGTATCTAAACGATAACAGCTCCTGTATTAACAGGCTGCCATAAAGACAGAGCATATTGTGCAATAGGCAGTTGAAAGTATAAATAATATATATATCTTTAAGTTTAATGGAGTACACAACAATGACAATATATGATTGAATAAATAATCAGGTACTAATTAATTTTTGAAGATTACTGTTGACCGTAGAGATGGTTTCGGAGTAGAAATATGGATCCTCTCAGAGCTGCAAGAACGATGTCATCAATTGCCTTCCTCTGTAGGCCGAAACGTTGCCAGGTCTGAAGAAGAAACCGGGAATAGTTCCGCGCGCTCCAACCTTAAGGCCTATTACTTCAATTTGTTGTAGGCCGTATTTGTCCATGAAATATGGAACGGTACGTACATAGATGTCGTTTTTTTCCCTATTTACATCTTCAGTTTGGCTCTTTTGTTTTTCAAATCTAACGGTGGGATCGATGATGTAGCCATTGTTGTTATTTGGTGGGATGGCAATCATGTTTATTGTTCTTGTACTGCCATTGTCTTTGTACACTTGAAAATTTATTGATCTAAACTGTTCGGCGATCATCGAACGAATTCTATGGTGTCGTGAGTTACGGAGTACTTCACCGTGTGGACAAGAGCCCAGGACATGTGCGAGTGTTTCTGGCTCTCTGTGGCATCGCCGACAGAGGATGTTGTCCCGAGTCCTGCCCGGAAGAGAACGTACGGAAGACACGTGTGCAATCATTTTAATAGCTTCGCTAGAGGTTAGGCCTTCACGATGTCGTACCCAGGAATTCGCCGGAGTAAACTCGCTGTACAGCTCTACGCCAAGACCTTTCTGAGGTAGGTTAGCCCACGCCTCTAATTCTTTTTCTCGCAGTTTTCTCCTCATACATCGAGCATCATACAAACATTGTTAATTTACCATTTTCTTTTCTTGTCTTATTAATTATTTTTAAAGTAGAAAATGCGATCATTGAGAAAAAGAGAAGTAAAATTTTGATAGCATTGTGAAATAAATCATGCAAATTGTGCAGTCTTATTGATAAGTAAAGAGGAGATGTAAATTGGACTTTTTCCATTGCTTAGTTTTTAAGAATCCACAACGTTTCGAAGTTTGATTCTGTCTTCGTCTTAGGTGAAGAAGCGGGGTAAGAAGGGTAGCCTACTTGTTGGGTTATTTACAAACAGCTGTTCTACTTCACTGATACAGAAGTGTTGTTTATAAACTACACTTCTTTGGAATCTAGAAATTATACAAATTATAAAATACCAAAACTTCCAGACTTACACTTTGGGTTTCCAGAGGCCAATGAATGCATTAAAGATGATTGAAAACACAAGATGACACAAATATTATGTACTCCCTAAAAAAGGGACATAAATCTCTCTTTCCTGCCGGAAAATCAAACCCAGACACATGAGATATGCATATAGATTGTCAAGTAAAAGGTAAGAACAACTTTGTTATCCTTCTCTTTGCTTCCTCCTTCCAATACTCTTAGCTAGCATACGAAGGCATACGACCGCACTATGAGTCTTTTTTCATTTAAGAAACAGTTTGAAACTGCAATAAAACGAGAAACATATTTCCAACTTACGTAAAGTTACCGATATAAGTCATGCTTGTGTAGCAGATTCATTTTTTCCTTCAGTTTGAGTAGAGTTTCTCTCTTAGTAAATTTAACTTTCTCTCCTTCACGTAATGCTTTTGTGTGATTATCAGTTGGCATCATTTATAGCTGCAATTACAGACGGCTTCGTAAAACACGAGGATGCCTCATCTCGCATACCCATAATCGTCATAGCAACAGCTGGAGTTGCCAATCATCGTTGCTTGAAGAAGATGTTACTTGGTTCTGCTTCACAGAGTTACACCATAGCTTGAATAACGTCCCACTGTTATTCCAAAACTTGCAGATTGTGTTGTTGTGTAATGTTATACAATGGTTTGTGCTGAGAATTATAATTACTTGCCGAAATTAATAAAGTACACTGAACAGCTAATCTGTTTTCAAATCATGCTCTTATGATATTATAATTTTAATACTAGCATAATGATGTACCGGGACATCACTTTATTTTTACTTGCAGTTTTATTGTACCTGCGTTTCTGAATGTACTTGACTCCCACCCTTGCTTGCTTCCGTCAGCCACGCAAACTTACGGCCGCTGTTGCATTCGAAGTCTGCTAGCAGTGAAGTAAACACTACAGAGTATAGTGTGTTTCAGAACTATGGTAGCGTTTTCCATAGAAGGAAGGGCCTATATGATTGAAGCTTATTTTCAGGGCAGTTATTATGGAGATTAATTTTATCATTTGTGTTTTTAATATTGGTGTCGGCGGAGATTGATGGATATTATTGGAAATTTTGGAAAATACAATTATTTTGAAATTGGAGTATTAAATCAATATGAATATTACTTTCCAAATAATTAACATTAAAGATTCATTGGATTCTGGTAAAGGTGCGGTATGGCCAATAGATAATATTTCTTGGATTGAGACTGTATTTAACACACATTCATTTAAAACGAAAAAAAAAAAAAAAAAAATTGCAGCCCTGAAATTAGTACTTTCAAATTACTAGTGAAATGTTGAATTCTTCGTTTTTTGAGTTCACTAATGTAATCAGAACACCTGGAATACCACGTAATGTAGCCTACTTGAATGTGCGACAAATTCAAATGAAAAAATATCCGAAAAAGAACTCAGAATATGAAATTCGCTATGAATCGACATAATAATAATTCGCGAACGTGTTCATATTTCGCTATTAGAACTCTATTTCGCGATTTGTCGTGATTGTTTTGTCCGCATATTATTAATCAGAATCACTTTATTCGTAAAGATTCGTAAAAATCTATTGTGTATCTATTATGTCGTGATTTTCGCGATCTCCGTAAATACCCGCCCCTGCTTATTTCGCACAGGTACGGTGTGTAGCATGACTGAATAACTTTATCTGTGTGGACTGAGCTGAAGTGAAGATTAGAGTTACCGAAAGTACGGTAATATGCTGAATAAAGTAGCTAATATATAATGAATAAAACCGCCTGAAGAGTTGAGTTTGTGAAAAATGTTACTACTCTACCGTATTTTGATAAAATACCGTATAAGTAATGATCAAACTGAAAATCCTAATATCGTATTTCACTGTAACATAAATGGATACACTAGTTTTCTCTCCTCCTATAGCTAGTAAAATGATTTGTTTACATATTGCACTAGTAACACCAAACTCCTGTAATGGAAGGGGGTAACAGTGTTTCCGAGTATAGCCAGGTTAATGTTAAAAATGTTGGTAAAAGTAAAGTTATGTACCTGTATAATTAATACACTAGAATATATGTGTATGCGTGTGATCATGATGGGTTAGTTTCGGAATGTCCCAGTTCTGGAGTGGTTGTCCAGTCTGTTTATCAGCTGGTACAGTACAGCTGTTTATTCCAACACAGCTAAGTTTTTAATACTCATATTATCTACGGTCTCTGACGAACTTACAGTGAATGTAAAAAGTATTCGCACGATGATTTTTTACTACAAATTGAGACTTAAATGAAGTACTATTAATTCTTGGTATGAAGTAAACTGTTCACGTATAATAATAATGCATCACATAGCAAATACACATAATAAATTTTCATAATTTTGCGTGTAGGTTCTGTCATAGTTAAATAAATTGAATGCCTAACAAAATTACAACGTAAAAAGTATTCGCACACTCAACTCTGTTGTAGAACAAAAACATTCCTGCGGAACGCAGTAGGCATATGGTACCAAGAAAACGCACGTATTTCATGTTCGAAGTCAGTTCGATTCTAGAATCATAAGTACCGTATTTGCTCGCGTAATTTGCGCACTTTTTAATTAACTTTGGCCACTGAAAAATTGGGGTGTGTAAAATATGCGGATTTTTCAAATAATAGGTCCTGTTCAGAGTTTATCTCAATTAGTGTATGTCATCATCATCATCATCATCATCAACCACAGGGATTAGGCCTATTGGCCTGTTCCGTCTTCAAAGTTTATGTCGTCTATCTATCTTGTTCTTGGTCTACCAACATTTCTGTGTCCTCTTGGTTCATAGTTCAGTATTACTTTAGGTAACCGGTCGTCATTCATTCTTCTTATATGTTGGTACCAGTTATGTTTTTGTTGTTGTATTTTCTCAGTCAAATTAAAAATATTTAGTTGTTCTCGTATATTTTTCTTCTTTTGATGATCTAAAGAGTGAGACCAGCAACACTTCGAAGGAATTTCATTTCGCTGGATTCAATTTTCTTTTTAGTTGCTCGGTTTATAGACCAATTTTCTGAACCCCTAGCCTTGGTCTTAACAAGGCTACTAACCCGGTCCATGGTGAACAGGGCAGACAGTTGTCATAACAGTACACACATGGATAATTCTCGACAGACGCGTCCAAGTCGCGGGGGTGGGCACCTTAATGGTGGCTAAGTTCTGTCGGGGACTCAGTGTCTCAGGGTATAATGAGACCGCCTGCACAGGGTAACGTGCGAAGACTCCAACGGTCACCAGGACGACATGGGAATTTTACCTTAGTTCGGTTTGAGGAGCGGAAGGAGCAACCCTCGCTGTAGGGGTTGGTACACAGCGATGTTTGGCTGGGAACATTAAGGTAGCAGCCCTACCACCAGTCTTGCCCTGCGCATCGCTCGTAACGAGGCCAGGGACATCTTTATTACTGAGAATCTTCAAAGTAACAGCCGGACTGAAATTAGTATATGTATAGGTTCGTATTTACGGTAGGGCTAATTTTCTATACCGTAACTTGTCTCTACCAGGGACAAGCATTGTTAAAGTAGCGGACTTTGGGGTTTCTTTCTGAAGCAGGTACTTCAGTTGCTGGTGAATGACCTACGATGGACTGTAGGGAAGGAAAATCCCTACTACACTGAAAAAAAATGTACGTAAAATGTGTGCGCAAAATACACGGAGCAAAAATAAAGTTCAAAATAATCCCTTAAAAATTAGGGTGCGCAAAATACGCGGGGCGCAAATTACGCGAGCAAATACGGTAGTATATAGCCATCACGTCAAATGGGACTAAGAGGGAAAGAAATTCTAAGAAAGGAAGGGCTACTATCATTCGTCTGCATAATCAACGTAAAACACTGAGCGAAATATCAACGATTGTGAATAGAGGTACGTCAACCATTAAGGGAATCATAGACAGATACGGGGGAAGAAAATCGAACGAAAATTTAGGGAGAAGTGGCCGACAGAGAAAATAAACGAATACAGTGGCAGAGCAATCATGCGAAAAATTAAAAAAGAATCCACATATTAGTGCGGCAGAGTTTCAATATGATCTCGGTATAAGTGTATGTAACAGTAGAATCCGAAATTACTTAAGGAGCAGCGAATACCATGGTAGAATCGACCATAGGAAATACAACATAAGTAAAGTTAATAAGTAGACTTCGTGGAATTGCCACGAGAATCGCAAGGTTTACTGCGCGCGGTATAGACTGTATGAGAAGGGGCCGTGTAACGGATTGAGTGTGCCTCTGATGTAAACACTGAGCAGTATACTGCGGTTACAATAAAACCTGTATTCTGCATTCAAGAAATATAATGAATGATCACTGAAGTAGGAAATGTCTAAACATGTAAATACACAATCATTTTATAGTGAGATATATTAACTCTTAAATGTAAGATACTCACATCATCCTTGAATATGTGCATTGCAGTGAAGAGTTACGTACATTTTGAGCGACTGCAAAGTAACCTCCTCCGATGGTCACTTAAACAGTTTTTATTTTGGGAAAATGTACGTTCAACATTACACGATGTAATACGTACATATTTGAAGAACGGAAAGTCACTACTTCAGATGTCTTGTCGTGACCCGATAGTACATCATTTATAATACGAAGTTGTGAATAGGCAGAATTTTTAGCAATAATGTTTCTCAACTTACATTTCATTTTTTATGAAATTAGTGAATTGTTATTTTGGATAACGGTTTGTGATACTTTATCCACTATATTAAGGGCTTCTGAGAGTAGTAGTTTAGGCGATTCTAACAGGATGGTGCTTTTGGACACGATTTTAAAATTAGAATCAATGAACAGAATATCTTCCAATAGCTGTTCAGAAGCCAATGATTTTACAGCAGCAACAGCGGAACTGTCTGTGCTATCCAATGCATCAATTACCTTCATTATTTTGCTGTAATGCTCTGCATAATAATTAACAGCATCCAACCACGTTCCCCAACGGGTCAAGACTGGCTGCGGGGGTAAGGGTATTCTAGGGGCAATTATTTGGAACAGCAACACTCTCATTGTAGTATGTTAGATTGAATTCTTGTCTGCACTGAACAAATGTTAAGCTTTGACTATACCAACCACAGTAATGCAAAAACAAGTGCTTACTTAGGTATACATTAGCTGTAGCTGCTCTATTATTTGGACCGGTCACAACTCTTAACATGAACTGCTTATACTACGAGACCGGGCGGCCGCCCACCTCTATACTACCGTACATCGGCAACCTGATTGCATGGTGCGTGTGGCAATTCAACGAAGTCTATTAATAAGAATAAACGATTAGAATTTGCTGAAACAAATCTAAACCGGCCCCAAGAATTTTGGAACAGAATGCTTTTCACTGATGAAAGTAAGTTCAATGTATTTCAGTCTGATGGGAGAAGTTCTGTGTGGAGAAAAAATGTTTAACTGGAAAAGAAAAACTCGGTGCAGTTTGAGTACTAGTATGGGGGTGCATGAGTTCAGCAGGAGCGGAGTAGTTTGCTTTTATAGAGGGGCAATACGGATCACCAACGTTACACTGATATTCTGAAGGGTTATGTATTGCCTAGTGCCCAAAAATTGGGCATCAGGGGCAGTTTCATATTCATGTAAGACAACGACCATAAATGTATGGCCCACAATACTCGACTGTGGATTCTCTATAACAGCCGTGGCGAAAAGGCCATGGTGCGCCGAGCCACTGTGTAAGCTGCAACGTGCATAGCACCTATGGAGGGAGGCGGACACCCGAAGGGGAAGTTAATGTTTAGGACGTGTAACGAAGAAAGAAATGAACAAGAAAACATAGGACACATTATCACAACCTAAAATTAACTGTCTTCAGAATGTCTCTGCGACAAAGTTTCAAAACCAGAAATTATGTCACTTACTGCCAATCGTAGTTGATCACGAAGGTATTTGTCTGTCAGTCGTGATATAAATTTGATTTTTACTATTTTCATTGTTGAAAATAATTTTTCACAAACGTAAGTTACAGCGAACATGGCTTCAACAGAGCAAGCGAAAGAACGAAGCTTCAAATATTTATTTTTTTCCAAAGATTTGAAAAGTTCAATATCTGTCAAGTCCTTACATCTAGCTTTCATTTAACGTCACATTGTAAATCTGTGAGTTTAAATTGAAAATCTAACCGCATTATTCGTACATCTGCTGTAAAAGAAACGACGTACAGAGATGATGATGATAATAATAATAATAATAATAATAATAATAATAATAATAATAATAATAACACTTAACCTTTTAATGTTTCATCAGTAACATGTAGTAACTTATAATGCCGTTTTATATTATACAACCGTTTTCCTAGTAATATTTGTGAACAAATCATACATTTAATATTTTCATCATATTGTAAGCAAAAGAATGTATCCTCCCATCCTACTTGAAACTTTCGTTTTTATAGAGGTACATGGTTTCGAGAGAGATATTGCGACGATACGCCACTCGTAGGTCCGAGACAAATGCAAATAGAACGGAGTTTGACTCCAGTGAGTGAGAGGGTGGGGTTGTAGGTAGGAAGCGAGAGAAAAGCACTGCGAGCCACAATGTGCTCGTGAGTCGCATTTTCGCCGCGGCTGCTCTATAGCATCTTCACATACCTCCCCAGTCACCAGACATCAACCGAACCAAGACCTTTGCGATTATTTACAAATAAGACCTAGAACTAGGCATATTGCCAGTAAAGAGTCTCTAAAGACTGCAATCATAGAAGAGTGGAACAACATTCCAGCAAGTATTACTTCAAATTTAGTTAATTCTATCCCCAGAAGGTTAGAGGCTATTGTACAATGCAAGGCCTACGTTACAAAGTACTGAAATTGAAAAGGAACTGACTAAAGTGTGACCAGTGTGCGAATACATTTTGTTGGTATTTTTGTTTGGTATCATTGTGTTTTAATCAAACATAATTGTTTATTTTGAGAATTGTACAATTAATTTTGTGTTTATATGTAAACTAATAACAGAGAATGTGTATGCTTGTACGTAACTTGTGTTTATGTCTAAAAAGTTGAGTGTATAGGATTTGAAGCACATTGATTACTTACTTACTTACAAATGGCTTTTAAGGAACCCGAAGGTTCATTGCCGCCCTCACATAAGCCCGCCAGCGGTCCCTATCCTGTGCAAGATTAATCCAGTCTCTATCATCATACCCCACCTCCCTCAAATCCATTTTAATATTATCCTCCCATCTACGTCTCGGCCTCCCTAAAGGTCTTTTTCCTCCGGTCTCCCAACTAATACTCTATATGCATTTCTGGATTCGCCCATACGTGCTACATGCCCTGCCCATCTCAAACGTCTGGATTTAATGTTCCTAATTATGTCAGGTGAAGAATACAATGCGTGCAGTTCTGTGTTGTGTAACTTTCTCCATTCTCCTGTAACTTCATCCCGATTAGCCCCAAATATTTTCCTAAGCACCTTATTCTCAAACACCCTTAAACTATGTTCCTCTCTCTGGTATATATTTTTATCACTCACCACGCGAATACTTTTACACTCACTATAGTTGACTGAGATTCTCGGCACTAGCGACATCTGTGAGCCTTCGTATAGTCGGGGCCAGTTACAAGTTTTAAAGGCCTTTTCATGGAGGGGGGAGGAAAACGATTCAGGAACTTTTTGTCACTGGTAAAAGTACCACGGACTTCTTATCTTATTTTTTGCCACAGGGATATTATATATTATCGGAATTAATGTCTTAAGGAGAAAAATGTTACATGGCTGCTTTGCCATGGGAGTTTGACGTCACAGCAGAATTTATGTCCTATGTGCAGCATTATTGTATGGCGTACAACGCTTAATTGAAATTTTTAAAGAAAGACATAAATCTATTGCGAGTATTAGATATTTTACAAAATATTACAAAATATAGCCTTCCGCTTTATTGAAATTTGTAAAGAAACGTGTAAATTTATTGCAAGTATTAGATATAACAGTCCTTTTCCTTATTTATTCTGCGTTTAATTTTCTCTCGAGTGTCTTTTATCAAAAACTATTCTCATTAATCCACTCGTTTAGGCGATTCAAGAATTTTCTACCCTTTTCCATGAAAAAATGTTAGTGCAAACACTCGTGATGCCCCACTTCAATTACTGTGATATTCTGCTTACTGACCTAAGCGTTACTTCGGCGCCGAGACTACAACGTGTTCATAATATGTGCGTTCGTTTCGTCTGCAATATTCGCCGGGCTGATCACGTAACACCATCCCTCGAAATGTTGTCCTGGCTCCGTCTAGAAGATCGTAGGAAAATCCACTGTCTTTCCCTTCTCTTCCACATATTGCATTTCTCCACTCCTGTCTATCTTGCGTCTCGTTTTCAAAATTTATCCACCCATCATAACCTAGACACACGATCACAACACTCATCAATATTATCCATTCCCTCCCACCGAACATCCTCATACTCATCTTCTTTCACTGTGGCTGTTCCTCGACTTAGGAATTCCTACCGAGTAATGTCAGGGACTGTCAGACATCAAACCAATTTAAGAATAGGCTAACGAAATATTTTTCTAACAATTCTTGTTAACAATAATAGCTGTTTCAGGTTTCTCAATGTTTAATGGTTTAATATATATATATATATAATTTGTTTAATATTTATATATATATGTTTATATATATACTTACTTACTTACTGGCTTTTAAGGAACCCGTAGGTTCATTGCCGCCCTCACATAAGCCCGCCATTGGTCCCTATCCTGAGCAAGATTAATCCAGTCTCTACCATCATATCCTACCTCCCTCAAATCCATTTTAATACTATCTTCCCATCTACGTCTCGGCCTCCCTAAAGGTCTTTTTCCCGCCGGCCTCCCAACTAACACTCTATATGCATTTCTGGATTCGCACATACGTGCTACATGTCCTGCCCATCTCAAACGTCTGGATTTTATGTTCCTAATTATGTCAGGCGAAGTATACAATGCGTGCAGCTCTGCGTTGTGTAACTTTCTCCGTTCTCCTGTAACTTCATCCCGCTTAGCCCCAAATATTTTCCTAAGCACCTTATTCTCAAACACCCTTAATCTCTGTTCCTCTCTCAAACTGAGAGTCCAAGTTTCATAACCATACAGAACAACCGGTAATATAACTGTTTTATAAATTCTGACTTTCAGATTTTTTGACAGAAGACTAGATGACAAAAGCTTATCAACCGAATAATAACAGGCATTTCCCATATTTATTCTGCGTTTAATTTCCTCCCGAGTGTCATTTAGATTTGTTACTGTTGCTCCCAGATATTTGAATTTTTCCACCTCTTCGAAGGATAAATCTCCAATTTGTATGTTTATATATATGTTTAATATATATATCACAGATAAATATCTAAATTATCTCTATTATTATTATTACTACTATTTCTTACCAATGTTTATTATTGTCACACTAACATTACTTATCCAACTTTCATTATTTTCTTTCATATTGTTTTATGGTCTAGATATTAATGTATTAACTATGTAAGTAATTGTATTCAATTAGAATTAGAATCTGGCTGGGCGGAAGAGAAGGCCTACTGGCCTTAACTGTGGCAGATTAAATAAATTTATTATTATTATTATTATTATTATTATTATTATTATTATTATTATTATTATTATTATTATTATTTTATATTTGTTATTGTTGCACCAGGATATTTGAATAATCTTTAAACCTTTTCGAAGGATAAAATATCAAATTTTTATATTTCGATTTTATTATTATTATTATTATTATTATTATTATTATTATTATTATTATTTTATATTTGTTACTGTTGCACCAGGATATTTGAATAATCTTTCAACCTTTTCGAAGGATAAAATATCAGATTTTTATATTTCGATTTTATTATTATTATTATTTTATATTTGTTACTGTTGCACCAGGATATTTGAATAATCTTTCAACCTTTTCGAAGGATAAAATATCAAATTTTTATATTTCGATTTTATTATTATTATTATTATTATTATTATTATTATTATTATATTATCATTATTATTATTATTATTATTATTATTATTATTATTTTATATTTGTTACTGTTGCACCAGGATATTTGAATAATCTTTCAACCTTTTCGAAGGATAAAATATCAAATTTTTATATTTCGACTTTATTATTATTATAATTATTATTATTATTATTATTATTATTATTATTATTATTATTATTATTATTATTATTATGTTATATTTGTTACTGTTGAACCAGGATATTTGAATAATCTTTCAACCTTTTCGAAGGATAAAATGTCAAATTTTTTATTTCGATTTTATTATTATTATTATTATTATTATTATTATTATTATTATTATTATTATTACTATTATTATTAGGCTTTCAAAAGTGATGACCAGAGAAGAAAGACTTTTGAAATAGAAGTAAATATGTTTTACTCTGTAATGGATGCACGAATTGAAGTTTCAGAATACCTGCGAGCTGTAGTGTGAATTTTCCTTCGGGCTATTTATGTTAAAGTGAAATTTACACTTGGCTTCGAACGTCTGGAATCAATTTCGTAGTATATCAAGTAGGGGCTGAAGATAGACATTTCTTTATCTCGTATTCGCAAGATGTCTAGTTCGATTCCCTTCACTGAATCGGCCTCCCTTGGCATAGATTGCCCTTTAATTAATGCATTGAAATAGGCCACGGACGCTTCGTTCGTACTCATCCGTTCTCGATTTGCGTGACGCGTCGTTACGTCACTCGATTGACAAGGCTTGAATGCATTCGGCCTGTTAGTCACGGAAATTGTTTTATAATTGAGTTTGAAGCCCTCGAGTGGAGATCTTCCTTGTTGAATTGATGGCTGTCACGGATGTTTGGTAACAATGTAAGGATAATTTCCAAACTATTTTATAAGAATCTGTAGCATTTAACGGCTGTAGGTGATCAATAAAGCTCGAATTTGTGTGTTATAATTAGATATATATGCATGCACTACAAATGTGTTATTACAAATCGAGCAATTAAAAACAGAGTGGACATAATCACCAATGCATTCATTATTTACTAGATAGGCCTGCAAAATGGAAGTGATTAAGAGATTAACCGCTTTGAAACTTCGTCTGTACTAACGAATATTTTAGAGTAAATAATATTATTTCTTCATCATATTCTTTATATTATTTATTTATTTATCTATATATTTATATATTTCTTTATCTATTTATTTATCTATTTCTTTATCTATTTATTTATCTATTTATTTAGCTACTTACTTACCTACTTATTTATTTATTTATTTATTTATTTATTTATTTATTTATTTATTTATTCATTCATTCATTCATTCATTTACTCATTTACTTAGTTACTTAACTTACATTACCTTATTTATTTATTTATCTATTTATTTATTTATTTACACACTACAAGAAGTAATAGTAATATGCGTTACAAGAGCGGTATGTTGAAGTTCTCATGTTCGAGGTAAAGTTTGAAAAAGCGAAAGGTCGTTGAGCTTTTTTAATTTCCGAGAATCGAGAGAAACATACCGCTCGTGTATCGTACATTATTTTGTGCGAAGATCGTTTATTACATACCTGAAAGAGGAATTTCTAATTAGTTGCAATGAAATCTCCATCTTGGTTTCTGTCCAATGACGGCAAATTTGTAAAACAAAAATATGTATCTTCAACATTGTTCCTTTAAAATGTTTTCTGTGTTTACTATACTCCAGCAGGCCGTGATTACTGTACGTCTGTCTTCCCCCAGTCCATAAATGCAAACTTAAAACAAACGGTAAGGTTATGTACTGATTTATTTTTCATTTGAATATTTTAGCAATATTATTTATATAACATATTGCAGTAATAACATCGGCATCTGGAATCTTGTTGATTTTTTCACGGCTTCCTTAATGTTACTTGCATCACGAATGCAGAAACTTTAGTGGAGTTGTAGAGTTTACTTAATTTTTGCAAACATTTAAAAACAATAATTAACAGTGCAATTTAGGTGAAATTGCAGTGGTAAGTTTCCAATTTATAATTATTACTATATTGAACGTCTCTAAAAATAATATGTTAGAAGCCTAAAGCAGTAAAATCAATATGTCACTTAAGCGGTAAGAAGAGGGAAATTGTTATGTGTGTTAGGTTGGGAATACTGAATGTGGAATTTTAGACTTACCGCGGATTGGGTTTGTGCGGAAACCAAGCAAATACGCACGATCTCGCACAAAATACATATTGAAACAACGACAGTGACTAATTTTAATCACTGTATATTAATTGTAAAGTAGTCATCAACGTCAAACAAGATTCATTCAAGTACCAACGGCCTCTCTAAGTGAAATAATTACAAAACACACGAACATTAACTACGGAAACTATCTTGTAACTTACGACAACTTTCAGCCATGATCACTTTAAATATTTTATTATCATCATTGTAAATTTTAAATTTAACATCATTGACAATTTTAAACATTGTATATTAATTGTAACATGAGCTTATATGTATAAAATAAAATACTCGTCCAGTCTAGTTCAAAATCCAAAGATTATCTCAATATTCATCCTGTATTATGTTATATTTACATAAAGCTCATGAATTTCATGTATCACATATATTATTCTTTATTTTCCTTGATATTTGCATAATTCACTATTATAGGTCCAGATTATATGTTTTGTAATATCTGAAGATGCCTAAACGGCGAAAACGTTCATATATTGTTATTAATTAGCAAATAAACATTTGCAATTTGATATGTCTTAAGATTGAAATTCATTAAATACTTATTAATAATTTACCAGGCATATTGATATATAAAATGAATTGTAAATCCCTGACATGACGAGGTAAGGCGTTCCATAAGCGACAAACTGACACTGTGAAAGAGGATGAATAGAAAGAGGTGCGGTGACGAGGAATGGATAATAAGGCCTGATGTTGATTCCGTAACGTTGTAAGATATTCAAAGCGAGTTCTCAGATATTTTGGAGTAGAAGTGAATAATATTCTAAACAGAACATATAAAGAATGTGCTATTCTACGTTCCTTTAGGCGGACCCATGAAAGAACTTCAAAAGATGGCGTTATGTGGTCAAATTTACGAGTATTGTAGATGAAGCTGACACACACATTATGAACACTACTGATTACTGATGCGACAGACATTTTTACTTCTATCTGATCAGAATTGTGAATTTTTAAGCCCTTAGGCCCTATCTTTCTGATTACGGTAAAATCTTGGTCATAATCACACATTGTAGCAATAATTTATTATTTAATTCTGTAACTTCATTGTTTGTAGTTAAAATGGAATGGAAAATTTTACTTCAAATTTGCATTAGCTGCATTTACCATGTTTTTATTTGACTACTGGAAACTAAATTATGGGGAATTAGTGAAACTACTAGTTTAAAAAAAGACTTCGATTTTTTAAATTATAAGAATAAATTATAGCAGTTATTGAAATTGGAGTGTGATAATTGTTATCTTTTTGTATAATAGGCCTATGTACTTAAATTTAGATCGATCGTGAACTAAGCATTCTAGAGAAATTAAATACGAATTTCAGGTTGTTTGAATAAGCTCCTTTAACAGAACTCTGCATACTTCAACATTCCACGACCTTATTTGTTCGAAATTATTTTGTATTTCATATTTCATTGAGTCCAATTAACAGTCAACTGTAGGTTCTTCATATGCGACAATTTCCAGGTCCGATAGGTGGCCTGGGTGACATTTCGTGAATCCGACGCTGACAGGTGGACCATCCTGCTCCAACGCCGCTAGAGCCAGGTCCCATCCTCAAACTAGTAGCCTGATAAGCTCCAGGACACGGAGCCCAAGTCCTTCCTGTATCAGCATCGGAAACTATTGCTATCCTCAAGATTTCACATCAGCCTAATTTACTATTGCAGATGACAGATGAAATGAGGGGAAGATGGAAAGTGTTGGTCGAATGATAAAGGAAAACGGGATTACTCAGAGAAAAACTCTCTGAAACGTCTGCTTTGTTCACTACAAATTCCACTATGACCAGAGTTGCCAGATTCTGTCATCATGAATTCGGGACAGGTGATGATACTAGGGAGCTTAACGAGACTACACATTTGAATTAACTCAACTTGGAACACAACTGACTTCATTCTCAAGAACTTAAGCTAACTATATAGGGCCTGAACTTTTAATTTTGTTACCTTTTTGTTAGATTATGAACTTTTCTTTCATTTACTGATAAAGTCTGGAAAAATAATGTCATATTACAACCGTGTCTACAAAGGAAAAAATGTATGTCACAGTGTTTAAATCCTATCAATAATAAATCAACTTCCAAAGAGAGTAAAGAATTGAAACACTGTATAATATCTAATGCATACTATAGTATTACCATTTTTATTTCAATACAATCCGATAGGAGGCGCCAGACAGAGTTGACAACGTCGTTTTATATATGAGCTATTCCATCTCAAATCGACCGAAATATAGAGAAAATTGACCTTACAATTTCTAAATACAATAAAACTTTTTGTACGTAGAGAACTGTGATACAATGCTTTGTGCAAAGTTTAAGGCATCAGAACTTAATAGTGTTTAAATTAATAATATTTAAATTTATCGTATTTTCATAAAATTAGCAACTTTAAACTGTTGTGGCTCCGAAACCCTTTCACCCAATGATCAAAATCGTGGTTTATTTTGATGCTGAGAAATTAAAGTTTATATTGACATATAAACAGATTTTCTTACTTTTAATGGAAATGGAGAAATTTAGATTTTTCTCATTAAGACGCCTTTGGCTAGGAACAAATATTTTAAAACTATATAGTTAGATTCCGCATTGAAAGTACAAATAAACACATATTTTTTACTGATAGTATGTTGATAAGAAAGTATTGAAAATATCAAATAAAGAAAATAAATAGTAGCCTACGCGCGTGAACTAACCAGCTGACTGTGAGACGGGAGGTAGTCGAGACAAGCAAGCCCAGGAGACAAACAGGTGATGTGTCGTCTAGCAGTCATGGCTGTGCTAGCTTTATCACAGGTTTTCATTATCACAGGAGTAAAATGACGCCCAACACTCGCTTATCTTCAGCTCTCGGCCAGTGCATGCGGTACTGCGCCGTTCAAGTGCAGGCGTGTGAAAATAATATATTGAATACCCTCGAAACTTATTGCCTTACCACTAAGCAAACAATCCCGAATCCCTCTTAATAATGCAAGGTTTTTTCTCAATATTTTTTTACGTATTTACAAATAAGCAAAAAGCCTAAAACTAAGTAAAATCAGATTATCTGTCTCTCTGTGTACAATAAAAATAAGGATTAGTTCTCAACATAACCTACCAAATGTCAGCTTCAAAATAAGCTCTCGTTCAATGTTCTGCAGTAAACGGTTCCAGAGTTCTGAGCGCTAAAAGAGGATTGTTTTTATAAAATACGCTAAATTTGTCGCTCAATAATGCGAAAACCGTTTGACTTTCGATAGTATATTTTTGAAAATGCACTCCCCTCATTACCTTGTATAAGTAGGGAAAAATTAGAGTATAAAAAAATGCGAGGTTTTTTACTGATCGATTTCATATGGAATAGCGCATATGTTGGACAGGTTATTGAAAAAATGCATGAGGCATTTTAAAAGTAATTTTCAAGAAATGAGCAAATAACTGTATTATTACCATTTTTTACATTCCAGGACAAATATAACTCAATCTAGGACACAGGACACGCTACTAAAATCCAGAATAATGCTGGGAAATCCAGGACATCTAGCAACCCTGATTAGGACCTAGCCGGGGATCGAACCCTCTATCGAAGACCAACACGCTAGCGTTGAATCACAGACGCGGCAACTGTTGTAATAACTATATATATATATATATATATATATATATATATATATAATGTGCTAAAAAGTACGAAAATATTTGCTACAAATAAAAAAATATATATTTTAAATATGACAAAAATTCCTTACTTAGCTTGAAAAAAAAATGTTACTAGCTAGGTACTCACCAATCACATTTGAGTATTAGTTGCTAGTAGTTGTCCGAGAATTGCAGTGAAGAACAAAGGTCATTTTCAAATTCTCCATCACAAATGCATGCCCATTATCTCTGAACAACGACTTATACTGTGAAAACGATATTTCCAGGACGTCAGACCTGCATATTTAAAGAGAGGAATGTCACAAATACCTACACCGTCAATTTCACCTACAGGCACACCCTCCAATACTTGAGCTACTTTACACATTTTTTTATATCCACTGTTTTGCCGTGAATGCACACGTGAAGCAGCGGCAATGTGCTTGTTTCCAGACAAATGTCGGGTTACCTGAGAGCTCTGATCTGCACTTACTGATTTTCCACATGGTTGGCAAAATAACACTTTTCCGTCGGTAATAAAATGTTTTTAAATTCATCTACATATTGCTGTAGACGCGATCTTAAACTCGATTAGATTTTAGGCATCTTAAAAGGCTAATATACACACGTCTTAACGTAAAAAAATGTTTCTAGCTACTGACTGACAATGTCGGAAAAAAGCTTCCTATGGCGACGCCACCACGTCTACACTACGCAGCTTATGCTTATGGTCAGATAACGGGGAATCACAACAAGATGTATTTCCTCACTTCATAGGCATGAACGAGAGGCGAGAGATTTGCTTAAATTAAATAATGTTTATACCCGAGCTCTTATCCGTTGTGTTTCTCAAACAAAGCGCAGAATGAAATCATCTTCAGCAACAATAAACATTCCTAATTATGTGTTGCAAAATCTCTCCTTCTTTTCCACGTTAATTTATTCTCATATAACAACAATGATATGCTACCTAGCAGTTCTCAGAACTTGAGGCGATACCATTACAAAAATGGATCACGGATACACCACAAAGCCCATAGAAACGCGAAGCAACCAAGAATTCTTAAAAAGATAACGTATTTCTGAGTGATATAATTGATTTAGTTGTAAAATATTTAAAAGTTCTTGTAAATAAATTATTTAAGTAAAAAAACTTCTAGATTTATGTGTTTATAATAGATTTCCTGCAAATATGTATTTACATAAATTTTTGTAAAAGTATGTGTTTTTATGTGAAATAAAATTCGAGTTTTAAACTTGAAACTTGACATTCGGAATTTTTAACTTTGTTAATTGTGTTTTATCACACGCAAGAAAAATATTTAATTACATAGGAATCCGCTCCTTAGTAATAACACACGTATTTCCTCATAATTCATAATCGGGAAGTAAATAGAAAACGGTATCTGCACAGTATTATGTTCCTACAAAACAAACTAATGGGGTCATGGGACAAGAATTAGGAACAATCAAATAGTAATTGAGAGTTTCCTGCAATGTGGGCCTTCTACAAATACTGTAGCTAAAAGCGAATCTTCTGCTGAGTTACTTCGATCTCCAAGTCCTTTGTACACATTGTAGAAAGCGTACAGTTTTATCAAATGCTTTCTAGGAAACCGGAAAGAATTGTGGGGCAGGGACCCTCACGGCCATTACCGAATCTCATCAATGCAGGAGAAACTCTACAATTATAAAGTAAACACCTTTGCTTTATCAGCAAATACACAGAATGAGCTTTCGCAGCAACATGTTTTAAATATCACCGCTCATGCATCTAACTTTCGTTTCTCAAGCCGGTATTGGTTTCGATTGCTTGTTCTATCTGCTGACTGCATCGCATTTAAGTGTATCAATCGAAAAATAGCTTCCTTTACTCTCTCTCTCTCTCTTGCTTTCTCTCCCTTGCATCGCTGCTCTGTAACATAAGCACATAAAGGGGAAATCAAACACTGCATTCATAATACGTAGTACATTATGCAACGAGCCTATAATGATAGTAATTAAGACGCGAGTATGTTTGTTTATGAAACGAGCACAAGCGAGTTTCATAATTTTCATACGAGCGTCTTAGTTACCATTATAGACAAGTTTCATACGACTTTTTATGCTCGACCATATTTCTAACTTGAAATTATTCAGAAGTATTCATGTTATGGTTATGTAAGTGAGGAACGGAACTGACCTGAATTGTGAGATGTGCGCAGACGCGAAAGTATTTATTTATTTTTCCGAGGCACGAATGTTATTGAAATTGTTATAATCTAGAGAATAACATGAAGATTAGTCTTGATATAGGCTAACCTGGAAATTGATTTAGAATTGAAAAACGGGATGACAAATTGAATTTATTTAAATATTATTTACAATCAACGCTAATTATTATAGTAACAGAACATAAGCTTCTGCGACAGTATTGGATTTCCAGCCTCCGTGACGTTTCGCTAGTTGTCTTCCGATTGCATATCCGAGAATAATCGATACTTGCGGTTTTATAATGGTACAATGGCGATTTCACATTGCCTGAAAAACTGAATTATAATGAATAGGTGTACATTAATGAGGTGCATTAAAGGGCTACTACCAGGTGTATAATTACTACATTTCGGCATGGTCGAGCATAAAGTAGTATTCACTCTCCAAACAATTATTATTATTATTATTATTATTATTATTATTATTATTATTATTATTATTATTATTATTATTATTATTATTATATGATTTATACTAATGCAGAATGATTTGAATATTTGGTGCTCCAATATGAATTGAATTAATACTAAACTCAAATCTTTCATCGATTTTTTTTCCTTTTTGCACCTTTCTATCTGTCTATCAGTCCATCTTCTTTTTTATCTTACGTCTCTTCTGCCTTTCTCTTTATCTTCATATTTTCAGTTCCTTCTGCCTTACTTCTCCTTCACGATTCCACTTTTGTTCTTTCTCAGACATTTTACATTTTTACATTATTTGGTGTCAGGATCCGTCTTGTTTTTTTTATAGATTTCTTAAGGACAATTGATAGAGATTGCCAGCTGTTCCTTACCTGAAAATAAATTGCATTTCCGCCAGAACTGTAGCAGACTGGCAAACAAGAATTTTATCAACAGTAATCTCACTAGAGGTTTTGATTTATCTAGAGAAAATCAAAACTCGAGTGGGATTTAATTGACTATTACACGATTAGAAGAAAGTATATAAAGATTAGACGTAACGAAGTACTCCAATACAATAAAATATTAATTGACTTACGAAAATACAAATGTCTTCAAATGTATTATTGTACCATCTCAACATTACAGATATTACGCTAGATGGCAGTAGTGTGTTATGAATAGCTGTTTTTTTATCAGTTGTGCGAACATGGAATCTTCATTGAACTCTGTGGACGGTTACTGGTCAAGAAGGCTTTGTTGATTGAGTTTCATTTTCATTAAAACAGTTGCATTCCACTTCAATTATCCCAATCCCAGTAATCAACGTCACTTGACAGATGATTTTCAATAAATCTTAGTATTAAACAATCTCTGATACGTGACTATTCATAATATCATATAGCAGAAGCTATAACGTAACCTAAATAATATAAACGAGTGTTAGAAAAGTTTTAATTAGGTATGATGAAATAAATAAGAAACATTTTAATTAACGATGGTGAAATAATAAATAAATATGAATAATTTTAAAAGAAACAATTATTGAAAGTAGGTAAAATTTTAAATTTGAATGTTTTAGTGGTAGGTGGTTCAGTTGATGTTATATTATTGATGTTATAGTGTGCGTAAAAGAAGTAAACTCGGTGATGTACATGGTGTATCCCTCAACTTATTCAGGATTTCCGAATGATGCTCTTCATTTATTTGTAAATAGTGTTTCAGGGAAGATGCATAGCTATGACCAGTGATCTTTATTAATTCTTGTTCTTGAATGCCAATGTGAGTCATATTTGAAAGTGTTGTGCATCGACTGGAGTGGTTTGTAATTTTCTGTTATTTGACGTCCAGACCAGTGCAGTTTGAAATGTTGGCAAACAAAGAAACAAATGCTAGGGTAGTGATAAAAATAAACAAATGCTAGGGACGCGATAAAATTGTGCGATAAGCAGCCATGATTGGTTGAAAGACGTCCTTTCGTACCGTTTTATTGGTCAAAAGTAGTGTGACTAGTAAAAGTGTAATAGTCAAACATAAAATAGACCTTACTGACTTGAATGGTACCCATAATAAGTAACTGGGATTATTTTTTTTCAGTTGACAATAATTAAGTACTGCAGCGACAAGAACAGTGATTGTATGAAAGTTTACTGACTGTGTCTTTAGTTATGGTGTAGTCGTTTGTTTTAGGGGAAAATTGTATTTTTACATTATGGAAATATTAAAGACTAATATTATAATTATGACGGAAAACAAGGAGAAGAAACATGTTGGGGGCAGTAAGTTTACTTCATATGAGAAACACTATAGATTTTGAAACTAATTATAAGAATTTATTGAAGACAAACTTAGTGATGGAACTTCCATAAAGAAAAAAGAACAAGCATGGGTTTCTTCAAACCAAAATTTCGTTCGCCATTTGGAGCGAGCTATGAAACAAATCAGTATCATGACAGTATTACGGAAATGCTAAGAAGAATCGTGCACAAGATACAGTGGAACGTCTGAAAACTGGCGGTGGTACTTCCACTCTCAAAGTCGATGATATGGGTGCGAAGATTCTTTTAATTATCCAGAATCAAGTAGAACCAATAGAAAATGAACATAATTGTGATGCTGAATACAATGGTAAGCGTTAACAATAAACATATACTCACACGTCATTAGTGATAATTGCATATGAACTGTTAAATCAGTGAAGTAAAGAAATATCGTTTTGAAAATCTGAAATTATTTCTGAGTATTAATACGAAATAATAGTCAAATTCTTACGTTAATAAGCACATATCTTCTCTTTATTGCGGATGTAGCGCTGATATTAATATCAATCGTTTTAGTATTTATAAACATAATCTATTCTAAACAATTAAAAATGCTGAAGTGGTCATTGCCAGTTAATTGTTTTCACTGCACATATATCTCTATACCAGAGGTCTCCAAAAAGCGTATCGTCATTCGTGCTCTCGATGCTGCCCTCCGAACACAGTGTGCTGTAAGGCTAGAGAAGGGGAAGAGACTCGTACCTCAAGAGATTGGAGCGATCAGTGGGGGATCGCGGCAACGGTCTGCTTAAATTTACAAATAATATCAACAGAATAAGAAATATCCTACGTTTGTATATTATTTTGACATACTATGAAGTGGAGCCCCTTCTGTTGCTATGGACACAACCATTGCAAATTCAACCTCTTCTGTTCTATGGTGCCTTTCAGTGCCTGGAAATGATCTTCTCCATTTGTATTTTGTAATTACATCTAGAAGACATTCAGACACAGTAAAATGTTCATTAACTCCTCGGATGAAAATGGCTAGGTGAGCTTTGTCATTTCTATCTGTGCTTTCGTGCAATGCAAGTGAGTAAGCTACAAACTGATTGTGGTTTCGACTTCAGATTCAATTACATTTGCAGTCTTGAAATTCCTTCTCTGAACTGTAATTGGAATCATTTTAATTTTCTAAACTTTGACTTTGTTCTGGACACATAATTTAGTAACGTCCTGTATGCACGATTTTACAAATGATGCTTATGTAAAAGGCTTCATTGATATTCCAATATTCCAAGCTAAAACATAGCTAGCAAAAAGCTTTTTTGTTTAAGACTGAGGACACGTGTGTGATTTGTGTTTGTATTTTCTTGTTTTATATTTATCAAAATATTTGTAGGCCTACGAATTTCATCTAAAATTAAACGAAACAATATATGTTTGTCATGCGGAACTGAGTGTAAACGTATCTGTAATATACTGATTATTATGTATAACCAACAATCATACAGATAGCCCCAAAATAAATTATTTTCACATGTCCAACATTCCTGTAATTGTATGATATTCTTTGTGAAGAGTCGAGTATTGTCGTCGCATGTTGAATTTTAACACATCCTTAAGAATTTTCGAACAAATTAAGCATTTCACATTCTTCCCACTAACTCAAAAAAAAAAAAATTCTCTTCCTATTCATCCTTGAATGTACTACGTCCATGATTAAAGACACTGTGAAAAGGTGGAACACGCCGACCAACATAATGATAATGACAGTCCGCCACTGATCTTCGTTTACGCATAAACATTGAGTACAGTACAGGTGGAGATGGGTGAGGCGGAGCGCGCTCATTACGTACTGGCTTCGGTTCCGTTCAGGGGCTTACTCGCGAGTACGCTTTTGGAGACGTCTGCTCTATATAATAATGCAGCTAGTAACATAATATGTTCTCTGGCAGCTATGATTCACGCTGTAACAGGATGTTAAGGATTTAGCTGTGGGAATAGGCTGTGTTAATTTAACAGTGGATTTAGCATAATGTTAACAGTAACAACAGTTGATGAAACATCTCTTCCGTTAAGTTTACTGTTAAACTGCCTTAACGAGATATTAAATATTTAAAACAGGTTGGTGAAACTGGGCTCTAGTCTTTTAATAAGGGCCTAGTAATTAAATAAAAATTGGGGAACGGATTATTATACACTGAAAGGTAGAGATGATGTTTCAAATAGGCTAACTGATTTTTATACATAAATAACAGTTGCCAAAACAGATGAAAGTTCAGTCTGGTAGAAACAACTGTGACGATTCAAGGCTGCTTGATTTTTGAGAGTTGATCGCTCCCGATGTCTTGATCGTTCATTACAAACGGTCAACGACGTAGGCAATATTGTCGTGCGGGTTTTCGGCTTTGCGGGCGCTGTTAGTCTTGATTTCTCGATCGTAGTTCAGCTCTAGTACTTGGTATATTAGAATATCGTAAGTCGATATATTTACACTTGTGGTGTTTTAAGGTTCAGGTAAAATGTTTTAACTATGTTAGATTTCGTAATTAAATTTATGCTCGATCATGCCGAAATGCAGCAATTGTACACCTGGTAGCAGTCCTTTAATGCATGTCATTAAAGTACACCTACTCATTAAAGTACAGGTCTTCAGCCAATGATAACTCAACTTACATGTGTTCAGCCAATGAGAAGTCACCTTCGTACCGTTATAAAACCGCAAGTATCGATTATTCTCGGATATGCAATCGAAAGAGAATTAGCGAAAAGTCACGGAGGCTGAAATCCAATACTGTCGCAGAAGGTTATGTTCTGTTACTATAATAATTAGCGTTAATTGCAAATAATATTCAAATAAATTCAATTTGTCATCTCGTTTTTCAATGTCGAATTCAATAATCAAGGTTATAATATTGTAATATTATCAAGTTTAACGGGACTACGTCAAGGTCAATGACATTATTGTTCCTCGGAAAAAATCAATACTTTCGCGTCTGCGCACATCTCACAATTCACGACCTAGAACAAGGTCACTTCCGATCTTGTCAGATACAAATAAAATGTATTCATCTGAATACCGGTAATTTCAAGTTAGAAATATGGTCGAGCATAAAAAGTCGTATGAAACTCGCCTGTAATGGTAATTAAGAAGCTCGTATGAAAATTATGAAACGAGCGCAAGCGAGTTTCATAAACATCCATACTCGCTTTCTTAATTACTATCATTATAAGCTCGTTGCATAATGTACTATTTCTGAACTGTTAAACATTATACTGAACTGTTAAACATTATACTGAACTGTTAAACATTATACTGAACTGTTAAACATTATACTGAACTGTTAAACATTATACTGAACTGTTAAACATTATACTGAACTGTTAAACATTATACTGAACTGTTAAACATTATACTGAACTGTTAAACATTATACTGAACTGTTAAACATTATACTGAACTGTTAAACATTATACTGAACTGTTAAACATTATACTGAACTGTTAAACATTATACTGAACTGTTAAACATTATACTGAACTGTTAAACATTATACTGAACTGTTAAACATTATACTGAACTGTTAAACCAACTAGTACCCCGCATATCTCTAAAGTAATCCATCACTGATGAAGGAGGCGTGTTTATTTATGATTTCAAAAATTGCTTACGGGTCTTAGTAGTCTGAAAACACCTAAATCTGTTGTTCGTTCTTTGTTCGCTTTGGAAGCACACGTGCTCGGAAATTAAATACCCCAGAAATTACCATAAATCACAGAATGCTTCCTCTCTTGGGTCTCAAATTCTGTTGCTTGTTAGACGTACATAGGTGCGGTAGCAAAGTGTGGGAGAGAAAGTCAAATGTTTCGCTTGTATCTTTGCGGTCCGCACGCCTTTTCTCGTGCTCAATGGAGAGAACCGTTATATTACATAAACGATAAAAATGCTAAGGACAGGGGCGGTTGTAATGCCGACAGGACGTGGGTCGAATGAGAGAAATGTGACCCAGTATCGAATATGTACAAAATCGTAGCCCTTGATCATTAGCATTGTTTGCTTATCCGTCCTCAAACGATCCATGTGCATGTAGAATTATCTTGGATGTTCAAATGATTACGATGTTCTCAGTTCTTTCTGTGAGCTTCGTTGAGAGGAAAGTAAATTGAAAAGTGCCAAGTCATAAATAAATGTATATTTGAAAAAGACAAATCAAAAAGAGATATTGAAGATTTCAAGAAAAATATTATTGTTACGTATTCATTTACAATTTATACATGTATATTTCTCTTAATACGTAATATACGGTACCTTCATTTCCTATAAATAATTACTGTGGTCATGGGACACAACTATGGTCCACGATACAACCATTCAAAGAACATTGTAGAAGTAACACAGACCGTTCGTAGATAGCTGCAGTGACTTGACTCGAAACTACAGTATAGCAAAAATATAGATAAACCAGGTAGGGGAGACTCGGCTAATTCCGCAATATTAAGAAATAAATCTATAATATTTTTATCAAAATGTTAAAATAATATATCAAGGTATGTGCACATGGACAGAATCTTTCATTACCAAATGAGATAAAGAGACCTATTAAAATGCAAATATACAGGGAGATCATTTTATTTTTACTAATATTTTTAATATTAACCTGGCTATACCTTTGGATTAACAGTTGAAAACAGAAAACACCGTTTGCTACCCCTTCCACGAACGGAGTTCGATGATACTGACGTAAAATACAAACAAAAACACTTTACTAAGTATAGGAGGAGAGAAAATAGTTCGTCCATTTACGTAAACTAGGAAATGCCGCAAGTTTGAGTTTGATAATTTTCATTAGGTTTTTGTTTAATCAAAATACAGTATAGTATTAACAACGAGTGATTTTACTCACGAACTGAGCTGTCCATGCGAACGTATTCATTATGCAGTGTATATTATACTGTCTACAGCACATTAGCGTACAATGTAGAGAATGAAGTTAAATTGAAAAATAATCATAATATGGATATTTAAACACATTTTTGAAAATGGTGGCCGTTCATTTCGATACAGGCTTCAGTTCTTTTATGCATATTATCGCACTATAGACTATTGTACCTAATTCCAATTACCAGTTTCGTCCTTCGTACTAGTAACTCATGTTGAAATAATTCTGTACCTACTCTATAAAAGAGTACCTTACGTACTCTAAATTCAATCTTCACTTGTGCCCGATCCGAAAAGATAAAATTACTCAGACATACTATCTGCTGTCCGTCCAAGTGGTTATGTCATAGGCCGTAGAAAGGGAAGGAATCACGTGACAGTTAATTACTTAACGAGGCCCTTTTATTTAAGTTATTTTAAACAATTGTATAATATTACAACAGAAATTAATGTTTTCGGAAAAGAGCCAAGACAGCCCAGCCACTAGCTTTACAGAGGGGCGAGTAAAAGTAGGTGGGGGAAATCGGGATGCGACGTAGGCAAACGGTCGACAGTACCTGTGCGAAAATATGATTCAATATTGAAAGCTCTTTCGTCACTGGAAAATGCGAATATATTTCTGAAACGTACTATACTAACTAACGCAGTATTATATGCGACCTTGGTTCTCTGTGGAGGGTTGGAACTTCATTAGTAAAAGGGATGGGAGTGAAGTACATACAAAAACTCAGGTACAATAAAAATTGAAGTAAAAATAAGATGATGTCTCTGTATTTAGTTGTACATTACAGTTGAAAAAGAACAACTCGGGTAATTCCGTAACAGAGCGGATAAATCCGCAATAGGACTTGGCTACGTCCGCAGTAGTAAATAATTATGAAATACATTATGAAAGTAAAATAAAAAGAACAATTTATATGTAACAACGCTCACTTTCTTCACAGCTGTGTAGCAAAACACTAAAAACAGCCAACTTTCGATGTTTCACTGTATTGCCGACAGAGGTGTCGACCAATATCCTTGATTTTTTTTCTATAGCACTGCAGAGGACATGCCTCCTGTTGACAGCCTCTCAAAACTTTCGTTCACGCTAGTGTAAAACCGCAGTAAAATCATATATGCACTACTGCGAAATTACCCGTACTGCGGAATTAGCAGAGTTTCCCCTACTACGTTATGAAGTACAAAATTTGAATGGTTGTATCGTGGACCATAGTTGTGTTCCAGGATTATAGTTACGGGAAATGACGGTACTGTATATTCACCAATCTTAGACTAAAATATTTCCTGGAAATAGTGTGTTTTGTTGTAAATGTTTACTACAATATATATCATATACAAAACTACTGCAATTTAGGTATTTTTAAAAAATAATGAACTATTTTTATGTAATTGATCAAATGCAAGTACCAGAAATACCATATGGGATAAAGTTTACTATTAAACATGGCTTGTACTCAAATTCTAAAAAAGTAGATGTAGTGGGTTTTGTAAAATGGCAACACAGTAGTTGTATTGGTAATCGCGGTGAGGAAGACGTTACTACGGACAATCCAGTGAAGAAAGCATAATAATGATAATAATAATACTTACTTACTGGCCGCCCTCACATAAGCCCTCCATTGGTCCCTATCCTGAGCAAGATTAATCCAGTATCTACCATCATATCCCACCTCCCCTCAAATCCATTTTAATATTATCTTCCCACCTACGTCTCGGCATCCCCAAAGGTCTTTTTCCCTCTGGCCTTCCAACCAACACTCTATATGCATTTCTGGATTCGCCCATACATGCTACATGTCCTGCCCATCTCAAACGTCTGGATTTTGTGTTCCTAATTATGTCAGGTAAACAATACAATGCGTGCAGCTCTGCGTTGTGTAACTTTCTCCATTCTCCTGTAACTTCATCCCTCTTAGCCCCAAATATTTTCCTAAGAACCTTATTCTCAAACACCCTTAACCTCTGTTCCTCTCTCAAAGTGAGAGTCCAAGTTTCACAACCATACAGAACAACCGGTAATATAACTGTTTTATAAATTCTAACTTTCAGATTTTTTGACAGAAGACTAGATGACAAAAGCTTCTCAACCGAATAATAACACCCATTTCCCATATTTATTCTGCGTTTAATTTCCTCCCGAGTGTCATTTATATTTGTTACTGTTGCTCCAAGATATTTGAATTTTTCCACCTCTTTGAAAGATAAATCTCCAATTTTTATAGTTCCATTTCGTACAATATTCTGGCCACGAGACATAATCATATACTTAGTCTTTTCGGGATTTACTTCCAACCCTATCGCTTTACTTCCTTCAACTAGAATTTCCGCGTTTTCCCTAATCGTTTGTGGATTTTCTCCTAACATATTCACGTCATCCGCATAGACAAGAAGCTGATGTAACCCATTCAATTCCAAACCCTGTCTATTATCTTGAACTTTCCTAATGGCATATTCTAGAGCGAAGTTGAAAAGTAAAGGTGATAGTGCATCTCCCTGCTTTATCCCGCAGTGAATTGGAAAAGCATCAGATAGAAAGTGGCTTATACAGACTCTGCTGTAAGTTTCACTAAGACACATTTTAATTAATCGAACTAGTTTCTTGGGAATACCAAATTCAATAAGAATATCATATAAAACATCTGTCTTATCCGAGTCATACGCCTTTTTGAAATCTAAGAATAATAATAATAATAATAATAATAATAATAATAATAATAATAGCTTTATTTTTGTCAACTATTGACTGTGAAAAGAAGGAAAAGGGACTCCAGAGCAGAAGTGAAATCTTTCAGATGTCAGAAGCTTGGTCGGGCCAGAGATGAGTTTGCGAAACACTAGGTCAATTTCTGAGAGCTCTAACTGACATGACACCTGCATACAGGTGCACAGTGTGGGCTTGTTGACTTTCCGTTACGCGTGCGTTTAAAAACACTCTTTGTTAATGGCATGTGCTGTGTGACTTGCCAACAGTGTTTACCTCGGACTCGTACTGATTTTTCTATGCTTGTAGATTAGGCTTGCCAACTTTCGTAAGTAAAAATTAGCTTTACAGAGATGTTAAGATGGGACTGTATACAAATTTTGAATACGAAATTCCTGTTCGAGCCGAAACCCTTCCCTTGTGAGTAGCAGTATATTTCGAGTATTATTTCTAGTCTTACATGTCCTGCTATTTTAACTCTACCAGCGCTCAGCTATTCGTTGTATGGTCTGAATAATCTCTAGAGTTCGTAAGGGTCATTAACTAGAGAATTATATTCTCATGAGATGCATTCTACTTAGAAATTTTACGATATTCGTGTCCTGGGATACGACAGAGCTCTGTTCCGTAACGCGATGTTAGAGCTTATTTATGAGGTATGGAGCTTGCGTGAAGATGTAGCATGTGTGCCTCAATTGTCGGCTGGCCGTAATTGCCCAATGTCTTGATCACAGGCTGTCAGTAATCATAGGCGCCGCTATGTACTTAGCATAGGATTATCTGACAGGTATGACGTCATAGCAGTGGAAAGAAACAATGTGTGGGATTAATAGAGAATACACACGATCACACTTAGAAAGTTGGTGATGGCATTTCGAGCTTTACGCAACATAGCAGTATGTATGCAATTCAAGGATATCAAACTCCTGACCGCAGACTCCTTGTCACCCATAACTGCTTCTTACATACAATGGGAGAGGGGCATTAGCCCACAATTTTTGCCGAAAAGGAGCATGACCCTTCATTACAGCATTTTTATTGGTAGAAATGGCAAATGTAGATTCTCTGCTTTTACAAGAGATCAAAACAAATTGCTTACCAACTCATAGTTTAGCAAATAGTACCTTCATGTCTGTAAACTCTATAGTCACATGCGGGGTTCTAAATAATCTTGGTATTCGTCTATGATTTTAGGATTACTGCTTTACAATGCTATCTCTACATTATAAGTTTATGTCAATTCTTTAGTGTCACACATATATTCCCGGCCTTGTAGTTAGTATAATCCATGATCTTGGTTTGGGCTAAAGGAGAGGTAAACGTCTAGTATCTTAAGCTGAGAAAAAAATCTCGACTTATGTCCCTGGCGTTAAAAACCGGGAATTCTGGATTTCTAGCCAAATACAATATTACTCATCTACAGATCCAGGCAGTCAGTGTTTTTAAATTGTGAAGAGAATGAAGATTAAAGAAAAACAGGTGGTAGTGATGGTAATGCTGATGTTAAATATGATGGCAATGATAGTAATAATAGTAATCATTATTATTATTATTATTATTATTATTATTTAATTAGGAACATTAAATCCAGACGTTTGAGTTGGGCAGGGCATGTAGCACGTATGGGCGAATCCAGAAATGCATATAGAGTGTTAGTTGAGAGGCCGGAGGAAAAAAGATCTTTAGGGAGGCCGAGACGTAGATGGGAAGATAATATTAAAATGGATTTGAGGGAGGTGGGATATGATGATGATAGAGAATGGATTAATCTTTCTCAGGATAGAGACCAATGGTGGGCTTATGTGAGGGCGGCAATGAACCTCCGGGTTCCTTAAAAGTCAGTAAGTAAATATTATTATTATTATTATTATTATTATTATTATTATTATTATTATTATTATCATTATTAGGAACATTACATCAAGACGTTTGAAATGGGCAGGGCATGTAGCAGAATCCAGAAATGCATGTAGTGTGTTAGTTGGGAGGCCAGAGGGAAAAAGACCTTTGGAGAGGCCGAGACTTAGATGAGAGGATAATATAAAAATGGACTTCAGGGAGGTGGGATATGATTGTAGCGATTGGATTAATCTTGCTCAGGATAGTGACCGATGGCGGGCTAATGTGAGGGCGGCAATTAATAATAATAATAATAATAATAATAATAATAATAATAATAATAATATGGTAATATAGAATATGATGATGCCCATGATAATGAGGATGGAGCCACCGGCGTAGCTCGGTCGATTAAGGCGCTTGCCTGGCGATCCGGATTTGCGCTCAGGCGCGGGTTCGATTCTTACTTGGGCTGATTACCTGGTTGGATTTTTTCCGAGGTTTTTCCCAACTGTAAGGCAAATGTTAGATAATCTATGGCGAACCCTTGGCCTCATCTCGCCAAATATCATATCGCTATCACCAATTCCATCGACGCTAAATAACCTCGTAGTTGATACAGCGTCGTTAAATAACCAAGTGAAATAAAAAAATAATGAAGATGATGATGATGACGACTGTGGTGATAAAATTAGACGACAAAATAATGTGAAGATGGTGATACTGAAATAAGCGATAAAATGAAGATGAAAAAATATGAAGGGAATGAAAAAGATGATGAAGATAATGAAGTGGAAGATGATGAAGATGCGGAGGAAGAGATGATGAGGATGATAAAATTAAGAAATTGAGCTCAGTCAACAAGTATAGCTTCTTTTTATTAAAACTTTTCTAAAACGAATATAATAGCAAAAGTAAAGATGTTCTTGTACTTGTTGAAGTGGTGCAGGAGAGGTGGAAAGATATCGACAATAGGAAATAATTTGGTTTGCACTATTCTCCAGTTGCGTTAATATTCGGAAAAGATTCATTTCTCAGTTTCGTAGGATGCTGAATAAACAGCGGATTGTTTTGAAAGTACTGACAAGATGATAAAATTCTTCTTGATTTTGGTTTCAACCTAAACCCTTCCAATTCATAGTCCAACTCAATAGAAAGAAGCAACTGACGAAAATTCATAAAATGTTTTTCAGAAATGTAGGATTACTTGTACGATGTAATTCATTTCTTGATTTTCTGCATTGCTTTAAGTAGAAAATGTAATAACATTCATTGAGTAAATAATATTTTCTTTCTTTCACAGGTAAGCAAGTCCTTCTTTGTTAGAATGGAAACTACGAAAACATCAGCCAAGTAAGTGCCTTGATTTTTCTCATCCCCCTGGATTTTCCTACTCATAACCTGTGTAACATAAATACTGTATGTATGTATGTATGTATGTATGTATGTATGTATGTATGTATGTATGTATGTACACTGCAAGTAGGCAAGCACCCGGTGGCAGTGGTATACACAATATAAATACACAATAAAATTACAATACACAATACAATTATACACAATCAATTATACACAATAATTACAATTAATAATAATAATACATAAAATAACCTAATTAATAAGTGAAACCTAATTTTACATTACAACCTACATATGTATAGGCCCTACATAAGTTTCACATTGGTACTGATAATAATCTTTCACTTTACTCTCATCTCACTTACTGCACTGGCACTATGACACATTTCACCGACACTTTAGAACACATTTCACTGATACTATACAACACATTTCACTGACACTATAGAGTACATTTCATTGACACTATAAATTTTCACTGATCGGAACTATTCACTACATAACTTCACTGACTCACCACGCTTCACTGATACAACAGTTCAACTAAGACATACACCCTTATTCATACTTATAAGCAGGGAAAGGATTTATATGTAAATACATATTTACTTATAAAGCTAATATAATTTATATTTTGCATTATCTTTATGTTTCACAATGTGTAGGGTTGAAAAATCCTACTTTTATTTTCCATATTTTTCCATATTTTAGAGTTTAGTACATATTTTCGTTAATTTCCATATATTTTCCATATTTCATATAAAACAGTCCATATTATATTAGGTTTAACAATAAAACAAAACAAAATTCCATTAACTTTTAAAAATACATTTCAACAATAGAGATTTAAACACATGTTCAGTAATCCCTTTAACATCAGAGTTATTTAAAAATTAGCAGTCCTATCAACAATGGGAAAGTAAGTTACAAAACTGTATTAATTTAATTTAAAATTTTTAACAGACTTCAGTTGTGCAGCTCAACAGTTAAATGCCAGTCAGAGTACACATAGGTTCAGTTTTGTAAATCATACTATAAAGACGGTAAATATGCCAAAAGTACGTCATTCAGTCAATTTAAAATCAAAACTAACAAGTTACATTTCAGAATTTAAAGAAGATGGTTTATCAACTGACAATAAAATATTATTTTGTAATTTGTGTCAGTGTGCAGTATCATCTACACAAAAGTTCCTGGTGCAACAACACATTACAACTAGTAAACATCAGGCCAACAAACAACTAAATTCCAAGCAGAGACAATTGTTTTTAACACAACCAACAACATCGAATGTAAGATCTGAGTTTAACATCGACCTGTGCCGTTCTCTCATCTCTGCTGATATTCCTCTCTACAAACTAAAGAATAAGGTCTTCAGGGAATTCCTTGAAAAATATACTCAACATACAATCCCGGATGAGTCAACACTTAGGAAGACGTATGCTCCATCCATCTACGATGAGACAATACAGAAGATAAGAGATGAAATTAAAGATAGTTCAATTTGGGTTTCCATTGATGAGACTCCCGACAAAGAAGGTAGACTTGTTGGTAATGTAGTTATCGGTTTGTTAAGTGAACAATATTCTGAACGAATTCTTTTACATTGTGATGTTCTAGAAAAGTGCAATAACAAAACTATAGTTAAACTGTTCAACGAAGCTATGGGTATCCTGTGGCCAAAGGGTATTATGTACGATAATGTGTTATTCTTTATTAGCGATGCTGCCCTTATATGGTCAAAGCTGGACAAGCATTATCTGTTGTATATCCTAAATTGACTCATTTTACTTGTGTGGCGCATGCATTTCATCGTGTGGCAGAAGTGGTCAGAGACAATTTCCTAAAGTAGATTTGTTGATTTCATCAGTGAAAAAGTATTTCTCAAAGCTCCCAGTAGAGTTAACGTGTTGAAAGAAATGTACCCTGAAATTCCATTGCCACCAAAGCCAATTTTAACTAGATGGGGTACATGGCTAGAAGCAGTTGAATATTATGCCGAACATATAGACTCTATTAACAATGTTCTCCTTGCATTGGACTCTGAAGATGCAGTCTCAATTGATACTGCGAAAACAGTTACCTGTGACATAAGTGTGAAGAATGACTTAGCTCACATTCAGCATACATTTTCATGCATCATAAAAACGCTCAAAAGTCTCCAAAATAGGCACCTTTCACTATCTGAAAGTTTTGAAATTATAAATAGTACTGTGGAACAACTGAATCGTGGTAGAGGTAAAGTTGCAGATGCAGTAAGAGCTAAGGTGGACACTGTACTTTCAAAAACCCTGGATATGAAGAACTACAAAAGGTTGTTGCTGTGATGAGTGGTGAATCAACAGTGAAGATTAACTTGGACTTATCCCCAGCAGACATTGTGAAATTGAATTATGTACCAGTTACTTCTTGTGACGTCGAACGCTCTTTTAGTCAGTATAAATCTATCCTCAGAGACAATAGAAGAAGATTCACTTTTCAGCACTTGAAAGAAATGTTTGTAACCTATTGTTATGGTAACAGACAATAAAAATTGTGTTTTGTTGAAACTACATTGGAAGATAAGGTACGTCCATTATATTTTTGTTTAGTTTGATTAAAATGTACCAATATTTAACGTACATAGTCATTTTTTTATAATTTTAAGTCCATATTTAATTCCATATTTTGGTAAAAATCCATATTTAATTCCATATTTTGGTAAAAATAACTACATATATATTTACATATTTCATATATTTTTAGTCCATATAAATCCGTTCCCTGCTTATAAGCAAAACTACATTTAAACTAAACTTACTATTCAAACCAAGGGAGTAACTCGTCAGGCTAAATAAATATATGTCACCTTAATTTTAAATAAATAAATTTTCTAAATTATAGACATCAGCTCAAAGAATTTTGAGTGACCACAAGGGTCCTGAATACAATAAACATGTACAATATAATGTCATGTGATACATTAAAGAAAAAGAAAGTTAAATGTTGAAGGCAAATATAAGTGGATTAACTGAAATAGAGATGATGATGTAGTATTTGAAGAGAATCCTTGATAATATTTATAAGGACAGACATTACATAATCAAAAGGAATGTGAAGTACCTTAAGATAATTCCATATGAATTTTGTAATAGAACCTCTACTGCCAAACAGCAAACCAATGACAGACCATTGTTTAAGAAGGATGTTGTACTTTTGAGAAAGATAAGGCAGACAAGGTTCATATATGGACTTCTTCTCAATATCAACTTCGGTGGCCTGATTTAGGTTTCTTTCGAAACGGATAGTAGGGTCAAGAACAAGAGCCCGTTTTAAGAGTCCGTTGATAGCAATAATGTCTGCTCGTCTAACAGAACCATCGTTTTAAGTTATTCTTGAATCTCCTTAAGGAAGAACAGCCCTCAAAGACCGCTGCAGGTAGGTCATTCCAATCATTTATAGTTCTATTTAAAAATGAGAATTTACCTACATCCGTTTTCTGTTTCCTACATTAGATTTTAAAATGATGATCGTTGCTACCCGACACTAAGCAAATACCGGTACGTCGGTCTTCCCTAACGATGTCATCACAAGGCGAAGACTCCATAAACACAGTAAGATAGTAAAGGACGTCGCGTTGTCAACAAACATTCATGATGTAGGAGTAGAAACCACGTTATTTTAATTGATCTAAGCTCCTTCTCTCTACGAATAATGCAGAGAAACTGTATAGGCCTATGAATTTTTTGTGTTAGGTGTTGTTAGGAGTGCAGCATGTGAAGCTGAATGTAAGTATTGCGCTTCTTTATCCAACAGAGATTTCATTTTGAACTTAGCTTTCCAATATGTAAAGCCAGATACTCTGTCCGTTGATATATTACTGAAAACTTACAATATGTAGTAAGAAAATAGAAGAATGTTCATTCATATATCGTACACCAAGTAAAATAGTGTCGTAACTCGAAAATTGTGATTTGTAAATACGAGTGCAATCCAGGAAGTAACGACTGTTTGGCTTTAATTAATTAAAAAAAAACAATATTTTTATTAACCAAAAACATGTCACTTACAAATTTGAAGCTTACTTTATTTCTCCACATAATCACCTCCGTTATTGAAGCATTTGTCACATCTGTCCACAAGCTTTAAAATTCCCGTGTTATAGTCATCTGCCGCCAGTCATCACTTCCAGAACGTTTCCCGCCCAGGAACCCTTTAGGCTTCGTGAAAAGGTGAAAATCACTAGGAGCAAGGTTCGAACTATATGGTGGGTGATCAAACAGTTCCCATCGAAATTGTTCAAGCAAATCTTTGGTTGCAGCAGCAGTGTAAGGGCGTCATTGTCGTGAAGAAGCACACCACCGAGCAGGTATGGGATACAATAAATACCTTGAAAAAATCAAATTCAAAAGATGTTTATGATATGTCAAATGATTTTTTAAAAAAAGTTATAAATTCCATATATATTCCTCTAACACATATGATCAATATTTGTCTACAACAAGGCATATTTCCCGATCAACTAAAAATTTCGAAAGTAAACCCAATATATAAAAAAGGTAATAGAACAAGTCCAAGTAGTTACAGACCAATCTCTGTCATTCCAGCGTTATCTAAGGTATTTGAATATGTAATTTTCAATCAAATTTATGATTATTTTGAAAATTCGAATCTCTTTAGTACTAACCAATTTGGCTTTAGGAAAAGTAAATCAACAAATGATGCAATTGAGCTTTTAATAACGGAAATTTTAAGAAATTTTGAAAATAGGTCACCAGTTAATGCTACATTCTGTGATCTCACTAAAGCGTTCGATTGTGTTGATCATAATTTAATTTTATCAAAATTAGAATTTTATGGTATTCAAGGGAACACACTAAATATTTTTAGAACCTATCTTCATGGCAGAAGTCAATTAGTTGCTATAGGTGAAAATTGGTCAAGTCTCACCACTACACATTATGGGGTTCCACAAGCCTCAATAATTGGTCCTCTAATATTTTTATAGCAATAAATGACCTTCCAGAATTCATTAAAGCAATAACAATTATGTATGCAGATGACACTACTTTCTTATGTTCTTCCTCTGCTCTAAATCAATTACATGCTCTCAACAACGACACTCTATCACAGATGGCTTTATGGTTTGAATCTAATGGTTTCTTGCTTAATCAAGAAAAAACTATCAACATAACTTTCAGCCTAAATTATCTAATAAATAAGGACAACAGACTCAACTACACAAAATTTCTAGGACTTTTTATAGACTCCAGTTTAACATGGGATAAGCACATCGAATACATATGCACAAAGCTATCAAGAGTTATAGATCTGTTAAAGAAGGTAACTACTTGCGTTTCTCAAAATTATTTAAGATGTGCCTACTTTTCTTTCTTTCCGCCGATAATCCGATATGCCCTAATTTTCTGGGGAAATTGAACCAAAATTAACAATCCACTTTTCAGACAATCACGGATTTTAACAATCATAAATTTGTATATATATGATCGACAAAATATCGACAATTACTCATTAGTGGCCAATATACATGAACATGAAATTAGAAATGGTGAACAAATTAATATCTCATATTGTAGATTACACAAGAGCAACACAAACTTTTTAATTATGGGGATGAAATTATATAATAAGCTCCCAAGTCAAGATTATAAATTACCAATCAATAGTTCAAAACTAGATTTTACAATTGGTTATTAAATAATCCTTTTTATTCTGTTGCTGAGTTTTTCAACACAAATTTGTATGCAATTGTATTTTAATAAATAAGTTTAATTGCAATTTAGTTAGTTTTCTTTAATTTAAAAGTTTCAAATTATTTCATGTTTTCATTGTATTATTTAAATTTTACTGTTTCTTTTATTAGTGTTTAAAAAAAAAGTATTTATATGTTTTTCAATGTAATCTGACGAAGCCTAAAACTGTATGTCTAATGGCCAAATAAATTGAATTGTATTGAATACCTCAGGAAAGCATTCCACGCCTATGATTTTGGATTTGGATTTTCTTGGCGGGAAACGTTCTGCAAGCGATGACGAGTTGAAGAATGCAGTGAACAACTGGCTCAAAGCTTTGATAATTTACTATTTTATTATTAGAATTTCATATCTGCAACTAGTAAAACAGCGTTGGAAATATATTTTTTAGTTGATTATTTAACGACGCTGTATCAACTACTAGGTTATTTAGCGTCGGTGGAATTGGTGATAGCGAGATGTTATTTGGCGAGATGAGGCCAAGGATTCGCCATAGATTACCTGGCATTCACCTTGTAGTTGGGGAAAACCTCGGAAAAAACCCAACCAGGTAGTCAGCCCAAGCGGGGATCGAACCCGCGTCCGAACGCAATGCAAATATCTACGAAAGTAATATGCGATTTTCGACTTACGACAGTATTTTACTGGGTGTGCGATATGTGAATAGGTTGCATATAATTGCATTAAATTATGTAGGCTTAATCCATACATCTTCATTCGTTATCTCACATTGTAATATCAATAAAGTTCACTCGAGTTTCAAAACTTCGTAGTACAAGACTTATATTTAAATATTATTCATTTATATTATATTATTTTGTTTATCTCGTATATTTCTCCTTACTGCCATAGCCGCCACGGCGTTCCAGTAGCTAGAACGCTGTAATCGTCCTGTGGACCCGGGTTCGATCCCCGGCACGCCTGTGGTCCAGGTAACAAAGGGGTTTTCTTCTGGAGCTCCGGTTTTCCTGTGGCATCCTAAGAAATCTCCATCTCACCTCACCTCACCTCACCTCACCTCACCTCACCGCACCTTACCACGGGTGTAGTGTAGACCATCCTTCTGGACAACGACACAACTGGCTTTTCGTGTATGAATGACGAACAATCAAGACAAAAAAATATACTACCTCTTCATTACTGTGAATGGACGGTCAAATGCTGTTCTTTACCATAACCTCTAAATCACACGCGCATTTTTCAATGGCGTTTCTCTCCTTTCTTTCACAGACTTTTGATTTTGCTCTTGAATTGGTCGTACATTTTATAGCTACATCCTGTAGGTCTCTGTCCCTTCCTGTGAATTTTTACGTTACAGGTTGATATGTTACGCTGAGATTCAGCGGATGTATTGTAAGACATTCAGTTATCAATTTTTCACGCTTTCCCTGTACATATACATACTAGGTTCAAAAAGTTCCCGGAATTTGCTAGCATCATAGAAACAACGTACCTTAAACACTATTCTACAGCATTTCCTTCAAAATAGTTGCCTTCCGCAACAACACACTTTTGCCAACGCGTGTAGAGTTCCTGGAAGCAGGCCTGGAAGCCATTTTGTGAAACCCGTCTTAGTGCTCTCGTCGCGTTTGCGATAACCTCTTCAGCATTGAATCTCCGTCCTTTCAGATGACTTTTCAGACGGGGAAACAGAAAGTAATCAGGTGGTGAGAGATCAGGAGAGTATGGTGGGTGATCCAAAGCAGTTATGTTGTGCCTGGCAAGAAAATTCTTTACAATAATTGCGCGATGAGCAGGTGCATTGTCATGCATAAGGAACCAGTTGTTTTCTACCCACTTTTCTGGACGTTTCCTTCTCACTGCGTCCCAGAGGCGACGGAGGGTTTCTACGTACAATTCTTTCGTTACAGTACGACCTTCTGGAATGAACTCATGGTGCATGAGACCCTGAGAGTCGAAGAAAACTTCCAACATAACTTTGCTTTAAGTGAGCTTAAATGCGACAGGCTCATGTTAGTAGATTTACTGGCATGAAAAAGAACTCCTGCGGACAAAATTCCGGCACATCCGGCGATGCTGATATAACCTCTGCAGTTGCGAGCGTCGTTAAATAAAACATAACATTTAAAATAACTTTGCCTTTGGAAGTGTGCCTAGGAAATTTTTGCTTCCGAAGAGATGTTTTCGATTTCCACTCAGATGACTGTCGTTTAGGGACTGGGTCGTACAAGTAGCACCAGTTTCATTTTGTTTAAGAAATCACCATCTTCATCAGCCATACTGATCATGTCCCCAGCAAAACACAGAACTTGATGTTTGTACTTTGCTCTGTGGACATAATTACAAAATGCGACGAACAAACGAAACACTATGATAAATAATTGCCTACAACTCAAAACCAATAATTGCCATTATCAACAAACTTTAAGGAAATGACATCATGAATGTTACCAACAAAACAAATGTATAATATCCCTTGTTATATATTAATACGAAAAATGGTGGTACAATTCCGGGAACTTTTGAACCTAGTAGATGGTTCTTGTTAACATATTACTTCATTTCTGTTGAAACCTTCTACCATTTGTTGCATATGCCTTACGCAAGAGCAATTGCGATTTATCCAAAAGCGCACATTTTATTTGTTTCTGTTAGGTTATGATGACCTTAAACTACTACTCAGAAATGAAGTTTAACAAATAAAATTAAATTTTACAATGATAAGAGGAGGAAATGAGGGAAGGAAAAATCTACAAAAGTGCGTGGGCTCTCATATGCATTTAAGCTGTCTTGGGGTCTGATCTTTTTACCCATATTAATATTATTTCTCTAATGTGTATGGAGATACTTGAGGTCTTCAGCACATGATATTTATGTACAGCTTTACTACAACATTTATCGATTTGCTCTTAAATTTCCCGATCTTAAAAATGCAGACGTTCGAGTGACATTTAGCACGATAAATATCTGCATTACAAACAATATGGAAAGTTACATAGATTTAATTGGCTTATTGTAAAACAATTCATTGTTCATTTTACCCTCAGGTTATGGTTGAATAATGCTAAGTGAAAGATGTAAATGATAGTAAGATTGTATGTGCGCGTGTTATACATTATTATAGACCCCTACATGTAGGCATCACGTGATCAGTGTTTTGAACTTAGCAGTGCAGGTGTTGAAACAACACGACACCTGTTTCATCCAGGTGGAAATGCAATTTTTTTTCTTTACTTGGAATGATTAAGTTATATGAGTCCTAATTTCGTGATGCCGTGGCGTCGTGGTCTAAGCCATCCTGCCTGGGATTCGCGTTATGGAATGCGCGCTGGTCTGAGTCCTCATGGGAGAAGAAATTTCCTCATGACATTTCGGCCAGTGTATGGGACCGGTGCCCACCCAGCTTCCGTGATGCACTTGGGGAGCTACGATAGGTACCGAAATCCGGTTACGCAAACCAGCTATAACGGCTGGGGAGCTCATCATGCTAACCACACGATACCCCTATTCTGGTTGGATGATCGTACACCTCTGCTTCGGCATGTGGCCGTGAGGTCAGCAGCCGGCTGGTCGGTCTTGACTCTTCATGGGCTGTAGCGCCACAAATTATTATTATTATTATTATTATTATTATTATTATTATTATTATTATTATTATTATTATTATTATTTTTACTTACTTACTTACTGGCTTTTAAGGAACCCGGAGGTTCATTGCCGCCCTCACATAAGCCCGCCATTGGTCCCTATCCTGAGCAAGTTTAATCCAGTCTCTATCATCATATCCCACGTCCCTCAAATCCATTTTAATATTATCTTCCCATCTACGTCTCGGCCTCCCCAAAGGTATTTTCCCCCTCTGGCCTTCCAACTAACACTCTGTATGCATTTCTGGATTCGCCCATACGTGCTACAGGCCCTGCCCATCTCAAACGTCTGGATTTAATGTTCCTAATTATGTCAGGTGAAGGATACAATGCGTGCAGCTCTGCGTTGTGTAACTTTCTCCATTCTCCTGTAACTTCATCCCTTTTAGCCCCAAATATTTTCCTAAGAACCTTATTCTCAAAAACCCTCAATCTCTATTCCTCTCTCAAAGTGAGAGTCCAAGTTTCACAACCATACAGAACAACCGGTAATATAACTGTTTTATAAATTCTAACTTTCAGATTTTTTGACAGCAGACTAGATGATAAAAGCTTCTCAACCGAATAATAACAGGCATTTCCCATATTTATTCTGCATCTAATTTCCTCCCGAGTGTCATTTATATTTGTTATTGTTGCTCCAAGATATTTGAATTTTTCCACCACTTCGAAAGATAAATCTCCAACTTTTATAGTTCCATTTCGTTCAATATTCTGATCACAAGACATAATCATATACTTAGTTTTTTCGGGATTTACTTCCAACCCTATTATTATTATTATTATTATTATTATTATTATTATTATTATTATTATTATTATTATTATTATTATTATTATTATTATTATTATAGTGGTATAATTGAGGCCATCTGAACCATACTGACATAGCCTACTCGTAAGTATCATTGGAGATGTTCTGAGATATTTAACGTTGGGAGATAGCATAACTTCAATTCGCGTAGAAAATGCAAGTAGGTGATGAAACTCATCTGTATCAGCCTGTCCCTCAGTAGATACAACATTTAGGTATACGCCAGTACACTTTTATTATTTTTCGTAAATGTCAATGTTCTAAGACCGATGGAGACAATAATTTTAAGGAATATTTCGACCTTTTGTTTGTATTTACTTTATCATCATCATCATCATCATCATCATCATCATCATCATCATCATCATCATCATCATCATCATCATCAATTGTTCAAGGATTAGAAGAGTTCTTCTGTTCCGACCTCATGTTTCGTGCCATCTTCTTGCAGGTCTTCCTACATCTCTATAGACAGAAGTTTTCTTTGTTGTGGAATCCGAGTATTTTCCATTCTCAAGAGATGATTTTTCCACTTTTCCCTATAGGGAGAGTCGGGTAGTATCGGACATCGGGTAATATTGGACAGTGCGTTTCTTTCATCTACCACCATATGGTAGTACCCGAATGACATGGCTACGTTTCTCTATGCGACATCACAGAAACGTAACCATGTCAATCAGGTACTATCATCGTGTGGTAGATGAAAGAAACTCACTGTCCGGTATTATCCGATGTCCGATACTACCCGACTCTCCCCTATGTTATAATTTTTTCATTCAAAGAGAATATGTTTAAATCTTTTCGTATATCTTCATGTTTAATTTGGTCTAATCTATAGTCCCGTCGCTCTAATTTCCGGCAGCCAATCACATTGCAGGTCGGCTACATTTGAACGTGTGCGTCTTGTGATTCGCTGATGAACACGTTACGCATTTCCTAAGGCTGGATAAATATGTAATATAATCGTCCGCCATTTTGGCTCTTTCGTTGGCGTTCGCAGAAAGCACACGAGGCCGTTATTTGCCGCTCAATTATTTGCTCAATTACAGTGCGTTTGATTTATTATCTTAGGAGCTACGACATGATAATGTTTAACGGTGTGGCAAATAGATTCCTCGTCTGGTAGCTCGGCAACGAAGAACGGTACTACCTACCTAGGCTTTATAGAGCCTTCACTTCCTAAGACGTAAGCAAAGAGGAGGAGTCACGCCGGAAATAACAGCGTTGCGACTATAGTACATCCTTTTACCGTTTTAAGATATTTAATTTCTACTGCTTGTATAATACGATTTCAATCTGTCCCCCTTATAGTCCATGTTTCAGAACCACATAATAATATATGAGTCCTAATTTCTTGATGCCAATGGTATAATTGAGGCCATCAGAACCATACTAATATAGCTTACTCGTAAGTAGCATTGGAGATGTTCTGAGATGTTTAACTTTGAAAGTTGGGAGACAGCATAACTTCAGTTCACGTAGACAATTTTTTGCCCGAAATAATGCTAGTAGGTGATGAAATTCATCTATGTCACTCTGCCCCTCAGTAAATACAACATTTAGGTATACGCCAGTGCACTTTTCTTATTTTTTTTTTTAATGTTTTATTTATACCACTATGGTTCTAATGGCCTCGATTAATGTTCTGAGACCGATGGAGACAGCAATTTTAAGGAAAATTTCAACTTCCTATTTGTAGTTACTTCATCATCATTATCATCACCATCATCACCATCATCATCATCATCATCATCAATTCTTCAAGGATTAGAAGAGTTCTCCTGTTCCGGCCTCATGTTTCGTGCCATCTTCTTGCAGGTCTTCCTACATCTGTATAGACAGAAGGTTTGTTTGTTGTGGAATCCTAGTATTTTCCATTCTCAAGAGATGATTTTTCCACTTTTCCCTATATGTTATAATTTTTTCATTCAAGGAGAATATATTTAAATCTTTCCGTATATCTTCATATTTAATTTGGTCTAATCTAGTACATCCTTTTACCGTTCGAAGGTATTTCATTTCTTCTGCTTCTATAATACGATTTCAATCTGTCCTCCTTATAGTCCATGTTTCAGAACCATATGATGAAGCCGGAACAATAATTGTTTTATAGAATTTTAGATTTGTTTCCCTTCGAGTTGTACTTATTTATTTATAATTTTCTGTACCAATCTTATATGATTGCAGTAATATTCATAACTGAAATTTGTACTAAAGATATCTTCGTTATTTTCCTATCGCTCACAAGATTCTATAGAGTGAATTATACTCCGGTGGCGTCATGTGGTTTGTTCTAAAACAGTCTCCTCTTACAAGCAAACGTTCTGATGGGGCAGATAAAAAAGTTAAATTTTCTTCTTCCACCATGTTAATAATGTCAAAAGAAGTGCTTATACAAATTTTGGCCACTCGACCGCAATTACGAGGGCTGTAAAAATAAATTCGCGAGGGGCCGTTAATAGAAAAAAACACAATTTCATTGAACAAATTTATTGGAACATGCACAGCAATTGTTGAGCTGTTTTTCAATATATTTTCCATCGGATTCAGACATTTCTCATATCATAGGATCGACAGAGAGAGTGCAGACGCAGTCAAACGCTGGTTCCGATCTGAGGCGGCTGACTTCTACGACACAAAAATTGATCCCATGGTATGATAAATGTCTCAATTCCAGTGGGGGATATGTTGACAAATAGCGCAACAATTGCTGTATCTGTTTCAATAAATATTTTCATGCAATTGTGCTTTTTTTTTTAAAAGGCCACAGGGAAAATCACTTTCTGGACGGCCTCGTAATTGCGGTCGAGTGGCTAAAATTTGTATAAACACTTCTTTTGATACTATTAACATGGTGGAAGAAAAAAAATTAACATTTTTATCTGCCCCCATCAGAACGTTTGCTTTTTAGAATTTTTTAATTATTCTAATTCAGTCGCATACTTTCCCTGAAACTTCCATTTTCGACCCAGTCAATGAAAGCACCAACCCTTACCTCTCTCTTATTTCCACACTCTCTCTCGTTAATCGCTCTGTCCGATCAATTTTCCCTCGACGATTTAAAGACTTTGGTTTTTGTCTCTTCACCCTCAATTGTTTCCACTTTTGTCTTCTGTGTATTATTTAAAAATATAATATGTTCTCTGATCACTTAGGCCGGCAGCATATTGCATCGGACATTAAGGTGTGTGCAATCTAATCATCTTCATATCGAACGATTCGAGACAAAACCGTTCAGTCCGAGACAGAATGTCCGATGCAGTATGCTGCCGGCCTTAGGACTACCGATTACGTCGTCGCCCTCGTATCGCGGAAATTTACAAACCAGTTGTACGAGCTCATGCGACATAGGAATTGCTAGTGCTTTAAATAGCTGGCAAAACCGCTTGAGTTTTGCGTAAATTATTAACTCTGAATGTATGTTGTGTACCATGCTTGTTGACAGTTCTCAACTCCTGCCTAGATATTGCCATACATAAAGGAAAATAGTGGTCATTGTGTATACAGAACGACAAAGACGGGGCTGTAACTTCACGTGAAAACGACAGTTGTGAGTTCGAAACTCGTCTAAGATAAGGATATAATTTGTTGGTTAGCAATGTAATATTCTGTGGTTCTTAGGCGTAGACTTGGTGTTAACTTGTCACACATCACAGGTGTGTGTCTGTGTGTCCGCCCAGTGTCATAACAAAATAAACATATAAGTATGGGCTATAATAGGGACACTCTGATGGATTCATGTATAAATTGGATGGATGAGGAGGTAAATAGATAAATATGAGAATTTTTTTTTTATTTTAGTAGGTTATTTTACGACGCTTTATCAACATCTCAGGTTATTTAGCGTCTGAATGAGATGAAGGTGATAATGCCGGTGAAATGAGTCCGGGGTCCAACACCGAAAGTTACCCAGCATTTGCTCATCTTGGATTGAGGGAAAACCCCGGAAAAAACCTCAACCAGGTAATTTGCCCCGACCGGGAATCGAACCCGAGCCACCTGGTTTCGCGGCCAGACGTGCTGACCGTTACTCCACAGGTGTGGACATAAATATGAGAATAGTATGTAGGTAGGAATATAGATAGATAGATAGATAGATAGATAGATAGATAGATAGATAGATAGATAGATAGATAGATAGATAGATAGATAGATAGATAGATAGATAGATAGATAGATAGATAGATAGATAGATAGATAGATAGATAGATAGATAGATAAGTGATAGGTAGACAGGCAAGTGGATGCTTTAGGAGAGATAGATAGATAGATAGATAGATAGATAGATAGATAGATAGATAGATAGATAGATAGATAGATAGATAGATAGATAGATAGATAGATAGATAGATAGATAGATAGATAGATAGATAGATAGATAGATAGATAGATAGATAGATAGATAGATAGATAGATAGATAGATAGATAGATAGATAGATAGATAGATAGATAGATAGATAGATAGATAGATAGATAGATAGATAGATAGATAGATAGATAGATAGATAGATAGATAGATAGATAGATAGATAGATAGATAGATAGATAGATAGATAGATAGATAGATAGATAGATAGATAGATAGATAGATAGATAGATAGATAGATAGATAGATAGATAGATAGATAGATAGATAGATAGATAGATAGATAGATAGATAGATAGATAGATAGATAGATAGATAGATAGATAGATAGATAGATAGATAGATAGATAGATAGATAGATAGATAGATAGATAGATAGATAGATAGATAGATAGATAGATAGATAGATAGATAGATAGATAGATAGATAGATAGATAGATAGATAGATAGATAGATAGATAGATAGATAGATAGATAGATAGATAGATAGATAGATAGATAGATAGATAGATAGATAGATAAGTGATAGGTAGACAGGCAAGTGGATGCTTTAGGAGAGAGTAGATAGATAGATAGATAGATAGATAGATAGATAGATAGATAGATAGATAGATAGATAGATAGATAGATAGATAGATAGATAGATAGATAGATAGATAGATAGATAGATAGATAGATAGATAGATAGATAGATAGATAAGTGATAGGTAGACAGGCAAGTGGATGCTTTAGGAGAGAGTAGATAGATAGATAGATAGATAGATAGATAGATAGATAGATAGATAGATAGATAGATAGATAGATAGATAGATAGATAGATAGATAGATAGATGGATAGATAGATAAGTGACAGGTAGGCAGGCAAGTGGATGCTTTAGGAGAGAGTAGATAGATGAAAAAATTGATCTATGTTGCCTACATTTTGATATATTGATAGTGGTAAATGCGCAGATATTGGGTAAATTAGTAGGTGTATGAGTAAGTCTGTGAGTAATGGGAGGTAGCTAAAAGTTTAGTTGGATTGATTGACAGGTCTATTAATAGATGAGCGTTTGAACGTACGCAGAACTGTCCACGTGCTCTTGACCTTGACATCGCTGGCCTAAAGAATAGATTCGTCTGAAAATGACTTAAAGATGGGATGTCCATGTTGTTGATTTATGGGATACAAACTAACTCTATCACAGGTAGAGGCCATCATCAAAATTGTCCACCATTTCTGATCTAAGTTGAATTTAAACGCTGCATAACATCTGCACTTGGAGTTAGTAAATGAAATACTATTATTACGACTATGACTAGTATTGACATTCGTGTAACGAAATAGGCGGCAAGGATGAACGGGAACAACCTAACCTATACGGCCACGTGTGTCACCGGTGCTCACTTAAAATAGGCGTGAGATACTTGCTTTATCGTCCTCTGTCAGTGAAGACCTCTGACGATTTCTCTCCGAACTATGGTCTATGCCAGGGATGTCAAAACGCCTGTGTTTCGTGCTCATACTACAGGGACATCATTTTATTTTTACTTCAATTTTTATTGTACCTGCGCTTCTCAATGTACTGCTCGACTCCCACCCCTTCCACTAATGTCCTTGCTGACGTCAGTCACACAAACTTACGGCCGCTGTTGCTAGTAGTAAAATAAACAGAACAGAGTACAGTGTGTTTCAGAAATATGTTGTGTTTTCTATAGAAGAAAGAGCTTATATTATTGAAGTTTATTTTCACACTGGTATGGTGTGTAGCATAACTGAGTGTGTGGACTGAGCACAAGTGAAGATTAGAGTTACCGAAAGTACGTTACCCTATAATATTGTACGGCACTTAACAACATTATTTAAACAAGAGTTTTGTTTTACTATTTGTAGGTATAAAGGACGATGATGGAATCTGAAATTACAATGTAACCGAATGTGAACAACAGTTTTTCTTGTTTCCCCTCCCCCTCAACAATTTCCTGATTATATCATTACGGAATATTTTCGTATAAATGTCATTAATCTGGTAGATAAATTTAAAGCAACACAGTGTACAGAAAGGAAGAAAAGTGTAAGATGGCCAACAAAGGTGACAGAAGATGCTGTAGAATATGCTAGAGAAAGGATGGAGTGAGGTCGTAACAAGTCGGTCAAGAAGTTAGCTGTAGAAATTGGGGTTTCTTACGGAAGTACTCACAAAATTCTCAGGAATAAATTAGGTTAGTAATATGCTGAATAAAGTAGGCATTATATAATGTATATAACCGCCTGAAGACTGGAGTTTGTAAAAAAATTGTTACTATTCTACTGTTTTTGATAAAATACTGTAAAGTAATGATAAACTGAAAATCGTAATACTATATTTCCCTGTAACATAAATGGATGCACTACTTTTCTCTCCTCCTATAGCTAGTAAAATGATTTGTTTACATATTGCACTAGCAACTCCAAACTCCTGTAATGGGAGGGGGTAACAGTGTTTCCAGTATAGCCAGGTTAATGTTAAAAATATTGGTAAAAATAAAGTGATGTCCCTGTACAAACAATATATCTGACAGCCAATTAACCGGAAGAATGGAAAAATAGTGTAATTATTCCCATATATAAAACACGAGATAAACAAAATGTTGAAAACTATAGAGGTATTAGTATCTTCAACACATGTTATAAGATATTTAGTAGGATTTTACATGGGGGGGGAAGAAAAAAAACATGCTGAAACTTTCCTTCTGGAGTGTCAAAATGGCTTTAGAAAATGAAGATCATGTGTAGATCCATTATTTAATATCAAACTATTGTTAGAAAAAAGAAGAGAATTTAATTTAGAAACCCATATAGCTTTTATTGATTTTGTGAAAGCTTTTGATAAAGTCCGAAGAGACCTTTTATTCGACATATTACAAGATAAAAATATTCCAAATTTGCTATTACAAAATGTAATAGAAATCTACACAGACAGCAAAATAAATGTCAAAATAAATAACTGTATATCCGAAAGAAAATTAGTTAATAATGGAGTTCGACAAGGTTGTCCGCTATCACAAACTTTATTTAATATTTATATAAATGAAATTATTTTAAAATGAAACCAAATCTACACATCAGGAATCAAAATAACCAGTGCTCTAACATTAAATACCTTACTCTATGCCGATGATCAAGTCATAATTTCCAATTCAGAGGATAATTTACAAAGAGGATTATATACATTAAATAAAATATTAAAAGATTTTGAGATGGAAATTTCAGCACAAAAATCAAAAGTAATGGCATATTTAGGACAAGACCCAGTCAGAAGTAAGATAATACACAATAACCAATGCCTCGAACAAGTACAAAATTTCAATTATCTGGGTTGTGAAATATCTTATCAAAATGAAAAAGATGTGAACAAGAAAATTACCAAATTTACACAAATTCTAGGCATAATAAACGATACATTAAAAGCTAAGTAGTACAAAAATCTACAAGGATAAAAATATATAATACACTAGCATTACCCTCCCTTTTATACGGAAGCGAGATTTGGACATTAAAGAAAAAAAGACATGAACAGAATCAAAACAACGGAAATGAAATTTTTCAGGAGGATAGCAGGATGTAGGGCTACTCTTTTAGACCGAAAAAGGAATGAGGAAATTTTAGAACAATTATAAATAGAGTCAGTAGAAGAAAAAATCAGCAGATACAAATTCAATTGGCTAGATCATGCAAGAAGAATGGAAAATTCAAGAATCCCAAAAATTATGATGCAGTATAAACCTGGAGGACATCGTCGACCAGGGAGACATTTTAGAAGACTGCTAGATGGGGCCGAAACAGGTCTACAGAGGCCTAATTCGTGAAGGATGATGATGATGACTACAAACAATACCAATCCAACAAGGTTCACTTTTCAGTAAGATAAAGTACAATCATAGCTGTTAAGGAAATGTTGTGCAGATTCTTGAGAGCACGCTATGACGTCCCTGGTCTACACGATAGCCATGCCACATTCTGGTCGTTACACTCCGTTACAAGCTCTCGTGTTGCAACTGATTATTTTACAATTGCTTTAATACGAAAATCGTGTTGTGAGCTTGTGAAGTAATAGTTTTGTATTTTTGCAGGGGACGTGTGACGGAACGACCGTCATTATGCTTTTACGAGTAATGAGAATATAATGCCCCTGTTTCATCTGTAGTTTCTCAACGGAATATTGGTGTAACACACCCGCCAGATGTAACACTAGCTCTCCGGTTCTCCGACCACTTCAGTTTTCTGGACGTATTAATCGATTCATTCATATCACAGTTTAGTATATACAGTTGCGAAGCTTGGGATGATTTTTTGCATTTCTCGCGATAATTGCTAGCCGCTTGGAGCGCTGTGAGTACCAGGAACAATAGACTGTGCCACTGCCATCGTGATCTAATACAGGCCGTAAGGCAGATCATGTAACTCGCTTAACCTGATCCACGAAGGGCGGTGTTTCAACCATATAAATTAGTTGGAATGCATAAAGAGTAACATATATTTCTCTAAAATGTAGTGTAATTGCATTAATAAAATTTAAAACAATGATTATGAGACACTTCAGACATAAATCACTTGCGAGTTAAGATGAAATATTATTTTTGGTGTGAAAATTACGTTGTTCGTATGTGTAACAGACCTACCTGCCTTTATTTCGATCAAATATTGCGAAATTCTTGTACATTCATTTATGCACGATTCAATAATTTTCAGTTGCACCGCACGGATATTTAGATATGTTGAAATTATAGGTTATGTTTACTGTCCCAGTTGCCCCTTTCTGTCTAATGTTAGTGGTCTCCAATTCCCTGCCATTCATATGGAAATATTATAGGTTATGTTTACTATATATTATATTCCTAAATTCGCAATTATACATTATAATTAAGCATAATGTCATGTATGATACTCCAGACATTCAATTTGTCTGTATTGAGTATTGAATTATTGTATTTATCTACGTACTACCTAAGAGACGAAATAACAATCGTACGTACACTAATTTCATAGGAGTGGTATGATAAGTTTTCTGTCTTTATTAAGGAAGGTAGATGTGCTATATTAAATCACAATATAAATTCTTTTTTATTAAACCTCAAAATAGCTTCCATTCTAAACTTAAAATGTTGATGCGAACAGATTATGTTAACACGTAAAATTCTCTTCACATTAAAATAACACAGTTTTGTAATTATTTCTGCAACATATTATGCAACAAGAAGTAAACGGAACTTATGGACACATTACACTAAATAAATCTTAGCAATGATAAGCAGTAAAGTTATAATATAATATTTCACTGAGCTCCATACACTGAAATAGAAAACCCGATTACGGCCTGGTCTAGATAGAAAAGGCATTGACTGTGCTATATTTTGCATTGTTGTGGAAAGTTGTGTAAACTATGAAATGTTCGTTATCGATTTTAATGACTGTAAATGGCTAAAATACAATAATTTGAATAATAATATGGGACAAGGAGACGTTTGTGGTTCTATAAATATTGTAAGAAAAAGAGGTCAGAGTTATCCTTCTTCCGAAAGATCCAGGAAGGTGAGTTTATAAAATATAATATAGCCTACACTTTATGAAAATAATTCTTATGTATTTCGTATTTCAATAGTGGAAGGAAGGTGTTAATTTTTCAAAAGAACACGATATCGAAAGTGCAATACATTTTATCGTCTGCTAGGGAAAGAGTCTGTGATGAGGCGATAGTAGCGATCCTGGTGGCTAGCAACTATCTATGGATGCATATTTCAACTGTGTATGTTTGCATATTTAGTAAGTATTGAGCTTCGCAACTGTATATACCTCGACAGATGTGGCCATACTTATAAAATCACCCTCAGAACTTGATTTAATTTCAGTTTACTATCTTTCTCGGTTACCGTTTTTGTTACGCGAGTTTAATTCTTGCAGAAGTCCACGCACTTAGGCGAAGACTGTTCTTATTGTGGCTTTCCTCGGTTGAGGAAGTAAAGCCGTTGGTCCCATTAAATTGATTTATTGCACATAAATTTTTCTTCATCCGTGAATAAAGACAGTTTTATATTCAACTCTACCATTACCGCGTTCTCAACGCTTGTTAACAGATGTCGGCATTGTGGTAAACTCTGGTAGAGAATAGTGAGAAAACATCGATTCATAATGTCAGTGCTTAACAGCCACTGTGTAGCCAACTAGCCCGCGTATAAATGGGAGGTGCACAAATTGAAAATGGACGCAACGAAAAGAATCGATGATTTCGTTGTCAAGGCTACGGCAGTGATGAACTACCGTTATGTAAGGCGAAGAATGCTTGTACAGAAGTAAATTTGATAGGAATTCTCTTCAGTATTGAAAATCATAACATAACAAAGATTAAAGGCTTCTGTCTAAGTTTAAACAAATCACATAATATACCAAGACATCACTTTATTTTTACTTGCATTTTTATTGTAGCCTACCTGCGTTTCTGAATGTAGTTGACTCCCACCTCTTTCACTAATGTCCTTGCTCCCGTCAGCTACACAAACTTACGGCCGCTGCTGCATTCTAAGTCTGCTAGCAGTGAAGTAAACAGTACAGAGTATAGTGTGTTTCAGAAATATGGTTGCGTTTTCCATAGAAGGAAGAGCCTATATTATTGAAGCTTATTTCCAGGGGCAGGTATTTACGAGATTAATTTTATCATTTGTGTTTTTAATATTGGTGTCGGCGGAGATTGTTGGAGATTGATTTGTACTCTTGTTGGGTAGGCCTATTAATGGAAATTTTGGAAAATAGAATTATTTTGAAATTGGAGTATTAACTCAGTATAAATATTACTTTCCAAATAATTAACATTAAAGGTGCATTGGATTCTGGTAAATGTGCAGTATGGCCAATAGACAATATTTGTTGGATTGAGACTGTATTTAACACACATTCATTAAAAACGAAAAAAAAAAAAAAAAAACTTGCAGCCCTCAAATTAATACATTCAAATTATTAGTGAAATGTTAAATTCTCCTCTTTTGAGTTCACTATGTAATCAGAACACCTGGAATTCCATGTAATGTAGCCTACTTGAATGTGCAACAAATTCAAATGAAAAAATGTCCGAAAAAGAACTCAGAATATGAAATTCGCTATAAAACGACACAATAATAATAATTCGCGAATGTGTTCATATTTCGCTATTAGAACTCCATTTCGCGATTGTTTTATCCGCATATTATTAATCAGAATCTCTTAATTCGTAAAGATTAGTAAAAATCTATTGTATATCTATTATGTCGTGATCTTCGCGATCTCCATAAACACCTGGCCCTGTTTATTTCGCACAGGTACGGTGTGTAGCATGACTGTAGCATCTCTGTGGACTGAGCAGAAGTGAAGATTAGAGTTACCGAAAGTACGGTAATATGCTGAATAAAGTAGCCATTATATATTGAATACAACCGCCTGAAGAGTTGAGTTTGTGAAAAAAATGTTACTACTCTACTGTATTTTGATAAAATACCGTAAAAGTAATGAGCAAACTGAAAATCCTAATGTCGTATTTCGCTGTAACATAAATGGATGTATTACTTTTCTCTCCTCCTATAGCTAGTAAAATGATTTGTTTACATATTGCACTAGTAACACCAAACTCCTGTAATGGAAGGGGGTAACAATGCTCCCGAGTATAGCCAGGTTAATGTTAAAAATGTTGGTAAAAATAAAGTGATGTCCCTGTACTATTCTCATTAAGGGATATTACGTAAGAATTTACTTATAATAACAACTTTCTAGTGTTAAAATTCATTTTAACATTAGAAAGTTAAGTAATGCGAAGTGTTGAAAGTATGTAATCAAGATCATAAGAGATATTATTGTTCAGTACGCTGAAGCAAACGTAAAATTATTAGAGATTCCATTGGACAATACATTTCCATGGGAATAAATTAATTATGTGTTGAAGCTCAAGAGTTATTTATTATATTAAGACACTTAAAACTTCCAAATATATTTTAAAAACTCATATTATGCATTTTTCAATAGTGTAATGTCTTACGGTCTTCGGATATTGGGAAATATCAGTATTATATCCAAAGTTCTCATTAAAAGAAACCGGTACGAATACTGAAAATCTCTCCTTACGATGTACCTTGTAGACCAGACGTCTCCAAAAGCCTACTCGCGAGTAAGCCCCTGAAAGAAACCTAAGCCAGTACGTAATGAGCGCGCTCCGCCTCACCGTCTCCACCTGTACTGTACTCTATGTTTATGCGCAAACGAAGAGCAGTGGTGGACTGCCATTATCATTGTGTTGATCGGAATGTTCCACCGTTTCACATTGTCTTCTAATCATGGACGTAGTACATTCAAGGATGAATAGGAAGAGAAATTGTTTGTGTTTGTGGGGAGAATGTGAAATGCTTAATTTGTTCGAAAATTCTTAAGGGTATGTTAAAATTCAACATGCGACGACAATACTCGACTCTTCACAAAGAATATCAGGCAATTACAGGCATATTGGACATGTGAAAATAATTTATTTTGGGGCTATCTGTATTACTGTTGGTTATACTTAATAATCAGTATATTACAATACGTTTACACTCAGTTCCGTATGACAAACATACATATAGTGTTTCGTTTAATTTTAGATGAAATTCGTGGGCCTACAAATATTTTGATAAATATAAAACAGGAAAATACAAATACAAATCGCACACGTGTCCTCAGTCTTAAACAAAAAAAGCTTTTTGCTAGCTATGTTCTAGCTTGGAATAGAGGAAAATCAATGAAGCCCTTTACAGAAGCATCATTTGTAAAACCGTGCATACAGGACGTTACTAAAGTACTGTGTCCAGAACAAAGTCAAAGTTTAAGAAAATTAAATTGTTTCCAATTACACTTCAGAGAAGGAATTTCAAGATTGTAAATGCAATGGAATCTGATGTCGAAACCACAATTAACCAGTTTTAGCTTACTGACATGCAATGGACGAAAGCACAGATAGAAATGACAAAGCTTACCTAGCCATTTTCATCCGAGGAGTTAATGAACATTTTACTGTGTCTGAATGTCTTCTAGATGTAATTACAAAATACAAATGAAGAAGATCTTTTCCAGGCACCGAAAGCACCATAGAACAGAATAGGTTGAATTTGCAATGGCTTGTGTCAATAGCAACAGCATCATATATGTCAAAATAATATACAAACGTAGGATATTTCTTATTCTTTTGATGTTATTGTTTGTAAACATAAGCAGACCGTTGCCGCGATCCCCACTGATCGCTCCCATCTGTTGAGGTACGAGTCTCTCCCCTTCTCTAACCTTACAACACATTGTGTTCGGCGGGCAGCATCGAATGACGATACGCTTTTGGAGACCTCTGTTATAGACTCTTATTCCCCTTAGAAAAAAATGTAACTTGTAAATTTATATTTACTCAATTGTTTATTAAGCGTTAAGAAAACCCTCAACAAAACTTCGGAGTTTCAGCACGAGAACCAGATGTTAGACTCAGAAAATCAAAGAACTGTTTTAGCTCGGTTGCTGTTGTTATGTTCAGTAAATTTCAGGTCTACATTTCAAGAGATTTAAAACCATCTTGCAACGTTGGTTAATAATACAGTATTAAGGAATTTTTTTGGCTCTACTGTAGACCTAAATATTTGTCAGTAATGTGTAATGTTAATTTCATTTTCGTTTCTACATATTTTATTTTAAGTGGGTCCCTATCACCACAGCATGGCGCGTCCTCAGGTTGCGGATCGAGGAGACGGCCTCCAGATATGGAGGGTAGCTGTGAATATATTGAATAAGCAGTCGCGGACAGCCGATGAGGGTGGTCCTCCAGCTTGGGGTTGGGCGAAGGGCTAACAACCCATCACCGTAAAAAACAGCTTGTTACGAATCCTTCAAATAAGCCTCGGAATGGGACTGATTCTCTGGCACGACCACAGCAAAGGAATAAGGTTTTGAGATTTGGTCATTTAGCACGTATGGGCGAATCCAGAAATGCATATAGAGTGTTAGTTGGGAGGCCGGAGGGAAAAAGACCTTTAGGCAGGCCGAGACGTAGATGGGATGATAATATTAAAATGTATGAGGGAGGTGGGATATGATGATAGAGAATGGATTCATCTTGCTCAGGAGAGGGACCAATAGCGGACTTATGTGAGGGCGGCAATGAACCTCCGGGTTCCTTAAAAGCCAGTAAGTAAGTATTTGTCTATCTTTGCATTTTGTTTTTTTTTTGTTTTTTTTTATATTTGATGATTCAGTTTATATATGTCTGTTGCATCGCTGTCGATGCTCATGGCCTTAAATGCAGTAAATTAATAAAAATTAAAGGTTTTTCATGCTTCTAGTATCTTTTTACTTACGTTACCATAAGTTAAGGAAGACACCGGCGTAGCTTAGACGGTTAAGGTGCTTATCTGCCGATCTGAAGTTGCGCTGGGGCGCGGGTTCGATCTCCGCTTGCACTGATTAGCTGGTTGGGTTTTTTTTCGACGTTTTCTCCAACCCTATGGCGAATGTCAGGTAATCTATGCCGAACCCTCTGCCTCATCTCGTCAAATACCATCGCTATCACCAATCCCATGACACTAAATAACCTATAAGTTGATACAGCGTCGTTAAATAACCAAGTAAAAAAAATTAATGGATTTTAATAAAATGGAAATAATGTTAGAGTCTAAAAGCAAGTCACTTTCATTAAGAAGGGGTTTTGTGCAAGTCATTTCTTGACTATGGAAGTTACTAAATAGTTTCTGGAGTGTTTGCTGCTGTAGGTTATCATATCGATTATAGACTATACTTCGTGAGAGGAAGATCAGTTTGTATAATTATCATGATATAAAATATTATTTCTTCGTGTAAAATATTTCCTCTCTGCATTTAAATAAAATATTACACAACGATATATTGTACTCGCGGTATGTATTTATTTACACTGCAAGTGGGCAAGCACCCGGTGACAGTGGTATACACAATATAAACAATACACAATAAAATTTACAATATACAATACTATTTAACACTCAATAATTGCAATTAATAATATATAAAATAACCTAATTAATAAGTGAACCTAATTTTACAATACAACCTACATATGTATAGGCGCTACATAAGTTTCACATTGGTACTGATAATAATCTTCCACTTTACTCTCATCTCACTCACTGTAGTGGCACTATGACGCATTGCACTGACACTTTAGGACACATTTCACTGACCCTCTAGAACACATTTCACTGACACTATAGAACACATTTCATTTACACTATAAATTATCAGTGATCGGAACTGTTCACTGCACTGTAAAACCATAACTTCACTGACTCACCTCGCTTCACTGATACAACAGCTCAAATAAGTCAGATAATTACACCCTTATGCATACTTATAAACAGAAGTACATTTGAACTAAACATTTCTAGTCTAAGACCCTCTTACACGCTAGTTTTAAATAATTTACAATTCAAAACAAGGGAGTAACTCGTCAGGCTAAATAAATACATGTCACCTTAAAATATATGTGAACGTATTATTAAGATGTGCGCGACTTTTGCATCGCGCTGTTATAAAGCTGAGGTGTGCGATTTAAGGGGAGAGGATGGTATTTTTTGGTGAAAAAATAAGTAAATTTTGAAAAAAAAATCTTTAATATACTCTGTGATATGTGTGGAATGCATAGCATAACATTTTGTGGGTATTTGTGCCCTTATCGGATTTTGAGTCGCCATTTTTAAACTTCCTGCGTTATGGATTTTTAAATCACTCGCCCACTTTTATTGTTGTTTCTGGTAAATTAAATTTTCAAAAAAAAAAAAAAATCTTTAAAATACCCTTTCATATGTGTGGAATGCATTGCATAACATTTTGTGGGTATTTGTGCCATTATCGGATGTTGAGACGCCATTTTTAAACTTCCTGCGCTATGGATTTTAAATCACACGCCCGCTTTTATCGGTTTCCAGCAACTTCATTTTTTTGCTACATTTCCAGACAAAAATGGATATAATTTCTGAACTATTAAAGATACATGCATGAAATTTAGCACACACATTCTTTAGACTATTAGGAAACTTTTCTCTGTAACAGAATTTTGTTAATTGATTTCATTTTGAAAATACGTCCGTTTGTTTGCAAGAAAGGAAATCAGAACATTCTTATTAAATTTTAATTGTTTATTTACAAACGTAGGGACTAATATCAAAATTCTGTTACAGACAGTTTGTAGAACATGCTTTTGAAAATATATTGCAAAAATTGTTTGAATCTATCTTTAAAAACGGGTTAGATATATCGGTTTTAGTACAATCCTGCATTGGGTATATTTTTTTTCAAATTTGGGCCCCCAAACATATATATTTTTTCAAAATATTTTTGTTTGGTTGAGTTGCCACAGGTATGAGCTCTCTACATACAAAAAATTAATATTTCACACCAAATAGGAAAAAAGTTAAAAAAAAATACCATCCTCTCCCCTTAAACCTGTTACGGAAGGAATTACATGACATTAAATTTAATGTATATTACTGGAGGAAATAAACACGCGAAATTAAATGAAATAAGCTGCATTGTATTCCGACAGATATTGGAGAAAAAATGGGAGTATAAGGGTACAGTACATCAGTTATTCATAGATTTCAAAAAGGCGTATGACTCGGTTAAGAGAGAAGTTTTATATAATATTCTTATTGAATTTGGTATTCCCAAGAAACTAGATCGATTAATTAAAATGTGTCTTAGTGAAACTTACAGCAAAGTCTGTATAGGTCAGTTTCTGTCAGATGCGTTTCCAATTCACTGCGGGCTAAAGCAGGGAGATGCACTATCATCTTTACTTTTTAACTTCGCTCTAGAATATGGCATTAGAAAAGTTCAGGATAACACAGAGGGTTTGAAATTGAACGGGTTACATCAGCTTCTTGTCTATGCGGATGATGTGAATATGTTAAGAGAAAATCGACAAACGATTAGGGAAAACGCGGAAATTATAGTTGAAGCAAGTAAAGCAATAGGGTTGGAAGTAAGTCCCGAAAAGACTAAGTATATGATTATGTCTCGTGAACAGAATATTGTACGAAATGGAACGAAATTGGAGATTTATCCTTCGAAAAGGTGGAAAAATTGAAATATCTTGGAGCAACAGTAATAAATATAAATGACACTCGGGAGGAAATTAAACGCAGAATAAATATGGGAAATGCCTGTTATTATTCCGTTGAGAAGGTTTTTGTCATCTAGTCTGCTGTCAAAAAATCTGAAAGTTAGAATTTATAAAACAGTTATATTACCGGTTCTTCTGTATGGCTGTGAAATTTGGACTCTCACTATGAGAGAGGAACAGATATTAAGGGTATTTGAGAATAAGGTTCTTAGGAAAATATTTGGGGCTAAGAGGGATGAAGTTACAGGAGAATGGAGGAAGTTACACAACACAGAGCTGCACGCATTGTATACTTCACCTGACATAATTAGGAACATAAAATTCAGACGTTTGAGATGGGCAGGACATGTAGCACGTATGGGTGATTCCAGAAATGCATATAGAGGGTTAGTTGGGAGGCCGGAGGAAGAAGACCTTTTGGGGAGGTCGAGACGTACGGGGGAAGATAATATTAAAATGGATTTGAGGGAGGTGGGATATGATGGTTGAGACTGGATTAATCTTGCTCAGGATAGGGACCAATGGCGGGCTTATGTGAGGGCGGCAATGAACCTCCGGGTTGCTTAAAAGCCAGTTAGTAAGTAAGTAAGTAAGTAAGCTGCGTTGTATAGTCGGTCGAATGACTTTGTAATCTAGTGATTTCCACACAAATGTGTGTGAAGAGTTTTAATTTCCGAGCACATCTGTCATGCTGTAGAATTCCAGGATCCTAGTTCGATTGTCGCTCCCATTTATGACGTTCACAAGGACGGCAGGTTTCAATCGCTGAAAGAGAATTAACGAGTATGACTCCGGGGTCACCTACCAGGAGTCCTCTCATGGCCACTCTCGCGTTCTGATGAGTTCCTAGCATCGTCATTATAATCTCATTCTTTCTGGAGACAGTTTTTTACTCGACTACAGCTTGTTCGTTAGGACTTCAGATTACGCAGTTGCACACACCACATTGCAAATAGTGGGGGAAGAAAACTGGTTCGCTACTGAGACACAGCTGACAGATAAGATAATTTTGCATTGCTGGCGTTCGTTTCGGTGAAGTGCGGGCATCAGCAGTGGATGTGATTAATTTTACTAGCTAGTAACTTATACATTGTGACGTGAATATGTTAGGAGAAAATCCATAAACGGAAATTCTACTTCAAGCAAGTAAAGCGATAGGTTTGGAAGTAAATCCCGAAAAGACAAAGTATCTGATTTTGTCTCATGACCAGAATATTGTACGAAATGGAAATATAAAAATTGGAAATTTATCCTTCGAAGAGGTGGAAAAATTCAAATATCTCGGGCCAACAGTAACAAATATAAATGACACTCGGGAGGAAATTAAACACAGAATAAATATGGGAAATGCGTGTTATTATTCGGTTGAGAAGCTTTTGTCATCTAGTCTGCTGTCAAAAAATCTGAAAGTTAGAATTTATAAAACAGTTATACAGGGACATAATTTTATTTTTACTAACATTTTTAATATTAACCTGGCTATACCTTTGTATCAACGCCGTTTGATACCCCTTCCACGACTGGAGTTCCATGATGCTGGCGTAATATACAAACAAATCACTTTACTAGGTATAGGAGGGAAGAAAAGTAGTTCATCCATTCACGTGAACTGGAAAATATCGCGCTTTTGAGTTTGATAATTTTCATTAGGTTTTTGTTTAATCAAAATACAGTATAGTATTAACAGTAAGTGTTTTTACTCACGAACTGAGTTATCCATGCGAACGTATTCATTATGCAGTGTATATTATACTGTCTACAGAACATTAGCGTACGATATAGAGAATGAAGTTAAAATGAAATAATAATAATATGGATATTTAAACACATTTTTGAAAATGGTGGCCGTTCATTTCGATACAGGCTTCAGTTCTTTTGTGCCTAGTCTCGCAATATAGACTATTGCATCTAATTCCAATTACCAGTTTCGTCCTTCATACTTAGTAACTCATGTTGAAATAATTCTGTACCTACGCTATGAAAGAGTACCTTACGTACTGTAAATTCAGTCTTCAATTCTGCCCGACCCGCACAGATAAAATTACTCAGACATGCTATCTAGTGTCCGTCCAAGTGGTTATGTCGCAGGATCGTAGAAAGGGGGGGGGAATCACGTGATAGTTAATTACTTAACGAGGCCCTTTTATTTGAGTTATTTGAAACAGTTGTATAATATTACGTAGACGTCCAATTAATTCCTAACAGAAATTAATGTTTTCAAAAAAGAGCTAAGAAACTCCAGCCACTAGTCTTTACAGTGGAGCGAGTAGAAGCAGGTTGGGGAAATCGGGATGCGACGTAGGCAAACGGACGACAGTACCTGTGCGAAAATATGATTCAATATTGGAAGTTTTCGTCACTGAAAAAGGCGAACATATTTCTGAAACGTACTGTAATTACTAACTCAGTATTACGGCGTTGGTTCTGTGTAGACAGAACTTAGTTAGTAGAAGGGGTGGGAGTAAAGTACATTCAAAAACTCGGGTACAATAAAAGTTGAAGGAAAAATAAAATGATGTCCCTGTACATTATGACGTGAATATAGTAGGAGAAAATCCATAAACGATTAAGGAAAACACGGAAATTCTGAATAATTTCAATGGAAAAATTGTTCCGGGGCCGGGTATCGATCCCGGGACCTCTGGTTGAACGTACCTGCGCTCTAACAACTGAGCTACCTGGGAACTCCACCCGACACCGTCTCAACTTTTTCCTTTATATCCACACAACTCGCGTGGGCTGACGAAACGCCAGAGACCCACATCGAGTGCACACAATCTGTGTGTGACTTGGAATTGTGGTTTTCTGTTAACGTACACAGTGACGTATCGTTTCCCTTGTAATTATTCAAATCTGCTTTACAGGGAGCTTTACCTGAAAGACTAGATTTGCACGGAAATTCTACTTGAAGCAAGTAAAGGATAGATAGGTTTAGAAGTAAATCCCGAAAAGACAAAGTGTATGATTAGGTCTCGTGACCAGAACATAGTACGAAATGGAAATATAAAAATTGAAAATTTTTCCTTCGAAGAGGTGGAATAATTCAAATAAATCGGAGCAACAGTATAAATGACACTCGGGAGGAAATTAAACGCGGAATAAATATGGAAAATGCCTGTTATTATTCGGTTGAGAAGCTTTCATCATCTAGTCTGCTGTCAAAAAATCTGAAAGTTAGAATTTATAAAACAGTTATATTACCGGTTGTTCTGTATGGTTGTGAAACTTGGACTCTCACTTTGAAAGAGGAACAGAGATTAAGGGTGTTTGAGAATAAAGTTCTGATGAAAATATTTGGGGCTAAGAGAGATGAAGTTACAGGAGAATGGAGAAAGTTACACAACGCAGAACTGCACGCATTGTATTCTTCACCTGACATAATTAGGAACATTAAATCCAGACGTCTGAGATGGAGAGAACATGTAGCACGTATGGGCGAATCTATGCATCACACTTCCAAAAAATATTTTCCATTATTCACTCATTAAAGCGACTGAAGAACTTTCTTCCTGATAAATTAAAATTAATCCTTGTACAAACACTCGTGATGCCACACTTTGACTACTGCGATATTATATTAAGTAACCTAAATGCAAATTTGAGCAACAGGCTACAACGTGTGCATAATGCGTGCGTCCGTTATATTTGTAATATTCGTAAGTATGATCATGTTTCCCCGTCTTTCCAAACTCTGTCTTGGCTAAGGCTAAGCGATCGACGAGCTCTGCATTCTCTTGTTCTCTTGTTTCAAATTCTGCGCACCGCTACCCCAATCTATTTGGCTTCTCGTTTTCAAAATTTATCCGCATATCATCAGCTAAGTACAAGATCTCATAATAACAATTTACTCATTATACCCTACCACAAGACATCTTTATATTCTTCATCCTATACAGTTTCAGTTGCTAGAAATTGGAACTCGCTTCCGAGTGATATAAGGGGTTGTTGGACAATAGCTTCATTTAGGTCAAAATTACATAAATTCTTACTTAACAGATGAATTGCTGATTAATATTTGTTACTTATAATGAAACTAACATCTGTCCATTCCTATTATTATTATCTTTAATTTCTCTAAATAGATTTACAAAACCTCTAATGGCAATTACATTAATATTCTCATTATAGAAATAGAAATATATGTATTCTCCCTGTAACATAGTCCTAGTAAGCTTATATTAAATTAATTTTCATCATTTTACTAGCTATCTCAAATATTAAATTAATTATAATTCATTGAATTAAATTAGCTCATAAATTAAGTTACTACTTTACCTTATAGATTTATCTAAATTTAAATAAATGTGTAGTGAAGATTATTGCTGGAGAACCTTTTAAGTGTAGTGAAAATATTTGTAATTTAAATTTATGTATTGTATTGATTAAGGCTGGTTGAGTGGAAGAGAAGGCCTTATGGCCTTAACTCTGCCAGCGAAAATAAAACATTATTATTATTATTATTATTATTATTATTATTATTATTATTATTATTATTTTATGCATATAGGGTGTTAGTTGGGAGGCCGGAGGGAATAAGACCTTTGGGGAGGTCGAGACGTAGATGGGAGGATAATATTAAAATGGATTTAAGGGAGGTGGGATATGATGCTAGGGACTGGATTAATCTTTGCTCAAGATAGGGACCGATGGCAGGCTCATGTAAGGACGGCAATGATCCTCTGGACTCCTTAAAAGCCATAAGTAATAAAGTGAAATAACTGATACATTTGTTTTAGTTATCTATGTTCGTGAACGTCCTAACGGGTGTCTTCTAAACTAGATTTCAACTTTCATGTTATCTATGTCCATTTCTTAATATGAATTAAACATACGTTAAAATTTGAAAATGATTTGTCCAACAGAACATCACTAAATAAGTGAAACCAACCGATCCAGATCAGATTGTATTCGCAATTTAAAAACGTCTGTCAAATTCAATCACAGTTTTACCCCTTTGGCGTGTCATAGCTCAGTTATAACTGAAGGACCTGTAGCTTATTTTCCAATTCGAACATTGCTTTCCTTTGTGAGTAAACACAGACTTACTACCGCTACTTCTGTTATTGTTACAATTGTTACATCCAATATAACTGCTCCTATTTTAAAAACTTTTACTAAGTAAAATTTCCACTTTTTTTCTTTCAATGGGAGCGTTGAATGTTTTATTCCATTTGCTTCCTAGAGTTCTAACAGACGGTAATGTTTTTGCTCTGAAGATATTTAATATTTCTCTCACATATAGTGCAGGTTTCTGATTTTTAAATGAAAATTTGTGTAAGTGGGCAGCAGTGGCGATTTCTCGGGGGAGGGAAGGGAGGAACGTCCTCGTCACATATTTCTTCTTTGGAAATAAATACCAAATGCCTTGAAATTAGAGGAAGATTCGATAATTTTTAAGTTCACAGCTATAAGAAAACCTCGGTTGATCGAGTTTTAAACGACGCGCGCTCATGTGCTACTAGAAAACTGCGAGAAGGATGCGAGATTGTTTGTGTGGAGGAAAGTCAATCCATTCCTCCTTTACTGCAGTTAACACACATAGACAACAGCGCGCTAGCGGCCAGAGAAAGAAGCAGAGTTTTAAAGCGAGTAAATGAATAGTAAGGGAGGAGATCCTCCTCTGAATCATCGCATGGGCGGGAAATAGAAACCAACTGGTCTTGCAGCAAAACCGCAAACTCGCTACCGCTGCCATCTAACGATGCTGCATTCAACCAGACTATGACACATCTAGGAGGAGGCACAATAAAAAACAGTTTTAACGCAAAGCTATGAAAGATACCATATAAACTTTTTTAAAATCATAAATCAAAATATATTATTCATTGCATTTTATATAAGCTACTACTCATGGTTTGAAACTTTCGAGTATATCTGAAAGTTGAAGTTAGATTTATATAAACAAAGAAGAAGTAGTTCTACGTTAGTATCGCAGATCTTTTTGGCCCCTGAAATTCACTTCCATTCATTGTCTACTAGATAGGACAACAGCCAAGTTGTCAGTTTTGTACAAATATATTTGAAATTGAAAGTACACCAAACTTCAATATTTTTAACACAAAAAAATTAATCGGCCACCGGCAGCTTTGAGCAATAATGGTAGTATGACTTTACAAGAACTGACATTCTTCAAAAGCATGTGATACTGAACTTGTAAAATGTACATGTAGCAACACAGACCATGTGAGTGGGTGCAGTGTTCTCGGTTTCTTAACAGATTATTTCCCATTCCCACTTTCGTAAAACGGTTCTGGTTATATGTATGTTAGTAGCTAGTCTCTACCAACACGTGTTATGCTGTAGTGTGCGCCAAAAATGCTGCGAGTTTGTGAATTTCCTTGTAATTGTTAATTTGTGCAATTATCCACCAATGAATGGAAGTGAAAACATATTTGGACAATTTAGGAAACTCAGTTTACAAGAACAGATTATTGCTATACGAAAGAGAAGGCCAACCCTAACACTACCTGGTGTTACATGTATGCATGTGGGCTAATTTGTAGGATGTTTCTCTCAAGAAGGTGTCATTTTGCGCTGTTAATTTCTTTCCTCCTCTTAAGAAATATGCAGGAGACGCCACTGGTGGGCAGCTAAGAAGTCATGCTGTGCTGTTAATCTGTAAGTTGCAGTTGCTTCCTGTTTGGGTTTGTTTTTATATCCATACCACTGTGACTACTATTGTTAATGATACTGCTGCTGCCGCGTCTGTGGCTCAAGTCCAGGTTCAATCCCCGGCCAGTCGTGATGGAATTTGTGGTGAACAAAGCAGACGTTGCAGAGGGTTTTTCTCGGGATATTCCTGTTTGCCTCCATGATTCCACCAATACTCTCCATCTCCCCCCTAATTTCATCTATCATCTTCAATAGTAAAAATAGTCTAGAGTGAAGTCTTTGAAGTAGTACGGGTTTCCGATGCTGATATAGAAAGCACTTGGGATTCAGGGCCCTGGTGCTTATCAGGCTACTCGTCCGCGAAACGGGACCTGACTATCAGGCGCTGAGACAGGATGGCCCATCTGCCAGTGTCGGATTTACGAATGCCACCCAGGCCACCCGTCGTACTAGGACAATCGTCGCATATATAAAGGCGGACAAAGAATGAACATGTTCTTCTTTATATTTCCACAAAGGATGAGCATGTTGTTTCATCTTTATATTTCAAATGATTTTCGTGATAATATTTTAATAATGTATATTTATATATATTTTTAAATTTAGAAAACATTAAAATCGGAATAAATGAAATTTGTTGGGTAATCAATTGACTTCCTTAAGCAAATTTTAACTACCGCAATTGTAGCAATATGAGCAGAGAAAGAGTAATTTTTGTTGCTCCTCCCCATCCGTTTATACTATACCTACTGGATGAAAGATTGAAGCAAACCGAGATAAACTGATCGCAAAATATTTTTAGGGATGTAAGAGTGAAGAATGTTTTACGAATACATCTTGATTACACAACTTTTAACACTATGTCACTTCGGAATATGTATGATAAGACTTTCTTGTGTTAAATTCTAACCTACCGGTACCTTGTTTATATTGTTTCGACCTATTATGGATCATCTTCAGAACTGGTCGTTGCTGGTCTTGGCGTCTCTTATTTTGTTTCCTGTGAGGGTGTGTTCGTGTGGTGTAAAGTGGAGTCAAAGAGTGCGTGTGTTCTGAAATTGAGTTGTGTGTTGAGAATTATTTTGGAGTGTGTTTTTGTGTGTCTGTATATTTCATATTGTTCTAGTGTATTAGTTTCTGGCTTTTTGGTTGGATGTGTAGTATTTCCATGTCTGTGTTGATGTCTCTGTAGGGATGGTTAGCTTTTGTGATGTGTTCTGCATATGTGGAGGTATTTTGTAATTTCTTGTTATGGCTGTGATGTGTTCTTTGTAACGTGTTTGAAATGTGATCTGCCTGTCTGTCCTATGTAGAAGTTGTTGCAGGTGTTGCATTTGAGTTTGTATACGCCTGTGTGGTTGAATTTGTTTGTTTGTGTTGTTTGTGTGTTGAGATGTTTTTGTAGAGTGTTATTTGTTCTGTATGCGATGTTGTAATTTAATTTCTTGAATGAGGTTGCAATCTTGTGTGTGTTTTTGTTTTCGTATGTTAGTGTGATGTATTTTTGTGTTCCTGTGCTTGTGTTGTATTCTTATGCTTTTTTGTGATTATGTTTTGTCTTATGTATTATGTTGTCTATTATGTTGGTATTGTATCCGTTTTCTTGTGCTATGTATTTGATTGTGTTTAGTTCTTCGTTGTAATCCTGTTGGTTCATTGGTATGTTGAGTAGTCTGTGTACCATTGTTCGGAATGCAGCTTGTTTGTGTTGTGTGGGGTGGTTGGATGTGTTGTGTATGTGTGTTGTTGTTGTGGGTTTTCTGTATACTTTGAATGTGTGTTTGTTGTTTACTTTTGTTATTGTGATGTGTAGAACATTTATGGATTTGTTGTTTTTAATTTCTAATGTGTACTGTAGCTTTGGCTGTATTTTGTTTATGTGTTCATGTAGGTTTTGGATCTGTCTTTTGATTCCTTTGTATAGTATTAGTATGTCATCTACGTATCTGTGCCAAGAAAAAAATGTTTATCCTACCTTAAACACTGGCCAATAATAATTCCTAAGTACTTCATTTGCGTAGACGTACATCATTATCGTTAATTTGATTAGTAGGTAATTAATATTAATTATCTATACACATACAGGTAGTTCAAAACCATTTTCTCGGCATGAGGGTTGCTGAAAGCGTGTAACAATCTCGAACTTGATTATTTGTAATATCACAGCTCTTTCGCTTCGTATTTAGTACAATTCTGAAGTAAAAATGAAGTCAAAAACGAAGAATTAAAGCTTACAAGATCATTTATAGCATGGGTCATTAGGCTGCAATATTTACAAAGACTCACTTCAGGTAAAACCAAACTCCTGAGAAAAACCGCAAGCATAACACTACTTGAAATAATTATGCTCGTGACTGCAGAACTGAAAATAATCATGTGAGTTGTACAGTACCGTACGCACAATATGACACTGGCTATTAATAAAACGAACAGAAACAACATGCCACTAGATTATAGGCTATATTATACTACTGCGTGTTCACTTCAAAGTGTGTCATGGCTCGCTGTATGCCGTCATGTGACTAGCCGATGAGCCTAGAGAATTCAATCTTCCTACACTTCCGCAGAGGCGTATTACCTATGTGCCAGAGAAGTTGCCTAGCAAGTACGGCGTTCATTCTGAAGAGTACTTGCCGATACGTACGGTAACGCCGGTAGTGGCAGGAATGTGAACTGTTTGGAAACACGTACTGTGGTGAGTGTTTTTCTTACTGTCGGGATATGGGGAGAGGGTTAAGACGATTACTTGCGTATTTGTTGACATTAACTTCAACGGTCAACATGGACACGGAGCATTTGATTTGTATTGTGGAATGTTGCCGTACTCAACCGATGATAACAAATACTCTGCGTACGACTTGGCCGCGCAAAAAAACACAGTTCGAAAGAGGTTATGGTAGCACACAGACTTTACAGACCGCCATCTGTTGCTATGGCGTTCAAGTTAACCCGTACCCATTCTCAAGTTCAGATTGAACGCCTTATTAATAGGCAACTTCTCTGAAATAAAAGCTGAAACTCGCTTCAAATCGCTGATACACAACAGTGACGTCATGACACATTTTTAAATGAACACCCAGTATAATCCGTTGTTGAAATATGAGATAGAAATCTGCACTTCAGTTATGTGACGATGCTTTGTAACATTGTGAGAGTAAAAAGTTTTCGCAATATGTTTAATTTTGCAGTTTTGCGCGTCTAAATAATGAATAATGCCGTATTACCGCACATTCGTGAAAATAGATGAAGGTTCGACCAGTACCAGTAATGAATAACGTAACTGAATCTATTACATAGTCGACAGACGTTTCGACTAAACCCTGCATTACTGAACCTAAGTGGAAGCACAGGTTGGTCACCTTTTAGTATCAATTATTCATGCCAATTTAAAACGGTTAGTTTAGTCTCACGGCGTAGCTGAAGGTTAAATGGAGGAGTGATAATTGCAGGTCAGAGTTAAGACAATGGATTTAATTGCTGACAGACCTGTAATCTAAATGGAATTTTGTTAAATTTATTCATAAGCTATTATAATCTTGCTTTGCACACCTACAGCCGTAACTAGTCACCCACAGTGGCAAACATGTCACGACTTTAAGTATTTCTCTATTGAGCGAGATAAATGCCTGCCCCTGAGCACTCGCTCGGATCTGTCTTTTCCTTCTTACTTTTTCTTCAAAGTATTTGAACAGAGAAATGTTTTTGAAGTGTTAGTGAAATCAGGATAGTGTCAGTAAAATGTGTCTTAGTTCCAGTGCAGTGAGTGAATTGACAGCGAAATGAGTGTAATGCTGAAAGGTACTTATGCAAGTTTGAACATAGCCTATATCATATATACTCGTGGTTTTAAGTTCTAACTTAGGGTTAAGATATAAATTATATTTACTTTAATTAATTATGTTATATTAAGTGATTCATTTAATTTAGGATTCTCCTTTTTAATATTATTATATATTGCTATTATTATTTTATTATGAATATTATGACTGTATTTTATTATTATTGTAATTATGAGTGTAATTAGTTACCACTGCCACCGGGTATTTACCCATTTCCAGTGGGAATAAATACATACATACATAGGCCTACATACATACATACATACATACATACATACATACATACATACATTAAAGACAGCAAAAATATATTATTCTGCGATTTACTCTTGTTCTTTGCGTTATAACATAGAATAATTCTCGAGAAATTATTATTGTTATTATTATTATTATTTATTATTATTATTATTATTATTATTATTATACTTACTTACTTACGTACTTACTGGCTTTTAAGGAACCCGGAGGTTCATTGCCGCCCTCACATAAGCCCGCCATTGGTCCCTATCCTGAGCAAGATTAATCCATTCTCTATCATCATATCCCACCTCTCTCAAATCCATTTTAATATTATCTTCCCGTCTACGTCTCGGCCTCCCTAAAGGTCTTTTTCCCTCTGGCCTCCCAACTAACACTCTATATGCATTTCTGGATTCCCCCATACGTGCTACATGCCCTGCCCATTTCCAACTTCTGGATTTAATGTTCCTAATTATGTCAGGTGAAGAATACAATGCGTGCAGCTCTGCGTTGTGTAACTTTCTCCATTCTCCTGTAACTTCATCCGTCTTAGCCCCAAATATTTTCCTAAGCACCTTATTCTCAAACTCCCTTAACCTAGTGAGAGTCCAAGTTTCACAACCATAAAGAACAACCGTAATATAACTGTTTTATAAATTCTAACTTTCAGATTTTTTGAAAGCAGACTGGATGATAAAAGCTTCTCAACCGAATAATAATAATAATAATAATAATAATAATAATAATAATAATAATAATAATAATAATAATAATAATAATAATATATTATTATTATTATTATTATTATTATTATTATTATTAGTTCATTGTTTTCTGCCCAAGAGCAAGTCTTTCACCGTAAACCCAATATTCTCCAAGCTCCCTATTTTCTGTCTTTCTTTTCGTCTCCTCATACGATCCATGCATCTTAATGTTGTCTATCATCTGTTATCTTCTTCTGTCCCGAACTTTTCTTCCTTTCAATGCATCCTTCAGTAGGCATTTTCTTCTCAACCAGTGACCCAGCCAATTCCTTTTCCTCTTCTTAATCAGTTTCATCATTATTCTTTCTTCACCCACTCTTTCTAGCACAACTTCATTTCTTATTCTGTCAGTCCATTTCACACGTTTCAATCTTCTCCATATCCACATTTGAAATTCGTTTCTCTTCACTTCGTCATAATGTGCAAGCTTCTGCCCCATACAATGTCACTCTCCACACAAAGCACTTCCCTAGTTTCTTCTTTAGTCATTTTTCCAGAGATCCGCAGAAGATGCTCCTTTTTCTATTAAAAGCTTCCTTTGCCATTGCTATTGTTCTTTTTCCTTCGTTATTGTACTTACTGTAGTTTATTCTCCATCATAATTGTATTCCTGAATTGAAATACTGCCATCTCTTCCCTTTCTAATAATGAGCGCTGATTACCAAAATTGACATATCTGTGGTGTTCGGGTAAAGAGGTATGTCATTTTTTTGTCCAGGTGGAATTTTGTTCCCCAGATGAACACACAAGTTAAATTATACAAGTGGGTGTGCAAAAATCAAAGAATACTAGCAGTTGATGTGTTTTATTTGTGTAGAAAATTATTTGTAATAAGGGTTCCAAGTTTAATTTTCATTTATCTCCGAACTCATTTGTATGACTTATCTCCCTTTACCCAAACACCACAGATATTATCAAAATGGGCGACAAGAGTATCCAAAACGGGTATTCTGCAGTACTCGAGTACTGCAATAATTACGTACTTTCCTTCCAGAACAGTTCAGCAAAGAGGGACATTTTACCGTTTAAGTTCGATGACAACTTCTAAGATAAAAGTGTAAATCTCTTCAAACTGGCGAACTATTGGGTTGGTGCTTAAGTTCGTAGTGTTTTTTTATAAGTTCATTAAACACATGAGATACACATGAGAGAGAAGTTAATCATCAACAATATATTGTCCTTCACTATTTACAACAATCTGTCAACGCTCGAGTAGTTTTACGATTTCACGCCTGTAGAAATCGCGTGGTTTTGAGTTAAATAATTCATCAAGCCATGTTCGGAGCGCATTTTCATCCGGAAAGGAATTCCTTGAAGGTTGTTCGGTAGAGAGCGGAAATGGTGAAAATCTGAGGAAACAACTCCCAACTCAACTTCTGGATGGTGTTTTATGTCAGGTTAGCAAGGTGCGGACGGACGTTATCGTGGAGTAGCATCACTTCACGCAGTCTTGTTGTTCGTTTTTCTTGGAATTCGGTGTGTAAGACGTCTCCGTTAGTGGCAATAAATGTCGGCAGTGATGGTTAAACCTCGGGGAAGCAATTCGTAGTACAGCACACCCTCGCAGTTCCATAAGATGCATAACATTATCTTTTTGTATGCGCTCTGGCCTTTGTACTGGGGGTTGCTTTTTTGTTGGAGCTCAACCATTCCTTCTTGCAAATCGAGCTTTCAGGTATATCTCCCTGCAAAGTTGATTTGAATAATTTTGAGAGAAAAATTGTTCCGTGGCCTATTATCGTACCTGGGACCTTGGTTAAACGTACCAACGCTCTACCAACTGAACTACCCAGGAACTCTACCAGACACCGATCTAATTTTTTTCTCTATATCCACAGACCTCAAAGTGAACTGACAACTGTCAAGTAACCAACATTGAGTGCACAGATACTCTTTGTGACTTGAATTGTGGTTTTCTGTTAACGAACAGTGACGTGTATTATGGAAATCGAGCTTTCAGGTGTAACTCCCTGTAAATTTGATTTGAATAATTTTGAGTAAAAAATTGTTCCGGGGCCGGGTATCGAACCCGGGACTTATGTGAGGGCGGCAATGAACCTGCGGGATTCTTAAAAGCCATTTGTAAGTAATTAGATAGGTAAGTAAGTAAGAAATAATGTTATACGAGGCGCATCCAGAAAGTAAGTTTCCCGATTTTTTCCCCTTGAAAGTAAACGTAATTAGCCGTGTCAATTGCGCATGCGTAACAGATCTATGACGTATCAATCATATGCCAGCCGGACAGGTCCCGCCTGGTGCCAGTAGCGTGGCAGCAGTGGTTCGAAATGGAAGCTCTTATTCCTTCTCCCGCCGCCTGCGAGGTTCGGTCGGTGATAAAGTTCTTTAATGCACAAAGCATTGCGCCAATTGAAATTCATCAGCAGCTCTGTCAGGTCTATGGGCCGAACACCCCCCCTCTCTCTCTCTCTCCCTCTCTCCCCTTCCTCCTTCCCCCCACCTCCCGTCTCCCCTCCCCTCTCCCCCTCTTCCACCTCCCTCTCTCCTCCTCTTCCCTTCCCCCTCTCCTCTCCCTCCCCTCACCTCTCACCCCTTTCCCTCCCATCCCCCTCTCTCCCTCTCTCTCCCTCTCCCTCCTCCCCCTCTCTGCCCCTCTCTCCCTCTCTCTCTCTTCTTTTCAAGAAATTCCTGTCCTCCGGTGAGCGTTTTGGCAACGACGAATAGCTGAAGACGTCTGTCACACGCTGGTTCCATTCACAGGCGGCACAGTTCTACGACAGAGGGATATAAAAGTTGATCCCACGATACGAGAAGTGTCTCAATTCTCATGGTGGCTATGTTGAAAAATAGCTGAAACATTGCTGTACCTGTTGCCAATAAATGTTTTCCTTAAAGTGTGTGTTCTTTTTTTTTTAAATAGGGAAACTTACTTTCTGGATGCGCTTCGTATATAGAATATGTATGTATGTATTTATTCATACTGCAATGGGTATATACCCGGTGGCAGTGGTAACTAATTACACTCAATAATAACAATAATAAACACAATCATTAAAAAATACAATTAACAATAATAATAATAATAATAATAATAATAATAATAATATAGTTATAACAACGGTAATAAATTAAACATGCGTTCCGTGTTTGGAATTTGACTACAGTTTCGAAGACTTAAATTTGAATTTGTTTTACATTAATAGCTAACTTGTTACTTTGCTCCCGTCAATATTTTATTTTTATGCTGTTTGAAACACTTTTTTATTCCACCAAAAAGTACATGAAGTATGAAAATAACTTTTCAGCGTGGTGCATGCAACATAATGCAATAAGTTCAGCTTTGGAGTGAAGGGCGTGGGTTTTTTTTTTCTTTTTTTCAGTAGGTTATTTTACGACGCTTTATCAACATCTTTGGTTATTTAGCGTCTGAATGAGATGAAGGTGATAATGTCAGTGAAATGAGTCCGGAGTCCAACACCGAAAGTTACCCAGCATTTGCTCATTTTAGATTGAGGGGAAAACCCCGGAAAAAACCTCAACTAGGTAACTTGCCCCGACTAGAGGAATAAACTGTTTCTTATTATTTTTGTTGAATTTAATTTTTAAGTTAAAAAGCATCAAAATCTTTGTGATAATAGTCTTATTATGCATACAATAATTGTTTGAATTAGTAATATAAGTCCTATTGCTAATGGGTGTCTTATTTGTGTAAAGAGTATTCTTGTAGTTAATATAATAATTATAATATTTTTGATATCAGAAAGTAGTTTATGAATCGAACCCGGGCCATCTGGTTTCTCGGCCAGACGCGCAAACCGTTACTCCACAGGTGTGGACCCCATGTTATATCAACTGAAACTCTAGCATCCTGCTAATTTTACGTCGCATTCCTTAATAACAGATCAGAAAGAAAGTCTGATAGTTATAGTCCTACAGCCATGATTCCATTTTTGTAATTGTTAACATAAAATATTTTGTTTCAATTTCGGAAACTTTTATCAGGTTACTTTGCATTGAATAAACTTTATAGACCTTTTTGTACCGGTATACTTTATTTTATATCATGGAGTGCAGTTTTATAGAAAGGACTTTGCCGACAGACCTTCTACTGCCCCCTACTAATTGGTTGTCATAAATAAATGTCTTCCTTACTGTGACGGAAATCTTGTCTTCTCCTGTTAGTAACCAATCACAACCCTCGTTCAGAAGAATTGACAGGCTCCCGTCAAATTCACGTGGAGGCAGAGTTGTCGCATCTTTTCCGAATTCCAAGAATCCCGTCAGTCTCATTTCAAGGGTCACCAGGATTGTGGCAACTGTGCAATGGGACGAGGGGACAGGATGGAATTGTCAGAGTTGTTTGTGTAGGAAGTCGTAAATGTGTAAGTGCGTGTTCAAAGGAGCCACCGAACTGCATTCCTTGAAATAAAATAAGGTATAACTTTTACTTTGACACAGTGGCGGCTGGTGCTTCAAAATTTTGTTCGTTTACTTTTTTACTACAAAATATTAGGCCTATCATGCTACAGTCGTAAAAATTTGCAAAAACTCACCTATTGATTTCCACAATGTTTTCCCAGAAAAATCACTTCGTAGTGTCCTTAGAGCGTATCCGTTCATAAATGAAAGGAATATTCGTACTGAACTTTCAGTTATTTATGGCACTGACGAGTTCAGAAACATTTCAGGCTGTGTGTCTCTAATGAAATTTTTCAGAGACAACAATTTATGTTCAACCTTCGGCGAGTGTACAGAATTACTAGAAATTTTACTAACAATCCCTTGACGACTTCAGAGGCTGAAAGGCGTTTTCCTACTCTCCTCCGAACAAAACACAAAGAAAAACAGGACGAAGATTTTCTTAGTTCATAGCAGCAACATAACCACTGAAAATTCTCGTACGCGTCAGAATTGAATTTTCTGTTAAATGAATTGGTTTTGGTTTGCACGCACTGCGAAATTTCAAGGTTCGGAGTCGGTCTACCAAGTAATCTCACACTTCTCTTCTAAGCTGCGCGATGAAAATGGATGTTCTATTAAAGACTGAATTGTATTCATCTTAACTAGAGTCTATTTAATATAGTAGAATAACACAAACAACACAATTTATTAAAACAACTTCTTACGCGTCACCACGTGCTATCAACCAACTCGATTCCAATAACTGCAGTGAAACGGAAAGCATAAGCACCAATAAAATACAAGCTCACCCTCTACCCTAAAAAACTTGTTTTCGCGCCTAACTGCAGTCGCAGGGCGGGCATGTTCTGTCTCTGCCTCATTCATTGCCACTCATCAGTAGCTACTGCCATCTGTTTCCATTTTCAAAGCTTGTTTACCTCCCTGTTAACTTAAAATCCACCCTGGACAACACCCCTCACATCCCCTTGCCCCAAAAAGATACTCAAGATCAAGCCAGTCTCCATAAGAAGTACGGTCGTTTACTTTGGCAAGTCAACGCTGAGGCTCCTACAAACGATTCTAGTTGGATGAGATACTTACTACAGTTGATCATACTAATCGTGTACTTACTTGTTAGACCACAATAATTTAACTTGCATTTTAAACCAAAATATCCGTATATTTTTTTTAGGTGTAGCGCAAACTTGCTACAACCTTAAAGAGCCGCGCCTGCTTTGACATGAACTATGGAGAGAATATTGTTGATATCGACAAATGTATGGCTTGCTATTATTTTTCAGCAATCCTTTTAGATTTTTAAATAAAGAATGTAGCAATTAAAAAGACAAATAACTCAATTGACGTAAGTTAACGTAAAATGAATTATTTAAGCTTATGTGAGTTATTCATTTCTTCTTCTTCTTCTTCTTCTTCTTCTTCTTCTTCTTCTTCTTCTTCTTCTTCTTCACTTCAAGGATTAGGTTCATGTTGAACCTGTTCCGGCGCCCATTTCGCTCTTGGTCTCCCTACATCTCGTCTTCCTTTTGGTTTATATCCCATTGCTAAAGCTGGCAGTCTGTAGTTCGGCATCCTTTGTAGATGTTCACACCACCTTCTGTTATTTCTCTTTAATTTCTCCAGCAATGGTTCCACCTCTAATTTCTTCCGTATATCTATGTTCTTTTATCTTGTATTGTACATCCTAGTGTACTTCTCATAAATTTCATTTCTGCTACCTGGACTTTTGATTTATCTTTTTCTGTCATTATTCTGGCTTCACTTCCATAAGTTAGCATTTTACACAACATATTAGATCTTAATAAAACATACACAATTTTCCGACACGAAGTATCTATAAACGCAAACCTTATAACATCCTGTGTTTAATAATTTTCAGTCAGAAAATAGGCAAGCACATCTCTCAGCTCCACTTATACTTCAGATCATTTCACTTTGGCTAAAGTGCTTGTTACGTGCTCTTATTAATTGATTACATATGAAGAAAAGGAGGTGGGGGAAAACTAATAAAATAGAAAGAAATGTACGGAGAGAAAAAAAAACAATTGGGAGAAAGGAAGTGAGAGAGGGGACTGAACAAATACCTAATTCACGTTACGCAATTGAAATATTTCTTCTTGTATTTGCGTTGACTTTCAACTGTATGTTCTTGGAGATATCTTTCGATGTAGTTGCATAATCTCCATATATTTTTCAAGCCATATTATCGCAGTGTTTGACAATGCAAATAACTTACATTCAGAGGACATGTGCAAATATGACACTACATTACTTTACTTGTTAAGTAGACTGTAAGATTTGATTGATCAAGAATATTAAATTCATTTAGTGTTGCCAGCCATGTATAGTTCTCGAACTTTTATAAGACCTTAAATTTAAATTTATCAATGATACTTCGGGCTTAAGCGCATTCAAATAAAAAATTTTGTGAATCAAGACGAAGTTGAAATACATTTTTTTCGGGCCATATCTGTTTCATAATGCCACCAGAGTTAGAAAAATGAGAAAATTGAGAAGAATAACATTAACAACAAAAAAAATTAAGAGATTCCTGAGCTGATGGAATAGCTATTGTTCGTATTCCACTATTCCACTACTGTTGTAACCTTAGAAGGATATCGTGGCGTTAGAATATCGAAAAGTGAAAACTAATGCAACATTACTCTGCTCCAAGACAGTCACATTAGTGACGTTACACACGCCGCTACTGAGTGGCGCTCCTTTTCGCAGGCGTCGCCGAGAATATGATTTGGGTGTGTTTTAGTGTGTCTGTATATTTCATATTGTCCTAGTGTGTTGAGTTTTTGGTTTTTGAGTTGGATGTATAGGATTTCCATGTCTGTATTCATGTTAATGTATGTATGGTTAGCATTAGTTGTGTGTTCGGCAGTGGCGTAGCATGAAATTTTGAGCAGGGGAAGCTAACTCAAGTTGTCTTTCATGCAATAAGAGAAAACGTATTACAAAAATATAGTCTTAAAATAAATAGTAGTCAATGTCAAGCCAGCAGTCCGAAGATTGGTTGGAACTTCGTAAGTAACACCAATAAGGCATGACCTCAAATGGTACGTAGTAAAATATGATTTCATGGTTTACACATAATAAATAGACACGGCCATTTGTTTTTTAAATCGCACTTTTGTTCGTAAGTCAGTCTTGATAATAGAATTGTCCTAAAAATTCAAGTAAATTAGTGTCAGGAACTGTTATTTCGCTCATTATTTATTATATCAGCCACAATGCACACTAACACTTCAACTGAACACAACCGACGAAAAGGGATAACTCGGAAACTACTTATTTTCACTGTCAAAGCTAGCTTCTTGCGAGCCTTGCGACCAGGGTAGTTTAGTTAGAAAGGGATGGAAAATCTGCGGGGTGGGTTACACAGAAGAATGAATGAAAGAAACCGGTCTGCTTGGAAGCTGGTGTGTGCAGGCTTCTTGTTTACTGCTGCATCACGAATCATCCTGAGCTGCCGCATCACAATATTTAACGCGTAAATATAAATTCTATTAAAATTAATAAATAATTTTCTTCATAAACTGCAGGTTTATTATGAAATTATTATTAACTGGGGACGTAATCAAATCAAACCAAATCAAATCAAATTCTCAATACACAGATCAATTTCAGAACACACTCACTATTTGACTCCAAATTACAACACACAAACACACCCTTACAACACGCAGCGATATCAAGATGACGCTATGATCCAATAGGCTCTGACAATGGTGTACATACCGAAACAGCTGTAAGCCCACGTGCTTAAATATATAACACTAGTAAGTTGCCCATTTATCAATCTTCTGTAATAAAGTGTTAAAAGTAGTGTACGCAAGACTCAAGATGGATTTTATCCTGAAATTTATGTAAAGTCAACTAAGCAAGTAACAGCATACGGGCTATTCCATATGAAATCGATCAGTAAAAAACCTCGCATTTTTTATACTCTAATTTTTTCCCTACTTATACAAGGTACTGAGGAGAGTGCATTTTCAAAATATACCATCGAAAGTCAAACTGTTTTCATATTATTGAGCGACACATTTAGCGTACTTTATAAAAACAAGCCTCTTTCAGCGCTCAGAACTCTGGAACCATTTACTGCAGAACATTGAACGAGAGCTTATTTTGAAGCTGACATTTGGTAGGTTATATTAAGAAGTAATTCTTATTTTTATTGTACACAGAGAGACAGATAATCTGATTTTACTTGCTTTTAGGCTTTTTGGCCATTTGTAAAAATGTAAAAAATATTGAGAAAAAACCTTGCATTATTAAGAGGGATTCGGCATTGTTTGCTTAGTGGTACGGCAATAAGTTTCGAGGGTATTAAATAAATTATTTTCACACGCCTAGACTTGAACGGCGCAGTACCGCACGCACTGGCCGAGAGCTGAAGATAAGCGAGCGTTGGGCGTCATTTTACTCCTTTGTTTATGAAAACCTGTGATAAAGCTAGCACAGCCATGACTGCTAGACGACACATCAAGTGTTTGTCTCCTGGCCTTGCTTGTCTCGGCTAGCTCCCGTCTCACAGTCAGCTGGTTAGTTCACGCGCGTACTATTTATTTTCTTTATTTCATATTTTCAATACTTTCTTATCAACATACCATCAATAAAAAATGTGTTTATTTGTACTTTCAATGGGGAATCAAACTATATGTTTTTAAAATATTTTTTTCTTAGCCAAAGGGGTCTTAATGAGGAAAATCTAAATTTCTCCATTTCCATAAAAAGTAAGAAAATCTGTTTATAGGCCTATGTCAATATAAACTTTAATTTCTCAGCATCAAAATAAACAATGATTTTGATCATTGGGTGAAAGGGTTTCGGAGCTACAACAGTTTAAAGATGCTAATTTTATGAAAATACGATAAATTTAAGTATTTTAAATTTAAACTCTATGAAGTTCTGATGCATATAGAGTGTTAGTTGGGAGACCGGAGGAAAAAAAGACCTTTGGGGAGGCCGAGACATAGATGGGAGGATAATATTAAAATGGATTTGAGGGAGGTGGGATATGATGATAGGGACTGGATTAATCTTGCACAGGATAGGGACCGATGGCGGGCTTATGTGAGGGCGGCAATGAACCTTCGGGTTCCTTAAAAGCCATTTGTAAGTAAGTAAGTATGAAGTTCTGATGCCTGAAATTTTGCACAAAGCATTGTGTCACAGTTCTCTACGTACATAAAAAGTTTCATTGTATTTAGAAATTTCAAGGTCAATTTTCTCTATATTTCGGTCGATTTGAGATGGAATAGCTCATACAGAGTGGACCGTAAATAATGTCATTAATTTCTGGGGGTTATTCTTTTACTTATTTCAAACAAAAATGTTACATTTTTGCTCGTTTTTCCTTCCTCTTCGAGAAAGAAATTGTTTTATATGAAACATTTCACAGCGTGTTTTGGGAAAGCCATTGATTGAATTCTCAATATGCTCAGTCAATTTAAGAGAGCAGAAAGAATTTTAGTTTTGTCCTTGAAATGTGCAGAAATTTGATCCGAACGTACATAACTTCTCGTTCTGCAAAGGGATTTTCAATGTTACATTTGTTCGGATGAAATTTCTGCACATTTAAAGGACAAAACTAAAATTCTTTCAATCATTTATTATCATAATATATTCCTCTCTTAAGTTGACGGAGCATATTGAAAATTCAATCAATGGCTTTGCGAAAAGACGCTATAAAATGTTTCACTTAAAACAATTTTTATCTCGAAAAGGAAGCAAAAACGAGCAAAATTCTATTAAACATTTATGTTTGAAATATCTCAAAGAATAACCCCCTGAAATTAATGGCATTACTTACGGTACACTTTGTATAAATGAGACAAGATACAAATTTAGCTTTACCAGTAGGCTTAGAAGGAAAAGAGCACGATGTGATAAGAAGCACATAAAATCTCCGAGAAAAATAAAACCAGTAACTAGATTATTAAAGATAGAAGGGAATTTAAGGGGAGATGATGGTATTTTTGATAAAAATGACTACATTTAAAAAAAAATTCTTTAAAATACTCTGTGATATGTGTGGATCGCCATTTTTAAACTTCCTGCATTATGGATTTTTAAATCACTCGCCCACTTTTATTGTTGTTTTCCGGTAAATTAAATTTTCAATTTATTTTTCTTTAAAATACCCTTTGATATGTGTGGAATGCATTGCATAAAATTTTGTGGGTATTTGTGCCCTTATCGGATGTTGAGACATCATTTTTAAACTTCCTACGCTATGGATTTTTAAATCACACGCCCTCTTTTATCGGTTTCCAGAAACTTCATTTTTTTTTTTGCTACATTGCCAGACAAAATGGGTATAATTTCTGAACTATTAAAGATACATGCAAGAAATTTAGAACACACATCCTTTAGACTATTAGGAAACTTTACTCTGCAACAGAATTTTGTTAATTGATTTCATTTAAAAAATACGTCCGTTTGTTTGCAAGAAAGGAAATCAGAAAATTGTTACTAAATTTACGTAGGGACTAATATCAAAATTCTGTTACAGACAGTTTGTAGAACATACTTTCGCAAATACATTGCAAAAACTGTTTGAATCTATCTTTAAAAACGGTTTAGATATATCGATTTTAGTACAATCCTGCATTGGGTATATTTTTTCAAATTTGGGCCCCCAAATAATTTTTTTTTTCAAAATATTTTTATTTGGTTGAGTTGCCACAGCTATGAGCTCTCTACATACAAAAAATTAATAATTTACACCAAATAGGAAAAAAGTGATAAAAAATACCATCCTCTCCCCTTAAAAAGAGATGTGCAATAGAGCAAAAAGAAAAGAACAGTCAGAATGGCATGAAAAAGGTCTCTAATCTATTGAACATTAAGGACAAGGACTGGAGGAAGTGTACTTATGTCATGCATATCAAGACCGTGAATAAATGCCTTAGAGAATCAGAAGAGGTGTCAACGGTTTTGAACCGAAGTAAGAAATTCGATAAATGAGGTAGTGGATATGATAATTTTGTGTTTGGTGGTTGGTAACATTGAGTTCAATCATAAGGCACTGTGTGAGAATGTGTGTCAACAACCACACGTCTTGTACAGGTTTGATGGAGAAATTACACGTGCAGGAATTCAACACTGCATTTTAAAGGTCACGAGAGAACAATCATCCCTCCGGTATCACTTTGATGATAACTGCTAATGAAAGGTTAAGTTGGCTGGCAGATTGCTATCGAGGAGAACTGCCCTAGCAACCAACTATATGACTATCTCACGTATCTGAGGAAATGTGAATTACGAAGTATGACGGAGTTGATGTTTGTAAGCTTGTAGAAACATAGAATGCTGTTTTAAAGAAATGCCATTATTTTCGTCTTCTTCTTCTTCTCCTTCTTCTTCTTGAACCTTCACACCATAAACTCTGTTACGACTTTTTGATCTTTATATATTATCTTCTGGGGCTTACTAGATGACGAGATTCGGTTTCCACGTTGAAGACCCAGATACAAACCCTGGCGATTCCAAGTAGAATTTGTGATGGACAGAGACGGAATTTAAGCACTACTTTCAGCTTTTCCTGCCATAATTCTAGAAGAGACGGAAAAAATATTCATTCAATTTTATTGTTCCCTTGCACGGTGACTGGGACGGATGAAAATAAATACTACAGTGAAACCTGTCTAAAGCGGCCATCTGAATTTACCTTGTAAAATGGCCGTTTTATCAGGTGGCCGCTTGATTAAGGTTGCGGTTTTTATGAATCAGCATGAAAATACTGAATTTCACTGACTTTTTAGGACTGTGCGCGTACAACAATCGTGCATGTTAATGTCAGGCTGTTCCATTCTTGCAACTAGCCGTTTCAAAACTCGCTTGCGAGACCTCAGTTTAAATGATTGGATAATACCTTGATCAAGGGGCTGGATGTGTGATGTGGTATTTGGGAGAAGAAACTCCAATTTCACGGATCATATCGCGATTTTGTCGTTTGATCTTGGAATTGAGATCGCATAGCTAATTCTCAAACAATGATGATGTATCCAAGCTTTATTGTTGTCAGTCCACTTCACCCCCAATAAGCCCATGTCAACATTTTTCAAACATCTCGGTGTCAATGATTTCCCTATCATTAAGAGTGGTTCTTTTTCTCCTGCAGCATTAAAACAAAAGAGCAGGGTTATTCTGTCTTTTGCCAAATTCCCCCTTTACACTCTTTTTTTCTTAAAACTTAAGTTTTGTTAGGGAGGGCACTGAAAAAGAAACCTGTTCCGTCAACATTGTAAATGTCTCTGAGTTCATATTCCGCAAGAATTGAAGACAGTCTATTTTTTCCATTCTTCAATAACATTGGTTGCAATGTCACCTCCTTCACCAGACACAGAACGAAATGCAATGTTATGCCGTTTTCTAAAGCACTCTAACCACTATTACTAGCAACAAAATTTCTTACATTGAGTTCTTTGGCAATTTCAAGAGCTTTCTCTTGAATCATAAGCCCACTTATTGGCAATTTCTTCGCCCTCGCACACTTGAACCATTCGTAAACGAAATCATTCACATTACTAATTCTCTCTTCCTCCCAGTCTTTTAATATTTCATCTTTATTCTTAATTATACCGTTTATTTGTGTCCTTCCACATTTGAATATTTCTGCAATTTTCTCGCAGATGTTTCCTTCTCACTTTCTTCAATCATTTTTCGTCTGACCTCTAAACTTAACACCAGTATAAATTTATCGTTAGACATGATTTCTCTCTGAAACTAACTTCACAATTCCTCTGAAACAAGTGAATGAAACGAAGGAAAATTCGTAAAAACTGGTCCATATAGAGAAAGATAGAAAGAGGAGAAAAAAATTCGAATGGTTAACTACTTAAAGCATACTATGACATTTTCGATAGAAAAAGTCCGTGTTTCAATCCTTAAAAACGAGTAACAATTTATAGCTGTACAGGGTCGGAGGTGGAAAGTGACAAAACAGTCATAAAACAGTAACCTAACTCCAAGATATGGAGGGTGTACTGTTGTACTCTTAGTTATTGCTTCCTGTCCTCTAAGCATCGAAAAAATAGGTCAGACAGTATCCGTGAAAAGATTTTTTGTTGGACAGTGACCGTTATAGTCAGGTTCCAATCCAAATAGACCCCGGCCGCTGGCCGGCGCATGAGGTGGCCGCTAAATAAAGAGAGAATTTGTATTGATCTTATGGAAATTCCAATTGGTTCCAGAGAAAATTGGCCTTTTGGCCAGGTGGCCGTTTAAATGAAGTGACCGCAAAGGCAGGTTTCACTGTATCTCAATTCCCTGGAAGGAAAGCAAGGTACATGAGTAGCAAAAAGTGGTAAAGAATATAAGGTCAAGCACGGCTAATATGATACAGTAAAAAGTCAGACTTTAAAATGTACCAGGGACTCGGTTAAAAAAATTTTAAAACTGTGATTATGGAAGTACAATTATGCATTATTGAACAAAGTTTAAAAAAAAACATTATCAACCCCATAAATGTATTAAAAGAAAAGGAAGTTATGTTCGTTGAAAAAACTTTAATGTACTACTCGATTATTTTTGTTATTCCTCTTGAATAAATAAAGAAAGAATAATTTTGAAATGTTCCTCTTACCCAGAATGATGTCAGCTTCATTTTCTCTCAAACTATGAGACTATCCAAAGAGAATAAGATTATGTGGCAATGAAGGAACATTGGTGGGATGAGAATTACAAGGGAAACCGAAACCGTCTCCTGAAACCAATAGAGAGCTGTAATATAATTTTTACTTACTAAAACCATCTCACCTGCCAACTTGTGGCCTACGATTCGTTCCCATAGAGAATAACAAGCACAAACATTTTTCAAAAATGAATAAACACTTTAATATATAATTCACTTAAAACATCATTAATAAGGCATCTACTTCAGTTGCTACCGATAATGATGATGATGATGATGATGATGATGATGATGATGATGATGATAATAATAATGATAATGATTTATTTTAGCTGGCAGAGTTAAGGCCGTAAGGCCTTCTCTTCCACTCAACCAGCAAAAAGTATACATACATATGTATGAACTTACAAAGAATTCAACAATTTGATTTAGATAAGAGTTACATGTATACAAGAGTTATTTACAAATTAAACAGCAAAATACTATGAACTATTAATTAAACAGTGAAATGCAAACTATGTAGCAGAATTAAGCTAAAATACATAGAATGTTAATATATTTCAAATAATGTTAGATAATAGAAAGAGATTACTATGAGACAATTTTGAAAATACAGCACTATCAGGATGCATGTCTAAAGGAAGGAGTAACAATGTAGTCAGTGATAGTTTAAGTCAGTATGATTGGAGTGAAATGCTAAGAAGGTTATCTTTTAAGCTGTTTTTAAAAGTGTTTATTGTCTGGCATCCCCTAATACTTTGTGACAGGGAATTTCATCGTCGCGAGGTGGATACTGTAAAGATGATGAATAACGAGATGTTTTGTGAAGAGGTATACTTGCGCCACAGATATGTGATCTGGTATTTACGTCGTGGTTAGAGTATAGATAAGAGAAACGAGACGAAACGTAATTTGTTGAAGTGTGCAGAATTCGAAAGAGTAAAGACAAAGAGTGTAAAGTTCTGCGTTCTTTAAGTCGGAGCCACGAAAGACTTGCGAAGGACGGTGATATGTGATCATACCGTCGGATGTTGCACACGTATCTGACGCACATATTCTGAGCTCGCCGTAACTTGACTGATGCATCGTTTACAATGACGCGACACAGCGATGCGACATTACAAAAATTATGGCCCAATAGGAAATCAGAATTCCATGACGTCACGACGCAGGTCGCGATGCGACGAAAGTTGAAACTGAGTTAACTTTTACCGCGCGACATTACCGGAATGCGTGTGTGTTTTGTTTATGTTGGCGTCGTCTGCAACAAAATTGAATACTTTTTCAGATGAGATGTTGATAGAATTGGTTAAAGGATACCCTGAATTGTACAGAGTGAACCGTGACTAATGCCATTAATTTCAAGAGGTTATTCATTGATATATTTCAAACAAATAACTTTAATACAATTTTGCTCGTTTTTGCTTCATTTCCGAGAAAAAAATTATTTTATATTAAACATTTCATAGCATATTTTGGGAAAGCGATTGAATTAACTTAATTCCCAATATGCTTAGTCAATTTAAGAGAGCAGTGTATTACGAAAAAAACATTCTAGTTTAAATATGCAGAAATGTCATCTGAACAAATGTAAATATTCGTTCTGAAAAGGAATTTTAAGACGTTACGTTTGTTGGATCATATTTCTACGTATTTATTATCATAATAAATTGCTCTCTTTAATTCACTGAACATATTAGGAATTAAATCAATGGTTTTTCCGAAACACAATAAGAAATGTTTCATATAAAACAGTTTTTATCTCGAAAAGGAAGCTAAAGGAAAACAGTAATTGTATTAATTTTTTTAATATCTCAAAGAATAGCCCTCTGAAATTAATGACAAGTTCCTAAAGAGAGACGGAAACCTAACCTCAAAGTTATGCTTAGACGCTGTGCTGAATGCTTCCCGCATTGGACGTTTTTGTGTATAAGGGCCAATGATATGCAGGAGATCATCAAATTGCGAAGGTGTCATTCACATATAGTTATGATATGTTGATTTCTTCTACTCCAAAAATACAGAAGACAGGCATCGTTTCATTCTAAGTTTCCTAATTACACGAACCAGCGATTCAAGTCGCGGAATTGTGAACATCAGTCCGCGACGCGATTTTATGATGTCGTGTCGCGGATGTCGCGTCATTGTAAATTCAGCATGACAGTTCAGAACTCTGGTCACAACGTCACAATAATCGAAGTGCGGCATTAATGATGATGATGACCACATACAAATAATACATCATAAGCAAGGCATTTATTTTAATTTTCTAAGAAAAGTTTACTAATTACTTTATATATGGAGCTTAAATCCATTGCACTTATATGCCAGATTAGAGTAGATTAATTAGTAATTGCTTTTATAAAAATCAACCCTCTGATTATAATAGGAAGAATTTTATAATGACACTCCTATATGCAGATGACCAAGTAATAATTTCTGACAATGAAGACACACTACAAAGAGCATTACTTGAACTCCATAAAATAATTATTAATTACAATTTTGATATATCAAAAAATAAAACCAAAGCTATGGCATTTCAAGGAACTCATCCGCTAAGATGTAAACTTGTATTAGACAATAATATAATTGAACAAGTAAATACATTAAAATTTTAGGATCATTAATATCATATATTAAAGAGGTAGATATTGGAAATAAAGTTGAAATGTTTTCAAAAATATGCGGAACAATTAAAAGAACTTTAAAAAATAAAGTAAGAAAAGATACGATGATAAAATTTTATAAAACTATGGCAGTTCCTGCAGCTCTATATACAGACGTGGACAAATTATTAGACTAAATTAATTATATATGCAACGAAGCTGTATTTATCGGCAGAAATAATGAACAAAAATGTATTTTGCAAAGAAATAATGAACAGAAAATTGAGTCTGGATGTTGCTAATATTTTCTGAACATTCCCTTATTCTTTATTAACACGTTGATTTTGTCAGGGATGCTGGAATCCAAAGTTTGACACTTTCTTTGAATATCAGCATCATTTAGCCAGATATCAGACAGTGCTTAAATGAGTCCATGTTTTGTTGTAAGCCTCTTTTTGTTCATTTTCTTCTTCAGTATAGATCACAGATTTTCAATTTCGTTCATGTCCGGTCTTCTTGCAGGCCATGGGAGAACAGACTGTTGAATATATTCTGCAATATATAATTAAAACACCAGTAGTACAAACACAGCCAGACAAAATATACTTAACCATTGGAAAAATATACCAGAAGGTGTGAACCATCATATTTACAACAATAGAGACTCTGTGAATTATACTGATAGTTGATATAACGAATTATATTACGTTTCCAAGAAAAACGTTTTAGTCTAATAATTTGTCCACGTCTGTAGTAGTGAAACTTGGACAATGACAAGTAGAGATAAAAGTAGACTACAGGCAGCAGAAATGAGGTTTTAAGATCAGTTCTGGGAGTCACTAAAAGGGACAGAATCAGAAATGAAGACATAAGAAATCAATTATAGATTTTTAGCCTAAATGAAGGAAGAGACCATCATAGACAAAAATGGCTAGATCACGTAGACAGAATGGATGAGAGAAGATACCCAAAGAAAATATTAAATTATATACCAGAAGGGAAACGAAACATAGGAAGACCAAAAACGATGGAAAGACCAGTGAACTAATAATTTGGAGCACGCAACAAGCCTTTGTAGGGCTTAATGCATGAAGAAGAAGAAGAAGAAGAAGAAGAAGAAGAAGAAAAAATCTACCCTACAGCCACTTCATCCTATAGTCCTATAAATCTAACAGATTCTGCCCAGAAATAGATCTCAGTTTCCTTAATAAAATTACGAAGTTCCCGCAAGCTAATTGAACTAGTCATGAGGCTCTTTCAGAGTTCTGTCGTATGACACTTAAGAGAATAGAAGTTAAATATTTAATTTCACAGTGTGAACAGACGAAAGCAAAAGCGTAAATGCAATTGAGACTGATGTTTGCATTTGGATCTTCACCTACTTTACTCTTGTCACTTTCAGTTTTCTCTTATGCTGTAGGCTGCCGAGTGGATGCACTTAAAATGAAATTTCTTAGTGTTAACCACCACAGAGTGCAGCGAGCCTTAACCTGTGTCGCTCTTGAGAAATCTCTTTTTGTCGCAGTCATAAAACTTCAATTTCCCATTCCAAGGTTGCATCCTTGAGAATAACTTGGCTCCTCATACCTGAAAAGATTGTCTTATGTTGCGTGTTGCAACTCTTCTTATTTTGCTGCTATGAACTTACTGTTGGATTCAAATTTCATGCATACTTCATAACAAGTAATCTCTACATACTTTAGTTCTGAGAACATAAATATGGCTTTGAGGGAATGCAGTAAATATGACGAATTGGTTATTAAATGTCTCGCTCTAATTGGCTAAGGGAATTGCATTATACAGGGTGTATCAAAAGGTCAGGTCAATCCTTAAGGAGGTGATTCAAGACCTTATTTGCAACAAAACACCTTAATACACTTTTCAATATTCATCCCCGTTTTCGAGTTACACGAATATCACGTACCGTATCTATCCCACATTTGATTCCACACCTAATGGACCTGTCTGTTTGAGAAAAGGTAGGCTAATTGTCAGTTGTCTAGAACAGATGCTCAAAATGTCCTCCTCTCGCACGAAAGCACGCCGTCTGACCTCTCGCTGCACATTATCCAATCCGTGCTGGTGTATCTCCATTGCAGCCGTGTTAATCTTTGCAACGAATTCTTCTCTGCTTGCTATCACCGTTTGGTACACTTTCTCCTTCATGCAGCCCCAGAGAAAGAAGTCCAATGGTGTTAGGTCTGGGGACCGGGCTGGCCAGGCAACTATGGTATCAACTAGACGCTGCTCCAGCACATTTCAGACTTCCAGTACGCCAATAGCTAGATCACAATTTTCGAGGTAGATGGATTGGAAGGGGTTGTCCCATTGCCTGGCCAGCCCGATCCCCAGACCTAACACCATTGGACTTCCTTCTCTGGGGCTGTATGAAGGAGAAAGTGTACTAAACGGAGATAGCAAGCACTGTATAAAATTATATTTAAGTGCTTCAAGTAAGGAAAATGAAAATGCGTTAATAAGTCAGACAGTTGCTTCACTTCCCCTTCGGGTGCCCGCCTCCCTCCATAGGTGCTATGCACGTTGCAGGTTACACAGTGGCTCGGGGCACGATCACATTTTCGCCACGGCTGGACTAGAGCATTAATGCAGGATCTGTGATACGATGTCGCGGAACTATGAGGATCAGAGTGCGCGCAAGAAGCGGCATAAGTAGCATCGATTTTCAAGTCAGTATACAGGGTGATTCAAAAGTCGCGCGACATAGGACATCTCCGTTATTAGTGTAAGTACAAAAATAGTTTCAAATAAATGTTTTAGATATTGGTACGTGTAGTTCATGTGCAAAATTTAAAGGAAATCGTAAGAGCCATTTTTGAGAAAATTGCAACAAACATGTTCACGTTTCAAGTAAAGTACCAGTTTGGTTAGGGAAAACGCATCCAAAACTTAGGTGTCACATCTCTGGAGCTTACGAAACTTAAATTATAAATGTGGTTTGCGTCGCGCGCCGTAATTAATAAATTGTGTTTTTGTGTAGACAAGTGAGTAAGTGCTAGTTTCACCAGTGAACCGGGTAGCAACAGACAATATACACAATTCCTGAGAGGGTGGAAATGGTTCTCATCCATGCGGAAGGCCTGAGTCTACGGGAAGCAGCAGAAGAATATCATAGACGGCATCCAGATCAATCTACCCCACATCATGGAAGCATTGGTCGTTTACTGGAACGGCTGAAGACAGCAGGCAGTATCGACGACAAAAAACGTTCAGGGCGGCCTCGAACAGCAACAGGGGATGCAAACGTAGCTAGTGTACAGCTAAGCTGGTAATCAGCCCATCACAGTCAACCAGGCAAGTGGCGCAAGAATGTGGCACCAGTCAAGCGTCCGTGTCCAGGATACTATCCGTCAATCATTTCCATCCCTATCGTATGCACTTTGTGCAGGAACTGCATGGGGATGACACAGATATGCGGGTGCAGTTCTGTGAGTGGTTTCTTGAACGACGAATGCACCAGCCAAATTTTGAAGCTGATATTTATTGGAGTAATGAGGCTTGTTTCCATTTCAACGGGACAGTGAATCGACATAATGCTGTGTACTGGGCAACCGAGAACCCCCACATAGCTGTAGAGGCTCATAATCAGTTTGACCCAAGATGAAATGTGTGGTGTGGCATACACGAGGATTTGTCATCGGTCCCGTGCTTCTGAACAACAAGCTCACTGCTCCACTGTACAGATAGCATCTCGAGGCTACGCTGCTGCCCTACTTGGATGATCTGCCCCTAGAAAGAAGACGTGGGTTTTTCTTTCAGCAGGATGGAACACCACCGCTTTTCAAATTAACATTCCGTGAATTGCTGAATGAAGTTATCTCTGGGCGTTGGCTTGGTCGCAAGGATCCAGTGGAATGGCCGGCGAAGTCGCCAGATTTAAGCTACTTGACTTTTTTTTCTCTGGGGACATCTCAAGTCTATAGTTTACAGCAACAGGCCCCGAAAACTCGATGAACTGCAGGACAGTATCAGGAGAATGTGCACAAATAACACCTGCAGTGTTACGTAATATGCGAAGCAGTTACCTCAACCGTGTATGAATCTGCCGTCAACAAAATGGCCACTAATTTGAACACTTACTCCATTAGTGTGCATGTGGAACAATTTCACAGGTCGTGAAAGTTCAAGTGCTAAAATGTTTCAATTTGCCATTGTGACTCTCAACTTACTCACCTGTCAACATAAAAAACACAATTTATTAATTACGGCGCGCGACCCAAACCAGATTTCTAATTTAAGTTTCGTAAGCTCCAGAGATGTGACACCTAAGTTTTGGATGCGTTCTCCTAACCAAACTGGTACTTTACTTGAAACGCGAACATGTTTGTTGCAATTTTCTCAAAAATAGCTCTTACGATTTCCTTTAAATTTTGCACATGAACTACACGTACCAATATCTAAAACATTTATTTGAAACTATTTTTTGTACTTACAAAAATAACGGAGATGTCCTACGTCGCGCGACTTTTGAATCACCCTGTATATCGTAAACGAGGAAAAGGTGAAACAAACGACTATCATCACGTTCCTTAACGAACAAAAATTATATTAAATATGCATTTTCATTAAATTAAAGCTACACGAACCGGGACGGTTCCCTTGTCAGTAGCTTATTATTTAGGGTCCATGCTCAGGATAGTAGATGGTAGCATGTAGTGTTAGGATATATCAGTGGCGGCTCCTGCATATTTCTTAAGAGGAGGAAAGAAGTTAACAGCGCAAAATGACACCTTCTTGAATGAAACATGCTACAAATTAGCCTACATGCATATATGTAAGACCAGGTAGTGTTGGGGTTGGCCTTCCTCCCTTTTGTATAGCAATAATCTGTTTTTGTAAACTGAGTCTCCTAAATTGTCCAAAATATAATATGTTTTCATTTCCATTCTTTGTTGAATAATCGCACAAATTAACAATTACAAGGAAATTCACAACCTCGCAGCATTTTTCACGCACACTATAGCATCACACGTGTTGGGAGAGATCAGCTACTAATACGTAACCGGAACCGTTTTACGGAAATGAGAATAAGAAATTCACAAGTTCAATATCACATGCTTTTGAAGAATGTCAGTTCTTGTAAAGTCATACTACCATTATTGTTGAAAGCTGCCGGTGGCCGATTAATTTTTTTATGTTAAAAATAATGTAGTTTGCAGTACTTTCATTTTCAAGATATTTGTGCAAAACTGACAACTTGGCTGTTGTCTTGTCTAGTAGACAATGAATGGAAGTGAATTTCAGGGGCCAAAAAGATATGCGATAGTAATGTAGAACTACTTCCTCTTTGTTTTATATAAATTCAACTTCAACTTTCAGATATCAACGAAAATTTCAAACCATGAATAGTAGCTTTTATAAAGTGAAATGAATAATATATTTTGATCTATAATTTAAGAAAAAAAAAGTATATGGTGTCTTTCATAGCTTTGCGTTAAAACTGTTTTTATTGTGTCTCCTCCTAGATGTGTTATAGTCTGGTTGAATGCAGCATCGTTAGATGGCAGCGGTAGCGAGCTTGCTGCAAGACCAGTCGGTTTCTATTTCTCTCCCATGCGCTGATTCAGAGGAGGATCTCCTCCCTATCCGTTCATTTACTTGCTTTAAAACACTGCTTCTTTCTTTGGCCGCTAGCGCGCTGTTGTCTATGTGTATTAACTGCAGTAAAGGAGGAAAGGATTTGCTTTCCTCCACACAAACAATCTCGCATCTTTCTCATAGTTTTCGCACAACACATGAGTGCGCGTCGTTAAAAACTCGATCAACCGAGGTTTTCTTATAGCTGTGAACTTAAAAATTATCGGATCTTCCTCGAATTTCAAATCATATATTTCATTTGGTATATACTTTCAAAAGAAGAAAAATCTGAGGAGGACGTTCCTCCCTTCCCTCCCCCGAGGAACCGCCACTGGGATATATCCTGTTAGTGATCCGTGCATTGGAGAAATGAAAACTCGTGCCTTTGCAAAAGACTTCTCATCTTAAGTTGAATTACGTTTTAACAGATTTCAAATATGGGATTGTAACTTGAAAACACGAGTCTCTGCGGTTATTAACTGTATGTCGTCGTAGCTTACAGAGCTGTAAAACAAAGAACGTCAATTTCTCAGATGAATTTATCTAGTTAACGGGATACTTAGGGACAAGAAATATTATAGCATGAAAATGCATGATTTTTACTTTCCGTTAACATGAGTAATGGGAGATGATTGGCTTGGTATGCGGGGGAGCCTTGAGCGGTGTGCAGATGCCGCGGAGCTGTGGCATAACTGTAAAGATGCTGGCAGAAACTTTCATAATCTCGTTTTCAATTCCTGCTGCGTCTCCGCATCGCAGCGCAACAACAACAAAGGCGTGCACGCACATTGCCTGTCACGGAGATCAGAAGGAATCCTTGGATGTCAGTGAAGAGATTGTTTCTGTGCTTATAGCTCCGCTCTTGGATGATTTTGAAATGTGCAGTACTCCAAATTGGCCTTTAGGAAATTTCTTCATTTTTTAGCGCCAAGAAATTTAATTTTTCACTAACATTTCACTACATTTTACAATTGAAATTTTCACTAGCATTTGAGCACGTGACCTACTTTGTTTTTTATCTGTTTTGAGGAGCTTAAGATGGGTGAGATAAAAATGCTTCAGGAATTCTTAATAAGTCTAGAGTGGTAGTACAGGGACATCATTTTATTTTTACTAACATTTTTAATATTAACCTGTCTATACCTTTAGAGAACCGGAAACACCGCTTGCTCCCCCTCCAAGACTGGAGTTCGATGATACTGGCGTAAAACACAAATCACTCTACTAGGTATAGGAAGGAAGAAAAGTAGTTCATCCATTTACGTAAACTAGGAAATATCGCGATTTTGAGTTTGATCATTTTCATTAGGTTTTTCTTTAATCAAAGTACAGTACTGTATTAAGAATAAGTGTTTTTACTCACGAAGTGAGTTATCCATGCGAACATATTCATTATGGAATGTATATTATACTGTCTACAGCACATTAGCATACAATATAGAGAAAGAAGTTAAATTGAAAAATAATCATAATATGAATATTTAAAAACAATTTTGAAAATGGTGGCCGTTCATTTCGATACAGGCTTCAGTTCTTTTGTGCATATTATCGCACTATAGACTATTGCATCTAATTCCAATTGCCAGTTTCGTGCTTCGTACTAGTAACTCATGTTGAAATAATTCTGTACCTACTCTACGTACTGTAAATTTAAACTTCACTTCTGCCCGACCCGAAAACATAAAATTACTCAGACATGCTATCTACTGTCCGTCCAAGTGGTTATGCCGCAGGATTGTAGAAAGGGAGGAAATCACGTGACAGTTAATTACGTAACGAGGCCCTTTTATTTAAGCTAAATTAAACAGCTGTATAATATTACGTAAACGTCCAATTCCTAACAGAAATTAATGTTTTCAGAAAAGAGCTAAGACAACCCTACTTTTACAGAGGGGCGCGCAGAAGCAGGTGGGGAAATCGGGATGCGACGTAGGCAAACGGACAGTACCTGTGCGAAAATATGATTCAATATTGAAAGCTCTTTCGTCACTGGAAAACGCGAACATATTTCTGGAACGTACTATGCTCAGTAACTCAGTACTGCTTACTATCTGCGGTCTTGGCTCTGTGTGGAGTTGGAACTTCCTTAGTAGAAGGGGTGGGAGTGAAGTACATTCAAAAACTCAGGTACAATAAAAATTGAAGTAAAAATAAAATGATGTCCCTCTATAATAGTACATTATGCAACGAGCCTATAATGATAGTAATTAAGACGCGAGCATGTTTGTTTATGAAATGAGCGCAAGCGAGTTTCATAATTTTCATACGAGCGTCTTAATTACCATTATAGGCAAGTTTCATACGACTTTTAATGCTCGACCATATTTCTACCTTGAAATTATTCAGAAGTATTCATTTTATTTGTATCTGACAGAAGATCAGAAGTGCCTTGTTCATAGCTCGTAAATTGTGAGATGTGCGCAGACGCGAAAGTATTGATTTTTTTCCGAGGAACAATAATGTCATTGACCTTGATGTAATGTAGAGAATAACATGAACTAATTTTGATATAACCTGGAAATTGATTTAGAATTGAAAAACGAGATGACAAATTGAATTTATTTGAATATTGTTTACAATTAACGCTAATTATTATAGTAACAGAACATAACCTAGTGCGACAGTATTGGATTTCCAGCCTCCGTGACGTTTCCCTGGACTTTCGATTGCATATCCGAGAATAATCGAAAACCTGAACTTTAATGAATAGGTGTACTTTAATGACATGCATTAAAGAACTGCTACCAAGTGTATAATTACTACATTTCGGCATGGTCGAGCATAAATGTGTGTAATTGTTGTTTAGTAAACTGTCAGAAGACAGGTTGGAAGTCATAAGTGACACCAATAGGGCATCATTAAAGCAACTAAACTAAGAGGTAATAGGGTAGACCAGTTCTTTCGCCCTCCATTGCATGCAATGCTGACTAGTAACATGTTTCACTAATCAGACTAACAATAACTGTTCTTCCTCTGACACATATCAAGTGAGTGTATTTCTTGATGGAGCGCGGAAGTTAGGCAAAATGCCCTTTTTATTTGGATAGATATACTTAAGATTGTAATAGAGAAAACATGTTTCCACACATTTCGAGACAATAGGACCAGTTTTTATTTTGCCTGTTTTTGAACATCTTATCTTCCGTTGCCTGTTTGCGGTTCGATTCCCGCTTTGGCTGATTACGTGGTTGGATTTGTTCCGAGGTTTTTCCCAACCATAAGGCAAATGTCAGGTAATACATGGCGAATTCTCAGCCTCGTCTCGCCAAATATCATCTCGCTATCACCAGTCCCATCGACGCTAAATAACCTCGTAGTTGATACAGCGTCGTTAAATAACTAAGTAAAAAAATAATAATAATCTAGCTTTAGAAGGACGTGTGTTGAGGAAATATTGTTTGTATGGGGTTTACTTAGGCTAATAAAAATAAAATTTATAGCTGTGTTTGTTTTGACGTGAAATGAATTTACGGGTAGGATGAGTGAAATTACGAAATTCTAAACTATAAAAGCTAGATTTTAAAATTTGTACCATATGTGTATACTAATGTAACTAAAGAACCCACAAAGATTTGTGCTTGTAGCTCTCTTGGTTCACAAGGTATGAGCAAGTTTATATATTTGGGGGCGAGTAATTCAAAAGTCTCTTGAATAACAATTTTCTTTTTTTTTTCGGTCTCATAATTTATGAATAGGCTCACCACACTTATACTTATTTAAATAGCCTGGGTTGCAATGTAGATTCATTAGATAAGCTTCTAGAATTTTTTAAATATTGTAGGCCTATAATTTTTCTTATATAAAGTATATATTACATATATATATATATATATATATATATATATATATATATATACACACACACATATATATCTATATGTACAGGGACATCATTTTATTTTTACTAACATTTTTAATATTAACCTGTCTGTACCTTTAGAGAACCGGAAACACCGTTCGCTACCCCCTTCCACGACTGGAGTTCGATGATGCTGGCGTAAAACACAAACAAATCACTTTGCTAGGTATAGGAGAGAAGAAAAATAGTTCGTCCATTTACGTAAACTAGGAAATATCGCAATTTTTAGTTCGATAATTTTCATTAGGTTTTTGTTTAATCGAAATCCAGTACTACATTAAGAATAAGTGTTTTTACTCACGGACTGAGTTATCCATGCGAACGTAATCATTATGCAGTTTATATTATACTGTCTACAGCACATTAGCGTACAATATAGAGAAAGAAGTTCAATTGAAAAATAATCATAATATGGATATTTCAACACATTTTTTAAAATGGTGGCCGTTCATTTCGATACAGGCTTCAGTTCTTTTGTGCATATTATCGCACTATAGACTATTGCATCTAATTCTAATTGCCAGTTTCGTCCTTCGTACTAGTAACTGATGTTGAAATAATTCTGTACCTACTTTATAAAGGAGTACCTTACGTACCATAAATTCAATCTTCACTTCTGCCCGACCCGCACAGATAAAATTACTCAGATATGCTATCTTCTGTCCGCCCAAGTGGTTATGCCTCAGGATCGTAGAAAGGGGGAAATCACGTGACAGTTAATTACTTAACGAGGCCCTGTTATTTAAGTTATTTTAAACAGTTGTATAATATTACGTAAACGTCCAATTCCTAACAGAAATTAATCTTTCCAGAAAAGAGCTAAGACAGCCCAGCTTTTACAGAGGGGCGTGCAGAAGCAGGTGGGGGAAATCGGGATGCAATGTAGCCAAACGAACAGTACTTGTGCGAAAATATAATTCAATATTGAAAGCTCTTTCGTCACTGGAAAACGCGAACATATTTCTGGAACGTACTATACTCACTAACTCAGTGCTGTTTACTATATGCAGCCTTGATTCTGTCTGGAAGACAGTTGGAACTTCATTAGTAGAAGGGGTGGGAGTGAAGTACATTAAAAAACTCAGGTACAATAAAAATTGAAGTAAAAATAAAATGATGTCCCTGTATATATATTCCTATATTAAGAAACTGGAAAAAATATTATATTGAAATTGTGTTCACCATAAAATCTAGAGCTATTTTTATTCGCTGCATATCTCTGAACTTAAATACCAAGTTTGAACTGTCTATCACAAAACCTGCTTTGCAAGGAGCATTTTATGGGAATGAAAATGCTGAAAATTTAGTGTGAGAAAACAGCAATGAAAGATTTGAATAGACTACATTACTCATATTAAAATCTTCCTGGTTCACCAGTGTATACCTTATTTTATTTCAAGGAGTGCAGTTCGGTGGCTCCTTTGAACACCGAACTGCACTCCTTGAAATAAAATACGCTATACAGAAACCTGCAGAAAAGTATATTCTATTATCCATGTGCTAAAAAGGATAAATGTTCATCTTCCTCTTGCTTAAAAAGTCCCTTGTGCACACACTTGTATTTCCGCATTTTGACTATGCTGACATTTTACTGACTGACCTTTCCAGCGACAACAAAACGAAACTTCAACGTGCTCATAATTTGTGTGTACGTTTTGTAAGCAATGTTCGTAAATATGATCATATTACCCCATCCCTGGAAGCAATAGGTTGGCTTAAACTAGATAAGAAAAGAAATTTACATTCACTTCTCCTTCTCTTCGAAATCTTGAACTCTTCTATTCCTTCGTACCTGTCGTCTCGCTTCACTTACCTTTCTTCCCACCATAATCTGAACACACGCTCTCGTCATGAAACAATACTAACAATACCATCCCATCGCACCTCCTCATACTCATCTTCTTTCACAATAGCCCTGCCAAGACTCTGGAATTCGCTACCTGCTAGCATCAGGGACTGTCGAAATAAAATTGAATTCAAACGCAAACTTACCAGGCACTTGGTCAGTAATTGATTTCTTGTAAATAGTTTCTCTAATCTATCACAAAATATTTCAATATCCGGTAATTTCATCACTATACAATTTTGTTATTCTAGATTTAATTTGTAATTCAGTAAATATAAAATATTCTTTGTTTCTCTATGATAAATTATCTAGCTTTAATTATTCAGGTAATCTTTTCGTACTTTGATTTTATTGTAATTGTAAATTTAATACTAATTGTAATATTATTTATAATTGTAATTGTAAATTTAATACTAATTGTAATTTTATTGTTGATATTGTAGTTGGAATCTCCTGGTAGAGGGGCAGAGAAGGCCTGACGGCCTTATCTCTACCAGGTTAAATAAATAAATACTACTAATACTACTATACCTGCGGGTACATAACGATTGAAATAGCGCTGTATATTGAAACAGAAGTAAAAGAAAATGCAAATAAATCCGAATTGCTTTGCTCAGTACAGTGTAAAACTGAGTGTGTCGCAACTGGAACTTAAAACAGCACGGGACTTTCAAAACTGGCGTATTGCCTTTAAAATGCGGTACCATAACGGTGGTGCTACTTTTTTAATAGAGGGAGGTATGTAGTATTTTATAATGTCAGAAAACAAAATTGTGATTTTTGAGAGATTTTCTTCAAAATTCACTCATTGGTACTCTTAGGGAAAATGAAGTTGAAAATTGTACAAAATGTTCAGCGGAGGCGTATTCATGATTGATAATTTCGGCTCTTCAAACATGATACGAAACTTATCGCAGCACGCAATATAATGCTCGCCCTTTCTTTGCATTGGAGGTCGATAATAAATCTTGGATAATTTAAAATGTCTTCTTCACTAGAGTTTCTGCACCTGTGATCAGCGATGTTGGGGGCCGAACACGCTTGATTTGTCACATTATATATTTGGTGTTTTGTTCACAAGTTCATAACCACGCTGTCTCGCTTCAGAGAATCAGCAGATCTCTCAGCCTAGCGAAATGTACAGCATGAAGGAAATGTGACTGAGTAAAACATCGTGGTTTTGCGAACGTGTGGAGGCGTCACTGGCAGAGCAGAGCAGGGCGTGGCGGCGTCCTGCTTGAATTCCAGCGCTGATATCCGCGTGGGAGCTTCCCAGACCTTCATTCGCTTGTGCCGCCCGGAGTGAATGTCTACCCCTACTCAACGACACATGACGATCTGGCGAAGTTCACAATTCACTATGGCTTTTCGCTGTTTGTCCGTTAATAAAATTTCCTCCTCCTCCTCCTCTTCTTCTTCTTCTTCTTCTTCTTCTTCTTCTCCTCTTCCTCCATCTCCTCCTCTTTTTCTTTTCTTCTTCTTCTTCTTATTCTTATTCTTCTCCTCCTTCTTCTCTTCCTCCTCCTTCTTCTTCTTCTCTCCTCTTTCTTCTTCTTCTTTGAATAATTTCAAGGGAAAAATTGTTCCGGGGCCGGGTATCGATCCCGGGACCTCTGGTTCAACGTACCAGCGCTCTGCCAACTGAGCTACCCGGGAACTCCACCCGACACCGTCTCAACTTTTCCCTTTATATCCACACAACTCGCGTGGGCTTACGAAACGCCAGAGACCCACATCGAATGCACACAAACTCTGTGTGACTTGGAATTGTGGTTTTCTGTTAACGTACATAGTGACGTATATATTATGCAAATCTAGTCTTTCAGGTAAAGCTTCCTGTAAAGCAGATTTCAATAATTTCAAGGGAAAAATTGTTCCGGGGCCGGGTATTGTCTTGAGTTCTGCCTGGAACAGCTTGTACAGGAGCAACATTACCGGTCATCTTCACCGCATCTCTCCACTCGGAGCTAGAAAGGCCTGTATGATGTCTGACCCATCTGTTTGCGGGAGTGAAGTCTTGATATAAGCTGACTCCTTTACCTTTCTGTGGCAGTTGATACCATTTATTAAATTCTTCAAAGCGCAAAATTTTCCTGAGTTTCTTTGAGTCAATTAGACCTCCTTTGTTCTTAATGGTGTCTGGGGAGATCAAATTGTTATCCAGAGGTAACTTGCCGAGGTTAGTTTTCAGTTCTCTCTCAATCTCTTGTGTTGGCAATATACTGATTATCTGATCTCATCAAAAGTTGACAACTGTTAATTTGTTGAAGAACTGCCTCCCATGTAGTTCGAAATAGACCAAGGCCTTTATATTTACTGTCAGAGTAAATCATTGAATCTGGAGTATCTGTAGGTAATAGTAATATGCGTTACAAGAGCGGTATGTTGACGTTTTCATGTTCGAGGAAAAGATTGAAAAAGCGAAACGTAGTTGAGCTTTTTTAATTTCCGAGAACATGAAAACAAACATACCGCTCGTGTATCGTACATTATTTTTTGCGAAGATCGTTTATTCCACACCTGAAAGAGGAATTTCTAATTAGTTGCAATGGAATCTCCATCTTGGTTTCTATTCAATGATGGCAACTTTTAAAAACAAAAATATCTATCTTCAAATTGTTGCTATAAAATGTTTACTGTGTTTACTATACTCCAGCAGGCCGTGATATACGTCTGTCTTTTTTTTTTCACCCAGTCTATAAATGCGAACTTAAAACAAACGGTAAGGTTATGTAATGATTTATTTTTCATTTTAATATTTTAACAATATTATTTATATAACATATTGCAGTAATAACATCGGCATCTGGAATCTTGTTGATTTTTTCACGGCTTCCTTAATGTTACTTGCATTACAAATGCAGTAACTTTTGTGGTGTTGTAGAGTTTACTTAATTTTTGCAAATATTTAAAAACAATAATTAACAGTGCAATTTAGGTGAAATTGCAGTGGTAAGTTTCAATTTGTAATTATTACTATGTTAAACGTCTCTAAAAATAATATGTTAAAAGCCTAAAGCAGTAAAATGAATATGACGCTTAAGCGGTAAGAAGAGGGAAATTGTTATGTGTGTTACGTTGGGAATACTGAATGTGGAATTTCACACTTACCGCGTATTGGTTTTGTGCGGAAAGCAAGCAAATACGCACGATCTCGCACAAACATAGTAAGAGCCTACTTAAAATTATTCACATTTTAATTTACGTCTATTAATAAACATTTATTGTGTGTGCGTTCGTGTAACTATGTGGAAATTAAGGTTGAGAAAATCGAGTAAATTTAACAAAGTGATTCGGGTTACTAGAAGAAGAATCTTCTGTAGAGGTTTGTCAACAACATTCAGCTTAAATTGTATAAGATTGCATCTATTACTTATTACGTTTTTCTCAAAAACTGAAGTTGAAGAAAAAAGGATGAGAAAATACTATACATGTGATAGTTATCTGGAGCACGCGAAGTGGTCACATTTAAAAAATAACCGTTCAACTAGACATTAAAAATAAAGCAATACGGATTCAAATGAGAAACACACATTTTAAAATGAATGATGCGGAACTTCTCAAAATGATACTAGAGGCTGGAGGAATATTGATAGATCTGAAGTGATGATTAGGGACCGGATTTTTATGTAATTACATATTCTATTCCTTTCAATCTAACCGTATATACATAACAAATCTCTGCGAATCTTGTAATTACCATTAATATATTAAAATTTGATACTACATATTTACCCCACATTACATATTATGGCTTGGTATTACAAAAATCTACATATTTAGGGGTTTTATTGATTTTTACTTCTCTAAAAGGGGGGGGGAAACTTCTGCTGAGGAAGTTTACAATTTGAAATACACAGATTTAAAAAGTCTTTTTACCTACCCAAGAAAGGATATATTTCGGGACGAAACAATCATAAAGTCATTAGTTCCAGGAAGTCATAAAGGCACTCACCCCATACCGCCCACTGTAAATATGAGTGAACAAATGGTAACCTTTCTCATACCTTGTAAAAATCACTCAGAATGTAGGTAGCATTGTGTTGATGTAGTGGAGTGGGAGGAGGACAACATGAATTGTCTCGAACTATAATAAATTGTTCTGCACAGGTCTTAACCAAAGACGATTTTTAGTTTAACCGTCTTACAAGCCGTTCTCATGCAATTTGCAACTCTCTTCCTAATTCTTCCAGGGAAAACCTGTGTCAAGTCTGACATGAGCCGCAATTAATTAGGCGATTTTTGAAAAGAAGCTGGAGTAAAGGAACAAACTGGAAAGATGTTGAAAGATTAAAATAAATAGCTTTTCAGGTTATTGCTTGACCTCTTTACTTTAAATTTAGTAGACCTATACGGAAATGGGATTTTCCGAGCAATTAGAAAGTATGGTTCTCGGCTGGAATAATCCTACCCTTCTGAATAAGACAGGAATGTCACTTTTCAAACAGTTTCTAATTGCCTATAGTTTGAGGTTTTAATAGGCACTTTGTTTCCTACAGGGAGCAGCTAAAATGCATGTGTCCCACATCTCCTCTTATTTTCTCCTAATCCAGTAAAGCGAAACAGTGCTTGCAGTTCTGTTGTGTCATTCATTTCACTCAGTTCTTTAGCTTTAGCACTTACAGTAGTGCAAGTGAGTTTATCTACTGTTTTTAACTAACTAAAATGGCCCCTGTATCTTCAACCCTAACGACAAAAATATAATAATGGATTGCGATGGACGAAGCTTTCACTACAGATGGAAAAATAGTAATGTGTCAAGTGTGCGGTAAAATAGTCGGGTGCTCTATGAAATCACAACTGGAGAGTGTTACCATTCTATACCTGCCAGAGATTGATATTAAATGTTTTTATGTTTTTACATATTTTGGTACATATTCGGCTTATTTTTCTTACATAAATATGTACATATTTCACACCTTGACATTACATAAAAATCCGGTCCCTAGGGATGATAGACTAAGGCCCGATTGTATAAACCATTTAATCTTAGATCAGAGGTTAAATTGATCCTTGTTTCAGCTGAACTTGGAATTTTGTGTTGTATAAAGTCTAATCTGAGATTAATTTGTCTCAAACTCAAGTCAACTTTGACTGAAGAAATTTCTCCGATTTAGTTAGATGATCCAAGTTCAGTTATTTCTTTTCTGTTTGAAATATACGAGTGACAGATTGTGCAAATAAAATATCCATTATTATTAATATTAATAGATATGATAGGTACATTTATATATATTTCTTTCAATTTCTTGCGTTAATACACAATCAATCTTATATTTTATAAGGCTCTATCGTGTTCAGCAGTATCAAATAACATAATCTATAATTATATTATGTTTATAACAACCATTAATTATTAATGGATATGATAGGTACATTCATAAATTTTCAATTAACTGTATTACTAAACGAAAATTGTCGTTTTATAAAGCTTTATTATGTTTAGCAGTATCAAACATCATAACATGATAACAACTCGGAGAACAGTCAACCTTCTTCTTATTGTCCGCTATTATTTACATTGCACAAAAAACCAGTGTTTCCAACAGAGTGTACGGAAAGTCGCCAGAAAGTAGTTGTAAAGTCGCTAGATTTCTCATTATCAACAAAGAAAGATTAAATTTTGTCACTATGGGGTGCTAAAAAGGTCACTAAATCCCTATTTAAGCAATATAAAAGTTAAAAGAAATTGTTGTTGAAAAAGAGTTAAAGTCGCTAGATTGGCAACACTGAACAAACCTGTCCGCGCATCACGTATTTCGCCTGTTTATGCGATGTTGCCAAATCCTTTTCACGTGAACTTAGATTGCATTTGAACCAAGGTAATTTGATCGCGGAAAAGTTTTATACAATAGAAGAAGTGTCTGAACTCGGTTCACTTTCCGATCTTCGATCAAAGTTGATCTTTAGTCAGGGAGTTTTATACAATTGGGCCTAAGTCTGAATGATGGAATAGGCTCCGGTATCTAGTCCTTGTTGACTAGATGAAGAAGAAGGTTCACTTGTCGTCAGTAGTGTAGAATGCTTGTACATTTCTGCATAGGTAGTAGGCACTCAAGAGATTGTTGAGGTGAATAGGAAACAAACAAGATTACCTGGACCGTGTCTGGACTGATTAACATTCCCGCCCGACGTGTTCGTGTGCGCGATGTATTAATGATCTCGTCTGCCAAATTCGCATACTCGAGATAATGTGATCGCCTACACTTATTATACAGACACAAGTACCGGTTCCACACACGTGACGACAACACGTGATCCGATTCCACGCACGCGACCAGAGTCCAAGGAGACCTGCATCTCGGAGAAGTAGCTACAGACACGGGATTGTAAATCATAAACACAGACGAAGTCTGTATGAAAACCCGTCGTCTTAAATCTGTTGAATGCCTACTGCACTCGTGAGTTTAGGCCCGCTTCTGTTTGCTGGTATTAATTCATTCATTTATTCAGACTCGGTCTGTTTCTTCATTTTCTTCATTTTCATGGTCTGTTGTAGTCACCACCTAAGACTAAGGCTGGTTCACAATAAACCGGGAACGGAAACGACAACGAAAACGAGAACGGAAATAATGTTAAAATAAATGTATTTAAATGTGAGCATTCACAATTAACTATTATGAATTCTCACATTTAAATACATTCATTTTAACATTATTTCCGTTCTCGTTTTTGTTGTCGTTTCCGTTCCCGGTTTATTGTGAACCAGCCTTAAAGGTCCAAAGGATGGCTTCCGAAGATTAGAAGTCCAAAGGATGATTCCTTTTCAAAGCAAATAAAGCTGGCGATCTAGAGCCGTAAATTTTATTTATTTATTTATTTATTTATTTATTTATTTATTTATTTATTTATTTATTTATTTATTTATTTATTTATTTTTTATTTAACCTGGTAGAGATAAGGCCATCAGGCTTTCTCTTCCCCTCTACCAGGGGATTACAACTACAATATTAAGAATACAATTACAATTATAATTACAATTAATATTAAATGTACAAATACAATAAAAATCAAAGTACTAAAAGATTAACTCATTAATAAAAGCTAGACAGTTTATTGTAAAAGTCAAGAAGAGAAAACATTTTTTAATTAATTAAGTAAATATTAAACCTACTCTACGCAGTAAGAAAATGCTTAATAAGCTTGCTACTGAATTCCGGCAGTGTCTGATGTCACTAGGTAGGGTATTTCACAAACGCGAGAGCGAGATTGTGTATGATGATGAATACGATGATGTCTTATGTGTTGGTATGGCTAGTATGCGGCTATTTTGCGTGCGTGTGAAGAGATTATGATATGATGACAGGTAACTGAAACGGGAGCCAAGGTAGGTAGGTGTAGAGGTGTGAAGGACTTGGAAAAGGAGAACAAGAGAATGAAAATTTCTACGTTCGTTAAGCCGTAGCCAGTTTAGAGTTTGGAAGGATGGGGTAATGTGGTCAGCGTGACGGACATCGCAGACGAAGCGAAGACAAGAATTATGAACACGTTGTAATCTTTGCGACTGGTTGACATTGAGGTCAGTCAGTAGAGAATCACAATAATCGAAGTGGGGCATTACTAGTGTCTCCACTAGTATTTTCTTGAGTGATAGCGGGAGGAATTTTCGAGTGCTGTTTAAGGAATGTAGTATGGAAAGCACTTTTTTATGGCATGTAAAAGAACCTTATGGGATCCAAGAAAATTTGGATCATTTCTTGTTCACGTCATAATTTGGAGTTAGCCCAAATCAATGACTAAGCGCGCATATCCCATCCTCCCCTGCAACCATGAATGCTGACGAACATAAGAGCAAAACAATAATTATCGAGGGGCAGAAAGGGAAATTTTCTTCTTTCTTTCTTTTGTGGGCTCTTCCACTCTTCAGCGGTTGCCCTGAATTCCCTTCCGCCATCCTTCTCGATCCCGCCAATCCTCCTCCTGCATATGTCGGTCCTGCATCATTTGCACGACACCGGCTTTCCATGTTTTTCTTGGCCAAAGATTATTCTGGAATGGTCACCTCGGGGAAGGAGGAAGGGAAATTTGATGGGATAAAAAAGCAAATTGCTTAAATTGTAGAACAGGTCAAAAGAGCACTCACCTTGGCACAAACGTGGCAGCACAGGATTCACATGTCTCTCTGTGACTGGAATGTAAAAGAGATAATATATCATATAGCCCTTCTCGAGTGGTGACAAGACTTTCATAAATCTTCCAAAACTCTAGTAGAGTCTGATACTTTAATTTTTCTTCTTTTAATGAGGCTTTAGGCATTATGTTCATTTTCACATATATCTGTGCTTGAAATGCTATCAATATTACTTCACAAAGCAAATACTTGCTTACTTACTGGCTTTTAAAGAACCCGGAGGTTCATTGCCGCCCTCACATAAGCCCGCCATTGGTTCCTATCCTGAGCAAGATTAATCCAGTCTCTACCATCATATCCCACCTCCCTCAAATCCATTTGAATATTATCTTCCCTTCAACGCCTCGGCCTCCCCAAAGGTCTTTTTCCCTCCGGCCTCCCAACTAACACTCTATATGCATTTCTGAATTCGCCCATACGTGCTACATGCCCTACCCATCTCAAACGTCTAGATTTAATGTTCCTAATTATGTCAGGTGAAGAATACAATGCGTGCAGTTCTGCGTTGTGTAACTTTCTCCATTCTCCTGTAACCTCATCCCTCTTACCCCCAGATATTTTCCTAAGAACCTTACTCTCAAACACCCTTAATCTCCGTTCCTCCCTCAAAGTGAGAGTCCAAGTTTCATAGCCATGCAGAACAACCGGTGATATAACCGTTTTATAAATAATTCTAACTTTCAGATTTTTTGACAGAAGACTAGATGACAAAAGCTTCTCAACCGAATAATAACAGGTATTTGCCATATTTATTCTACGTTTAATTTCCTCCCGAGTGTCATTTATATTTGTTACTGTTGCTCCAAGATATTTGAATTTTCCCACCTCTTCGAAGGATAAATCTCCAATTTTTACAGTTCCATTTCGTTCAATATTCTGGTCACGAGACATAATTATATATTTAGTTTTTTCGGGATTTACTTCCAACCCTATCGCTTTACTTGCTTCAGGTAGAATTTCCGCATTTTCCCTAATCGTTTGTCGATTTTCTCCTAACATATTCACATCATCCGCATAGACAAGAAGCTGATGTAACCCGTTCAATTTCAAACCCTCTGTGTTATCCTGAACTTTCCTAATGGCATACTCTAGAGTCTAGAGCAAAGTTGAAAAGTAAAGATGATAGTGCATCTCCCTGCTTTAGCCCGCAGTGAATTAGAAAAGCATCAGATAGAAACTGGCCTATACGGACTCTGCTGTAAGTTTCACTAAGACACATTTCAATCAATCGAACTAGTTTCTTTGGAATATCAAATTCAATAAGAATATTATATAAAACTTCTCTTTTAACCGAGTCATATGCCTTTTTGAAATCTATGAATAACTGATGTACTGTACCCTTATACGCCCATTTTTTGTCCAATATCTGTCGAATACAAAAAAAAATCTGATCAATAGTCGATCTATTACGCCTAAAACCTCACTGATGTCACAAAGCAAATAGATGGAGGAATGCTTGTAAAATAAGCTCTTCAGATGTCGGTGGTAACTTTCAGGATCATTTGTTGTCCGTGGTAAATCGGTTGCAGAGATTGGTGCCGCCCACGTATGAGGGGGAATTAAAATCAGTGACTATTTTGTAACACATGCTGATGGAATGGAACGAAGAGTTAATGAGAAAAGGGATGCGGATTAATGTCAACAAGAGTAAAGTAATGTGGATCTGTAAGGAAGATAGACAGGGAACACAATTTAACATTGAATGTGAAGGACAAAACCTGGAGAGAGTGGAAAGTTTTAAATATTTAGGAACAATAATAACTAGTAATGGAAGAGTAGATCAAGAAGTACTGAACAGGGTAAAGAAAGCAACATCAGCATACTATCAAATAAATAATACAATAGTTGGGAAAAAAGAAATAACCACTAAGACAAAAATACAGATATATAATTCAATAATTAAACCTATAATACAATATAGTACCGAAAGCTTACCAGTCTTAGATAAACATCGAAGTAAATTAACAGCAGTGGAAATGAAATATCTTAGAAGAACTGTAGGAAAGACCAGAAGAGATAGGATAAGGAATGACAGGATAAGAGAAGAAGTTAAACTGAGAAAAGCATTAACAGAGGTGATTAATGAAAGGTAGTTGAAATGGTTTGGGCATGTATGTTGTATGGGAGAGGAAAGGAAGGTTAAACAGGTGATGGAAATGAGAGTGGAAGGAAGAAAGAGAAGAGGAAGACCAAGGATTAAATGGGGGGATACAATAGAAAGAATAGGCCAACAGAAAGGAAAAACAATGGTAGAGATGAAGAGAATGTGTAGAGACCGGGAAAAATGGATGAAATGGAGGCGAACCCGACGCTTAGCAGCAGAAGGGACTGAAGAAGAAGAAGAAGAATATTTTGTACTCTACTGTATATAATATAATCACTGAATTCCATCAGTCTTGGGTGTAGAGAAGCCGCATTGAGGAGACAAAAGAATGCGTCCGACACTTCAGTGGGAGGTCGAAATGATAAACCATGAAACAATTTCAATCAGGAACCAACTTATGACTCGCGATTGTGTTATTCCGTTCCTAAACCGCAATCTCCCATTTTACATGGCTAAGACTGTCCTATATGAAACCTGCAACCACAAATTTCGGAGCAAGGAAGCGTATGATTAACAGTATTATCTGTTACTATTTCAAAATCTAAAATTATATGCCTTTGCTGAAAGCCATTTTTACATATTTCCTTTATAGCTACCCACATCCGCAGTTTGAACAGGCAATAGGCGTAAGCAAAAAATTGCCTGGAAATACCTTATTCTTTTTAAAACATGAATCGTAGGCTATATAAATGTTTGAACACATTAAAACAGATTATAGAATGTGACATCGGCTAAAACAGTCACTATTTCCACACATAAACTTTGAACTACTCTCACACGTAAAATTGTAGGATGTTATATAGCAATTTCGGTTTTCGAAATAAACCTGGCACAGATGATGCTATTTCATGTCTTACAATCAAAATCATACGTGAGTTGGACCGAGGGAATAAATGCTTGGCTATATTTTTGGATATTCGAATGGCATTTGATACCGTTAATCATGATATTTTATTAGAGAAATTAAACTTGTTAGGCATTAATGGTCATGTTCTGACTTCATTTAAGTCATATTTGAATAACAGAAATCATGTAACTGAAATTGATAATGAATTTAGTTTTACTCAAAACATAAAAGTAGGGGTCCCTCAGGGCACTGTTCTTGGTCCAATTTGATTCTTAATTTATGTAAATGATTTGTTATTGAGTGATTTATGCAAATATAATGGGGTGTATATTCATATGCAGATGAGACCGTAATTAGTTTTGGTGACAAATCTTAGAAAGACAATTATATTAATGCGAATAATGGATTACAAGTAATTAAAAAGTGGTTTGATTCAAAAGCTCTCTCCTTAAACAAATCCAAAACAACTGTTGTTCCGTTTTCACTAAGGTCCAATGGTTTAAATCTCCTCAATCTTCTTTTAGGCTCAAAATTCATCATTCTGATTGTTCTTCTCAAAATTGTGAATGTCCCATATTAATCGAATCCTCTGAAGTTAAGTATTTAGGCATTACAATCGACCAAAACTTACAATGGAATAAACATATTACATATTTATGAAATAGATTACGTAAAGTTTTTCGTACTTTGATTTTATTGTAATTGTAATTGTAAATTTAATACTAATTGTAATGTTGTTTGTAATTGTAATTGTAAATGTAATACTAATTGTAATTTTATTCTTCATATTATAGTTGGAATCTCCTGGTAGAGGGGCAGAGAAGGCCTGACGGCCTTATCTCTACCAGGTTAAATAAATAAATACTATAACTAATACTAATACTAAAACAATTTATATCTTTGTTATACTTCGGTCATATTTATCGGTTAATATTTTACGTCTCATTTATTTAGCTTTATTTCAATTCTTTCTCCAGTATGAAATTTTAGGATGAGGAAATGCTTGTAATTCTAATCTCACTCCACTAATACTTATTCAGAAAAAAATAATTAAAATATGCCTTAATAAACCAATTGATTACTGATCAGAAGTTTTGTTCACTGATTTTAATGTTTTGAAAATAAAACAAATTTATTATATTGCCTTATTAAACTTCATACATAAAAATCGTAATACGAGTAAATTCAAATTGTATCATCATAAATATGGAACTAAAGATCCGATTTTATACGACTAGAGGAACCAAAGTGTTTCACAAGCACAGCTCTTAGCTATGGTACCTACTTTGGTCCAAGGTTATATAATAAAATAATTTTAAAATACCCAAATTTAGAAAATTTTTGTATCAGAAATTTAAAAAATAGCGTTATAAATTTAATTTTTAAAGAATATATATATTGATTTAATATGTATATGTATTTGTATGATTTAAATTGTATTTTTAAAGTTAATTTATTTCTATTTTTTTCCTTGAACCAATAATAATAATAATCTTTGTTTGTGTTAAGTATGCGTTTAGATAACTCCCTGAGCACGAGTTTTTACTCCTTCATGGAAGAATTAAGACTGATTCTTGTACATGTTAGGTTACTAACAATAAACATTCAACACATTATAATCTATTAGCTGAAGAACTGCTTCAAGTTAATTCTCGTCTAATAATCGTTTGGGGTCATTTCTAAAAGGCTGCATCAACTTTACGTTTACAGTTAATGCGGATGAACTGCATTTCCAATTTTTACAGGTTTTTTTTTTCATATACAGGGTGGATGGTAATCTCTGTACCAAAATGAAACTGGTAATAGATAATGAGGAGAGATTTTAAAAAATCTAAATATGTTTTATCTCTAACATTCACCGTTTTAGAGGAAATCGTTAAGTTTCATAGAAACATTTGGCAACATCACGGCTACTGCAATAACTCTGTCAAGCCCAGCCTGCACTCCATACCTCCCCGTCCCTCTCTGCTGTAGTCAATCGTTGACACGCGACAGTGCTCTGGGTTGCAAGATTTATTTCAACGATTTTAGAAATTACTCAATTTAAATTCATGGCCAAACGGTTAGATTTGCAAAAAAAGTTTCAAGACATTAACTGTTCATATTATTTTTACCTACCTGCTTGTATAGCAATCAGCCTTTTCTCTCGAGCCATTACTGCAGTACAGCACTGCAACCAATGGGCAAAGACTATTTTTTCCCTGCTTAACAGTGCTTCATTGAAGGAAAATTGTAATAAACGTTTCGTTATATTTAACACGTAGAATCTTCTCTTAAAGTTTGGTGCATCGGTCCCCTTGTACTCTGTATAAACGTGTCTTTCAAATTCACTATTTCGATAATCTCTAACATTTTCACCTGTTTCATCTGTTACCGTGCAAGAGTTCATTGTGCAGCTTCAACATGTATTACCTTTCGCTGTCTTCGTTATTTGTGATTTTGAAAAGTGAGGCATTCGATAACCTTATCAGTAAAATTCTAAAAATGTTCCCTTGCGCAATTTCTACTCTGAACAATGTAAATAATCAAAGGAGGGACTCCATAGTAAACATTCCCGCCTTCCCCTCCAAAATTGCTACATAGTAAGCATTAACCATAATTCTTCTTGTGACTGAGTGGTCAAACTTCAGTCTGTCACGCAGGCGTTCCGGGTTCGAGTCCCAGTCAAATGAGAAATCCATAGTGACACTTAATGACGAAGTAGTAGTTAGGTTTTCCTTGGGGTTCTCCCGTTTCTCTATATTAGACATCTACATTATTCCTCTCAAAATTTCTCCATTCCGTCCTCATTCCATAGCATTATCCGAACACCGGCTAGCGATCACGGAGGGAGTGGCCTAGGGACGAGTGGGGTTGCCTGTTCGAAACCTGGGAACGCAGCGAACCTTAGTGTAGTCACCCAGTTCAGTTGGGAATGCGCCTAGCTTGAGAGTTAGCACAATAGATCTGTAAACGTCGCAGTGCTGGGTCGTAGTACTTAACCCTCCCTAAATTCAATTGAATTCAAACACTAGATTAGAAAAGACTACCTCTTTCTCCGAAGCTGCCAACTAGTGCTGCTTATGATTAGGTTTTCTCCGGAGCAGTTGTTTGCGCGCTTTCAGTCGGAGACCTCCGGTTACCTCCGATTGATGCCGCGCAGGTTGTATATGTGCTGCGGCGCAGACATACACTTTCCGCTGAGCATTCCTTTAATCGGACCAGGTAGTGATTTGTGTCCGCTGACGTCCGCGTATCTTTTAAAATAAGTTGTAATTTGTTGTTGTTCATTCTCTCTTTTATATTAATCTCTCTCTCTTTCTTCGGCTCTTTTTTTTTTTTTCTTGTTTTGCTTGAAGTGCTCCGTTAGCTGACAGATTTTTTTTTCTAGTTTTAAAATTCATAATATATGTGGAAAGGCGTATTAGTTTTATGTCATTGATCGTTTTGATTCAATCTAACTGCAAAACTAACGCAGAAGTAAAGCTTTTCAGTAGCTAATGTAAACATTTATACTGTAGTTCTCCTAGAAACTCTCGTTTAATCGCAAACCGTGATTGTCAATTATTATTCTAATCGGTTTAGCTTAACGTAAAATATATTGAGGGAGCTTCAGAATGGAACAAAAGAAACGTGGGCTATTAATGGGTTAAAATTTACTGTCCAACATAATTTATTCATATTCTTCACCGGACAGGATTGTGATCATTGTGTTAAAGGGTGTCAGTATTTGAACTGCCTCTTCTAAAACGCGCCACTCTTTCTCTGTAATAAAAATATAAGCGGATATCAACTTAAGGATAATTGTAATCATATTATTACCACATGTTTCTTTAGCTTCATTCAGAAATATTTTAATCCAAACAGTAAAATATAACTCAAGTTATCTAAACAGCAAAATATAACTCAAGTCGTCTTTTAAATATTTAATATGTTTTTATTGCCTCGAAAGTTACGTTTTAGAGAAATTTCAAGACTTTTCCTATACCGTGAGCCTTTGGGAACAATAGCACTTAAACAATTTAAAAATAAATCGTATCAAATGTTTTGCGTAATTGTTTTCATCAAGTTCGCGTTTGTGCGATCGTTTCAAATGGTCTAACACATTCGACGTTCCACCACCATAGAGTAAATTAGCCCACAAAGTTTACAATGTGCGACTTTATTATTACTTTCAACTAAATTAAAGAATTTCCATGCGACGGATATCCGATTTGGTGCCATTTTATTCCCCTCACAACTACCGTCAGTCCGTACGCGCCGGTCGTCCTTGAGCTAACGGTCGCTTAGCTGCGAACCACCGCATCTCTCCGAGTTCCACCTACTGTAGTACAGTAGATCACCGGTGGACAGCTTTATTCGTAATCTCCGATTCCTCCGCGGTAGTAGTCACTCCGATGAGCAGCACTGCTGCCAATCAACGCAGGCACTACGTAGTAGCAGCTTCTTCCTCCATCATTATCTGCTCTCCGAAGCTACCAACTTAGTGTTGGCATTACATAGTAGACATTCCTACGTCGCTGCTACTGAGATGATGTCATGCCAACAGGCCGAGAAATACGAGGAAAAATTCGCTTCTTTGTCCTCTGACTTTAAAGTAAGAATTCGCTCTTTCGTCCGCTGACTTATTTGCAGCAAAGTTTACATGCACGGCATGCTGTTATTGAGGAATAACGAAATCAAATGAAAACAAATTAACAAAATTGATTTTAAGTTTACTGGTGGTTTTAAATGATTTACATCTAAGTGTAAGTAATCTTGCTATCTCAGAATTTGTCATATAACTAGTTGTAGAGTATGGATGCATAGTACAGGGACATCATTTTATTTTTAATTCAATTTTCATTGTACCTGAGTTTTTTAATGTACTTCACTCCCACCCCTCTACTAGTAATCTTCCAACCGTTCTTCACACAGAACCAAGCGTATACAGTCAAAGTCGCCTTACGGTCATAGTAGGCTAAACACAAACCGTACTGAGTTAGTGAGTAGGTATAGTACGTTCCAGAAATATGTCCGCGTTTTCCAGTGACGAAAGAGCTTTCAGTATTGAATCATATTCTCGCACAGGTATTGTCGTCTGTCTATGTCGTATCCCGGTTTCCCCCAACCGCTTCTATTCGCCTCTCTGTAAATGCTAGTGGCTGGGCTGTCTTAGCTCTTTTTTTAGAACATTAGTTTATGTTAGGAATTGGACGTCTACGTAATATTATACAACTGTTTAAAATAACTTAAATAAAAGGGCCTCGTTAATTAACTGTCACGTGATTTCCCTCCTTTCTACGACCCTGCGACAAAACCACTTGGACGGACAGTAGATAGCATGTCTGAGTAATTTTATCTTTTCGGATCGGGCAGAAGTGAAGATTGAATTTACAGTACGTATGGTACTCTTTTATAGAGTAGGTACAGAATTATTTCAACATGAGTTACTAGAACGAAGGACGAAACTGATAATTGGAATTAGGTACAATAGTCTGCAATGCGATAATATACAAAAAAGAACTGAAGCCTGTATCGAAATGAACGGCTACCATTTTAAAATTGTGTTTAAATATCCATATTATGATTATTTTCAATTTAACCTCATTCTCTATAGTGTACGCTAATGTGCTGTAGACAGTATAATATACATTGCATAATGAATACGTCCGCTTGGATAGCTCAATTCGTGAGTAAAAACACTTGTTGTTAATACAGTACTGTATTTTGATTAAAGAAAGACCTAATGAAAATTATCAAACTCAAAATCGCGATATATCCTAGTTTACGTAAATGGGTGAATTACTTTTCTTCCCTCCTATACCTAGTAAAGTGATTTGTTTGTATTTTATGCCAGTATCATGGAACTTCAAAGTGGAAGGGGGTAGCAAACGGTGTTTTCGGTTCTTAATCGTTGATCCAAAGGTATAGCCAGGTTGATATTAGAAATGCTAGTAAAAATAAAATGATGTCCCTGTATAAAGAGGCAGATAGTCAGGAAGTAAGGAAGTTCAAAAGATGACATGAAGCCGTAACATTATATTAAGCATGTTACTACCCCTGCGGTGACTGAATGGTCACACCTTCAGCCTGTCACGCAGGCGGCCCTGGTTCGAGTCCCGGTCTGGCCTGGGATTTTTCATTGAAAATCCATAGTGACACTTTTGGCAGACAAATTCGTGGTTAGAATTTTCTTATACTTTCTCCCGTTTCCTCATATTAGACATTTACATCATTTCGTCAACATTTCTCCAGTTCATCATCATTCCACAGCATCCCCGAGTGCCGGCTGGCGACTCAAGGAAGGGGCTGGCCTAGGGACGAGTGGGGTTGCCTGTTCGAAACCTGGGTACGCAGCGAACCTTAGTGTAGTCAACCGGTGTGGATTTGGGAATGTATATACCTAGCTTGAGGGTTAGCGCTATAGATTGTGAATGGTCGCAGTGATGGGTCGTAATGCCCCCTCCCGAAATTCCATTCCATTTCATGCCCTTTACTGGAAAGGCTGTGGAGGAGGAGGATAGAGAGGAGGAAGGTGAAAAGGGAAGAATGAAAGAGAGGGAAGGTACAATAAGGACTTGGAGAAGGAGAAATATATTATGTTGTGTACAAGGCCACTGCCTTGTTGAAAATGCAACGCATTGAAGAAATCCCGTCCGTTTATCGCTTTACACAGACTCGTCCTTATCGCTATTATTTATAGCAGACAGACAATGGTTGACAGACGAGACAGAGCTACTGTATATGTCAAAACTGATATAGAATACTCGTATTGAATGTAATTTCCGGGTTGTGCTGCACGAGATAAAACTAGTAATATTGTATATGTGTGTGTGTATATATATATATATATATATATATATATATATATATATATATATATATATATATATACACAGGACATCACTTTATTTTTATTTGCATTTTTATTGAATCCGCGTTTCTGAATGTTCTTGACTCCCACCCCTTTCACTAATGTCCTTGCTCCCGTCAGCCACACAAACTTACGGCCGCTGTTGCATTCGAAGTCTGCTAGCAGTGAAGTAAACACTACAGAGTATAGTGTGTTTCAGAAATATGGTTGCGTTTTCCATAGAAGAAAGAGCCTATATTATTGAAGCTTATTTCCAGGGGCAGGTATTTATGGAGATTAATTTTATCATTTGTGTTTTTAATATTGGTGTCGGTGAAGATTGTTGGAGATTGATTTCTACTCTTGTTGGATATTAATGTAAATTTTGGAAAATACAATTATTTTGAAATTGGAGTATTAATTCAGTATGAATATTACTTTCCAAATAATTAACATTAACGATTCGTTGGATTCTGGTAAAGGTGCGGTATGGCCAATATAAAATATTTGTTGGATTGAGACTGTATTTAACACATATTCATTAAAAAAAAAAAAAAAAAAAAAAAAAAAAAAAAAAAAACTTGCAGCCCTCAAATTAATACTGTCAAACTATTAGTGAAATGTTGAATTCTCCGTCTTTTCAGTTCACTAATGTAATCAGAACACCTGGAATACCATGTAATGTAGCCTACTTGAATGTGCAACAAATTCAAATGAAAAAAATGCCTGAAAAAAAGAACCCAGAAATTCGCTATAAAACGACACAATAATAATAATTCGCGAATGTGTTCATACTTCGCTATTAGAACTCTTATTTCGAGATTTGTCGTGTTTGTTTTATCCGCATATTATTAATCAGAATCACTTAATTCGTAAAGATTAGTAAAAATCGATTGTATATCTATTATGTCGTGAGTGTCGCGATCTCCATAAACACCTGGCCCTGTTTATTTCGCACAGGTACGGTGTGTAGCATGACTGAATAACTTTATCTGTGTGGCCTGAGCAGAAGTGAAGATTAGAGTTATCGAAAGTACGGTAATATGCTGAATAAAGTAGCCATTATGTAATGAATAAAACCGCCTGAAGAGTTGAGTTTGTGAAAAAAAACTGTTACTACTCTACTGTAGTTTGATAAAATACCGTAAAAGTAATGATCAAACTGAAAAAAAACCTAATATCGTATTTCCCTGTAACATAAATGAATATATTACTTTTCCCTCCTCCTATAGCTAGTAAAATGATTTGTTTACATATTGCACTAGTAACACCAAACTCCTGTAATGGAAGGGGTAACAGTGTGTGTGTGTGTGTGTGTGTGTGTGTGTGTGTGTGTGTGTGTGTGTGTGTGTGTGTGTGTGTGTGTGTGTGTGTGTGTGTGTGTGTGTGTGTGTGTGTGTGTGTGTGTGTGTGTGTGTGTGTGTGTGTGTGTGTGTGTGTGTGTGTGTGTGTGTGTGTGTGTGTGTGTGTGTGTGTGTGTGTGTGTGTGTGTGTGTGTGTGTGTGTGTGTGTGTGTGTGTGTGTGTGTGTGTGTGTGTGTGTGTGTGTGTGTGTGTGTGTGTGTGTGTGTGTGTGTGTGTGTGTGTGTGTGTGTGTGTGTGTGTGTGTGTGTGTGTGTGTGTGTGTGTGTGTGTGTGTGTGTGTGTGTGTGTGTGTGTGTGTGTGTGTGTGTGTGTGTGTGTGTGTGTGTGTGTGTGTGTGTGTGTGTGTGTGTGTGTGTGTGTGTGTGTGTGTGTGTGTGTGTGTGTGTGTGTGTGTGTGTGTGTGTGTGTGTGTGTGTGTGTGTGTGTGTGTGTGTGTGTGTGTGTGTGTGTGTGTGTGTGTGTGTGTGTGTGTGTGTGTGTGTGTGTGTGTGTGTGTGTGTGTGTGTGTGTGTGTGTGTGTGTGTGTGTGTGTGTGTGTGTGTGTGTGTGTGTGTGTGTGTGTGTGTGTGTGTGTGTGTGTGTGTGTGTGTGTGTGTGTGTGTGTGTGTGTGTGTGTGTGTGTGTGTGTGTGTGTGTGTGTGTGTGTGTGTGTGTGTGTGTGTGTGTGTGTGTGTGTGTGTGTGTGTGTGTGTGTGTGTGTGTGTGTGTGTGTGTGTGTGTGTGTGTGTGTGTGTGTGTGTGTGTGTGTGTGTGTGTGTGTGTGTGTGTGTGTGTGTGTGTGTGTGTGTGTGTGTGTGTGTGTGTGTGTGTGTGTGTGTGTGTGTGTGTGTGTGTGTGTGTGTGTGTGTGTGTGTGTGTGTGTGTGTGTGTGTGTGTGTGTGTGTGTGTGTGTGTGTGTGTGTGTGTGTGTGTGTGTGTGTGTGTGTGTGTGTGTGTGTGTGTGTGTGTGTGTGTGTGTGTGTGTGTGTGTGTGTGTGTGTGTGTGTGTGTGTGTGTGTGTGTGTGTGTGTGTGTGTGTGTGTGTGTGTGTGTGTGTGTGTGTGTGTGTGTGTGTGTGTGTGTGTGTGTGTGTGTGTGTGTGTGTGTGTGTGTGTGTGTGTGTGTGTGTGTGTGTGTGTGTGTGTGTGTGTGTGTGTGTGTGTGTGTGTGTGTGTGTGTGTGTGTGTGTGTGTGTGTGTGTGTGTGTGTGTGTGTGTGTGTGTGTGTGTGTGTGTGTGTGTGTGTGTGTGTGTGTGTGTGTGTGTGTGTGTGTGTGTGTGTGTGTGTGTGTGTGTGTGTGTGTGTGTGTGTGTGTGTGTGTGTGTGTGTGTGTGTGTGTGTGTGTGTGTGTGTGTGTGTGTGTGTGTGTGTGTGTGTGTGTGTGTGATTTTTAACATTCCATTTTTTCCACAGTGGTTGAGAAGCGGCTTGACCTGCCATATCACACTGAAGTTATGTATTACGATTTCTTGTATTTTTGAGTAAACAACGACCTCTGTCTTCCGACTTCTATCGTGTATTCGATTAGTTTGGTTAAAAGCCTTGGTAGATATTCAAGGTCGGATCTTCGACGTAAAAATGGAGTACCATAACCGCAATTATTCACACTGTAGTCTTCAAGTATAGCTCTACTCTGAAAGTCCATTGCGACTTAAATTATTGTTTCAGTCGTTTCGCGTTTATTTCCTCCTTTGGTGTAGAGATAATTAATTGACACTGGTTTACATGTTGCTTTACATTCATAGTGTTTTGCCCAAGGCCAGGTCTTTCACTGCAAACCCAGCATTCTCCAGTCTTTCCTGTTTTCTGCCTTCCTCTTAGTCCCCGTATATGATCCATGTATCTTACTGTCGTCTATCATTTGATATCTTCTTCTAGCCCGAACTCTTCTCCCGTTCACCATTCCTTCCAGTGAATCCTTCAGAAGGCAGTTTCTTCTCAACCAGTGACCCAGCCAATTCCTTTTTCTCTTTCTGATCAGTTTCAGGATTATTCTTTCCAACACAGATTCATGTCTTATTCTGTCTGTCCATTTCACATGCTCCACCCTTCTCCATATCCATATTTCAATTCCTTCTACTAGTCTCTTCTCTTCATTTCGTCGTAATGTTCACGTTTCTGCCCCATGCAATGCCACTCTTTACACAAAGCACTTCACTAGTCTCTTCCTGAGTCCTTTCTCCAGAGATCCGCAAATCCGAAATGGAACTATAAAAATTGGAGATATATCTTTCGAAGAGGTGGGAAAATTCAAATATCTTGGAGCAACAGTAACAAATATAAATGACACTCGGGAGGAAATTAAACGCAGAATAAATATGGGAAATGCGTGTTATTATTCGGTTGAGAAGCTTTTGTCATCCAGTCTGCTGTCAAAAAATCTGAAAGTTAGAATTTATAAAACAGTTATATTACCGGTTGTTCTTTATGGCTGTGAAACTTTGACTCTCACTTTCAGAGAGGAACATAGGTTAAGCACTTGTAGCAGACAAGAGAATAAGGTTCTTAGGAAAATATTTGGGGCTAAGAGGGATGAAGTTACAGGAGAATGGAGAAAGTTACACAACGCAGAGCTCCACGCATTGTATTCTTCACCTGACATAATTAGGAACATTAAATCCAGACGTTTGAGATGGGCAGGACATGTAGCACGTATGGGCGAATCCAGAAATGCATATAGAGTGTTAGTTGGGAGGCCGGAGGGAAAAAGACTTTTGGAGAGGTCGAGACGTAGATGGGAAGATAATATTAAAATGGATTTGAGGGAGGTGGGATATGATGGTAGAGACTGGATTAATCTTGCTCACGATAGGGACCAATGGCGGGCTTATGTGAGGGCGGCAATGAACCTCCGAGTTCCTTAAAAGCCAGTAAGTAAGTAAGTAAGTAAGTAAGTAAGTAAGTAAGTAAGTAATAATAATCCATATTCCATACCAGTTAACTAGAAATGTTGTAAAGAAGTTAATTTAATAATAATGAAATAATAATAATAATAATAATAATAATAATAATAATAATAATAATAATAATAATAATAATGGTGGAGCAACAGTAACAAATATAAATGATACGTGGGAGGAAATTAAACACAGAATAAATATGGGAAATGCCTGTTATTATTCGGTTGAGAAGCTTCTATCATCCAGTCTGCTGTCAAAAAATCTGAAAGTTAGAATTTATAAAACAGTTATATTACCGGTTGTTCTTTATGGCTGTGAAACTTTGACTCTCACTTTGAGAGAGGAACATAGGTTAAGCACTTGTAGCAGACAAGATCGTAGTTAGGGTTTTTTTCGGTGTTCTCCCTTTTCTCACGTTAGACATACTACACATTACTCCGTCCCGATCTCCATTTCAATATCATTCCATGTCATTCCACGAATGCTGGCTTGGCTCTTGACGCATGACGTGGGCTGGTCTGGGGACGAGTGCCTATTTGTAACTTCGATACTCAGCGAATCTTAGTACAATCTTAGTGCTGATTGGGAATACGCCTAGGGTAAGCGTAATAGTTCTATTAGGTGAGAGAAGAATCGGGAAATCCCGGAAACAGCTAAAGAATACCAACTGAAAGAAGAAATAAAAATTAAATTCTTAGGCCCAATTGTATAAAACTCCCTGACTAAAGATCAACTTTGATCGAAGATCAAAAAGTTAAGAGTTCAGACACTTCTTCTATTATATAAAACTTTTCTGCGATCAAATTACCTTGGTTCAAATGCAATTTAAGTTCACGTGAAAAGGATTTGGCAACATCGCATAAACAGGCGAAATACGTAATGCGCGGACAGGTTTGTTCAGTGTTGCCAATCTAGGGACTTCAACTCTTTTTCAACAACAATTTCTTTTAACTTTTATATTGCTTAAATAGGGATTTAGTGACCTTTTTAGCACCCCATAGTGACAAAATTTAATCTTTCTTTGTTGATAATGAGAAATCTACCGACTTTACAACTACTTTTTGGCGACTTTCCGTACACTCTGTTGGAGATACTGGTTTTTTGTGCAATGTAAATAATGGCGGACAATAAGAAGAAGGTTGACTCTTCTCCGAGTTGTTATCATGTTATGGTGTTTGATACTGCTAAACATAATAAAGCTTTATAAAACGACAATTTTCGTTTAGTAATACAGTTAATTGAACATTTATGAATGTACCTATCATATCCATTAATAATTAATGGTTGTTATAAACATAATATAATTATAGGTTATGTTATTTGATACTGCTGAACACGATAGAGCCTTATAAAATATAAGATTGTGTATTAAGGCAAGAAATTGAAATAAATATATATAAATGTACCTATCATATCTATTAATATTAATAATAATGGATATTTTATTTGCACAATCTATCACTCGTATATTTCAAACAGAAAAGAAATAACTGAACTTGGATCATCTAACTTAATCGGAGAAATTTCTGCAGTCAAAGTTGACTTTAGTTTGAGACAAATTAATCTCAGATTAGACTTTATACAACACAAAATTCCAAGTTCAGCTGAAACAAGGATCAACTTAACCTCTGATCTAAGATTAAATGGTTTATACAATCGGGCCTTAAAGATATGATAATGGAAGTATAGTGGACCAATTTTGCCTAATACTCTGATACTTCTGGTAGCGGTGATGTGATGGTGGCAACCATGATAATTGTGATGATTATGACGATGACAGTAAAATTGATGAAGATGATTATGATTGAAAAATGACAATAAGGATTAGGATGGTGGTTGTGGCCGTCGTCGTGGTGGTGATGGTGATGATATTGATGATGCTTTGGTCTTCGGAATTTAGAGATGCACACTAGTTTGTGAAGGAAATGATGCTCTAGCATTGAAGAGGGTCGCGAGAAACGGATCTGAAGGAGCATTTAGTCTTCACCCAAGTTCATATCCACGAGCACTGCTGGTAGTACTAGAATCTGTCATCAACTTTTTTCATCGACCTTTTTATTAGATCGGCCGTGTGCCTTGGAGGTGCTATACCCTGGCGTCTGAAGAAGGTGTGCCTAGCAAAACGCGATCGGTACAACAGGAGAAAAACATACCAATGTTGCACAGAAACATGTAGGTCGTTGATTAGTTCACCTGGTCTCCGTTATTGTGACAGTGGCAGCACAGTCGCTTTCACCTGCCGGTTCTTGGCGGAGTTCAAAAACATTTATCTTCAGTACTGCTTGAACCAGTGAGGTGTGAGTGTGCAGTGGAAAAGTGATGACAGAATGTAGGAACGAGGGGCCGCTGAAGCGCTTTTGTCTCTGTTCACGAACTCTGTGATGGTGCCAGCATAGTCGAGTGTCAGCATGGGCAAGATTTATTTGGTAGGTTTTCTCTTCCTTATCATTACGATTAGAATTTGTCTTGCATGCTAGAGTGACGTTGTCATCAACGGGAAGGCCGACAAGTGAATTGAGATTCTTATGACTACAATGTTTCGAGGTTCATTCCCGGGCAAATCTTGGGACATTTGTGACTGATAAAGCAGCTGTGGAAACGATTTCCGAGTACTTCGGATATTTCCAGTATTTCTTCGTAAGTTCCATTTTAATTTCATCGTCTCTGAATAGATTCTATAGTTTGAAAGGAACATTAAGAATTGTAATTATTTTAATAGCAGTAATGATAATGTAATTAATAATAATAATAATAATAATAATAATAATAATAATTTATTTACCTGGCAGAGTTAAGGCCATACGGCCTTCTCTAACACTCAACCAGGAGTAAAACTGCGTTACAAAAACACTACAAATTTACAAAGTACATAACAATTTTACACACAAAACTGAATAAGATAATAATAATAAAATGTGAACAACAAGTAAGTAGAAATCAGACATAATATATAACATACAGAAAGAAAGAAAAAGCATAATAAAATGTGAACAGTAGGTCAAAATAAATGAGGCCTAAAAAGTATAAAGTACAAAAAAATAAGACAATTAATAATAATAATAATAATAATAATAATAATAATAATAATAAAATAATAATAAAAATAAGAACAATAATAATAATAGTAATAATAATAAAATAGTGCAGTACAAAGCATACAATGAATACAATATTTTTAAGTACACATAGTAAGGAAAATTATGATTATATATAGCTTAACTTATCACATTATAGATATACAATTATCGGAAAATATGAAAACAAAAATATAAAATAAGTTAAATATCACTAGAACATTAAAACAAATGTGAATACGTGGAAACATGCAATACAACACTTGTCATAATAGTAAGTTAGTTTGGCAACTCGTCATAAGATATTATTATTATTATTATTATTATTATTATTATTATTATTATTATTATTATTATTGATCTAAAGGAATGGCATGGAAATTAAAGTTTTTAAAACTATTTTCATAAACTTTGCGAGGAAAACTACTTTTATTAAATTCAACTACGACTTAAAAATCATAATTAAATTAACAGACCTGTGTCAAGGATTCTGGGCTATTCTTTGACAAACTCTATTTTTACAAGCATGTAGATTTCATGCTTGTAAAAATAGATGTAGGTTTAATGCGGGTAAAACTTATTCTGTCTTAAAGCCTGGCGTACTTTAAATACTTCAGTATACTAGTGAGATCGAAACTTGAGTATGGATCTCCAGTCTGGAATTCTGTCACAAAAACTGATTCGACTGAATGAGAAAATATCCAACGAAAATTCATATCATGTTCGTATAGTTTGCTGCCCATTGATCCCAAGAAAAGTTAGAGAGAAAAGTTTTGATTGTTTTAAATGTCAGTTTATATTCCAGATGCTAAGACTACGATACCCCATTTTTATCCGAGGCGAGGTCCTGAAAGGTAATACAACCTGTGAATCTTTTATAAACAACGTTAACGTTCGTGTTCCTACGATTGACATGAAAAGTCGCAATCTTTTCTACATCAGTAACTGTAAATCTTTCGCTTTGCCCTCCCTTCACATGAAGTGAAAATTCCTACTTACACAGCAATAATTTTGATCCATTAGTATGGTACTTGGAATTTCCACAAATGTAAAGTATTTACCAAGATGATGATAATGATGATGATGATGATGATGATTATTATTATTATTATTATTATTATTATTATTATTATTATTATTATTATTATATTTCCTTTGCTGTAGTCGTGCCAGAGAATCAGTCCCATTCCGAGGCTCATTTGAAGGTTTCATAAAAAGCTGTTTTTTTTACGGTGATGGGTTGTTAGCCCTTCGCCCAACCTCCAAGCTGGAGGGTCACCCTTCATCGGCTGTCCGCGACTGCTTATTCAATATATTCACAGCTACCCTCCATATCTGGAGGCCGTCTCCTCGATCCGCAACCTGAGGACGCGTCATGCCAAGCTTTTATCATCTAGTCTGTTGTCAAAAATCTGAGAGTTAGAATTTATAAAACAGTTATATTACCGGTTGTTCTATATGGTTGTGAAACTTGGACTCTCACTTTGAGAGAGGAACATAGGTTAAGGGTGTTTGAGATTAAGGTGCTTAGGAAAATATTTGGGGTTAAGAGGGATGAAGGTACAGGAGAATGGAGAAAGATACACAACACAGAATTGCATGCATTGTATTCTTGACCAGACATAATTAGGAACATTAAATCCAGACGTTTGAGATGGGCAGGGCATGTAGCACGTATGGGCGAATCCAGAAATGCATATAGAATGTTAGTAGGGAGGCCGGAGGAAAAAATACCTTTGGGGAGGCCGAGACGTAGATGGGAAGGTAATATTAAAACGGATTTGAGGGAGGTGGGATATGTTGATAGAGACTGGATTAATCTTGCACAGGATAGGGACCAGTGGCGGGCTTATGTGAGGGCGGCAATGAACCTCCGGATTTCTTAAAAGCCAGTAAGTAAGTATTATTATATTTCATCAGTAGCCAACACGTGGCCGCATGATCAGAGTGGCCTTGTATTTGCAGACGGTGAGCGTCTTCAGATTTCCTAGAAGAGAGAGGACGAAACTGGCCTAAAGCTTTAATTCTTGCAATGATTAATTTTGTACGGATTGCAGGTAGATGATGAAACAAACCTCTGATATGAGTAGGCCTAGATTGTGTTATCTCAAAATTTTTACGCGGGAAATGGCATACAGATTTTGTTTGGAGCTCTCTTTCAGAGACAGAGTTCTTTTACGTGCCATATATCTACTACAAATGACAGTCTTATTTTCTTTCGAAGGAAGGATTTCTATCGCCGGGCTCGAACCGTGAATAGTGAATTCAGGGGTAAACATGATAATGAGTAGGCCATCGAGAATAACGATAAGTAATAATAATAATAATAATAATAATAATAATCCATCTAGAAAAGCTGCATTGAAGGAGGCGAAATTTTTGTTTTTTGCTTCACTGGCTTCTGTGAGATGTAAGAATATATAGTGATGTGGTTTTAGTTAGCAGCCACAAATACTTTCAACATAGAATAGTTTGATACTTGTATATTCTAATGACTGCAATGTTACCAATGTAACACTCGAAAAGTCCATGACGCAATACTAGGGAAACGAACCATTTCTCTAGTAATTCGTCCTGAACTTCTCGCATGTTATGTTGGTGATTATTAGAGAGGGAAGGGAGAGTACCTCCTTTGGTGTAGTTTTTTATGCTGAAACTACTTGTGGTTGCTAACTAAAACGAAATGTGTATCGCTATACATCTCACAGAAAACAGTGAAGCAAAAGTAAAACTCGCCTCCTTCAATGTAATTTTTCTAGAGGATTACTATAATAGTAGTAGTAGTAGTAGTAGTAGTAGTAGTAGTAGTAGTAGTAGTAGTAGTAGTAGTAGCAGTAGCAGCAGCAGCAGCAGCAGCAGCAGCAAAATATTAATAATAAATAACAATAACAATATAATAAATTCGAATAATAACAATAATAGTAGTAATAGAAATAGTAATAATAATAATAATAGTAATTTAGTGTTTTTCTAGCGAAGGACCCACACCTGTGGAGTAACTGTTAGCGCGTCTGGCCGTGAAATCAGATGGCCCAGGTTCAAATCCCGATCGGGACAAGTTACCTGGTTTGAGGTTTTTCCGAGGTTTTACCTCAACCCAATATGAGAAAATGTTGGGTAACTACCGGTGATGGACGTCGGACTCATTTCATTCCATTCAGACGCTAAATAACCTGAGATGTTGATACAGCGACTTAAAATAACCCACAAAAAAATCAGCGATGAATCTGATGATATTTCACATTGTGCGTTACGACGTAGGTCAAATATAATTAATATAATGTAACTAATTAATTACAAACGGTAGCGATATTATTTTCTTTCTTCTGTTTTATTTTTCGTCACCTATTGCTGCATTCTGTGCCTTGAAGGCGTAGAACCTGTGTATTGTTGAGATACATCGTGTTCACATGTTGACCATTTGATTAACAGTCTCGTTCTCTTTTCTCCTCAATTCGTTCTCTATTCCACTGCAGTGTTATTGATAGTAATCGACGATCACCTTCCCCCACATATTCATTCCGTTGTAATATTCTTCATTCGATGTTATTATTATTATTATTATTATTATTATTATTATTATTATTATTATTATTGACTAACGCCATCTCCACTACTACTACTATTGTTGTTGTTATTATTATTATTATTATTATTATTATTATTATTCACTAACGCCATCTCCACTACTACTACTACTACTACTACTACTACTACTACTACTACTACTACTACTACTAGTAGTAGTAGTAGTAGTGCTGTTGCTACTATTATTATTATTATTATTATTATTATTATTATTATTATTATGATTATTAATATTCACTAACGCAATCTCCACTACTACTACTACTACTACTATTACTACTACTACTACTACTACTACTACTACTACTACTACTACTACTGTTGCTATTATTATTATTATTATTATTATTATTATTATTATTATTATTATTATTATTATTCACTAACGCCATCTCCACTACTACTACTACTACTGCTGTTATTATTATTATTATTATTATTATTATTATTATTATTATTATTTACTAACGCCATCTCCACTACTACTGCTGTTGCTATTATTATTATTATTATTATTATTATTATTATTTTTACTAACGCCATCTCCACTACTACTGCTGTTGCTATTATTATTATTATTATTATTATTATTATTATTATTATTATTATTATTATTATTATTATTATTCACTAACGCCACCGCTACTACTACTACTACTACTACTACTACTACTACTACTACTACTACTACTACTACTACTACTGTTGCTACTACTATTATTATTTTATTATTATTATTCACTAACGCCATCTCCACCACTACTACTACTACTACTACTACTACTACTATTATTATTATTATTATTATTATTATTATTATTATTATTATTATTATTATTATTATTTTTGTGATGCCGCTACCATGGCTGGCAAGTTGTTCACCTTGACAGAGTTGGTAATTTTTTTAATGACAACTTAGGGATCCTATAACAGGTTCTGTACATGTAGTCTACGTGACTTTCTGTGCCATTTCTGTTATATCTCTTTTCCATTAATGCCGTATTAACATAATCTCGTCTCACAAACTTACAATATCCATGATATGTGCACATTTGAGGCAACATACTGAAAGTTTTGACACAGTGCAATATATTTGGTTCTAGCCATGGCATGTAAACCTTGTGCACAAGATATTTGACAAACAGCGCGCCACTCTGTTGTACGAGAGAATTTAATATTAAGGCCTTAGTGAAAATAATGTAGCATAATAGGATTGTCAGCGGAAAGTGAACTACACTGAGACCTGTGTTATAATTTGTATTACAGCATGCCAGATCGAACCGCGGGCCCTTTTGTAAGGGTTATCAGAGCTATGAATTTTTTTTTATAATAAAGAGTATTTATAGTGTAATTTTTCATTTCTAAATGTCGAAATTTATGTATATGAGCGATGTAAAAGTCAGTCTCTATAAAAAAAAAAAGCTATAAACTTAATGACGCGTAAGGGCAACTGTCTCTTAAATCTTAACACCAACCATTAAAACTGAAGCTGCATCGGATAACAACTACAAATAAAATACAGCTTTAAATGAGCTGAAGGGGTATATTGGCTAGAAATAAGTATTTGCGGTAACAATTCCAAGAGAGAATATGTGGTCATAACGTAAATAATTTCTTAGCACATAGTTTGATTATGTGATAATAATAATAATAATAATAATAATAATAATAATAATAATAATAATAATAATAATTTATTTAATCTGGCAGAGTTAAGGCCATACGGCCTTCTCTAACACTCAACCAGGAGTAAAACTGCGTTACAAAAAACACTACAAATTTACAAAGTACACTACAATTTTACACACAAAACTGAATAAGATGATAATAAATGAGACATACAAAGTATAAAAATAAGACAATTAATAATAATAATAATATTTATTTATTTATTTATTTATTTATTTATTTATTCTGGTGTAGTTAAGGCCATCAGGCCTTCTCTTCCACAACACCAGGAATACAATAATAATAATAATAATAATAATAATAATAATAATGATAAAAAATGAGAATAGTAATAATTTATTTATTATTATTATTTATTATTTAGAATATTAACGTGCAAAAACAACAGCACAAGGCCAATTACAGTTTTGCACGATACAAAACAACAAATGATGATGAGAATGAATGACCGAAAATGGCAATGAGATGAAATACAAACAATATAATGGTCTACATCAATCATTGATCAAAAAATAATTATAAAATTAGTACAATGAGAATTGAAATAATGGAATGGTCTACATGAATCAATAGACCAAATGCAAGAAATATATGGACAAATAATTATTAAAATTGGATCAGTGAGTTAAAACTCAAAGATATACTACACATTAATTGGATCCAAGTTGAAGCCATGCAAATTAGCATATTTAATGCATCTGCAGACCGGAGAGAGAGATTTAGGATTCTTATTATAAAACAATTTATGAAATCTTAAACCATTAGCAGGAATACGAAGACTGATATTGCTTATGAAAGATTCACAATCAATATCACCCTTAATGACTTTGCAAAAAAATAACTAATCAAGATCCTGACGTCTGGTGAACAAACTACCGCAATTGAAATAATTGCATTTAATCTCATAGTTATAATCGGAATTTGGTAAAAATCTATAAGAACACAAGGAAATAAATTTTCTTTGGATATTCTCCAATTTAGCCGAGTCAGTGGAAGTAATGGAGTTCCATACAACAGATGCATATTCAAGCTTGGATCTAACCAACGTATAGTATAAAATTAATAAACACATAGGAGTGGAAAAAGAATAAGTTATAGACCTAATTAGACCAAGCATTCTTAACGAATGGGTATAAATATATTGCACATGATCATGGAAATATAATTTTGAATCAAGTAGGACACCAAGATCTCTAATACAATCTTTCCTAGTAATTACGACATTACTGAGAGAATAATAATAATAATAATAATAATAGTAATAAAATAGTGCAGTACAAAGCATACAATGAATACAATATTTTTAAGTACACAGAGTAAGGAAAATTATGATTTTATATATATAGCTCAACTTATCACATTATAGATATACCATTGTCGGAAAATATGAAAACAAAAATATAAAAGAAGTTAAATATCACTAGAACATAAAAAAATGTGAATACGTGGAAACATGCAATACAACACTTGTCATAATAGTAAGTTAGTTTGGCAACTCGTCATAAGATAATTTTCTAACTTGGATTTGAAAGATTTCAATGTTCGGCAGCCCTTGACTTCAGGCGGCAGAGAGTTCCAGTGACGAGAGGTAGCAACAGTGAAAGATGAGGAATACAGAGATGATGTGTGAAGTGGAATTTCTAGCGTGTTATCGCGTTGTGATCGAGTATTAATATTATGATAGCGAGAGAGAATATGAAAACGAGCGATAGCGGTCTTGATGTCGAACTGCGAAACTGCGGGCCCGGATTCAAATCCTGGTTGAGACAAGTTACCTGCTTAAGGTTTTTTCCGGGAGTTTCCACCAATTTTCACCAACCCATTAAGAGCAAAATGCTGGGTAACTTTCGGCGCTGGACCCTAGACTCATTTCGCTGGAATTATCATCTTCATTTTACTCAGACGTTAGATAACCATATCAGTTGATAAAGCGTCGTAAAATAAACCAATAAAAAACGAAAAGTCTATACATAATCTCTATTTGCTGCGACAGTGTATTTAACACAATATTTTATAGTTTTTTTAACCCGGCATGTTTTGCCTTTATTCGACGTCCATGCATATTACAAGAACTAATTAGCTGTTAAGTAAATACATTTGCCGTGGGACTTGTATGTAAGCCACAGAAATGAACTCAGAATACTTCACTGCGTAGTAACTGGTGTAAACATATGGAAAAGGAATGTCAATATTATATTATATATTATATATTATATATATATATTATACACGAATAATAATATTGAGTGAAATTTTGGAGAATATTATATAATATCAGCTCTTTGAATCATTCATATTTTGCTGGACAAAAACATGAATCCATATTGGAAAAGAAATAATGAATTGATTAAAATGGGGGAGGGGCTGTGACTATGACAACCTTAGCACTGCGACCTAAAAGATCTACTGTGCTTCTCCGTCATAATAACCTTTCAGTCCAGTAGTTTGTTCTTGATGAACGAAGGACTGAAACAGTTGATTGGAAAATTAATAATATCAAAGTTCTTAAAAGTTAATACTAGCTTAATGTGTAAGAACGTAAATAAACATTTGGAAAAGAAATTACGTCAGACTTCTAAAACGTTACTTGCTAGTAGTTCATTGAGCAAGATCCTAAAAAGAGTAAAAGTAGTAGTACAAAGTTGTTAAACTTTAGTAATAACTAGACTTCATGTAATTGCCACGAGAATCGTAAGGTTGAAGGCTGATTCACAATAAACCGGGAACGAGAACCAGAATGAAAACGAGAAGCAGAGGACGTGAATATGAACATTTTTGATTCACAATAAACCGATTCACATAAATCGATATGTATGTCAGTAACGATATGTGAAGTCGATATTACGCATTCGGATGTTATTTGTGTATAATTGACCAATGGCGTTCTCTCACGAGTACAAGGCAGCCTACATAGACACAGGTTAACCAATTTCGAAATTTCAACTGAAACATTTCATTAGGTACGGTACTATAAATATGCCCATGCATATTTATTATCACAACCGATTTTAAGTCTACCATAACGTAAAATAATTAGAGAAGAAACATTTGTAATAGAACAAAAATGAACACAACAGTAGTTATTGAATTGAAGCGTGAATATGTAGTGTCTAATACAACCAATACAGTAATAAAATATGATTCGCTTCCGATCGGTGTTCAAAGACGTAGCTATTGAAAGCCACGTATTCTCCTTCATTTTCTCATCTTTATACGAGGCGCGCCGCTTATCGTAAACGTGAGGATTTCAATATTAGAATCTCATGAAATAAAACTTGCCCCATGATGCACAGCACAGAACAAAATAATGTATAGGTTATGTCACGGTCTTCTTGCTACAAAATATATGACGACAAAATAGCTTTTAGATGGCAATAGAATGAATCTAGTGGGCTGTGATCGGAAACGTGAACGCCAAAGTTGAAACTTGGCCAACTCTCCGTTCCCGATCTCGGGCTCCGGGAAGCTTTTCGTTAATTGTGAATGCTCACATTTAAATGTATACATTTTAACAATTTTACCGTTTTCGTTTTCGTTCCGATTCTCGTTTCCGGTTTATTGTGAACCAGCCTTTACTGCGCACGCGGTATAGACTGTATGAGAAGGAATGGAGTATGCCTCTGATGTAAACACTGAGCAGTATACTGCGGTTACAATAAAACCTGTATCCTGCATTCAAGAAATATAATGAATGATCATTGAAGTAGGAAATGTCTAAACATGTAAATACACAATTATTTTATAGTGAGATATATTAACTCTTAAAATTTAATGTAATATACTCGCATCATCCTTGAATATGTGCATTGCGAAAAAGAGTTACGTACATTTTGAGCGACTGCAAAGTGAACCTCCTCCGATGGTCACTCAAACAGTTTTTATATTGGGAAAATGTACGTTCAACATCACACGATGTAATAGGTGCATATTTAATGAACGGAAAGTCACTAATTTTTAGTACACCAACTTCAGACGTCTTGTCGTGACCTGATAGTATATCATTTATAATGCGAAGTTGTGAATAGGTAGAATTTTTAGCAATAATGTTTCTCAACTTACATTTCACTTTTTCTGAAATTAGTGAATTGTTATTTTGGATAACGGTTTGTGATACTTTATCCACTATATTAAGGGCGTCTGAGAGTTGTAGTTTAGACGATTCTAACAGGATGATGCTTTTGGACACGATTTTAAAATTAGAATCAATGAACAGAATATCTTCCAATAGCTGTTCAAAAGGCAATGATTTTACAGTTGAACAGCGAAACTGTCTGTGCTATCCAATGCATCAATTACCTCCATTATTTTGCCGTAATATTCTGCATAATAATTAACAGAATCCAAACACGTTTTCCAAAGGGTCAAGACTGGCTGCGGGGGTAAGGGTATTCCAGGGGCAATTATTTGGAACAGCAGCACTCTCATTGTAGTATGTTTGATTGAATTCTTGTCTGCACTGAACAAATGTTAAGCTTTCACTGTTTCAAGCACAGTAATGCAAAAAAAAAGTACTTACATAGATATACAGTACATTAGCTGTAGCTGCTTAATCTATTTGGACCGGTCACATCTCTTAACATGAACTGCTTATACAGGGACATCATTTTATTTTTACTTGCATTTTTATTGTACCTGCATTTCTGAATGTACTTCACTCCAACCTTTTCACTAATGTCCTTGCTCCCGTCAGACACACATACTTACGGCCGCTGTTGCATTCAAAGTCTTCAAGCAGTGAAGTAAACACTGCAGTGTATAGTGTGTTTCAGAAATATGGTTGCGTTTTCTATAGAAGAAAGAACCTATATTAATAATATCGTACTAAAAAATTATATTCAAGAAGCGATAAATTCAATTTCAGAGAATATGCTTCAAAATGTTTTTAATAATATGCGTACTGAATTGAAGCCTGCATTGTAATGAACGGCAACCATTTTCAGCAACTTGTTTAAAAATTCAGATTAGCTTATTTTGAATTGAGGTGCCTAGAAGCAAAGGAATGCTAGTGACATTTGTAATAACATGAGTTAAGTGCATCCAGTGTAAGCTAAAGTATCTAAAATTTTAGTGGCAAAGGGATATTTTAATCGCATCACACATTAAAATTTAAATATAAATTTCACCGGTTTTACGAAAGCTTAAATATGTAAACCCCATTTTCTCAGAAGTAACAAGTGCACTTACAGCCCTTTACTTATGAGCCCCTCAATTTAAATGCACTCTCTATATTGTATGTTAACATCAATAATTAATATGCAAAATAAAGTAGACATTACATAACGAACATAGCCGCCTAAAAAGTTGAGTTTTGAAAAAGAAAATGTTACTACTCTACTGTATTTTGATAAATTCCGTAAAAGTGATGATCAAACTGAAAATTGTATTATCGTATTTCCCTACAACATAAATGGATACACTACTTTTCTCTCCTATACCTAGTAAAATGATTTGTTTGCATATTGCACTAGTAACATCAAACTCCTGTAATGGAAGGGGGCAACAGTGTTTCCGAGTATAGCCAGGTTAATGTTAAAAATGTTGGTAAAAATAAAGTGATGTCCCTGTACTACGAGATCGGGAGTCGCTCACCTCTTCTATACTACCGTACATCGGCAACCTGATTGCATTCTGCGTGTGGCAATTCAACGAAGTCTAGTAATAACTTATAAAGTTACAACGTGAATAGACATTTGGAAAACGAATAGTATTGAAGTTCTTGGATGTTAATATTTTTTTAGTAATAAAGTGAATACAGTTCAGGAAAGGAATAATATTGAAAATTTTAAAAATTAGTAACAGTTGACTGAGTACAAACGCGAATAAACGTTTCGGAAATTAATAATATTGATGTTCTTAAACATTGATTAATTAACAGGGATTGTGCACATGTATGAAAGGAATAATATCGAACTTTAAACTATTAATAATTAATTAATGACGTAAGTAGGAAAGGGAGTGAACATTGTAACCGAATATTTCGAGAGAATATTTAATGCCATGCACTACATACCACAATCTTGTGATAAAGGCCTTTTTCTAATGAAATCATGTAGAACTATTATGTTAATCTTATTTCGACCTAAATCTACAGCATTAAGGCGCATTATTAACCTAACCCTTGATTAGGCCTACTGTGTTTCAACGTCAGAGTCTCGACTACAAATCCTGGCGAGTTCGAGTGGATATGGACAAACATTAGTAGTTCTGTGATTTCTTTGTAGCAGTGGCCACATGTAGTGTAACAGTTGTTTGAATGGATGTATTGGGTTAGTTACTACAGAGTGATTTATATAGTACTGACACATTTCTTTCATTAATTGTTTCAAAACGAATTGTGCTAGCGACAACTTATTATACCTAAAATGTAGAGGAATTTTGGGAGATTATTTACCTCTATAGCAAATGTTGTCCGGCGTTGTCAAATCCGGAGATCTCGGTGGCCACAGATTCCTGGAAATTATTCGGTCGTCACATAACCGGATAAATCGAACCATGTTTCATCTGTGAACCATGTGATGGACAATATGGCAGGATTTTGCACAATGAACGTCTGAAACCAACAGCAGAATGTTCTGGAGTTTCGATTCCTTGTCACTAGATGCGCAGGTGTTTATGTTTTATTCCTATTGTTGGCAGCTGTTTTCGACATTTTGTGTCAACGTGAAAACGCAGTACACATTAAATCAACGACTCTTCCTTGTGAAGTAATACTGGATTACGAATTCAATTACAGCTACTCAAAGGGCATACCAGAGAGAATTTGGTGTTCGCAATCCTCCCAAAAGAAACACAATACTGGGACTGGTAAACAAATTGGAAACAACTGGATCTCTGGTGAGTGAAAAGGGCAAGCATCGTTCATCTAGGCTTCCCACGGTTGTTGTTGACGTAAGAGCACGACTGGAGCAGTCACCCAAAAAATCATTAAGACGTTTGTCGCAGGAGACAGGGTACACCTACTCATTGTGTCAGATAGCCTAAAGCCATATAGGTTTACGGTTGTTCATCAGCTACAGGAACCAGATAAGGATAAAACATTGAATTAGTGTCGTTGGTTTCAGACGTTCATTGTGCAAAATCCTGCCATATTGTCCATCACATGGTTCACAGATGAAGCATGGTTCCATTTATCCGATTATGTGACGACCGAATAATTTCCAGGAACCTGTGGCCACCGAGATCTCCGGATTTGACAACGCCGGACAACATTTGCTATAGAGGTAAATAATCTCCCAAAATTCCTCTACATTTTAGGTATAATAAGTTGTCGCTAGCACAATTCGTTTTGAAACAATTAATGAAAGAAATGTGTCAGTTCTATATAAATCACTCTGTACTATGAGTAAGATAACGAAAATTTTAAGTGAGAAGGGAAGGAACTTAATTTTATATAATAGATTTAAATTGTTTCAGAAGACATTGAAGGACAGTGTACAAAGATGAACAGGCATTAAAAACATGTTTCATTAAATCTGATTCAAATACCGACATAATGATTGGACGAAATATTGAGCATAGCCATGAATTCGTTAGTTTCGATATCCTGATTAATTAATTAATTAATTAGTTAATTGCATTCATTCATTTTATTCCATAGATCTTACATGAGCAATGAAGCTTTAAGATGTGGAACAAGTCAAAATTTTACAATATTACAATTACAATTTTTACAAATTTTTATAGTTTTACAATTTAGTAATTTTCTACAATTTTTACAATTTTGTGCAATTTTTACAATATTTTGGCGAGATGTAGTGAGATGAGGTGAGGTCCGAGGATTCGCCAAAATATTACCCGGAATTTGCCTTTTGGTTTGGGGAAAACCTCTGAAAAACCCAACCAGGTAATCAAATCAAAGGGGGATAATCTAATCAATGGGGTTGATGCCAAGAACTCGCCATAGACCAGCCGTGGCGAAAAGGCCATGGAGCGCCGAGCCACTGTGTAAGCGGCAACGTGCATAGCACCTATGGAGGGAGGCGGACAACCGAAGGGGAAGTTAATGTTTAGGTTTAGGACGTGTAATGAAGAAAGAAATGAACAAGAAAACATAGGACACATTATCACAACCTAAAATTAACTGTCTTCAGAATGTCTCTGCGACAGAGTTTCAAAATCAGGAATTATGTCACTTACTGCCAATCGTAGTTGATCACGAAGGTATTTGTCTGTCAGTCGTGATCTAAATTTGATTTTTACTATTTTCATTGTTGAAAATAATGTTTCACAAACGTAAGTTACAGCGAACATGGCTTCAACAGAGCAAGCGAAAGAACGAAGCTTCAAATATTTATTTTTTTCCAAAGATTTGAAAAGTTCAATATCTGTCAAGTCCTTACATCTAGCTTTCATTCAACGTCACATTGTAAATCTGTGAGTTTAAATTGAAAATCTAACCGCATTATTCGTACATCTGCTGTAAAAGAATCGACGTACAGAGATGATGATGATGATGATGATGATAATAATAATAATAATAATAATAATAATAATAATAATAATAATAACAACAACACTTAACCTTTTAATGTTTAATCAGTAACATGTAGTAACTTATAATGCCGTTTTATGTTATACAACCGTTTTCCTAGTAATATATGTGAACAAATCATACATTTAATATTTTCACCATATTGTAAGCAAAAGAATGCATCCTCCCATCCTACTTGAAGCTTTCGTTTTTTTATAGAGGTACATGGTTTCGAGAGAGATATTGCGACGATACGCCACTCGCAGGTCCGAGACAAATACAAATAGAACGGAGTTTGACTCCAGTGAGTGAGAGGGTGGGGGTTGTAGGTAGGAAGCGAGAGAAAAGCACTGCGAGCCACAATGTGCTCGTGAGTCGCATTTTCGCCGCGGCTGCCATAGACCATCCGGCTTCAGTCCCACGGCTGTGGAAATCCTCGGAAGAAACCAAAGACCAAAGGGGGATCCAACCCAAGCCCAAACGCAGCTCTGGATCAGCAGATATAATTCGGGACTGTGCTAAACGCAAAGCCACGGGTATTAATTTGAACTTATGCCAGTCCGCAGTCTGTAAGTGGGACGGGAAGTTGTTTCCATTTCAGATGGGAGGGAGGGAATTGACCCATAACCTCCGTGAAGTTGATTTCAGATGGGAGGGAATAGACTTGTGACTTGTAACTTTTTTTCTGGAGGGAATCAGGCAACTCCGAACTTGGTTTTCGCAAAGGAAAATAGAAATAGTTCTGCATAGAATTAATTTCTGCGTCCAGCTCATTTCATGTTTGTCTTTTTTTATGCAAGAGAAGAAACGTACCATATGTTTTTATCCAATTCCAAATACGTCGTAATTTTGTGTTCTTGATTTCGAATAAAGGTATAGGGTATGAATTTTTTTTTTCTAAAATTGTTGCATTTCAGCCTTCTGTAATAAATTGACTCGTAGACACTGAATATGAACAAAACCTGTATAGTGGTACAGCGGAAACCGCTGTACATGGACGGGTAAATAGACGACATACTGGGATACTGGAAACTTTGTTTTTATTTCTTGAGACACTCTAAATAAAATTTTTTGCGTCTTCAAGTTTACTGTTTTCAATTTTGAAACCTAAATTCTACATCCTCGTTGGCTCCTAAACCGAACAGGCTAGAGTGTCCATGGTTTGACGACGATGATTGTGATTATTATGAAGATATTCATAATATACGCAGTCATCTCAAACCCTGTCTCCCTGCTGCATTCCTTTAGATTATATTGTAAGGTACGGTCGTTTATATCAGTTCTCTTTTTCTAGTAAGCTACATTCCTTCATATATTCCGTTCATTCAACTTTCACTTTTGTTTGTTATGTTTCTCCAAATATTGTTCCACCACGTGCCCACATATTTGTGTCAGTAATATCCATTTTGTTTGTGCCTGTCCTTACAAAGTTAACAGCTCCGAACTATGCCAACAGAAGTATAATCGATGAGAACACTAAACTTGTGAAGTTTGAGGTGGACTCAGAGACTACTTGAATTTAAATGCTTAAAATACTACTTAAATACTCAGAGACGTTAGATAGAGCTCCACAAAACAAGACACGAAAGGTCACAAAAATAAACTTAACAAGATAATGGGTCGTTTCTGTCATTACATGCTGAAGTGAAGTCTTAGATAAATTGGTAGGTTAATTAAAGCCTTCAGACATAGTGATTCAGACACTCCTGACCTCCGTCAGTGTGGCAATGTGAAGAATTCCTTTTCTGAGGTGGTGACATCTGTAAGGGGACATTTATTATCCACAATGTTAGGATGATTGAAGAGAATAATGACGAGCGGTGTTTAATTTAGTTGTAAATTGTAATGACTTGAAAATTCTGCGTAAAACTCTTAGTGAAGGGCAGACTCTTACACGTTTGATAAATTTACGATACGCACTGTCAAGATTCACTTGTTTCCTGTAGGAATTATGCTAAATCTACACGTGAGCCGTACGCTGTAAGCAAAATTTAGTGTACGAACTGTACATCGATCTCGGTAAATCTAAAACAGGTGTTCTTTATGTATGGGTCAACGTAGCTTTTATAAAAATAAACAAAAATGTTAATTATCCTCTCCAGAACTACGTTTGTACAGGGACATCTTTTTATTTTTACTTCAACTTTTATTGTACCTGAGTTTTTGAATGTACTTCACTCTCACCCCTTCTACTAACGATGTTCCAGCTGTCCTCCACACAGAACCAAGACCGCATTACTGAGTTAGTGATTATAGTACGTTTCAGAAATATGTTCGCGTTTTCCAGTGACGAAAACTTCCAATATTGAATCATATATTCGCACAGGTACTGTCGTCCGTTTGCCTACGTCGCATCCCGATTTTCCCCACCTGCTTCTGCTCGCTCCACTGTAAAGACTAGTGGCTGGGCTTTCTTAGCTCTTTTTTGAAAACATTAATTTCTGTTAGGAATTAATTGGACGTCTACGTAATATTATGGAACTGTTTAAAATAAATTACATAAAAGGGCTTCGTTAAGTAAATAACTATCACGTGATTTCCCCCCTTTCTACGATCCTGCGACATAACCACTTGGACGGACAGTAGATAGTATGTCTGAGTAATTTTATCTGTGCGGGTCGGGCAGAAGTGAAGATTGAATTTACAGTACGTAAGGTACTCTTTTATAGAGTAGGTACAGAATTATTTCAGCATGAGTTACTAAGTATGAAGGACTAAACTAGTAAATGGAATTAGATGCACTAGTCTTAGTGCGATAATAGGCACAAAAGAACTGAAGCCTGTATCGAAATGAACGGCCACCATTTTAAAAAATGTGTTTAAATATCCATATTGTGATTATTTTTCATTTTAACTTCATTCTCTATGTCGTACGCTAATGTGCTGTAGACAGTATAATATACACTGCATAATGAATACGTCCGCATGGATAACTCAGTTCGTGAGTAAAAATATTTATTGTTATTAGTGTACTGTAATTTGATTAAACAAAACCTAATGAAAATTATCACACTCAAAATCGCGATATTTCCTGGTTTACGTAAATGGATGAACTACTTTTCTTCCCTCCTGTACCTAGAAAAGTGATTTGTACCTAGTAAAGTATCATCGAACTCCAGTCGAGAAAGGAGGTAGCAAACGGTGTTTCCGGGTCTCAATCATTAATCCAAAGGTATAGCCAGGTTATTATTAAAAATGTAAGTAAAAATAAAATGATGTCCCTGTATAAATAACGATTAAAACGCTAGACTTACACGAACACTTACATGTACACTCATCCTAATACACGACGTAACTCTCCACACATACACATCCACCAAAGTGATGTGCAACTATAAAACTGAGTCACAGTCCTACCATCTATCCTGAATGCCGTAAAGTGAAGTGGTTAGGCATTACGTACGTACGTACGTACGTACATACATACATACATACATACATACATACAATACAATTGAGCAGTTTAGAGCAGAAGTGGTGTAAGTCAAAAATGGGTAATGAGGGTTAAAGTAAACATTCTGTAAAATACACCGCAAAGTACCAATTAATATTCAATTTATTTAAACTATCAGTAGTCAGTGGATAGCTCGAAGGACATATTAACTGCTGTATCTAGCCTTCATTAGTCAGGTAATCTTTTCGTACTTTGATTTTTATTGTAATTGTAATTGTAAATTTAATACTAATTGTAATTTTATTCTTCATATTATAGTTTGGAATCTCCTGGTAGAGGGGCAGAAAAGGCCTGACGGCCTTATCTCTACAAGATTAAATAAATAAATACTAAAATACTTAACATAGGCGGATGAAATCTTGTTAATTTGTCATTATTAACCTGATATACCAGCGATCAAAATTTGGTGAATCTAGCTTCATAAGTATGGTAGTTATTGATTTCACTGTTGTGAACCCTTAAAAATATGGAACTTGAAAATTTCAGTATAGTGTCCTCTTAAAAGAACAACTTCCTAATACATTTCTGAAATTCTTTCTTAAGAAACTGTGTATTTTGTTAGTTACACTCCCTCTTAACAGGGGGACGCTACGTTAACGAACTAAGAAACTGCATCCAATGCGGTGGAAACAGTTGTCAGTGGCGGTTCCTCGGGGGAGGGAAGGGAGGAACGTCCTTCTCACATTTTTCTTCTTTTGAAAATAAATACCAAAAGAAATATATGCCCTGAAATTCGAGGAAGATTCGATAATTTTTAAGTTCACAGCTATAAGAAAACCTCGGTGATCGAGTTTTAAACCACTCGCACTCATGTCCTGCTAGAAAACTGTGAGAAAGATGCGAGATTGTTCGTGTGGAGGAAAGTCAATCCAGTCCTCCTTTACTGCAGTTAACACACATAGACAACAGCGCGCTAGCGGCCAAAGAAAGAAGCAGAGTTTTAAAGCAAGTAAATAAATGGATAGGGAGGAGATCCTCCTCTGAATCAGCGCATGGGCGGGAAATAGAAACCGACTGGTCTTGCAGCAAGCTCGCTACCGCTGCCATCTAACGATGCTGCATTCAACCAGACTATAACACATCGAGGAGGAGACACAATAAAAACAGTTTTAACGCAAAGCTATGAAAGACACCATATAATTTTTTTTTTTTTTTTTAAATTATAGATCAAAATATTTATTCATTGCACTTTATAAAAGCCACTATTCATGGTTTGAAACTTTCGAGGATATCTGAAAGTTGAAGTTGGATTTATATAAAACAAAGAGGAAGTAGTTCTACATTAGTATCTCAGATCTTTTTGGCCCCTGAAATTCACTTCCATTCATTGTCTACTAGACAGGACAACAGCCAAGTTGTCAGTTTTGCACAAATATCTTTGAAACTGAAAGTACTGCAAACTACATTATTTTTAACATAAAAAAATTAATCGGCCACCGGCAGCTTTGAACAATAATGGTAGTATGACTTTACAAGAACTGACATTCTTCAAAAGCATGTGATACTGAACTTGTAAAATGTACATGTGGCAACACAGACCACGTGGGTGGGTGCAGTGTTCTCGCTTTCCTAACAGATTATTTCTTTCCTCCTCTTAAGAAATATGCAGGAGCCGCCACTGAGTTCTGTTCTGTGTTGCCTCACTCAGGATATTTGTTTCCTTTAATTACCAAGCATATTCCTCCAAAGACACAGTAACTGCTGGGTCGTAAGTGGGACTAGCGAGCTCGGGTCGCTTTCCCCAGAGGCTGTTAGTTTTTCAGCCCCCGGGCTAGAATAAGCGCTGCTTTCTCCCTGCTCAGCTATGTGTTCAGTATTTGCGTCCTTTCCATAACCCACAAATGAGATTGTTATGCAGATTAGCGTACACAAGAGGAAAGAGGAATAATAGCGTGTCAGTAGGTTTAAAGAGGGGGGAACAATGGTAGCTTATTCAAGTAGCGTTTAGATTGAACTTTTTACATTTGTGATAAAATATAGGGTACACGGTCCAAGTGTCAATGGAATTACAATAATTTGTAGTGTCACCGAGTATGATACCTTTCCCTTTCCCCTTTTCCTTCTAAAGATCTTCGAAATGTATCGGCAATGAGCAAGTTCATTCTAAACCCTTCTTGAACAGTCATCGACGTTTCGCTCTCTAAAGGTGTCCCACTACTTGTCAACCTGTGAATGTTTAACTTTTTGCAACATGTGCAAGACAAGAAGTTGTATTTCATGGTATGTTACTTACTGGCTTTTAAGGAACCCGGAGGTTCATTGCCGCCCTCACATAAGCCCGCCATTGGTCCCTATCCTGAGCAAGATTAATCCAGTCTCTATCATCATATCCCATCTCCCTCAAATCCATTTTAATATTATCTTCCCATCTACGTCTCGGCCTCCCCAAAGGTCTTTTTCCCTCCGGCCTACCAACTAACACTCTATATGCATTTCTGGATTCGCCCATACGTGCTACATGCCCTGCCCATCTCAGACGTCTGGATTTAATGTTCCTAATTATGTCAGGTGACGAATACAGTGCGTGCAGTTCTGCGTTGTGTAACTTTCTCCATTCTCCTGTAACTTCATCCCTCTTAGCCCCCACGTATTTTCCTAAGAACTTTATTCCCAAACACCCTTAACCTATGTTCCTCTCTCAAAGTGAGAGTCCAAGTTTCACAACCATATAGAACAACCGGTAATATAATTGTTTTATAAATTCTAATTTCAGTATGTTAGGTGACATTAAATCTCCTCCTCCTCCTCCTCCTCCTCTTCTTCTTCTTCTTCTTCCACAATAATAGACTATATGCCTGTGCCGACTCAAAGGGTATTCTATCACTTCCTAAAATTATTTATTTGTGTAGGTATGTACGAGTAATACAGCAGCTCTGAGTAAGCTGTGATGAACCTGAATCTGCAAGGCAAATTATGTGTAATTAAATTATATCCTAATCTAAATGGAGTGAAAGAAATAGTGGATTGTTTAGAAGAGGTGTACCTTCGAAGATTGGATCTCTCTTCTTCTTTTTCTTCTTCTTCTTCTTCTTCATCTTCAGGTTAAAAAACTTGATAGCTGCATGACTGGCTATGTTACATATATTTACGTAGAACTACGTTTGGATGGTTCGAGAAGATGAGAACAAGAGAACGATAAGGAGACGATGAGGAGAACAAGGGAACGATGAGGGACTACGAGGGGGATAACAGGGACGACGAAGAGACGAGGAGAATAAGGGGAATACAAGGACGAGGATGGATTGCATTTTTGTGTGACGTTCAAATCCCAATTTACTTCCCCGTACCCAGTGAGGAGAAAGATTTAGTTACTTATTTACTTACGGCTTTTAAGGAACCCGGAGGTTCATTGCCGCCCTCACATAAGCCCGCCATAGATCCCTATCCTGAGCAAGACTAATCCAGTCCCTACCATCATATCCCACCTCCCTCAAATACATTAAAAGATTTAGTTATATGTTAAAATGCGGGGAGAAGGGTAACGACTCAACGAGTAGGAATATTTTCTCATCTCATTTTTGTTCACCGGAAGACGAAGATTAATTCAATCTTTCAAACGTTTTGATTCCTGTTTTGATTCCTAGCATGTAAAAAGTCCTTTTAAAAATCGTAACTGTTATTAAGGCGGAACGGGTCAAGGGCCATGTCTTCGACACTTATGGTAGTAGTAATAGTTGTAATAATAATAATAATAATAATAATAATAATAATAATAATAATAATAATAATAAAATGTATTGAAAACAGTATCGTCTATGCGCAATACACTGTTCATTGAGGAAGTTGAACTGTCGGAACATGGAATTTGGTACCCGGCGTTTATTTTTGTCTCTTCCACCATATTAAAGTGCAAGGCCTGCCCATTTTACTTATTATTTGTCTTCATTTCCTGCTAAGTGTGATTTATGACTGCTCTTAACTGTTGTGTGTTGTGAATACCCACATGTACTGTAGTTACGGAGTTTCTGCTAGTAACACTGTTCCTAGTAAAAGCAATGACGTAAGAACATAAAATCTGCACGACTGTTTGTACGTGGCACCGCGATGTTCAGGTGTAGCAGAATATCATAGAGATGGAAACCAATGTTCTACTGCACACAACCTTAAATCACTGTCGGTTGAGACGAAGATCTGGAAAAACCACAGCCTACGCTACAAAACTGCGACTTGTGTCTTTTATAACGTTTATTTATTTATTTTTATTTATTTATACTTATTATTTATCAATATTTATTATTTATTAATATTTATTATTTATTAATATTTAATTATTCATTATTTACTAAATTATTTATTTATTTATTGCTTATTTATTGTTTATTTATTATTTATGTATTTATTAATTATTATTTATTTATTTATTATTTATATATTATTCGAGCCGTTCAGAGCAGAAGTGGTGTAAGTCAAGAATGGGTAATGAGGGTTGAAGTAAACATTCTGTAAAATACAGCGCAAAGCAGCAATTAATATTCAATTTATTTAAACTATTAGTAGTCGGTGGATAGCAAGAACGACGTTTTATTTATTATTTATGTATTTATTTATTAATTATTAATGTATTTATTTATTTTTCATTATCTATTTTTTATTTTTATTAATTTATTAATGTTTTATTATTTATTATTTATTTATTTATTTATTTATTTATTTATTTATTTATTATTTACTTACTCATTTATTAATTATTTACTTACTCACTTATTTATTAATTATTTATTTATTTACTTATTTAATTAATTAGTTACTTCTTTATTGTAATTTGAAATTCACCACTTTTCAGTCACCAATAATTATAATAATTATAATTTAAGTGAATAAGTTGGTCTGTTTCGATTTCGGAATTTATATCATCTGTTCGATCAATATCTGCTGCTGTTTCCCAAGCTTTCTTTTTTTTAACTTGAGCGATAGTTTCAACTTTGCTATGAAATCCTTCAAGTCCTGCATCATGTTGATGCATTAGCAATATTTTCTTTCCGTATGTGGGAAATTTAACTTATAATTTTATAGTATGAATTCTTGCAAAATCACCACCACCACTTCATGGTTTCAGGCTTATTTTCTTTTCCTAACGCAGAAAAATTCCTTATTTAGCAAAAGGGCTACCAAGATCTCCATGTGTTCTGGGGTTCAACCTTATTTCGTCGAGCCTTTCTATAGTAAATCTTAAGATCTGTGGTTACCAGTCTTGTTTCTGCGTTCTATTAAATTATATTGAATATGTTCACAAGCACATAGCTCAGTTTCTTTTATGATATGGAAGTAGTCTATGTATTGCACCACTGAACTTTAGAATAAAACCGCAAATTAAAGAGATGAGTTTTTGTGTCTTCAGTTATTCATTTTCACTTATCGCCATAAGAAGCGCTGTCATCTTGTAATATATTATTTGCGTTCTTGAAAAATAGTATTGTAACTTTTTCTGTTTGTTTACTCCTGTTACATGATTATTTGTAAAGAGTAATTTGAAAATATATAGCTTGAGCTCTTAGAGATATTTTTCCTGTCTAGTACTTAAATGATGTCACCATAAACATCCTCTTTTCAAAGTCATAAAAGTACGAGGGGGATCCAGGAAATAACGACCGTTTTGTTGTAATAATTAAAAAAAAAAAATTTATTGGAAAAAAAAACACAGTCTGTTACATAACTGAAGCTTCCTTTACTTCTCTACATAATCACCACCTACATTTAAACATTTGTCGTATCTGTTCACTAGCTTTAGAATTCCCGTGATATACTCCTCTGCCGCCAGTTCATTAAGCCAGGTGTTCACTGTCTTCTTCAACTCATCACTTCCAAAACGCGTACCACCCAGAAAGTCTTTCAGCTTAGTGAAAAGGTGAAAATCGCTAGGAGCAAGGTCTGGACTATAGGGCGGATGATCAAAGATTTCCCAACCGAATTGATCCAGCAATTCTCGAGTTGAAGCAGCAGTGTGCGGGCGGGCGGGCGTTGTCGTGAAGAAGCACAACTCCTCTCGAAAGCATTCCTCGCCTCTTGTTTTGGATGGCTCGCCGTAGTTTTCGTAAAGTCTCACAATAACGATTTGCATTGATCGTAGTGCCTTTTGGCATGAAATCCAGCAAAAGAACACCTTTGCGATCCCAAAAGACAGTAGCCATGACTTTTTGTGTTGAGAGAGTCTGTTTGAATTTTCTCGGTTTCTTGGGTGATGAGGGATGATGCCACTGACGGGATTGGCGCTTGGTCTCTGGGGTGTTGTGAGACACCCAGGTCTCATCACCAGTCACAATTTGATCAAGAAAGGCGTCTCCATCTGTGTGATAAGATTTCTCTTCAGCGCACTCGAGAACAAAATATTGGGAAACTTCTAAGCTATTCGTTCACAAATTCATTTTAACCTGAATGTTTCCAAGTTGCAGTATCTGAATTTTCCAAGCTCCAGTTATAACATACTATGCAAGCTCATAGCTTACTGAACATGCGCAGTAGGCCTATGTTATGACTGAAACTTGGAAAATTCAGGTGGCCCAAATTTTGTTTTTGGGTTTGGTACAACTCTCTCATGGTGAGCTCAAACCTAACACCATCCATCCATTTGTGAAAACAAACCGAAACGCTGTTTTGTTCATTACAAATTCTAGAACTCGCCAGATTTTATCCTTAATGTGAGAAGTTGTTTCTAGCCGTGCAATTAATAGGAACTTAATACCCTAAACCTTACAAATTGTCATTGGTTACATGTAATGAAATTAAACTTCAACTTAACTGGTATGCAAGCTACAGCGAATCCAGGACACGAATTCTTGTTTGTGCACTTGTTCGGCTGGATATCCCGCCCTTCGGCATATGAAAGTGGAGAGCAAAGGGTTAATATTAATAAGTGAACCTTGTGTGGGTTTATTGCTATCAGGCAGTGCATCTAATTGCTGTATCAGCCTTGAAGCTATCTCGCCCTTCCATTCTCGGGGAATCTTGCCATTTGTGGAGAACTCTTCCACACCAGACCGTGTTTACTCTCCGCGGCGCCGGCCGTGCCGTGCCGAGCCGACTTGCACTTGCTACTTGCGATGCAGTTCTCTTTCCTTTGAAGGTCACCATAATTAAACCTCGACTTGCAAATGAAAGCCGAAGCCAATTCATTACCGTACCAGTACTAATTTGCATGCGAAGTTACTAACCAGCTAGTAAAACGGCGCTTAATTTTCACTGCAATGGAGAAGATTTTCATTTGTTTCCTTTGTGCAAGCGGAACAGTCTGCCTAAAGGCTGAGGGTTGCATATAACTTCCCATTCTAATTGAATTAAATTAAATTATGGCTTATTTAACGACGCTCGCAACTGCAGAAGTTATATCACCGTCGCCAGTGTGCCGGAATTTTGTTGTTCTTTTACATGCCAGTAAATCTACTGACATGAGGCTGTCGCATTTTAACACACTTGAATGCCATCGACCTGGGTCGGGATCGAACCCGCAACCTCGAGCACAGAAGGCCAGCGCTATACCGACTACACTACCGAGGCCGACCATTCGAATTATGTAAAATACAAAGTGTGTTGTAAAATGAAGATATGCACTTAAATTCCGAAATGTTTATGTGTGTTGGGATAAAGAAAAACAGGCTTAATTTCTTAGTTATTGCCTTATTGACTATTACTAATTTAATTAAAACGAATTTGATACAGAAAATTCATTTTCTTTCATGATTGTATGACATTTTGTGACAAATTTTTTTCCAGAAGGGCAGAGTTAATTTTAGATTTCCATAAATTAATATTGTTTCGTAGGACTTACCTTTAGCCACGAATCTCTTAGTTCTGGTAGACGTGGATGTAACCTCTTCGTACATAAGCGAAGGTACTTGTAGTTCTCAACATTCCGGTTCGTTTCGGTCTATTTCTTGCAGATTGTGTGCAAGAAATTTCTTTTATATTCTTATTGTATAAATAATCCAGCCGTGAAAAGTTGACGACTTTTCGACAAAGAACTGTAGGTTTGTTCTCCGTCAGATTCTATGACATTCTTATGGACAAGCAATAATGGACTAGTTCTTCTAAGATTACTTCTTTTTCCTTATCTTTGCCATTTCATTTATTTGTCTGTTATAGGCTATCTCATAGACTGTTACTAGGATCTTTCGTTTATAAGACTAATTGTAGGCTACATGAGGTTCAAACCTATCTTCGGGCAGTTGACACACAAAAATTACGTGTCTATCGACATGTTTTCTCTGTACCTACCTATTTACACATCCATCTATCCATTTATTAAGATGCTTTTCAATCTGTCCGTCCAATGTCGCCAACTTTTGGAAAACAATAGGTGGACTGAAACACTTGAGTTACACCCTAGAGAGGCGTTCAGAGTTTTGAGATAATAGGACTTAAAGTTAACTTACTCTAGTGGATTATCTAATTTCACTAGCAATAATTTATTGCTCCATTCTAAAATTATAGATTTATAAAATATAAATTATTGTGATGTTAATTGATGCAACGCTTTGCTCACTTGATCCACTGTGGCTCAGAACATCATGAACAAATCATCTGAGCCAAAAGTGACTGATGTCACCTACCGGCGAATGCTTGGAATCAATTCTTGATCCATTATTGCCCGGAAAAGATACAACTTCAGATAATTAGAAAATGAATTAAACTCATCTTATGAAAATTTTTGACTTGATCCACTTTAGCTCTGAACGCCTCATATATTCCAGGTTGCTCGGTCTTATAGGCTTTGACGGTAACAACTTTTGTCAGGTTTACTATGGTGCCATCTAGTTGTTACATAACGAGTCACGTCATAACTCCCATTTGAATTGCATTAGCGACCGTATTGCCATCTCGTGTTCGTTTACGGCGGACGGGTGGCGATCCTGGCGGTTGTTCTCTTCAAAATGCTACCGATTTTAACATAGGGATGAACAATCGGTTGTATATGTGATCTGGGGTCATACGTTAAAATAAATACATCTTATAAATAATAATAATAATAATAATAATAATAATAATAATAATATGACAAATTATTGGGTGGCTCGGGCCCCACGGGTTCTTATACGTCTAAGTTGGCACCACTGCCTATCTAACTGTAAATCTACTACCTACCTTGACTGAACAGTTTGGATATAAAATCAATGGCTTTCCCAAAACATGCTATGAAATATTTCATATAAAACAATTTGTATCACCAATAGGAAGTAAAAGGCGAGAAAATTTTAACGAACTTTTTTGTTTGAAATATCTCGAAGAATAACCGCCTGAAATTAATGACACTACTTACACTTTACTCTATATATAGCTCCAGGAGCTGCCTTTTTGCAACGAAACGATTGGGAGCTCAGATCCAATTACACTCTAAGTTACTACCACAATGTTCTTGCACTAAAATATCGGGATATTTTTAACGTACGAAACGAACAAAACATTAATTTTGCCAAAACATGGAGCCATTCCCTTTTGCAGGGAGCCCTTGATATGTTTATTCCTTTAATATTAATTTGTAGAATGGCTCATAAATGATAACCCAAATAATAATAATAATAATAATAATATATAATAATAATAATAATAATAATAATAATAAATTAAACTTCTCTTATGAAAAGGTTGCCAGATTTGACAAACCGTATTACATATAATTTGGAAACACACCTAAAAGGTAAAATGATTTACATTTGAAACGGTTAGGGAATCGAATATACAAAACTTCAGAAAAATTTACACCTAAGTAGCGTTTGTGCTCATTTACAGTTAAGAAAGGGATAGTAGTATTATCAGATATGTTAGAATGATTTGAATGACATATACCGCGAGAAAAATAATAGTACGGTTTTATTGGCATTGATATCTAAACCATAAATAGCCATCGGTTAAGATAACTTGAAATTTCCATTATCACTTCCATACAAGTGATTTCTCAATATCTGATCCGATCGTTTGAGGGCAGTAATGGCTATTTCCTTCACAATGCTGTTAGCCCCAGGTTTTTACATTTGTTGGGAAAGAAGAAGGGTATGGTACCTCGTGTTCCTACCATCAGACCTATTACATCTATATGGGACAGGCTATATTTATCTTTATAGCACGGGATTGTTGGTTCATAGATCCGTTTCTTTTCACTGTCCACCTCATGCGGCTGATCTGCATGTGTCTCAAATCTGATGGTGGGATCGAGAATGTATGCCGAGTTGTTCTTAATGGCAATGATATCAATTCGCCGAACACTTCCTTGTGTGGCTAATCCTTGCACTCTTGATGGACTGTAAACCCTACTTCCTTCAGCCAGCATAGAACGGACAGCATGGTGACGGATGTTGCGAAGGGCCTCACTATACAGCCAGAAGCCAAGGATATGGGGAAGAGTTTCAATCTCGCTGAGACAGCGCCTACAGCGGGTACCATCCCGACTTCTACCCGGTACAGCTCGGACCGGAGCGACATAGCCTACCATTTTAAGGGCGTCTATCCATTCCGAGAGGGTTAGACCTTTGTGATTTCTTATCCAGCTGTTTGCTGGGGGGAACTCTTTGTTAAGAATCACTCCTTTACCCTTTTTTTGCAATGTACACCAATTTTCAAATTCCTTTTCTTTTAAAGCGTCTCTAACTTTTCGGGAGTCCACAAAATTTTCACGATTGTTTTAAAAAGATTTAGCAGGAGTTAATTTAAGGCTATTTAAACAGGTTTTACTCTCCTCAATAAAATCACTAGCGGAAGTAATATAAGGATAATTAGTTTTGTGTAATACCCTTAAGTCGTTAATATGTTGTAGCGTGGATTCCCAGCGTACTCTAAAAAATATTTACGATGTGTATATACCATAGAATCGGGTGTATCATCTGGTTGATTATTACTTGTTTTTTGTGTCCGGAAGATACTGTAATGTGGAAATCGGTATTTCAATTTTCGTCACGACAGCAAACGACCTTAAAATTAAAGGAGGAAGTACAGTATTAGATTGTATGATTTTATGTATGTCTCTGTAATCAGAATAGTTATATATAAATTTAATTGTGGGCTACTGTACTTAAATGATACATGTTTTTCTAATGTTTCTTTAATTACTCATGTAACTACATAATTTGCTTCGAGAATAACAAACAGGATATTAAAATAGTTCTAAAATGTGATATTGCAGTTAGAAGCATTTAAAATTATTTAACTGTAAGAAAGTTATGAAAGTAAGTCCATTTCTTACACGCATGTCTACATAACACTACAGGCCATCATATTCTGCGTGATCGAAGAGCCAATTACAACCGTCAGTCATTTAGCTTCGTCACGACAATATCGCAACTCTTCATCTGTTAAAGAGATCGATTCCTCGGTTGGAGCGAGAGTTTGCCTCAGGGGAGAGGGTGGAAAGTGAAGGAAGTAAAGGGAAGTTTCCTGTAACAGTGCTGTAAGGGACGTACAAGCTTTAAAATTATTTATGTTGTCTTCGACGTGGGCACTCGACATTCTAGCCCTTGGATTAACGTCTTGGTGTTTATTTTATTGCACACATGTAAAACTTGTATCCAGACATTATTGAGATTCCTTATTCTACATTGTTCTTTGACGTGAGCGGAATTGAGTCACTAAATTCGTCATTACCAACTGGTCGAGTTGTGACGTCGGAGCACGCTTTACCTCTCGGAGAAGAGGCTCGGAGAAATAGAGCCGAGCTCGGAGCTGTGGCGGATCGTGGATTGTCAGAGCTACTAGCTCTGGTTGAATATATAGGCCTAAGATCTTATAGTGTAATGTAGAGAATAAGTAATATACAGAAAAAATTCCGTACAAAAATTTTGAGAGATGACAGAGATCCACAACGTGTACTTTTGTCGAAGAATACGGAGTCTGCGTGCATAGTTAGCCCTGTAAGCGACAGGAAAGTCGTTACACACAGCAAATTGCGATGCTTGATACAAAAGTTGCCTACCCTCCCGGCGCGCAGTTGCGCGACTTGTTCGAAGTGACCATCAGTCTTCTAAATACAGTGAGTCCGACTGAAACGTATAGCATTTCATTATTTTATTACTTGAAAAGTATTGTTGATATTTACACTCGGTTTTCTTCGACGGATAGGGTAACTCAATGTTTTTTACTTACCTAATACACCACGATATAGGGGAGTAGTGGGTACAGTGAGACACAAAATATTAAGACATATGTATGTAAGTGATAATTCAAGTATTTTTAAAATCAAGTGCAATAGAAATAGACATTAAAACATGGAGTATAATAATACATAAACAAAAATGTTAATAGATAAAGGACATAATCTACAATACGTGTTTGTCAAAAAAATGCAAATTTCTCACTGTTCAAATTCAGGTGAGTACAGTGAGACACCACAGTGTCTGTTAACGAACATTGAAATGATTTACATTTATTTCAAAAGAAAACAAAAACTTGCTGTCTCTTTATCTCGACATGTTCTGTAGGCTTATTTAGAATTATTTTGATGTCAGACTTCGAAACCATTGAAACATCTGGAACATTTGGAAAAGTGAATTTTCCATGACATTTCAAACTTTTGCGAAAAAATTAAATGAATTTTTGGTAACAACAAAGCTTTTAATGTAATTCTTTATTATTTTTTAACATTTTCTTAAATTTTGTGAATAATTTTTTATTTATGAAACCATTAATGTATCCATTATTTTAAGCTACAGTCCCTAAATTGGTTACTAGTATATTCATTTTTAATGTTAGTTACTGGTATATGTAATATAATTACAGTTTGTTTTTGCAAATCATTGGTACATGGGGACAGTGAGACGTCTCAGTGTACCCTTCAATGGCGTCTCACTGTTCCCTTTACGCATAGTTAATTTAAAAATGACGCCATCACTTCAAAATTAAAACAAGAAAGAAGAATCTTTGCCAAACATAATCTCAAATACCATAGTATTAGGTAACAAAAATTCATATTTCTATTTAATTTGTATATCCAATATAACCTTCATTAAACACAAGCCAAAATTTTACTTCTAGAGTGAAAAATTAAGACAAAAGCCAAGGACCGGACAACATTAGCATAATACTTATACAGAAAATACAAGAGATAGTAATACCTACGATTGCACATATATTCAATAGTTCCTTCATCACTTCAACTTTCCTTAAAATATGGAAGCAAGCTTTCGTTCTTCCTCTTCCAAAAGTCAAAGTTCCCACCGACCCGAACGACTATAGACCAATAAGTATCCTGCCAGCCATTTCAAAAGCACTGGAAAGAATCGTAAACAGACAAATTACTAACTACATGAACGAACACAAACTATTCGACGAGTATCAGCCAGGTTTCAGAGCTGGACACAACACAAGCACTGCTCTACTTAAAGTGACCGAAGACATTCGTGAAGCAATCGACTCTAATAAAGTAACAATACTAACACTTCTTGACCTTAGCAAAGCTTTCAACCTGCTCACCCATAAATTGAGAAATATGTATTTGTCAGAGACTGCTGTGAGTTGGTTCGAATCCTACTTACGGGAAAGACAACAATGGGTTGTATCCGGGAATCGAAGCTCCTCCTGGCTTGACATAACATCAGGTATACCACAGGGGTCGGTACTCGGACCATTGTTGTTCACAGTATATGTAAAAATGCTACATCTCTTCCCGCTTAGACCGAGTAAATGACGCTATAGATAAATTGAACGAAGACATTGACTCGATTGTGACATGGACAAAGAAACTCCGTCTTAAAATCAATCCTGGGAAGACACAAGCAATTATATTAGGACACAAACGGCAAACCGACGCTGTAAAACACCTCGACATTTCCCCGTTAAAGTAAGTACAGTGCATATCCCTTTCAGTTCTTCAGTAAAAAATCTTGGCATTGACATGGATAATAATCTCAACTGGCACATGCAAATCACAGAAACCTGCAGAAAAGTATATTCTATTATCCATGTGCTAAAAAGGATAAATGTTCATCTCCCCTCTTGCTTAAAAATGTCCCTTGTGCAGACACTTGTATTTACCTATTTCGACTATGCGGACATTTTACTGACTGACTTCTCCAGCGACAACAAAATGAAACTTCAACGTGGTCATAATTTGTGTGTACGTTTTGTAAGCAATGTTCGTAAATATGGTCATATTACCCCATCCCTGGAAGCAATAGGTTGGCTTAAACTAGATAAGAAAATAAATTTACATTCACTTCTCTTTCTCTTCGAAATCTTGAACTCTTCTATTCCTTCGTACCTGTCGTCTCGCTTCACTTACCTTTCTTCCCACCACAATCTGAACACACGCTCTCGTCGCGAAACAATACTAACAATACCATCCGATCGCACCTTCTCATACTCATCTTCTTTCACAATAGCCCTGCCAAGATTCTGGAATTCGCTACCTGCTAGCATCAGGGACTGTCGAAATAAAATTGAATTCAAACGCAAACTTACTAGGCACTTGGTCACTAATTGATTTCTTGTAAATAGTTTCTTTAATCTATCACAAAATATTTCAATATTCAGTAATTTCATCACTATACAATTTTGTTATTCTAGATTTAATTTTTAATTCAGTAAATATAAAATATTCTTTATTTCTCTATGATAAATTATCTAGCTTTAATTATTGAGGTAATCTTTTCGTACTTTGATTTTATTGTAATTGTAATTGTAAATTTAATAGTAGTTGTAATGTTATTTGTAATTGTAATTATAAATTTAATACTAATTGTAATTTTATTGTTCATATTGTAGTTGGAATCTCCTGGTAGAGGGGCAGAGAAGGCCTGATGGCCTTATCTCTACCAGGTTAAATAAATAAATATTAAATAAATACTAATACTAAAAGATGAAAGACGCTATTGAGACGCATAGGATAGGAGATGGTTCTTTTGCTTTCTTGACCACGGCACCAAGAAAAGGTGATTGTGGTCAGCACCACGCTCCAACCGTATTTCATCCACGGGAAGGAGTCTGTGCTCAGTGTTAAACGAAGTTAGTGGATCCCGGGCAACTTTGAAAGTTGCGACGACGGGATTGAAAGTCTTGTTTCACCTGATCTTGAATCCGAACTGTTTCCAGTGCCTAGTCTGTTCCAATTCGCCTCACGTCAGTACTGTGCATAAGCTTACTTAAAAATCTAATTAACGAATGTTAGCAGCGCCTTGATCTCCTTTTCCTCAAAAGTAGAACATCCGAATCTTTCCGTATTAGAGTGAATGGATATGCGTCAATGCTAGTTATTCACAATACTAGAATTAATATAGCTATGGTACTATGCCAGCAATGTAGAAGGACAAAGCAAGCCTGTGACAAAGGCACACCCCCGGTCACTCTGCTGAAGTAATAACATTCACGAGTAAGGTCTAAAGAGCAGATGGAATATGGTTGTGCGTACCTCAGAGCACAGACTTGTCCTTGGATCATATCCAACTGAGCAGTTGTATTTGCACTGAGTTAGTGACAGCTCTCTGCAGCGGTAACCGACATTGTTTCACCCTTGACACGTGTAACATTGTTATTTGACGTGTTGCATGAGGAAATTTGCTACGCGTTGCTCTACTTTGTAGTAATGAACTAATAAGATGCATCTCACTGTAATAGCAGTTTATTAACATAATAAAGACATTGTTATCAGTGTTGCCAACAGTTGTTCGTATAATCCCGCTAGATGACTTTCGAAAATCCGCGATTTTCTAGCAAATATCTCTAGATTTTAATGTATATTTATTTATTTAAATTTAAAATATACAAAATAAAGAATATAATTACAAAACAAACAAGAGAAATAGAAATAAAATAATACAAGCAATATAAAAGAAGATACAGTAGTATTAACAAAATTTGAGACCGAATGAGCAGCGCTCGTGCTCGGTCGCAGTTCAGATATAATATTAAAATAAAAAAATAAAAATAAATAAGTAAAATAAAATAGGAACTAAAATATAATTACAGCGGCAATGGAATTATATAATATAATATTAACACTAGAGAAGAATAATATCGCACGTGAAAAGTAGGACTAATATATATTTCAAAATTATAGAATACAAATATAATATAGGTTGATTAATTCACACACATAGGCTATAAATTTATTTAATCAAATTGAAGATATTAACACGTTTCTAATTTTCTTGTTATATGTTAGTGTAATTTAGTTAAAGCATTGTACAACCGAGGGCCAAAATTTATGCTATGCTTTAGACCAGCAGATGTGAGACATTTAGGTTCTACTAATGTTGAATTAATATTACGTCTTGTGTCATAATTGTGTGTCTGTAATACAAACTTATTACGATTTTTATGATAAAATTTTAACAGCGTATACTTATAAATATAAATAAATTCAGAATAAATTAATTTAGTTGGATAATCGAAACGTTTCTTCAAACAAGTTTTAATTATTCGTTTTTGTAGTAAATTTAACGAACTAAGATTAATTTTTGTACTTCCACCCCAAACAATTATACCATATTGAATGATAGACTGAATAATGGCCAAATAAACATTTCGTAGAACTTTAATGGGTAAGTAGCATCGAAGATTAACGAATTTGTAAATTGTTTTACGAAGCCTCTTACAAAGATAAGTAATGTGATGAGGCCATTTTAAATTCTGATCAATAATTATACCCAGATATTTGACATACGGGGCTTCTTTCAATGGTGGACATTTACAACTTTTGGGATCAACAATTTTCACTGTGTATTATTAGTTTATATTCATCGCTAAATTTTAAATTTTGAACACTGGCAGCTGTTAACGAAAAAGGAACTAAAGTTGATTTAGATATATTTAAAGAAAGGAAGTTGGAATTAAGCTATTTTTCAACAATATTAGCACCTATATTAGCATTTCTATATGCTTCCTGCCAAGAAAAACCACTGAAAATAACTACAGTATCATCCGCATATGAATATGTATATTTATTATTCAATAATAATAATAATAATAATAATAATAATAATAATAATAATAATAATAGTCAATATAGAGCATCCACACGCCAATGTAACGAATAATGCATACTTTTCTCATTGCCAATGTGGCGCTATAAAGCAATTTTGAACACTTTTATCACAGACAGAACCTATTTAAATTCTTATTGCACTATATATGTTACCGTTAAAACCCAAAATCCGACAAAACCAGTTTCAACTAGTAAAAAGCAATTTTAAAATGTAGATAGATAGAAAGCGAATTTTGGTAAGATCTAGAATCAATGACAGGTTAGGTTTGGTTTGCATAGGGTTTTTTTTTTTTTTTTTTTTTTTTTTTGCCAAACAAAAACCTAAACAAACCAAACCTAACCTGACATTGATTCTAGATCATACGAAAACTCACTTTCTATCTTTATTTGCTTAAACTAGTTTTTACTAGCTGAAACTGATTTTGATAGATTTCGGGTTTTAACGGTAACATATATTAATATGGAATTATCACTACATTAACACATCCATTATTTCACAAAACACACACTGAACGAATTAAATGTAATTATGAAAGTCGCTTATAATGCTAATATGAATTTCATTCCCGAAATGTTAAAGATTAAAAACCGCTAGTATTCCCGCTAAGCGGGGTAATATAATTTTACCCGCGAGATGGTTATCCAAAAAAGCTAGATTTAGCGGGAAAACCGCTGAATTGGCAACACTGATTGTTATTGTTCGTGTTTTTGAAATAAAGTTAGCTGTAAAAATACCTACTGCGGTTATTTTGTTTGTATGTAGGTATTATCGCCGCGGTCTATTGCTTAACATTCGGCAGGTCTTTAAGCGGCCTCGAGAGTGACATTCGGCAGGTCTTTGAAATTTACTTCTATTATTGTTTTCAATTTCTTGTGTCGCCGCTCCAATCACTCGCCTCAATTTCAATATTGCAACCAATAAGCTGCTTCCATTATTAAATGACACCTACTTGTCTAATCCACGTGGACTAAAACCGAGATTGCAATGTCTTGTGCTGAGGACGAACATTAAGGTATGTGATTAAAAACTATTATTGAAGAAATTTTAAAGGCATGTTGGGTCCGATAAATACAGGGACATCATTTTATTTTTACTTCAATTTTTATTGTACTTGAGTTTTTGAATGTACTTCACTACCACCCCTTCTACTAACGAAGTTTATCCGTCCTCCACACAGATCCAAGACCGCATATACAGTCATAGTAGCCACAGTACGTTCCAAAAATATGTTCGCGTTTTCCAGTGACGAAAGAGCTTTCAATATTGAATCATTTTCGCACAGGTACTGTCGTCCATTTGCCTACGTCGTATCTCGGTTTCCCCACCAGCTTTTATTCGCCAGCTAATGGCTGGGCTGTCTTAGCTCTTTTCTGAGAACATTAATTTCTGTTAGGAATTGGACGTCTACGTAATATTATACAACTGTTTAAAATAACGTAAATAAAAGGGCTTCGTTAAGTAATTAACTTTTACGTGATTTCCCTCCTTTCTACGACCCTACGACATAACCACTTGGACGGACAGCAAATAGTATGTCTGAGTAATTTTATCTTTTCGGATCGGGCAGAAATGAAGATTGAATTTACAGTACGTCAGGTACTCTTTTATAGAGTAGGTACAGAATTATTTCAACATGAGTTACTAGTACGAAGAACGAAAGTGGTAATTGGAATTAAGTACAATAGTCTATAGTGCGATAATATGCACAAAAGAACTGAAGCCTGTATCGAAATGAACGGCCAACATTTTAAAAAATGTGTTTAAATATCCATATTATGATTATTTTTTAATTTAACTTCATTCTCTATATTGTACGCTAATGTGCTGTAGACAGTATAATATACACTGCATAATGAATACGTCCACATGGACAGCTCAATTCGTGAGTAAAAACACTCATTGTTAATACTGTACTGTATTTTGATTAAACAAAAACCCAATGAAAATGATTAAACTCAAAAGCGCAATATTTCCTAGTTTACGTAAATGTATGAACTACTTTCCTTCCCTCCTATACCTAGTAAAGTGATTTGTTTGTACATTACGCCAGTATCATCGAACTCAAGTCGTGGAAGGGGGAGCAAACGGCGTCGATCCAGAGGTATAGGCAAGTTAATATTAAAAATGTTAGTAAAAATAAAATGATGTCTCTGTATAATATAAGTATCAAATATGTGTAGGTTTATACAGTCAAATTACTTATCAATAGTACACACGTTGAACCATTACAATATTACATGAAATGGTATATGAAAGCTTTTGACAAACGTTTTCGCCGTAACCATGGCATCTTCAGGTCATATTAGAAAAGAACACTGTAACACATGATGAACACTTAAAAATATTCAGGTTAAAACAATCGTTAAAAGTTTAAAAAATGGTATGGTAGGCAGTTAGAAGATATGCCATTAAAAACTATTACATGTACTGTAGCATGAAAATAACACCATGAAGAACATAGCATGGGCAATTAACACTGTACTAATTGATAAGTGTACAAAGAAGTAAAGTAAAAGCATAACAATATTCAAATACATGCAGATGCGTTTCCCAAAATAACGAAACATGCTACAGAATGTAGATCGCTCCTGCTGCTGTTTTATGGGCGTATGAAATCAAAGCCAAAATAGTTGAGGAGAGGTTGACCTGATTCCAATGTTGCAGCAACACGATATTGTGAGCATTCACAGTAGTTAATTGTGAATGCTCACATTTAAATACATTTATTTTAACATTATTTCCGTTATCGTTCTCGTCGTTTCCGTTCCCGGTTTATTGTGAACCAGCCTTAACTTAGTACATTAATTTATAATTATGTCGTAGATTTGCGGAAGAGATGTAGGCTATGAATGATATGTAACTCATCTTTTCGTATGTAATAATAATAATAATAATAATAATAATAATGTTTTATTTTCGCTGGCAGAGTTAAGGCCATAAGGCCTTCTCTTCCACTCAACCAGCCTTAATACAATACATAAATTTAAATTACAAATATTTACACTACACTTAAAAGGTTCTCCAGCAATATTCTTCACTACATTTATTTAAATTTAGATAAATCTATAAGGTAAAGTAGTAACTTAATTTATGAGCTAATTTAATTCAATGAATTATAATTAATTTAATATTTGAGATAGCTAGTAAAATGATGAAAATTAATTTAATATAAGCTTACTAGGACTATGTTACAGGGAGAATATATATATTTCTATTTCTATAATGAGAATATTAATGTAATTGCCATTAGAGGTTTTGTAAATCTATTTAGAAAAATTAATGATAATAATAATAATAATAAGAATGGACAGATGTTAGTTTCATTATAAGTAACACATATTAATCAGCAATTCATCTGTTAAGTAAGAATTTATGTAATTTTGACCTAAATGAAGTTATTGTCAAACAACCCCAGACAGACCCAGAAACAAAATGTGGGCCACTTGAATTCCCCAAGTAAAATTCAGATGGCCCTAATTTTGTTTCTGGGTCCATACAAAATTGTTTTAAATTAGACGGTTAATGCCTTCAGCATCATTCTGAATGGACCGGAAAGCAATGATAGACATGAGATCTGCTACTTTCTAGACGTTCGTAATAGAAATACCGACGTTGAGATTATAATTAGAATCACAGCATCTGGTGGGGAAGACGCTGAAATTGCTTTCTCCGAGAAGGTAACAAAGATTAACGGTGGCGAGCTGATGGGAGGCTACAGTTTCCTTTATGTCTTCTTAATAAGCGACCTTGGGATCTCGATACACACGAATTCTAAGATTCCCCGTGACGTAAGAGAACATAAATCAAGTGCAGATACTTCATCTGTCACCATTTCTCGCAAACAATATGGTATTGCAGAGTTTTCCTTCAGTGAGTCAGTTCTCGGAAGTGATTCTTGTATAGACTGCATCTGTGAGATTCATTGTTTCTCGCAATTCGTGATTCACTTATGTTCAAATTTATTCGTCTAGGATTCGATCTGCTGTCTCTAAGCTCACATGCAAGATGTTGTTCCTCAACCTGCACTTTATAGTCTAGACCAGTCATGTCAATTGATGCCCACAGGAGCAAGCGTGCGCTTTAGAGCCCAGGAGAGCTTGAGCGCTTTACAGCGGAAAGGAAAGAAAGACGAAAGAGGTGGTATATGCCGCTTGGTCGAGCTATATTCAGGGATGGCCAGACTGATTTAATAGATAAAGGGAAGAGAACTTATTAAAAATGTATCCATGTTAATTTTTAGATTTGTCTGAGAAGTATAAGTGCATTATAAGAATGTAAGTTTTAATTTTAATGCTCATTTTTCACAAGTTTGATTTTTTTTTTATTCAAAAGAAATATTTTCTCAACTTTTCGTATAGAAAAGTGAAATTTTCAGGTATAGGCCTATTTATTTAGTAGCCTTACAGAATGTTTTCGTAAATCTAATATACCGATATACGTATTACTGAAGATAGTGTATTGAAAATTTTGAAAATATTCGCATGGAAATTGTTTGTAAGGAAATGAATTAACAAAGCAACTACTGTTACATCATAAGCAAAAGATACGTGCCCATGTGTTGTAAAAATGTCAGCTCTATAGCTTCAGCACATTTCGAGAAAATAATTTAATATTCTGATGATAGGAAGTTGCTCACAAATATCACCTTAAAAGCATAATGCGATAAGAGTTTTGTTATGTAATATTAGTTACACTTAAAACAGATACAGTACCTAGGTAACTTTGCTTTGTACTGTAATATTGTTTTGATTAGTTTATTGATTACTTTTGTAAGGCTAAAGATACCATCAATATAAATTCCAACTTATCATGTCATACTCAATCTCTTTCTTTGGAATATCACTTTCTTTATGAATGATGTGTTTCATCCACTTAATACAGTATAATATTATACTACTATGGAATTTAAGTGAATATTCCTTCTTAACTCTCTATTATGTTATTAACATTTAAAACATAAGTGCAATATTAAGAAATCAGTGTTAGTACTTTTGTTTTACAGACAATATAGATAATATTAAACAGAAAGAAGCCATATAAAAATAACGATATAAAATTTCATGTTCCATTTGAAGTTTGTGCACCACTGTTTTCTTAATCCAACAGGTTGCTTATTCATATACACAACCCTTCCTCTTTCCATACTTAGCGCTTGCTGCCCGCGCACGACGTCAAGGTGAGAAAAATGCTCTTGCTTTGACATCACTGGTCTAGACTATCTAGATTTATGCGCTTTATATCTCCTGCAACATGGAGTCAGCGCGGTGTAAGACAACATAGGAGAACAAGAGAAAAAACAAACTGTCAGTTACTTCAAACTCACAGTCGTACATTTTATGCAGCCTTACAATTAGACTTGAATTTTTGTACACCAGTTTCTGGCGTAGTTCTGACCGTAGACACGTTTGTCTGCTGATCCAGAGTTCTGCTCGGGCGTAGATTAAATTTTCGCTTGGCCTGATTACCCGGTTGGATTTCTTTCAGAGGTTTTCTCAACTTTAAGGCAGGTGTCAGATAATCACATGACGAATCCTCTGTCTCATCTCTTCAAAATACAACCTCGAACAATAACAAATAACCTGTATGGACATACATCGTCAATAAATAAACGACTAAAAGACTACACCTGACCACCATGATATAAGTAATACATTATATAAATTTATATATAATGTTGATGCACAAATTCGTAATTCCAAAATTATTTATTTTACACACATAGGCCTACATAAACCTTACTCAATTACAAATGGCTTTTAGAGGACCCGGGGTTTCGTAGCCGCCCTCACATAAGCCCACCATCAGTCCCTATGCTGAGCACAAGTAAAATCACGGATATGTTTAACAGAATTTTTATGGGAGAAAGTTATCCTATTGAATGGACATCGGCAGTTGTATGTCCAATCTACAAAAAGGGGAACATATCGGTATCTGATAGCCTAATTATAGGGGGAGAGGTGGCGCTTTTTCCAATAATGGGCAAAATTTACTGCAAAATTATATATGAGAGACTGAGGAAGTGGATACTTCAATATGATAGGCTAGGCTACGAACTTATGCAGCCACCGAATACATGAATGTATAATATAAATTTAACACGTAATGATGATAGAAAATTCAAACACCGCAATTTAAAGAACAGCAATTATTCGGAATAATTAACTTTTTTCATTCCTGTAAATTCGTCTGAAAAGCATAACTTTTTAAAATGCATTCAACGTTCCAAACTCAAGTCTCTTTTCAATACGCAAGACTTGTGAATGTCAGTAGCCTATCTAAAGACTCTGACATAGAAGAGACTATAAATGCTAATCTTCGTTCACCACAAGTAGGACCGCGCATAACACGGTACAGCAAGACGATACAGGCAATGTGATCAAAACTTTTGAGTGAGTTTCTCTGAAATACTCAAAGAGGAGACCCAAACATACTTGTAAAGTCTTCTGCGATGGCTGAATAGTCAGACCGGACTGTCATGCAGGCGGCCCGGGTTCGATTCCCGGTCACGTCTGGGAATTTCTGATTGAAAAAAATCCACAGTGACACTTGTGCCGGACAAGGCCGCAGTTGGGGGTTTTCCCGGGGTTCTCCCGTTTTCCCCAAATTAGGCAATTACATCATTCCGTCACATTTCTCCATTTCGTTATCATTCCGTAGCATTCCCCGAACGCCGGCCGATGACGCATGGAGGGTTGGCCTAGGGACGAGTGGGATTTCCTGTTCGAAACCTGGGTACACAGAGAACCTTAGTGTGGTCAGCCGATATGGGTTTGGGAATGCGCCACCAGAGAGCTAGCGCAATTGATCTGAACAATTCAATTCAATGTGTAGCAATGAAAACGACAAAATTCCTTTCAAAAGTACAATATTGTCGTTCAATAGTAACAATAATATTTTAAGGTCGCTTTAAATGGCAGAGGTTATTCTGAGACTAAATTCAACGTGGACGAGAAATAACAGACAAATTCTGTCTGGAAAGTATCCTTGCACATGGCATAAGTCTAACACAGGACCCACAGGTTTACTCCCTGCCGTAGGAAGCCATGATGAGTGTTTCTTCGCACTTCAAAATTGATCGCCTTCAGCCACTTAATTCCGATCCAACGTAGCCACGACAAGATTGAAGATTTTTGGTTGTATACAGTTAGATAGTATTTTCAAATATCATTTCAACTACAGACGTTATTCAGAGTCGGAAAGATAACAAAATGACAAAGTAGAACTAATTCAATGAGAATTGCAGATAAAACCGAATTATTAGGGCAATACAGTGCTTAGACTACTTCGTCAAGCAACAAAATTTCTACCACCGCGAAATTTTCACAAGTTCCTTATGGACCATCTCTGAAAATTAGGTTGATTACTGTCATCTGTCTTAAGGGGAGCAGGTACTGCCTATCTCGACAATGTTAAAATCACAGAGTTCAGGTACGCGTAGCTCCGAAACCATTGAACATAGAGATTTGAAATTTTTACATGTTATATTTATAACCTTTATCTATATATTAGAATAATTTCATTAAGTACATTCAATTCCTATAATTGATAAAAAAATTTTTATTGTGACCTAATTTTTTTTTAATTTTAATCACATGTTATTTTTTTGAGACCACAATTTTAAAGATACAATAATACATTTTGTTTTAAAAATAGAGGACTTTAAGATTGGTAAGTGTTGTAAAAATTGTTTTTCTATCTCAAGTAGTTTCTGAGCTATGCGTACCTGAATTTAACATTGTCGAGATAGGCAGTACCTGCTTCCCTTAATGTATTAAGTGACATTTTTATAGCCAATCGTGCAATAGAGCTCACAGTATTCAAAGAATACAGTAAGTTCCATCTTAAACAAGATGGGCGAAAAGTTTCTAGTAGATCATTATAGGCCTACTAACAGAACAGTTCAGAACAGATTAGTCATTGAGTTACTACCTGCCCAAATCGCACCTGGCCAGAGAATATGCACAGGCTCATTCAGGGGCTAATGTATTCCATTAAGCAACGAAACTTTCCACTCATGCCATATGGATAGACTGAAAGTCAAACAATTGCGCACGCGAAGTATATCGATGGCTGCCCGCTGAGCAAGTGTGCGGAATGCAATACCCCACCGAGGCGCGCAATCTTGACCTACCAAAGAATCCACAGGCTGACCCACAAGTTGTGACAATAGATCGTGGGAGTAATTATTATAATGTAACAACTCAGAAATTATTTATCAGGATACGAGACTTAGTCTTCGCGAAGACTGATTGCAAGAACTTTCATTTTTCAACCGCGTGCTGAAATTTAATATCGAATTTTCTTCACTGCCTATTGGGGTGTGAGTGAATCTATAGATGAACATTTTTTTAAATCTTTTTTCTAAATGTAATAGTTGCAAAAATCTGTCTTTTCACTTAACTTAGGAAGTGAAAAATATGAAGTTTCTATATTTAATTTTTGAGGTCCCCCCAAGGGCTTTCCAGTTTCTTAAAATCATAATTGTTTGCCTTTTTGTATATTTCTTCTATTATCTTGTTTTACATTATAAAGAGTGCGGCAAAACATCCTCCCTAATTTAAAGTGTAAATAAAAAACAGATGGAAACTATCTTAAAAGTGGGAATTTTTTCATTTTTTCAATAACGTGTCTCTCAAGTGGTTTCCTTTACTATCAGTACATTGTTGAATGCGACTTAGGAAATTCTGCATCACACTAACTAGCATTTCTTGAGGAATGAGGCCAATTTCTTCCTGCATTGCATTTCTTAGGTCTGGCAAAGTCCTCGGCCGATGTTTGAACACCTCAGCCTTAAGATGCCCCATAGAAAAAAAACGCAGGATGCAAGGTCTGGTGATCGTGCTGGCCAGGGGACGTCGCCACGTGAAGAAATTAAGCGTCCGGGAAACATCTGTCTCAGGACTTGGAGAGAAATCTGAGCTCTGTGAGAGGTGGCTCCGTCCTGTGAAACCATACCTGGTCGATCTGCAGCGCATTGAGTCTTGGTGCCAAAAAATTGTTGATCATAAAAGTGTACCGCTGAGAGTTCACTGTCACAGTAGCACCATCCTCTTCAGAAAAGTTTGGACCAAGTATCCCGACTCTTGCAACACGGTCGTTATGTAGAGGTTTTTCATGAAGTTCACGAGGGTTACATCGGAAATTTTGATGATTCACGCATCCCGATAAGTGAAAATGTGATTCATCACCAAAAAGAACCACAGCATCTTCAGGCACATTTTGAAGGAAGTTTGCACATGACCTCATACGATTTTCATAATCACGTTCAAACAATTCTTGAACAGCGACCACGAGGGGGAGTCTGGAAGCTTCTCCGAAAAGCACGCTGGGCAGTGACAACGGAATTGCCACTTACCAGAAACGATATCTTAGCGTAAGCACGTTCTTAACCCGTCCATGGCACAGTTGGAATTCGTTACAGATTACAATTTGCACTAATTGAATGTCAATTCCGTGTATTCAATGTCCTATTGAATTCTTGTTGATTTGTGCATATCATTTCATATCGCTATGGCAACGCATGTAAATCTAAATTTCCCACTGTTTAGATACCATTTACATTAATACAGTTTCCTTATTTTGATCCATCTGTTTTTTATTTAAACTTTAAATTAGGGAGGATGTTTTGCCGCACTCTTTATAACTAGTGAATTACTGTAAGATCACATATTTAAACTTTATTTGAAGACTCTAAATTGGGATTCCAGAATACAGTATTTTTCTGCGTTCATCATGGTAAGCACGAACCAGTTGTACTATTCTTCCATGACTGACTGTCGGAATAGATGCCTTTACCCAGATTTCCTTACTTTTGAAAGCAACTCTTTCTGAAATCTTTAAAACAGTACGTTCCTTTGATTTGAAGTCAGGTTTTAATTCATTTTTGATCATAGATAATATTTCATTACGTCACGATAGGTAGGTAATTGTGATGGGTTCAGCCCCTCCGGCATTCCAAATAGAGGGCAGAAGTTCAAATTTCGTGTATTAATTAGAGCCATTGTTATGATTTAAATACCCTGCAACATAAGAAGAATGAATTTTCATTGATTATATTAATTATATCATACCTAAAAGTTTTGTGATTATACCCAATTTTCTTATAAATTGAGGTTTCTGTGACACTTCGAGATGAAATAACAGAGGACCAAAATATGCAGAGTCTTTTAATATTTATGTTTTTAAGTATTATCCTGGTATTCTGTTCAGATTGAACCACTGGAGAATTCCCTCTCGCTAAAAAATCTGAACCTTCAAATTTTGTGAAAATTTAAAAATATAGTGCTCTTGGGGTACCTCTAAATATTAAGCTAAAGAAAAAGTACTTTGCAGCGTTCTTTATGATACCCGTTAAACCACAACTTTTCCCTGGTATTACATTTTGATTCCATAAACTTCATATTTTCACTCCACCCTACTGCTCCATAATCAGGATCGAATCGCTTAAGTCTAAACAAACAACTGGACAACTGACTTCCTTAAAAGAGATATCTTAAGGGAAACGTTACTTTATTAGATAAAATTCGCGAAAAAATATAGTAAAATTATTTCAGCATGTGTTCACTTTATATTTCAATATGAGTCGGCTCATATTGCCTCCTAAACTGAGACACCTCATCCTGCCCGTGGTTTTCCTAAGGCGCTAAGACAATTGTCGGGTGAGCCCTAAAAGAAATGGGCCACGGAACTACATCTCCCTCCCCATATAAGTTTCGGTATTTTTGCAAATTAAAACCTTCGAAATAGGAGCCTTGGCTTTCGCATATTGCCTCCGTTATTAAGGGCGAGTTTGCTCCAGTGTTACTTGCACATTGCAAGGGTTCGGATCTCCTATCTTGCGAGGACCGCGGCAGTCCCACTCAATGCGCAGGCTTTTAACATCTTTGGCCACCCCGACCTGTTGCTATTCTGTCATTCTTCTTAAGCCTTGGTTTTTCTGAACCGACGCATGCGACGTGCGAGATGCGAGGCCCGCCTCGCACATCTGGACAACACGAGAGATAGTGAGTGGTTTCTACAGTTGTGAGGTACGCAGACCTCGCATCTCCCAGTTATACAGGGACATCATTTTATTTTTACTTGCATTTTTATTGTACCTGCATTTCTGAATGTACTTCACTCCCACCCCTTCACTAATGTCCTTGCTCCCGTCAGACACACAAACTTACGGCCGCTGTTGCATTCGAAGTCTTCAAGCAGTGAAGTAAACACTGCAGTGTATAGTGTGTTTCATAAATATGATTGCGTTTTCTATAGAAGAAAGAACATATATTAATAATATCGTACTAAAAATTATATTGAAGAAACGATAAATTCAATTTCAGATAATATGCTTCAAAATGTTTTTAATAATATGCGTAAAGAATTGAAGCCTGCATTGTAATGAACGGCAACCATTTTCAGCAACTTGTTTAAAAATTCTGATTAGCTTATTTTGAATTGAGGTGGCTAGAAGCAAAGGAATGCTATTGACATTTGTAATAACATGAGTTAAGTGCATCCAGTGTAAGCTAAAGTATCTAAAATTTTAGTGGCAAAGGGATATTTTAATCTTATCACACATTAAATAATTAAGTTTTATATATACATATATATCATCTTATTTTAATAAAAAATTGAATTACCAAAAATTTAAATAAAAATTTCACCGATTTTACGAAAGCTTAAATATTTAAATCCCATTTTCTCAAAAGTAACTTAAGTGCACTTACAGCCCTTTACTTATGCCCCCCTCAATTTAAATGCACTCTCTATATTGTATGTTAACACCAATAATTAATGTGCTAAATAAAGTAGACATTACATAACGAACATAGTCGCCTGAAAAGTTGAGTTTTTGAAAAAAAATGTTACTACTCTACCGTATTTTGATAAATTCCATAAAAGTGATGATCAAACTGAAAATCGTAATATCGTATTTCCCTACAACATAAATGGATACACTACTTTTCTCTCCTCCTATAGCTAATAAAATGATTTGTTTACATATTGCACTAGTGACATCAAACTCCTGTAATGGAAGGGGGCAACAGTGTTTCCGAGTATAGCCAGGTTAATGTTAAAAATGTTGGTAAAAATAAAGTGATGTCCCTGTAGAAACCACTCACTATCTCTCGTGTAGTCCAGATTTGTGCGAGGCGGGCCTCGCATCTCGCACGTCGCATGCGTCGGTTCAGAAAAACCAAGGCTTTATGTGGTAGCTACTAGGTTACGTCCATTTTCTGCTTTCCCCTTCAAAAATTCTTCAAGTTCCTTCAGTGGAACGGCGAAACTCGGAATAAGACAAGTGGCCAACAGGCTTGGAGTTCACATATTCAGTTTCTCTCAGCCCCAAATTTCCTTGCAAGAACGTGTTTTCGCGTACCTTTTCTTTCTTCTCACACTTCCTCATTGACATTGACACCGATTTCATCCTTTTCCTTGTTTAAGCTGTATTATGAATATAACTGGTGTTCGTGCAAAATGTCGTATGTTAAAATTACCAATTTTTCAGAAAAAGGGAAAAACTCAATATTTTCAGATCAATTACTTTGAAACTATCATAAAAGCATATCTTGTGATATTTCGCTATTCTATGTGAGCACCAAAATAATGCATGTCTAGAGGGGGAACATTTTTCTGAATTGAATTGAACTTTTTTTTTGGCATGTGACATTTTGCACGAATACCAAGGATATACAGATGGTGACAGAAAAAGGTCGGTTTTGATAAAACGAGCATAGTGGATCCAATACAATAGAAGACCATTCTAAATTTTGAACGATACGAATATGATAAAATTGTTAAAAAGTTTCAAAACGTGGAAATTTAAACATATATTTACGAAAGACTGCTCACCAAACGATAACAAAGACTTCCAGTAAAAACCATAAAAATACACCAAATATAGTCAAAGCATCTCCCTGTGCTGTACAAGTACTCATAATTGACTCTGCTAGAATTGCAGCACATAGATGACAACATAGGGAGTAGTACGGTATAATTAAGCAACATTAGGGTCATAGAATACAAAAAGTGTGTTTACAACTAACAAAACTCGTATTCAGTCCTGTCACAACAAACACAAACACTTCAGCGAATTGCATCACAAAGCGGATAATTTTATTACCCGTGAGATGAATGAGATTCCCATCATTTTCCAAGTGTTCTGCACACTCACGCTGCAGTGAAGTCTGCATAGCACACGTCACTGTCTGAACGTTTTATGATTAATACAGACTTCCTGCAGTGGCCACTTGCGAAACTGGGGTTGTCCAAATTAACTGACCAACAGTAAGACCCCTAAACTACGATAATCTACAGTGCGGTGAACTATCATCTCTCCGAGACGTTAGGTACTTCGATTACCTCAGAGTCTCAAGGGAGACGTGATCATGCATTTTAATAGGAGGGACTAATGTTAATCACTACCATTATTTTATTAATTATAGTCATAATTATGAAAATATGGATATTTTTCATTTTGATTATTGTTATAATTTATTAATAGTGATTTAATTTCTGTCATTTTGAATTATATAGAGTAGGCTATACTATTTAGCTCTATAGGACAGTCAGGTCACTTCATTACAGATTCATTAGGTACTAACAGTGTACAGCTGTCAAAAAAAAAAAAAAAAGTGACCGCACTCGTGAACAGCGAATATTGTCTAAGTCCACTCCGGATCACGGTGATGTTACACGATGCTCGCGCTTGTAGAAGCAGTTTCGGAACTATGGAGTCATTCGATATCTGCGTCTCGTAGAATAGCGGTAGAGTGCTTGCTTAATGATTCGATGGTTGTGAGTTTGAGTCTTGTTCAAATTATTTTATTTTGTTATCATTCTTTAGCGATACAAATAATGTTCAAATTATCATTTATATTCTGTTATCGTTCTTTGGCGATGTAAATAATATTCAAGTTATCAATTTTATTCTGCTATCGTTCTTTAGTGATATAAATAATATTCAAGTTATCATTTATATTCTGTTATCGTTCTTTAGCGAAATAAATGATATTCAAGTTATCATTTATATTCTGTTATGTTCTTCAGCGATATAAATCATACACATTTAATCTTAGATTTGGAAAAATACAGTTGCATAATGCTAGTTTTAGTTTTTCTTCTTGTATTATTACATTATACTATCCTGTAACAAAATAAAATGAAAAGGAACGACGAGGATTTGAGTCTGAGGCGTTGACATCTGAATTCAGACGTTTTTCCAACTGAGCCACGGGAGCACAAGTAAAGAAGCATAATAAAATGCGGAAAAATCAGCTTAATCCCCCTCCAAGACGTCCTGATGATTTGTGGAAGCTCGTCCAGGACATATCCACTCGACTGCAAAATGTGATCGAGATTGGAGGAAGATGGACTAAATATTGAATCGTGGCTTTTGGTTTGGTTTTTAACTTTTATTTTTTTTTAATTTTCTAAGGCAGACGCCGGTATACTTGTTTTGTTTATGCCACGAAAGATATTTTTGTTGAGAATACAATCTTTCTTTCTTCCTTCCTTTTCATTTGCAGCCATAATATCGTAATACATAATGATGAAGTCATGGCATAATGCATTCATGAACCTTATGTTAATTAGGCCTACTAAAACAGTCATAAAAGAGACAGCGACAATTATATTTTCTCTCTATCTTAAAAACAAAAACATAAAAAAGTACTCGGTGGTGTTCGAACGCACGACCTCACGAATACCAGACGGGAACGCTACCATTGCGCTACAAGTGTAACATGTAGAATAATTTAATTATAACTGTATATAGCAAGCATCGTGGTCCAACAACATGTAACATCGCCTGTCTCCGAATTGTGGCGAAGAAAGCCGAAGGGAACTTAGTATCTAGAGAGCGGCCACTTTTTCTTTTGACAGCTGTACATTCACGAACAGTGGTGACTTCTTGGTTTTTTCACCAAGACAAATCATCATTGTGACACTCAGGTTTAATGAATTAAGTCGCATTAGTCGCAGCCATATAAGAAGACATTCTCTACTTCGGCTGTCCAAGATCTCACCTGTCACTAGGGTTGTACTGGAATACATTTTCAATTTAGTCACTTCTTATACATCCCTTAATGTTTCGTGGTGAAATCATTCCTTCCCCTTACAATTAGCTCTCTCATTTTCTTGACCATTCTCTTAAAATTCCATCAATATGAAATCTTAAATAATGTGAGGAACGAACAGCAACCCAGTAGCAGGCCCTCGCTACTGCTAAAATTTTCTGATATCAAATCTCGTATCTTTTTTTAATTAATTATTTTACGACGCTTTATAAACAGCTATATTTATCTAGCGTCTGAGTTAGTTGAAGGTGATAATGCCAGCGAAATGAGCCCAGGGTCCAGCGCCGAAAGTTACCCAGCATTTGCTCTTAATGGGTTGTGGGAAAACCCCGGAAAAACCTCAACCACGTAACTTGTCCAACCAGGATTTGAACTCGGGCCCGCTCATTCCACGGTCAGATATGCTAACAGCGGTGGAATGTTGTAGCTTATTTTGCATGTGTTTTCCTTATATATTTCCTTAATTATTATTTTAATCACTCCTTCATTTACAGTTACCTGTTCTCCACAACAGCTTTCTTGGGACTCTGTTGCTTGTTTAAAAATGGGAACGAACTCTTGCGTTACTTGATGGTACGTCAATGTTTCTCAAAAATCTACATTAAACAGGCGGAAGTGAGCTTTGCAGTAGCAAGATTGTATTAAGTAATTAAACTGTGTAATTGGTTTTAAGTACGTTACTCTTAATGATCTGCATGGTTATAAAAGCGGTTTGCCTTTAGTCATAAAAACTTTACAAAAACTAGAGTTTCTGAACCGTGCCCATTACGTCACTTGTCGGTTAATGTCCAACAAGCCTACCTTGACGATGCTGTCACCAGTTTATTGTAGTCGGCTGTGATATTTTTACCATAATTGCCCAATATTAAGTAATTCAGGTTATTCTTATGTTTCTGCTGCTGGTATGTTAACTACTAGTGTTACTGTTAACTACTAGTGTTACTGTTAACTACTAGTGTTACTGTTAACTACTAGTGTTACTGTTAACTACTAGTGTTACTGTTAACTACTAGTGTTAGTATTAGTGTTAGTAACTACTAGTATTAGTATTAACTACTAGTATTACTATTAACTACTAGTAATAGTATTAACTACTAGTATTAGTATTAACTACTAGTGTTAGTATTAACTACTAGTGTTAGTATTAACTACTAGTGTTAGTATTAACTACTAGTGTTAGTATTAACTACTAGTGTTAGTATTAACTACTAGTGTTAGTATTAACTACTAGTGTTAAGTACTAGTGTTAGTATTAACTACTAGTATTAGTATTAACTACTAGTGTTAGTATTAGTGTTAGTATTAACTACTAGTGTTAGTATTAACTACTAGTGTTAGTATTAACTACTAGTGTTAGTATTAACTTCTAGTGTTAAGTACTAGTGTTAGTATTAACTACTAGTGTTAGTATTAGCTACTTAGTATTAGTATTAACTACTAGTGTTAGTATTAACTACTAGTGTTAAGTACTAGTGTTAGTATTAACTACTAGTGTTAGTATTAGCTACTAGTATTAGTATTAACTACTAGTGTTAGTATTAACTACTAGTGTTAGTATTAACTACTAGTGTTAGTATTAACTACTAGTGTTAGTATTAACTACTAGTGTTAGTATTAACTACTAGTGTTAGTATTAACTACTAGTATTAGTATTAGCTACTAGTGTTAGTATTAGTGTTAGTATTAGCTACTAGTGTTAGTATTAGCTACTTACTGGCTTTTAAGGAACCCGGAGGTTCATTGCCGCCATCACATAAGCCCGCCATTGGTCCCTATCCTGAGCAAGATTAATCCAGTCTCTACCATCATATCCCACCTCCCTCAAATCCATTTTAATATTATCTTTCCACCTACGTCTCGGCCTCCCCAAAGGTCTTTTTCTCTCCGGCCTCCCAACTAACACTCTATATGCATTTCTGGAATCGCCCATACGTGCTACATGTCCTGCCCATCTCAAACGTCTGGATTTTATGTTCCTAATTATGTCAGGTGAAGTATACAATGCGTGCAGCTCTGCGTTGTGTAACTTTCTCCATTCTCCTGTAATTTCATCCCTGTATTAGTGTTAGTATTAGCTACTAGTGTTAGTATGAACTACTAGTGTATTAGCTACTAGTGTTAGTATTAGCTACTAGTGTTAGTATTAGCTACTAGTGTTAGTATTAACTACTAGTGTTAGTATTAACTACTAGTGTTAGTATTAGCTACTAGTGTTAGTATTAACTACTTGCTACTGCTGCCACTATTGCTGTTGCTAGTATTCATTTCACTATCACTTACATATGGTATTGCTGTCAATGTTACCGTTTGCTATTGCTATTCTGAGCTTTGGATATAGAGCTAAGGTATAAAAATGTTCTTAACTTATTTCACTTCTTGTTAAAGAGCCCAATTATTGTTGTTAGGTCTATAGGGATAAATTCAGACTGAACTGATGCATGCCATTGAATTCAAATGAGGTATGAATCCACTTCAGAATATTTTCATCTTTACCTTGTTGAAGTTATGACCTTTATCATCGAAATTTCAGAAGTTCAGATTGTTTAAGATTTGATAATTATTTTCTTTTAGTTTCACGTATTCTCGTACACTGATACATCGTAATATGCTCTGCAATACTGGTGTAATATTGTGGACCTGACTTTAGACTTGCTGTGTATTTGGGCCTACCTTCTTCTTCATGCAGAAGTCCGAGTATGGTTTCCAGTGCCTGATGAATTAAATTTGTAGTATGATCGTGCAGATACTCTTGTTGGTCAAATTTGTACTGTAGGCCCCACATGAATTTATCTAATATTTCTAATTATTGTTAGAAAACTTATAGGTCTAATTCGACTTTGTTTCATTATTATTATTATTATTATTATTATTATTATTATTATTATTATTATTATTATTATTATTATTACATTACTATAAGTATTTATTCAAAAACGATTAGGGAAAACACGGAAATTCTACTTGAAGCAAGTAAAGCGATAGGGTTGGAAGTAAAACCCGAAAAGACTAAGTATATGATTATGTCTCGTGACCAGAATATTGTACGAAATGGAAATATAAAAATTGGAGATTTATCCTTCGAAGAGGTGGAAAAATTCAAATATCTTGGAACAACAGTAACGAATATAAATGACACTCGGGAGGAAATTAAACACAGAATAAATATGGGAAATGCCTGTTATTATTCGGTTGAGAAGCTTTTGTCATCTAGTCTGCTGTCAAAAAAATCTGAAAGTTAGAATTTATAAAACAGTTATATTACCGGTTGTTCTATATGGTTGTGAAGCTTGGACTCTCACTTTGAGAGAGGAACAGAGATTAAGGGTGTTTGAGAATAAGTTTCTTAGGAAAATATTTGGGGCTAAGAGGGATGAAGTTACAGGAGAATGGAGAAATTTACACAACGCAGAGCTGCACGCATTGTATTCTTCACCTGACATAATTAGGAACATTAAATCCAGACGCTTGAGATGGGCAGGGCATGTAGCACGTATGGGCGAATCCAGAAATGCATATAGAGTGTTAGTTGGGAGGCCGGAGGGAAAAAGACCTTTGGGGAGGCCGAGACGTAGATGGGAAGATAATATTAAAATGGATTTGAGGGAGGTGGGATATGATGATAGAGAATAGATTAATCTTGCTCAGGATAGGGATCAATGGCGGGCTTATGTGAGGGCGGCAATGAACCTCCGGGTTCCTTAAAAGCCAATAAGTATTAGTATTTATTAGTTTCACACGATCTGATAGTTGGAAAAGTTGAATATTCTGCTCAAAGACTCTTTCCATTGTACCGTGGGTTATAAGAGCATTAGTAAAACTGAATATTGCTAACTGCTACGTAAATGTATAGTGAAATAACTAGAAAACCACATGATAACCTGATCCACTTAAGCTTCTCTGTTCTTGCCGAAATTACCCGAAAGACCCAGTTCGGTGCCATATGTTACAGCAAGCGAAAGCTTTGCGGCTCAAAGGCCAAGTCCCGCTCGCCGGCCTTATAAGGAGGAATTACTCATTCAGCGCACGGACTGTCGTTAAATTACGGGGTAGAAGATGGCAGGATTAATAACAAAACAGCGCCCAATCAAGGACGGAAGCTTGTACCCATATCGAGAAGCATGGAAGGACACACGTCGGGAACCCGACCTGCAAAAACTTGTTTACGATGCCCCAGCGAATTACCGCTGTTATTATGTCAATTACATTATTTCAAATTTCAATGTTGGTCATTTGAGTGCCCAAAATACAAGGCCTTTCCTGGTAATCATTGACGTTAGATGATACAAACTTCAAAGTAGTATTAATCTTAATTATGATTTCCTTGGTTACCAAAATTCAATATATATCTTGATTACACAACTTTTAACACTGTATCACTTCGGAAGCGTGCAAATGAATCCGAACAACGTAATTACTTATGCAAAAACACTCAAACGGGATAAAAAGACCTAAGACATACCTCAGTAATCTATGTGGCCTCCCTTGTTCCCTTGCTCTGAGACGATTTGGCATGGATTCCACTAATTTCCCACAAATATTCTTTATTTCTTCATCGCGAAACCATACACCAATGAGGGCAGAAATCATCTTCTCCTTTGTAGAACAATCCATTTTTGCATTCTTCTTTTGCAAATTGACCACAAGTTCTCAATGGGGTTGGTGTCGGGTGAGTTGCCTGGCCAGGGAGTACCTGAATATTCTTCTTGTTGAAGAATTCTGTAGTTTTTCGAGACGTATGGCATGGTCCCAGGTCTTGTTGGAACACACCTCTGCCATCCGGAAATGATTTTTGCAGCTGGGGTACGATTCTGGTTTCCAATAAGTGAATATATTTGTCAGAATTCATCATTCCCTTGATAGGTATTAATGCTCCAGGCCCTTCATGTGTAAAACAACCCCAAAACATTACTTTAGGGGATATTTGGGTGCTTGTTGGAGATGAGCTGCTGTTACTTTTTCGGATCCTTTCCGTACGTAAGAAACACGGTGGCCGTGGACCTCGAAATGAGACTCATCGGAAAAAGTACATTCTTCCAGTCATTCACTGTCCAGTGTTGATGTAATTTTGCCCACATTAAGTATTTTTGCACATAACAGGGGTTAGCAGTTGCTTCTTAATAGGCTTACGAGCCCTTCGTCTAGCTTACAAAAGCCTACGCCGCACTGTTGTGACGTGAATATTCGCCCCAGTGGTAGCCATTAACTCGCGGGTTAAGTCGACAGCAGTTAGTCTAGGATTTAATTTACTTTTCCTGACAATTAAACGATCATCTGCAGGTGAAGTCTTCCTTTTCCGGTCACAGTTTCCTTTTTCTGGACTGTGATGAATCCAGCCTCCTGTATCGTTTTATGATCGAATTAACAGTAGCCAAACCGATGTGACATTCTGCAGCAATTTGCCTCTGTGTCATAGAAGAATGCTCTGCTAATGTTATAATTTTAGACCGTTTTCGTGGAGTTGTATCCATTTGTGAAGACAACAGAATGTACACAGAATTGCAGTATTAAGTCTTCAACACAACTGAAATGCTTATAAGTACAAAACGACAGGAAAAATGTCACATGTTATAAAAAAATGACAGACCTTCAACAATTGAATTACACGTACTACAGATGTCAATTAAAGCGGTATGAGCAGCTGTGAGGCCAACAATGACAGAAAATGTAAAAATATGTCGTGTTCGGATTAATTTGCACGCTACTGTATGTGTGATGAGACTTTCTTGTGTTAAATTCTGACGTACCTTGTTTACATGTTTCTGACCTATTTATGGGTCATCCTCAGAACTGGTCGTTGTTGATCTTGGCGCCTCTTTTCTGTTTCCTGTGAGGGTGCGTTCGTGTGGTATAATGTAGAGTGAAAGAGTGTGTGTGTTCTGAAATTGAGTTGTGTGTTGAGAATTTCGTTGGGGTGTGTTTTCGTGTGTCTGTATATTTCATATTGTTCTAGTGTGTTTAGTTTCTGGCTTTTTGGTTGGATGTGTAGTATTTCCATGTATACGCCTGTATGGTTGTATTTGTTTGTTTGTGTTTGTGTGTTGAGATGTTTTTGTAGAGTGTTATTTGTTCTGTATGCGATGTTGTAATTTAGTTTCTTGAATGAGGTTGCAATTTTGTGTGTGTTTTGTTTTCGTATACAAACTCAAATGTAACACTTGCACAACTTCTACATAGGACAGACAGGCGGATCATTTCAAACACGTTACAAAGAACACATCACAGCCATAACAAAATTACAAAACACCTCCACATATGCAGAACACGTCACAAATGCTAACCACACCACAGAGACATCAACACAGACATGGAAATGCTACACATCAAACCAATAAGCCAGAAACTAAACACACTAGAACAATATGAAATATACAGACACACGAAAACACACCCCAACGAAATTCTCAACACACAACTCAATTTCAGAACACACACACTCTTTGACTCTACACTATACCACACGAACGCACTCTCACAGGAAACAGAACAAGAGGCGCCAAGACCAACAACGACCAGTTCTGAGGATGACCCATAAATAGGTCGAAACATGTAAACAAGGTACATTAGAATTTAACACAAAGTCTCATCATACATATTCCAAAATTCAATATGTTGAGAGTCATTTATTTATATCTTTCTTTATACCTCCTAATACTGCAGCGTAACGCCTTTTGGCCGGTGGCTCTGGCTGTTCATTCATGGAACAGTTGTGTTTGAATATGAACAGCAAATTTAGGCTTGCTGACTCTCAATTAAGGACACTGTCGTGGTCAGGGCTTTACGAGCGGGGCTCGTGCTCCGAGACTTAGCGCTCGGGCGTGCGTTCGAATTCCGCTTGGTCCTTTTTTGTACGTGGTTAATTTTTTCCAGAACTGTAAGAAATAAACCAGGAAACCCTGTGGTGAATCCTCGAATTCTCTCGTCAAAATATAATTTCACGTGATACAGCGTCGTTAAATAAGATTTAAAAATATGAAAAAAGAACAAACATGCTCTATTGGAAAGTTGGCCGTTTATTTTGACTGTCATTGACCCAAGCTTTCATCAAAGGAAATTACACGTGCAAGTTGTAGGTCGCTTTTGAGCCGTAAGTCCTGTTCATAAGACAGAATTAAACGTGGACACAATATCGAAATGAAAGCTAGAACTGTGTCACTAAGGCGAACGTTCTGAATTCGTTCACGCACACTTACTTAATAGACTTAAAAAGTTATAAAATACAGTTCGAAGAAGGACATCCTGAACACATATCGCAATACAAAATCGATGCCTCAAATGATTTCGTTGATCGCCAGTACCTCTGAGGCACTAATATTCTTGAGTACTTCTCATTCTGAATGCTCAAAATTTTGTTTCCTTCACTTGAGGCGATTATGTTTACGTTTAAATTTGCATTGCGAATGAAGTCTTAGTGCTCGCGGTGCACCACATTCATTGCAATGAGTTTGCGTTGTGATGATGATGATGATGATGATGATAATAATAATAATAATAATGATTTTTAAATGATAATAATAATAATGTTATAATTTTTAAATGATGATAATAATAATAATAATAATAATAATAATAATAATAATAATAATAATAATAATAATAATAATTTTAAATGATGATGATAATGATAATTTTTAAATGATGATAATAATGATAATAATAATAATTTTTAAATGATAATAATAATAATAATAATAATGATTTTTAAATGATGATAATAATAATAGTAATAATTTTTAAATGATGATAATAATAATAATAATAATTTTAAATGATGATAATAATGATAATAATAGTTTTTAAATGATGATAATAATAATAATTTTAAATGATAATGATAATAATAATAATAATAATTTTTAAATGATGATAATAATGATAATAATAATTTTTAAATGATGATAGTAATAATAATCATTTTTAATGATGATAATAATAATAATAATAATAATTTTTAAATGATGATAATAATAATAATAATTTTTAAATGATGATAATGATAATAATAATAATAATAATAATAATAATAATTTTTAAATAATGATAATAATAATTTTTAAATGATGATGATAATAATAATACTTTTTAAATGATGATAATAATGATAATAATAATTTTAAGTGATGATAATAATAATAATAATAATAACAATAATAATAATTTTTAAATGATGATAATAATGATAATGGTAGTGGTGGTGGTGGTGGTAGCGGTATTTGTGGTGATGGTAGTGGTAGTAGTTATGGTGTTGGTGGTGGTAGCGGTGGTGCTAGTGGTAGTCCAGTATTTTTCGGGCTGCACATTGCTGATATATGGCGGCCAGGTAGCTCAGTTGGTAGAGCAGCTGGCTACGGACTGGAAGGTCCGGGGTTCGATCCCAAGTGGTGACGGGATTTATCTCGTTGCCAAGCTTTCAGAACGGCACCGAGGTTCACTCAGCCTCCTATAAAATTGAATACCGGGTCTTTCCCGGAGAAAAAGGCGGTCAGAGCGTGATGCCGACCACACCACCTCATTCTAGTGCCGAGGTGATGGAAAGCATGGGGCCCTATCTCCATGCCTCCAAGTGCCTTCATGGCATGTGACTGGGATACCTTCACCTCTACCTTTTTATCTTTACCATATTGCTGATATTCACCTTGATGCTTACAAAGAACACTTTTGTCGGGACGATACTTCATTGATAGGTGACAGATCTGTCTCAGATGATGGTCTGTTAATATAATATAAGAAGGGCTGGTGAAGGGTTACGAGTATTTAGGATTGAGAAAGAGGCAGTTCGTGGCTCATTACAAATGAAGAGTCCACTGTAAGAATGATGGATGTCACTTTCTTGTTGAAAATGAACCAAGACTGTCAATGCATAGCTTAAGACATATAGAATGTACATAGAGAGTTATATGGCATTAACACTGATAGTCATTGTCCAGTAATGATCGGAAAATCACAGTTACGCTTTGAGCGCTAAGCATTTCAAACTTTCAATTGCTTCTCCTGCAAAATGTATTCCAAATGACATCCATCATTCTTGCAGTGGACTCTTTAAATGGTACTACCATAGCATTTGCTTAGGGAGACTTCGAGAACCACGGAAAACTTAAGTGAGGATAACCGGCCTCAGGGAAACAATCTGTGGGTCTCCCAAATACAAGGCGGGAGCGATGTTCACTACTGCGCCATGCTACGTGATGATGATGATGATGATGATGATGATGATGATGATGATGATGATGATGAAAATCATAATGATAATTTTGAATACAATAAATATAGTTAGCCTACTTCAACTTTACCTTTGTCTGTTGGAATGACAAGAAGTCAGGAGTCCGCGGAAAGACATGAGAATAAAATAATAATAATAATAATAATAATAATAATAATAATAATAATAATAATAATAATAATAATAATAATAACTAAACCATAATAATAGTGACAAAGGAAATTACAGTACTCCTCGGAAGCATGTCCAGATCCGTACTGTCTTTGTTCTCCGAAATCGGGTCCATCCGATAGCGGGATTGGCCTGTGTCCACGTTTCTTTGCCTCACGTGCCGGTCCAGCCAACTCCCACATTCTTCTGCTACTACCTGTTTGCTGCCTCTAGCTTCAAGGTGAAAGAAAAGTGCAGCACTGATTCACATCTCGGAGCAGTAACCGCCGACATCTGTCGTTTCTAGGAGAGCCGCAACCTGTAATTTAACCCGTACCCATTACAAACAAGACGCAGGTAATTAAGAACAGATCTCTGGCCACGAGCGAGAGCACTCCGCGGACTACTAGGTACCACGCTTGTAGGAGTTTGCTCATTTAAAAACGAGGAAGAGCTTCATGTATTTCCCAAATCTGTAGTCAGATTCTATCGAAATGCAGAGTTCTTTGGACTTTACTACTATCTATTTCCGTTTAAAAGTAACCCGCCGTAAGAGCAGATAGGATTATCATGCCGGCGTCGCGTTTCCCTTGGTGCACCACGAGAGACGTTCTGTATAGCGCCACATGATTAATGGAGCAATGGTGGAATGCCAGTAAGGTGTCCGGTGTCCTCCTTCGCCGCCGCCGCCGCCTCCTCACCGGTCTTCTTTTTGTTTTTATCGCCGCCGCCTCTTCTCCGATCTTCTACTTCACCACGCCACCTCTTCTCCGACCTTCTTCTCCTTTGACACCGCCGCCTTCTTCTCTCTCTTCTTCTTTATCGCCAACGCCACCTCCTCTCCGATGTTCTACTTCGTCGCCACCGCCGCCTCTTCTCCTTCGACGCCACCGTCGCCTCTTCTCCTTCGTCGCCACCGCCACCTCTTCTCCGGTCTTCTTCCTTCGTCGCCACCGCCGCCTCTTCTCCTTCGTCGCCACCGCCGCCTCTTCTCCGGTCTTCTTCTCCTTCGTCGCCACCGCCGCCTCTTCTCCTTCGTCGCCACCGCCGCCTCTTCTCCGGTCTTCTTCTCCTTCGTCGCCACCGCCGCCTCTTCTCCGGTCTTCTTCTCCTTCGTCGCCACCGCCGCCTCTTCTCCTTCATCGCCACCGCCGCCTCTTCTCCGGTCTTCTTCTTCTTCGTCGCCACCGCCGCCTCTTCTCCGGTCTTCTTCTTTTTCGTCGCCACCGCCGCATCTTCTCCTTCGTCGCCACCGCCGCCACCTCTTCTCCTTCGTCGCCACCGCCACCTCTTCTCCGTCGCCACCGCCGCCTCTTCTCCTTCGTCGCCACCGCCGCCTCTTCTCCTTCGTCGCCACCGCCGCCTCTTCTCCTTCGTCGCCACCGCCGCCTCTTCTCCTTCGTCGTCACCGCCGCCTCTTCTCCTTCGTCGTCACCGCCGCCTCTACTCCTTCGTCGTCACCGCCGCCTCTACTCCTTCGTCGTCACCGCCGCCTCTTCTCCTTCGTCGCCACCGCCGCCTCTTCTCCTTCGTCGTCACCGCCGCCTCTACTCCTTCGTCGCCACCGCCGCCTCTTCTCCTTCGTCGCCACCGCCGCCTCTTCTCCTTCGTCGTCACCGCCGCCTCTTCTCCTTCGTCGCCACCGCCGCCTCTTCTCCTTCGTCGCCACCGCCGCCTCTTCTCCTTCGTCGTCACCGCCGCCTCTTCTCCTTCGTCGCCACCGCCGCCTCTTCTCCTTCGTCGTTACCGCCGCCTCTTCTCCTTCGTCGTCACCGCCGCCTCTACTCCTTCGTCGTCACCGCCGCCTCTTCTCCTTCGTCGCCACCGCCGCCTCTTCTCCTTCGTCGTCACCGCCGCCGTCGCCACCGCCGCCTCTTCTCCTTCGTCGCCACTCCTTCGCCACCGCCGCCTCTTCTCCTTCGTCGCCACCGCCGCCTCTTCTCCTTCGTCGCCACCGCCGCCTCTTCTCCTTCGTCGCCACCGCCGCCTCTTCTCCTTCGTCGCCACCGCCGCCTCTTCTCCTTCGTCGCCACCGCCGCCTCTTCTCCTTCGTCGTCACCGCCGCCTCTTCTCCTTCGTCGCCACCGCCGCCTCTTCTCCTTCGTCGCCACCGCCGCCTCTCTCCGCCACCGCCGCCTTCGTCGCCACCGCCGCCTCTTCTCCTTCGTCGCCACCGCCGCCTCTTCTCCTTCGTCGCCACCGCCGCCTCTTCTCCTTCGTCGCCACCGCCGCCTCTTCTCCTTCGTCGTCACCGCCGCCTCTTCTCCTTCGTCGCCACCGCCGCCTCTTCTCCTTCGTCGCCACCGCCGCCTCTTCTCCTTCGTCGCCACCGCCGCCTCTTCTCCTTCGTCGCCACCGCCGCCTCTTCTCCTTCGTCGCCACCGCCGCCTCTTCTCCTTCGTCGCCACCGCCGCCTCTTCTCCTTCGTCGCCGCCTCTTCTCCTTCGTCGCCACCGCCGCCTCTTCTCCTTCGTCGCCACCGCCGCCTCTTCTCCTTCGTCGCCACCGCCGCCTCTTCTCCTTCGTCGCCACCGCCGCCTCTTCTCCTTCGTCGTCACCGCCGCCTCTTCTCCTTCGTCGTCACCGCCGCCTCTTCTCCTTCGTCGCCACCGCCGCCTCTTCTCCTTCGTCGCCACCGCCGCCTCTTCTCCTTCGTCGCCACCGCCGCCTCTTCTCCTTCGTCGCCACCGCCGCCTCTTCTCCTTCGTCGCCACCGCCGCCTCTTCTTCTCCTTCGTCGCCACCGCCGCCTCTTCTCCTTCGTCGCCACCGCCGCCTCTTCTCCTTCGTCGCCACCGCCGCCTCTTCTCCTTCGTCGCCACCGCCGCCTCTTCTCCTTCGTCGCCACCGCCGCCTCTTCTCCTTCCTTCTTCTCCTTCGTCGCCACCGCCGCCTCTTCTCCTTCGTCGCCACCGCCGCCTCTTCTCCTTCGTCGCCACCGCCGCCTCTCTTCCCTTCGTCGCCACCGCCGCCTCTTCTTCTTCTTCGTCGCCACCGCCGCCTCTTCTCCTTCGTCTTCTTCTTCTTCGTCGCCACCGCCGCCTCTTCTCCTTCGTCGCCACCGCCGCCTCTTCTCCTTCGTCGCCACCGCCGCCTCTTCTCCTTCGTCGCCACCGCCGCCTCTTCTTCTTCGTCGCCACCGCCGCCTCTTCTCCTTCGTCGCCACCGCCGCCTCTTCTCCTTCGTCGCCACCGCCGCCTCTTCTCCTTCGTCGCCACCGCCGCCTCTTCTCCTTCGTCGCCACCGCCGCCTCTTCTCCTTCGTCGCCACCGCCGCCTCTTCTCCTTCGTCGCCACCGCCGCCTCTTCTCCTTCGTCGCCACCGCCGCCTCTTCTCCTTCGTCGCCACCCGCCTCTTCTCCTTCGTCGCCACCGCCGCCTCTTCTCCTTCGTCGCCACCGCCGCCTCTTCTCCTTCGTCGCCACCGCCGCCTCTTCTCCTTCGTCGCCACCGTCTTCTCCTTCGTCGCCACCGCCGCCTCTTCTCCTTCGTCGCCACCGCCGCCTCTTCTCCTTCGTCGCCACCGCCGCCTCTTCTCCTTCGTCGCCACCGCCGCCTCTTCTCCTTCGTCGCCACCGCCGCCTCTTCTCCTTCGTCGCCACCGCCGCCTCTTCTCCTTCGTCGCCACCGCCGCCTCTTCTCCTTCGTCGCCACCGCCGCCTCTTCTCCTTCGTCGCCACCGCCGCCTCTTCTCCTTCGTCGCCACCGCCGCCTCTTCTCCTTCGTCGCCACCGCCGCCTCTTCTCCTTCGTCGCCACCGCCGCCTCTTCTCCTTCGTCGTCCACCGCCGCCTCTTCTCCTTCGTCGCCACCGCCGCCTCTTCTCCTTCGTCGCCACCGCCGCCTCTTCTCCTTCGTCGCCACCGCCGCCTCTTCTCCTTCGTCGCCACCGCCGCCTCTTCTCCTTCGTCGCCACCGCCGCCTCTTCTCCTTCGTCGCCACCGCCGCCTCTTCTCCTTCGTCTCCACCGCCGCCTCTTCTCCGGTCTTCTTCTCCTTCGTCTCCACCGCCGCCTCTTCTCCTGTCTTCTTCTCCTTCGTCTCCACCGCCGCCTCTTCTCCGGTCTTCTTCTCCTTCGTCTCCACCGCCGCCTCTTCTCCTTCGTCGCCACCACCACCTCTTCTCCGGTCTTCTTCTCCTTCGTCGCCACCGCCGCCTCTTCTCCTTCGTCGCCACCTCTTCTCCGGTCTTCTACTTCGTCACCGGCGCTTCTTCTCCGGTCTTCTTCTCTTTCGTCGCCGCCTCCTCTCGCTTCTTTTTCGTCACCACCGCCGCCTCTTTGGTCTCTTCTTTCGTTGCCGCCTCCTCCTCCTCTCCGATTTAATTCCCGACGCCGCCACCTTCTCTCTGATCATCTTTTTCCTTGTTGCTGCCACGTTCTCTCAGATTTCATTTTATCATCAGCAGGACCAGTTTCATCAAGTTTACTGATTAAATCTCCGTAATTACGAATGAAACATGTAACTTCTCTTAAATCGTTAAGTGTTCTAAATTTTCTCACACCTTGAGAAAGACTCACCAGCGTATGCTAGAACTTAATAATAACCTCCTGAATCCTGAGAGATTTGTTGTTCTATTTTTAAACTTCAATATAATTCTACAGTTTAAAAAAGTTGCTGACATTAGAAAAGATGCTGAAAAAATTCTGCAGGTTACGGTTAGGGCACAAATGCAGATATATTATACTATACTAGACTTCGGGTCTCTGCACATACATCTTATATAAAATCATGTTTGAAGTATAGTATAGTATATTATACTCTCAGGACTCGGGGGATAAAACATGACTTGAAACTTCAAAATTATTGTAACAGTATTACTAAAATAATAAAGGTTTCAATGTATAAAATGGAACTTTAAAAGTAACAAATGGAAAGCCCTCATTGTTTGGCCAAATAGTGATGGTTTTTCTACCTCAAAATGATATTAAATGTGTAGCTTTTCAAGGTTTAAATTTAATTTTGGATGATCTTAAACTTAAACCCTTATATAAGTTAAAATTTAATTAAATTATAAATAATAGATCACACGCTGATTCTTGATTAACGTGTTATTTCAACGGTAAAATATTGAACTTATTTGATTAGAAAGCGTGAAGAATTAGCGACGTAAAATTAATTTTAATTGTATGGGTACAACGCAAAGTGAGAACATAGCTTTCCAAAGATTGCAGCGCTAAATAAAAGAATAAAGCGAAGTAAATAATAAAATAAAATAGGAGGGAAAGAAAGACTTAAAGAAAACGAAGGGAGAAGGAATGAAACGGAGGAATGAATGTTTTTGAAAGAAGAAATAATAAACGAGAAATATTGAGGAAGGAACAGAAATTGAGAAATATTTAGGAAAGAAAATAATGACTAAAGAAAGCAAGAAAGCGAGTTAAGAGAGCAGAGAGAACAATTTGAAAATAAATAGTGAAGGATAATAATAATAATAATAATAATAATAATAATAATAATAATAATAATAATAATAGATTTATTTAACCTGGCAGAGTTAAGGCCATACAGCCTTCTCTAACACTCAACCAGGAGTAAAACTGCGTTACAAAAAACACTACAAATTTACAAAGTACACTACAATTTTACACACAAAACTGAATAAGATAATAATAAAATGTAAACAACAAGTAAGTAGAAATCAGACATAATATATAACGCACAGAAAAAAAGGAAAAGGCATAATAAAATGTGAACAGCAGGTCAAAATAAATGAGACATACGAAGTATAAAAATAAGACAATTATTGATGATAATAATAATAATAATAATAATAATAATAATAATAATAATAATAATAATAATAATAATAATAGTAATAATAATAATAATAGTACTAATAAAATAGTGTAGTACAAAGCATATAATGAATACAATATTTTTAGGTACACACAGTGAGGAAAATTATGATTATATATAGCTCAACTTATCACATTATAGATATATCATTATCGAAAAATATGAAAACAAAAATATAAAATAAGTTAAATATCACCAGAACATAAAAAAAAATGTGAATACGTGGAAAGATGCAATACAACACTTGTCATAATAGTAAGTTAGTTTGGCAACTCGTCATAAGATAATTTTCTAACTTGGATTTGAAAGACTTCAATGTTCGGCAGCCCTTGACTTCAGGCGGCAGAGAGTTCCAGTGACGAGAGGTAGCAACAGTGAAAGGTGAGGAATACAGTGATGATGTGTGAAGTGGAATTTCTAGCGTGTTATCGAGTTGTGATCGAGTATTAATATTATGATAGCGAGAGCTAGGATGAAAGAGCTAAAAATAAATGGAAGAAAGGAAGACAGAAGAAATTATAAAATGAAGATTTCTAGGATGCCTTAAATCATAACATGGATTTAACGAACATCATAATATCCACTATGTATGGTCGTCATGACGCAGTATGTGCACCTATAAAAACATAGTGCTATACAGGGTGTTTAAAAATACGGGGCATAATTTCAGGTATGTATTTCCTACATGTAGACAATCAAAATAGTTCATTACAACATGTGTCCGGAAATGCTTTATTTCCGAGTTATGGCCTTCACAACATTGAAATTCACCGGAACGTTTTTCTTTCCGCAGGTCGTTGCCGTCAAATGAGACATTAAGAGGGCACTCTGACAGTTCATTCCGAGGCGAAGGTTACATTCAGTGTTGTGTAGGCGTTAGACTGTGCGACATGTACTTGTAAACAGACGTACGGGGCAGGCGTACACAAACTTCCTGGAAAACACCATACCTCATGTTTTAGAAGACACTCCACTGATCAATCGTCAACACATTCACTTCTTTCATGATGGGGCTCCTGCACACTTCAGTCGTACACCTCGCCGGTACTTGGATCGAAGGTTTTCTGATCGATGGATAGGTAGAGGTGGCCCAATTGTTTGGCCTCCACGCTCACCTGATCTGAACCCTCTCAATTTCTACTTGTGGGGCCATTTAAAATCATTGGTTTATTCGTCTCCGGTGCCTGATTTGGAATCCCTTCGGAATCGAATTGTGGCATGTTCTGAGGACATACGCAATACTCCTGGAGTTTGGGATCGTGTTCGCAGGTCAATGAGACATCGATGTGAGGTCTGTATTCAAGCAGGAGGTGGACATTTTGAACATCTTCTGTAATGACAACGACCTGCGGAAAGAAAAACGTTCCGGTGAATTTCAATGTTGTGAAGGCCATAACTCGGAAATGAAGTATTTCCGGACACATGTTGTAATGAACTATTTTGATTGTCTACATGTGGGAAATACATATCTGAAATTATGCCCCGTATTTTTTAAACATCCTGTATATGATTATAATACACAGGCCTATTAATTTATATTCATAATGAACCAACTTCGCTTTTTCCTCTAGATTCGAACCCGCGACCGCGGCTTTCACACAGAGATAGAACTGGAATTGTCTGGCAAACGAATCCACGGGCTCTGATATGTGCGATTTCCCTAACTCCTGTAAAATTCATGCAAACAGGAAGTGAGCCTTCATGTTGCTAAAGATGATACAGCCGTGAACGAAATCGTGCTAAAAAAGAAGCGGAACGTGTGTTCTTAGATGGTTGAAATGTCAGAAAACTTGATTCCACCTTGTAATTCAGGGTTTGAATCCCCTAATTCCATACCAACGTTGAGTCTGCTATAACGAGATTGTGACGACCAAATCACGATAGCATAATCATCGTTTACCACAGCATGTAGGGAATTCCACTAAATTGATTTCAGTAATTTGTCACGATTGCACTCGCTTCATGCTCTTGAGTGTAAAATGCCGAAACAAATTGATTCCACGTAGAGTAAACTATGACTTCATTACCGACAAACTTGAGCCGAGTACGATATTGGCTTTCAGAAAAAATCCGTTCCATGAAAGAGCAAATACATCGACATCTATTTGCATTACTAACTATAGAAGGTGGTGTCCTATTTGGAGTGAATTTTTGGACTTTGTTTCTAGTTTTTGCTAATAAATTTTTTATTGGATACAATTTTCGTTTAGTAACATTTTGTTTTTACATTTCAGTATCTTCACCACTTACAGTGGTTTAGGTGTAAAGGACGCTTTTCATACTTGGAGCGTAGCATTTATTAATTGTCCTTAGGCACTATAAGCACTATGGGATAAGCAAATCGAATACATATGCACAAAGCTATCAAGAGTTTTATATTTGCTAAAGAAATTAACTACTTGCGTTTCTCAAAATTATTTAAGATGTGCCTTCTTTTCTTTCTTTCAGTCGATAATTCGATATGGCCTAATTTTCTGGGGAAATGGAACCAAAATTGGAAGCGTCTTGATTTTACAAAAGAAGGCCATTAGAATTTTATGTAAATCAAACTATCTGGAACATTGTCGGCCACTTTTCAGACAATCACGGATTTTAACAATCATAAATTTGTATATATATATATATATATGATCTAGTACTTTACACTCGACAAAATATCGACAATTACTCATTAGTGGCCAATATACATGATTATGAAATTAGAGATAGTGAACAAATTAACATTCCACATTGTAGATTACACAAGAGCAACACAAACTTTATAATTATGGGGATGAAATTATATAATAAGCTCCCAAGTCAATATTATAAATTACCAATCAATAGTTTCAAAACTAGATTTTACAATTGGTTATTAAATAATCCTTTTTATTTTGTTGCTGAGTTTTTCAACACAAATTTGTACGAAATTGTATTTTAATAAATAAGTTTAATTGCAGTTTAGTTAGTTTTCTTCAATTTAAAAGTTTCAGATTATTTCATGTTTTCATTGTATTACTTAAATTTTACTGTTTCTGTTATTAGTGTTTTTTTTAATGTATTTATATGTTTTTTCAATGCAATCTGACGAAGCCTAAAACTGTATGTCTAATGGCCAAATAAATTGAATTCAATTGAATATACAGGCAATTGACAAAGTCATTGTTTGAAAAAAAAAAGACTGTACATTGTACGCTGTTAAAAATAAATTTCATATTAATATTATATGAATTAAAATTTAAAAATTCAACAATTTAATAAAAACGATGCTTTACTAACCATGTGTATACTCTAGTTTTAAAAACTTCACTTTTTAAATATTTTAAATGTTCGTACCCGCGCTATTCGCTGCACTTGTTATAAATAAATATTCCAATTATATGATTACTTCATAATTTCATCTGACTGAAATACCTATGTTGTTAATTGTTTTTATTGTAACATTAGGCAATAATTGGCCGATTATATAAGATCTCACGCTCAGAGGGGTGGAGTTTGGGGTTTGAGATGGCCTACAAACCACAAGTCATGGTAAAGATGTTGGTTTGTTAATTATTCAATAGGGAGCATTGTGCACTATTTAGAAATATTACCTCCTATACATTACCCTAGCGCACCCAAATACGTAATTCAGCAATATGTACTGAATAATTAATACTTAATATATGTGCACGTGTATATTTGTAAAATTATTCCATCTCTGACTTTCATTCTTTCATAAAAGAAACGCAACGCAAATCAGACATCAAATTTCAGTACGGTACCTCCAAATAGCATTAAATTTAACTGCAGTACATATAGCTAACTGATTCTCTGGCACGACCACAGCAAAGGAATAAGGTTTTGAGATTTGATACTTGGAATGTTACAAGATGGACAGGGCATGTAGCGCGTATGGGCGAATTCAGAAATGCATATAGAGGCCGGAGGGAAAAAGACCTTTGGGAAGGCCCAGACGTAGATGGGAAGATAATATTAAAATGGATTTGAGGGAAGTGGGACATGATGATAGAGACTGGATAGGGACTAATGGCGGGCTTATGTGAGGGCGGCAATAAACCTCCAGGTTCCTTAAAAGCCAGTAAGTAAGTAATTTTTCTGTTTTCGTTACGTCATCGTCGTCGTTACCTTGCTCCTCTTCCTCCAACTTCTTCTCCTCCTCCTAGTCCTGAACGTCTTTTTTTTCCATTCCTTGGCTCTCTTATATTATTCGTCGTATGGTTATATTTTCTTTACCATTTCTTCCTAGTATTTTCGACAGTTTCTTCTCCGCCGTCTTTTTCCCAGATAAACCGATGGCTGTACTTGCATAGGTGCAGCTATATCCGATTTGCGTCACACATTGGTCGTCGATTCAGTTTCCCTGCGAGGCACAGCAGCATCTGTGAGAGGTTTAAAGTTCTCCAGGCAACTATCGGTGAAAGGTCCCCAAGCAACGGTTGTCGTGTCTTCTTCCTTCGAGCATTAATACCAAAGTTCAGTAAAATCGTTACATGCCTCTGTAGACCAGTCTTGTCTCTTCTCACACTTTGAACACATCACGAATTGTGTTCTGACTCGTAAGGTGACGAGGATGAGGAATGTCAAAGTATGTCCACTTTTCTAAGCGCAATAATTTTATTTTGTGTTTCAAAGATGGTGAAATGATGTCCAATTCGGTCTGTTTAAAATTTAAGTTTGATTTTATTTGTAGAAGGAATGAAGGTAACTCGGAAGCTCACCAGTGGAAATTACTGATGTAAGAATCAGAATTAAGGTTCTTAAGTATTAGAAACAGAAAATTCAGAAAAAAATATTATTATGATTTTATTTCTGATATATCTTGCATAAGGCTTCAAAGTAACAAAGGCAAGGTTGCAGCTTATCGCCAACGCTATTTAAAATATATCTTGAACGAGTATAAATATTAAGGGACCGGAGAAGGAAATGCCAACAATTGGGTGTACCAGTCCAAACAACACATATTCTCAATGGATTTTGCAGACGACCAAGTAGACCTATTATTAGCTTAAATCACCATGATATAGATATACAAGGCAAGAAAACTGAAACAAGAATATGAAAAATGGGGACTTTTCATAAATATAGGGAAAACTAAATATTAATGTATATGAGAAGAAAATGAAAATTTGAAGTTTGATAATGGAGAAGAATTAGAAGTTTAGAACCATCTACTGAATGCACTTAGTGTGCTCCAACCACGAGAAAGTCTTTGCGGAATGAAACGGAGCGGTGTAATGCCACAGTCTACTATAGCCTATACAGTCGCGAAGCTCAATATGTAGTAAAAATGCAAACATGGGTAGTTGCCCACCACTAGGATCGCTACTATCGCCTCATCATCGCAGATCTCTCTCCTAGTAGACGACAAAATATGTTACACTTTCGTTGTGTTCTTTTGGAAAAATTAACACCTTCCTTCCATTATTGAAATATTAAATGCATAAAGTTAATTTATTATTTTAATGAAATATATTAAATTCCACCACAAACTCGAAGATACCTGCAAGAAATAGGTTAATATTATTTTTGTTTGTGCAAAACGAACTGATATTTACTATAATCGCTTCACTCATTCAAGATTATAGCGATAATTAACTATGAAAACCAATACATATTAATTTGCATTTCCCTTTACAACAATAATAATGGAAATATGAATTAATGGAGTAACTTACGTGTACCGGTACTTGTAGTGTAGGCTTACGTAGTTAACAAAGTGGGATGAGGTTAAGCAATAATAATCACACCAGAATTGGAAATAAAACGTGATCAATAAATTTTATTGTAACAGACTTTTCTACGTCTCTAGTAAAGTAACAAATAAAAATAACAACAAAATTAACAGCTATAATTAAAAACATGTCCCTTGAAAAAAAAGTATTCCTAAGCAATAATAATCGCACCAGAATTGAAAATAAAACGTGATCAATAAATTTCATTAAAGCAAACTTAATTTTTCTACGTCTCTAGTAAAATATTATTATTCCAATTATTGTATTTTAGCCATTAACATTTTCATTACAACCAATAACGAACATTTTACAAGCATCAATGTGAAATACGTAAGAGCTAGCACTCGATGGAAATACGACACAGTCCAAAGTCGACCGTGGACAGTCTATTGTTTCTAGTTGCTAACCGCTTGGAGCGCTTTATCACGAGATTTGCAAAAAATCACCTCAAGCTTCGCGACTGTATATAGTAGACTGTAGTAATGCTGTGAATGAATGTTGATGTCATAAGGTCACACACGTGGGTACTCTTATCTGTATTGGCTAGCTCTCACAGCACAAACAATAACATTGATACACACATATTGATAATACCCTAGTTACAAAATTAGATCACTGTTAATCTCCTGGTCTTTTAATCCCTCCATATAGGAAGTGACATGTGCAGGAGAGCGCGTGGTTTTTAAACTGACGTTATAGCGATAATATTATCTATCTACTTCGCTCCAATAGATGTCGCAATAGTAAGCACATTCCTTTCACGGTTGATCTCCTGGTTGGGGAAGAGTATTTAGGCACGAAGATAGACCAATAAGGAGATAATACAGTGGAAATTAAAAACAGAATTACACAAACAAAACAAGCAATAAGTGTCCTAAGTTCTATTTGGTGGAGCAAAAATATTACAAAAAATAGAAAATTACAAATATATCAAACCATAGTCCAAAGTATCCTAACAGATGGAGCTGAAGTTTGGCAGATTCCAACTAGGAAAACAAAAAGGATTTTAAATGCAGAAATGAATGTCCTAAGATGATCAGCTGGGAAATCTAAAATGGAAAAAATAAGAAATAGACGAATAAAAGAAATTATGAAAGTGCAAGACGAGTTAGACATTATAGATATAATAGAAAGGAAAAGGTTACAGTGATATGGCCATATCAGAAGAATGTCAGGAGAACGATTAGTAAAAATAATTATGGAATGGATTTCACCAGAAAGAAGGAAAAAAGTATGACCAAAGAAGACTTGGCTGGAGAGTGTACTAGCAGCTATGGATGTTCGAGGATTACAGCCAGGCCAGAACAGGATGAATAGAGAGGAGTGACGTTTGGTTTCTGAAAGACGACGAGAGCTGTTATGGCACCGGAATGATTAATTGATCTTGCATAAAGCATTCGTTAATTTATATTATACCTGAGTTTTTCCATTGAAAATATGACATTTAATATTTCTGATACACTGCTTGACCTCTCAATGGTCCATACTGTACTTGATACCTAATTAAATCAAATGAGAAAATTCCTTATTTCTGTAGCGTTTTCTTATGACTAAGTAAACTTAAAGGAAGACTCCTCTCTTACAGTGGACTTAAGAATGAAGAAAGGCTTAATTAGACATAGCATTGCAGTCCCACATTTATCTACTGTGAATAAACTGTGGAGAAAGCGCAACGCAGCGTCTCGGCTCTCGACAGAGCTGCTCGCAGATTCCGCTTACATAGAGAGCTTGTTATCGGCGATACACCGAGCAATATCAGGAATTAGACACTTCATAAACTGCTAGTTTATGTACTGTAAGCAGTTAAAACATTAGTTACCGGTACTCACCAAAATTATGGAAAGAGATGATGAAACTGTTTGCCTTCTTGTTCCAAATATTTGCTGCATCTGTTTCAAAACGGATGCATTTAGATTACTTTTGAAAGTTTCGACTATCGGCCGAAAGAGAAAAGAAACTAGGAAGACCTCTGAAACGTTTGATGGATGAAATTACTTTGTTTCGTCAAAACGGATTAGCTGGTGCCTCATTCGTGAAGGATAAGGTGGTTTTGGTGCTGATTTAACGTTATTACAAACTAGCCGTACCCGTGCGCTCCGCTGCATCCGTTAGAAATAAATATAAAGTAATTACATAATTAAAATAGGACGTTTGATCCAGGGAACATTCGTGTTTGATAGAAGGATAAATCGTTTAATATGTTACTTAATTTAAATTGCATCCAAATAATTAAAATGCGATCATTTTGGTTCAGAGACACTCATTTGGTGCAATGACAATTCCTTTAACCTGTTTCTTAATTTTTATTACATGCAACCATAGTTTAATGAAGATTGACATCATTTAGATTTAATGTGTATATTTTATTTTACTTGTTATAGGTTTCCATTGAATTATGGTAATAACTTAATTTTAACCCTTGTTTTCTACGTATTCAGTAAATGGCGCTTGGCCCACTATGGTTGTGAACCCTTCAAATAACTTAAATAAAATTATATTATATTATATATTACATTATATATTATATTATATTATATTATATATTGTATTATATTATATTATATTACATCAGAAGTTACTGTAATAACATTATAGCATTATGTCCATCTAGAGAAACTACACTTTCCAATGGTGAAATAATAATTAATTATACTGTAGAAGTGTAGATGATGATGATGATGATGATGATGATGATGATGATGATGATGATGATGATGATGATGATGATGGAAATGTTGATAAAATTCCCGGCAATTTAAAATGTGTAATTATTATAAATGAAGAGTCCAATGCAAGAATGATGGATGTCACTTTCTTGTCGAAAATGAACAAAGACTGTCAATGCATAGCTTAAGACATGTAGAATGTACAGAGTTATATGGCATTAACACTGATAGCCATTGTCCAGTAATGATCGGAAAATCACAGTTAAGCTTTGAGCGCTAAGCATTTTAAACTTTCAATTGCTTCTCCTGCAAAATGTATTCCAAATGACATCCATCATTCTTGCAGTGGACTCTTCAAATTTTAATCTCCGGTAACGTATGCTGTCAATCTTGCGATCCCACTTCGAATCCTGAAAAGAAATGGAGATCTGTCTTGATGGAAGCTTATTAATTCTACACTTCTCAATTTTATAAAATACTAAAACTATAATAAAATCTTCTTTGTGTTGGGTTCTTACTGAGAAATGGTTTTGTACCGTTCCGACCCCGTGAGTTGGCCCAAAATTTCCCGTTTAAAAACTTTTATTTTTAATACCATTGGTGCGTTCTTTGTAGTATTGTTGTGTTCAGACAAATGAACATAAATTGGTCATAACCCTTTCTAGTGTGTCGTCTCTGAATAGTTGATTTCACTTGAAATCACAGATTAAATCATTTATCTAATATTGATCAAGATTTGCGTTCGGGCCTGAGTTCGATTTCCGCATGGACTGATTACCTGGTTGGATTTTTTCCGAGGTTCTCCCCAGCTTTAAGCCGAATGTCAAGTAATCACATGGCAAATTCTTAGCCTCAACGCGCCAAATATCATCCTCCTATCACAAAAAATACAAAAAAATCTATCGATTATAAATGGTCTAGTAGTTGATAGAGCATCGTTAAATAACAGACTTAAAAATTATCAGATCAAAGGACCATAGAGTTACAAACTTAACCCTAGAAAAGAATGATTCGTCAGATAGAGAAGCAGTTTGTACTCGTGATGAACGTCGACGGAGCTTCTTCCTCCGTGCAGGTGTTTGTGAATTGGCCCACCAACTATTAATAAAGATCAGAGTCGTGCCTCACCTGCCTGTGGCTTCAGGGTTAAAACGCTGGTCGTGGAAATGCCTCCCGCCAACATAAAACTCGTACCTTTCAGCCACTTGTCCAGCATCACCTGCTTCGTTGCATTAACTTCCTCCCCTTCTTCCTCTACTTATCACTTCTTCTCTTTTTCTTTTTCCTGTTTCACTTTTTAATCTATATGTTGGCTTTCTTCTTGTGTTTACCACACTTAAGTATCTTATTGTTCTTTTATTTCTCTTTAACCATTTTCTCTCGTTTCTCGTCACTTTCTTTCGCACAAGTACCTACACCAACTTTTCCTTCTTTTCTCCCTATTTCCTCTAGATCCTGTTTTCAGTATTTTTCATTTTTCTTCCCTTCTCTACCTCTCCGTATTCATATTTCTTCCTTCCTTTTTCTGTCTTTCTTTCTTTCTACTTCTCTCAGATTTTTATTTCTCTTCGCACATTTTTATGTTCCTTAATTGTCAAACCTAATTTTACTATTAAGGTACCCAAATAAGAGAGACTTTTTTTAACTGCTTATAAATGAGGATGGGAATAGATATTTTTAATCTGAATGAGTGGAATACATACAGAATTTCATCTATTTTTAGAATTGACAATACAAATTTTAGTCAGTTTTTCTTATTACTTTAAATTATAAAAAAAAAGTAAAACTGTGAAATACTGATGTTTTGAAAAGGGGTTCCAAATAAGAGATACGTGTGTTATTTAAGTTTATTTTTGAACATGGACAAAAATTGTCATCATTTGGCTGAAAATTGAAGCAATATATAACATCGTGAAGTCATTTAGATACTTTAATAAATTCAGGAACATTTTAAAATTGAAGAGGTCAGTGCAACAGTGGTCTAACTCCTCTTAACAGAAATTCTGTTGTTTATTTGGCATTTTTCCAAGTGGAATTAAGAGGGTTTACAAAAAGAACACAAAGTCGGTCAAACCTGACATGAATGTACTAATATTATTTAGGCTAACGTTAATATTCTTCTAGAGAAAGAAAAATGATAGAATATTAAATTTCGATCTCCATATTTTAATTTTAAGTTGATTGCACTTATTTTTCCGACCCCTTTAATTCACACAATTCTTATTTCGCTGAATTAAGCAAGTTGGACAAACGAAAGGTTCATCAACAGTGCTGCAATCTTCGTGTGCCCAACGACGACATTTTGAACACTGAATCTATTTCTCCCCCTGAGTCCTGGTGTCCTCTGAAAAAAATCAGTGCAAAACAAGCACTCTCCATCATCATAATTTTCTCCATATTTCGAGTCACTAGAGTTAATTAATTCCATTTCCACATCTGATTTTTCATCACTGGAGGAACTCAAGCAATGCTTCTTGGACTGAGTTTTTTTGTGATTTTTTTCTTGTTTTTCGAACAACTTCTTGTGAGCTCCGTCTTTTCTTTGATTTTCCTTATCTAAACTCTCTCATTTTTTTTCTGATCAGAGCTGATATTATGATAGCTCCTTTTCCTGCCCTGGGTGACTTTACATGCGACTACCCACTGGTTGAAGTTTACGGCTCTTGATGTGGTGGTGGTTGTTGCTGCTGTTGCTGCTGCTTCTGTAGGCCTAACTGTGGTATAACCAAAGTCACCGTTTCTGGCGCGTGAAATAAGTAATGAGAACGTTGAGCGCGAGTAACTTATCTTTGCAGTAGTCTGTGGGCGTTAAAGCTGACAACTGTGACTCGCAGATTGCTTACGTTACATATGTTTAGGAGGTGGTACCACTCTCAGTCGAAGTGGCAACAGATGCCACTGATACTTGAGTACACTGACCAGTCAGTGGACCGGTCAGTGTACTCAAGGACACATCCCAGAAACGCAAAGTGCGAGTATCTTGCCTTTGAAGCAGTCAGTGGGCAACAAGACTGACAACTGTGATTGGGACATTGCTTACGTGACGAGTTGGATGTTACTGTTCTCAGCTACACTGGCAACAAGTGCTCACTGACTGGCTTTTCACTCAAGAACACGCGCCATAAACGCTGGCACTGGCTGTAGTGGCGATATTTACACAGGTCCAACGAAATTTTCGAAATCAGGAATCACAATTAAATTTAATGGTTTTAATGATTACACAAGTTTATTATTTGAAATGTATAGAGAATATTCTACGAAATAAGCACTTATGTTTTGATCTTTATGTAAGGTAAATATTGTCGGGCTAGCTGATTTTAATTGACTTTAGCTATTGATATTATTATCATCTCAATGAATAATTAATTTAAGTCATTAATAATGATAAATTAATCATTTCAATTAGTAATTTTGTAATGAATAATTGAGGACAATGGATAATTAATGATTGATCTAATTCGTAATTAATTTTAATTAATAGTTCAATTACTCTTTCACTAGTTCTTATGTAGTTGCTGGCAGACAAATTGACATGACTAGAAGCATTAAAGCTTTTCGTAAACTCTCAAAGGTGAGCATCATAATAATACCAAATAAGGGTTCTAAATAAGAGATACTATCTCTTAATAGAACCCCTAGTTATCTCTTATTAGGGAACAGAGTAAATAAAAATTAAATAGCTACCCAAGGTCATAAGTTATTATCTTCCTTATTAGCAATCTACCTTATTATATGCAACATTTTGCCAGCAATTTTATAAAATTAATAATAAATTTGTTGTAGCTTACATTACCTGCTGTTCTCTTCCTCAACAAAAACCAGTTATAAGTTCAAAGTGTGAAAAATTACTTTCCCTGTTCTCAGCTTCGTTGCTTACTTTCAACATAGTTGTCGAGAGATGGCAAATTATACCGGAGACGTTAACAAGGTATCTCTTATTAGGGCACTGTCTCTTATTTGGGTACTTTACCTTATAGATTTTTTATTAATTTGTCCTAAATAATAATATCTGGTACGTAGAACCAAGGATCCGGGTTCGATCCCCGGCGCCGGAGCGAATTTTTCTCCTCAAATATTAACTAACGTCACTAATTTCTCTCGTTTCTCCCGTTTCATCGTTTCTATTTTCTTGGCACTTGTCATTTTTCTTCTTCAATTTTTAAACATTTTTCTTATCTAATTATTCATCTTTTCCTTCTTTTAAGTGGTTTCTTTTTTATTTCGTCCACTTTATATATTCCATTTTCTTTTCTTCAATCCTCTTTCTCTTTTTCTCCATTTTCTCTCTCTCTCTCTCTCTCTCTCTCTCTCTCTCTTGTTTTCTCGAATCTTTCTGCGTTTCTATCCACGTCATTCTAATTTATTTCACCTTCTCATCTTATTCCCCATTTGTTGTTAGTATTAATTATTAGTATTATTCTTAATTGTATTTTTAATTAGCAAGTTCATTATTGTCATTTTTGAGTGTAATTAGTTACCACTGCCACCGGGTATATACCCATTGCAGTGTTAATAAATACATACATGCATACATTTTGATAATGGTGGAGCTGATGATGATGATGATGATGATGATGATGATGATGATGATGATGATGATGATGATGATGGATGTGTTTTTGTGTGTTTGTATATTTCGTATTGTTATGTTTCGTATGAAATTCTGAACACACAACTCAATTTCAGAACACACACACTCTTTGACTCCACATTACACTACACAAACACACCCCCGCAGGAAACAAAACAAAAGGCGCCAAAACCAGCAACAACCAGTTCTGATGATGGCCGATAGCAGGCCGAAACATGTTAACAAGATAACATAAAATTTAACACGTGAAAAACATATAATACGTTTTCCAAAGTGATAGTGTTAAAAGTTATGTAATCAAGATGTATAATCACATTTTGCAGATTTTTCAGGAGAGCGTTTAGACTGCAGAACTGAGTTTCTTCCAGCGTAAACCTTTCCTTCATATGCTTATAATGTGGAAACAAGCGAGTTTTTTTCCCTTAAAGATCCCAACTTTAACTACCAGATTAAATTAAAATATAAAAATTACTGAATATTGTATTATTATTTTATGCTCGACCATGCCGAAATGTAGTAATTATACACCTGGTAGCAGCCCTTTAATGGACCTCATTAAAGTACACGTATTCATTAAAGTTCACGTGTTCCACCAATCGAAAAAATACTATTGTAGCAATATGAAAGCGGCGACATCACAACATTGAAACGTCACGGAGGCTGAAAATGCAATACTGTCGCAGAAGGTTATGTTGAAGAATCGATCCAAAATAAAATTGAAATCTCAAATACAATATTAAACTCAGTCTAAAAAAAACAACACACAAATTAACATCAATTCACCGTCATCTTCCAGCCTTTCACAAAGCACATTCCCGCAAATTCATTGCACCAATGCACAATAAAACACCTAGGCTATATTTGAAATAAAGTCAGTCCTGTTACTATAATAATTAGCGTTAGTTGTAAATAATATTCAAATAAATTCAATTTGTCATCTCGTTTTTCAATGTCTAATTCAATTTCAAGGTTATATCAAGATTAATGTTTATTTTACTCTCTAGATTATATCAAGGTCAATGTCGACATTTGTTTCTCGGAAAAAATCAATACTTTCGCGTCTGCGCACATCTCACAATTTACGAGGTATTGCACAAGGTCAGTTCCGCTCCTCAGTCAGATAAGAATAACATGAATACTTATGAACAGGGAAAGGATTTATATGTAAATACATATTTACTTATAAAGCTAATATAATTTATATTTTGCATTATCTTTATGTTTCACAATGTGTAGGGTTGAAAAATCCTACTTTTATTTTCCATATTTTTCCATATTTTAGAGTTTAGTACATATTTTCGTTAATTTCCATATATTTTCCATATTTCATATAAAACAGTCCATATTATATTAGGTTTAACAATAAAACAAAACAAAATTCCATTAACTTTTAAAAATACATTTCAACAATAGAGATTTAAACACATGTTCAGTAATCCCTTTAACATCAGAGTTATTTGAAAATTAGCAGTCCTATCAACAATGGGAAAGTAAGTTACAAAACTGTATTAATTTAATTTAAAATTTTTAACAGACTTCAGTTGTGCAGCTCAACAGTTAAATGCCAGTCAGAGTACACATAGGTTCAGTTTTGTAAATCATACTATAAAGACGGTAAATATGCCAAAAGTACGTCATTCAGTCAATTTAAAATCAAAACTAACAAGTTACATTTCAGAATTTAAAGAAGATGGTTTATCAACTGACAATAAAATATTATTTTGTAATTTGTGTCAGTGTGCAGTATCATCTACACAAAAGTTCCTGGTGCAACAACACATTACAACTAGTAAACATCAGGCCAACAAACAACTAAATTCCAAGCAGAGACAATTGTTTTTAACACAACCAACAACATAGAATGTAAGATCTGAGTTTAACATCGACCTGTGCCGTTCTCTCATCTCTGCTGATATTCCTCTCTACAAACTAAAGAATAAGGTCTTCAGGGAATTCCTTGAAAAATATACTCAACATACAATCCCGGATGAGTCAACACTTAGGAAGACGTATGCTCCATCCATCTACGATGAGACAATACAGAAGATAAGAGATGAAATTAAAGATAGTTCAATTTGGGTTTCCATTGATGAGACTCCCGACAAAGAAGGTAGACTTGTTGGTAATGTAGTTATCGGTTTGTTAAGTGAACAATATTCTGAACGAATTCTTTTACATTGTGATGTTCTAGAAAAGTGCAATAACAAAACTATAGTTAAACTGTTCAACGAAGCTATGGGTATCCTGTGGCCAAAGGGTATTATGTACGATAATGTGTTATTCTTTATTAACGATGCTGCCCTTATATGGTCAAAGCTGGACAAGCATTATCTGTTGTATATCCTAAATTGACTCATTTTACTTGTGTGGCGCATGCATTTCATCGTGTGGCAGAAGTGGTCAGAGACAATTTCCTAAAGTAGATTTGTTGATTTCATCAGTGAAAAAAAGTATTTCTCAAAGCTCCCAGTAGAGTTAACGTGTTGAAAGAAATGTACCCTGAAATTCCATTGCCACCAAAGCCAATTTTAACTAGATGGGGTACATGGCTAGAAGCAGTTGAATATTATGCCGAACATATAGACTCTATTAACAATGTTCTCCTTGCATTGGACTCTGAAGATGCAGTCTCAATTGATACTGCGAAAACAGTTACCTGTGACATAAGTGTGAAGAATGACTTAGCTCACATTCAGCATACATTTTCATGCATCATAAAAACGCTCAAAAGTCTCCAAAATAGGCACCTTTCACTATCTGAAAGTTTTGAAATTATAAATAGTACTGTGGAACAACTGAATCGTGGTAGAGGTAAAGTTGCAGATGCAGTAAGAGCTAAGGTGGACACTGTACTTTCAAAAACCCTGGATATGAAGAACTACAAAAGGTTGTTGCTGTGATGAGTGGTGAATCAACAGTGAAGATTAACTTGGACTTATCCCCAGCAGACATTGTGAAATTGAATTATGTACCAGTTACTTCTTGTGACGTCGAACGCTCTTTTAGTCAGTATAAATCTATCCTCAGAGACAATAGAAGAAGATTCACTTTTCAGCACTTGAAAGAAATGTTTGTAACCTATTGTTATGGTAACAGACAATAAAAATTGTGTTTTGTTGAAACTACATTGGAAGATAAGGTACGTCCATTATATTTTTTGTTTAGTTTGATTAAAATGTACCAATATTTAACGTACATAGTCATTTTTTTATAATTTTAAGTCCATATTTAATTCCATATTTTGGTAAAAATCCATATTTAATTCCATATTTTGGTAAAAATAACTACATATATATTTACATATTTAATATATTTTTAGTCCATATAAATCCGTTCCCTGCTTATGAATGATTTCAAGTTAGAAATATGGTCGAGCATAAAAAGTCGTATGAAACTTGACTATAATGGTAATTAAGCCGCCCATATGAAAATTATGAAACTCGCTTGCGCTCGTTTCATAAACAAACATACTCGCGTCTTAATTACTATCATTATAGGTTCGTTGCATAATATACTATTATTTAACGACGCTTTTGACTGCGGAGGTTACTCAGCATCAAAATTGAACGTGAACGTAAAATGACTAACGAATTTTACCTGGATCCCTCTATCAGGGTTCCATAAATCTGCAACACGGGATCCACAGCTTTTCTCATTTCCGGAGGCAAACCTTGCTAAGGATTTTAACGCCATCGAGCGGGTTTTAATTCTGCGGTCCAACTAGCAAAGTAATCCCAAGATCGCAGAGGACGATAGCACTATAATATGACTATGAAGATGGTGATGGTGCTGGTGAATGAGTTACATGACTGGCATTGAGTGAAACGCAGATTTCACCGTGTATAGTATTAAATCTTCTCATCGTTAGTAGGTGTTCATCTGTTGATTATATGGCACATCTATCGACGCACAGGGTCTTGGTGGAAAGTATCTGGGCTCGAAGAGAAAATACTGACCTTTCTACACTTCAGAAAAATCTCGGTGACCTTGGGAGGTGACGAGATGATCGTGGCCTTAATAACTTGTGCGTCGACCCAGTTGTGTACACGTCATCACCAACCCCGCGGGAGGAACGAGTCGCGTGCCCCGAGTTGTCCTCCTTTACGAGGTGCCAGAGATCCGAGGCTCGGCAATTTCTTCAAGGGTACAACGTCCCTAGCGAAAACAGAACGAGCTGTTTACTTTTGAAATGTACATAATGAGAAAAAAAAGTTTCTAATTTCATAATTGCATTTTACGGCGAAAATTGTATTAAAAGCAGGTCTAGTCTTGGCTTACATATTTGCCATTCTCTAACCCAGTCATGTCAATTGATGCCCATAGGAGCAAGCGCGCGCTTTAGAGCTCAGGAGAGCGTGAGCGCCTTAGAGCTGAAAGGAAAGAGACAGACGAAAGAGGTAGTATATGCCGCTTGGTCGAGCTATATTCAGGGATGGCTAGCACTGATTCAATAGATAAAGGGAAGAGAACTTATTAAAACTGTATCCATGTTAATTTTTAGATTTGCCTGAGAAGTATATGTTCATTATAAGAATGTAAGTTTTAATTTTAATGCTCATTTTTCACAAGTTTGATTTTTTTATTCTAAAGCAATATTTTCTCAGCTCTTTTTATAGAAAAGTGAAATTTTCAGATATAGGCCTATTTATTAGTAACCTTACAGAAAGTTTTCGTAAATCTAATATACCGTAAATACGTATTACTGAAGATAGGTATTGAAAATTTTGAAAATATTCGCATGGAAATTGTTTGTAAGGAAATGAATTAACAAAGCAACTACTGCTACATCATAAGCAAAAGATACGTGCCTATGTGCTGTAAAAATGTCAGCACTATAGCTTCAGCAATAATGCAATAAGGGTTTTGTTATGTAATATTAGTTACACTTAAAACATATACAGTACCTAGGTAACTTTGCTTTGTACTGTAATATTGTTTTGATTAGTTTATAAGGCTAAAGATACCATCAATATCAATTCCAACTTGTCATGTCATACGCAATTTTTTTTTTTTTGGATATCACTTTCTTCATCCATTTAGTACAGTATAGTTGTACCACTATAGAATTTGTGTGAATATTCCTTCTTAACTCTTTATTATGTTATTTGCAATATTAAGAAATTGGCATTAGTACTTTTGTTTTAGAGACAATATAGATAACATGAAACAGAAAGAAGCCATATAGAAATAACGACATAAAATTTCACGTTCCGTTTGAAATTTGTGCACCACCTTTTTCTTAATCCAACAGGCTGCTCATTCATATACACAACCCTTCCTCTTTCCATACTTAGCGCTTGATGCCCGCGCACGACGAAAAATCCGCTTGCTTTGACATCACTGCTCTAACCGAAGGATTGTGATCTATGAGGCTCCTGTCCTCCTAGTACAGCACTTAAATTTCATGTCTCAGTTTTTTCGACATTGTTTTACTGTTATCAACCCCGACTCTCGTCAGAAGGCGAAAGGAAATAAGCATCAAAACATGAATTTTTAGGTTAAGGTTGATTCATATACAGTTTTGTACTTCGTTAGATGTTGGTACTCCCGAATTGTAGAGATGGATAGTTGCTTATATATTTATATATTCAAAGGAAGTAATTCATAAAGCTGTATGCAAAGAACATTCAGATCGCCGTATTTCAGAATGGGGATTTTCGACTTACTTCCTTCTGGTTTCTGAGGTAGGGACTGGTATCTGTAGTTCAAAAGCGCGTAAAATATAACTACCTAAAGGGTATTGAGTTATTTATTTCAACTCTTTTGGAGAAAATTAATCCTAGTAAATGATCAATTGAGAAGCTTTTGTCATCCAATCTGTTTTTAAAAGAAATTGAAACTTAGGATTTATAAAGCAATTATATTACCGGTTGTTCTGTATACTTGTGAAACTTGGACTGTCATTTTGAGAGAGGAATAGAAGTTTAGAGTGTTCGAGAATAAGGTGCTTAGGCAAATATTTGGGGCTAAGAGAAATGAAGTTACAGGAGAATGGAAAAAGTGACACAACGCAGAACTGTACGCATTGTATTCTTCACCTAACATAATAATTAGGAACATTAAATTCAAACGTTTGAGATGGGAAGAGATATAACACATATGCGTGAATCCAAAAATTCATGTAGATTGTAGAGTGTTAGTTACAAGACCTGAGGGATGAAGAGGCTGAGACGTAGATGGGCGGATAATATTAAGATGGATTTTTTATAGTTCTGATTTTATTCGTACGGGATGGACTTGCAGCGTTTCGATGTCCTTGACTTGAATTATACAACTACTGAGTTCGGTGAAAATCAGTTCAAGCCTGCATAAACCGTTAAGATGAAATTCAGAGAGTATACACTGATAATTTAATTACTGGAAAATTACTTTCACAACACACAGAGGTTCATTGCTGCCCTCACATAAGTCCGACATTGATCCCTATCCTGAGTAATCAATATTCTGGCGTTTCTCAAGATTATTTAATAGATTTGCACGTTCCCGACCTAAAATAATTTCAGAAAATCATATATCGTTTTCTACAAACATTTGAGATATATATTTTTTTAAATTTCTTTTGGAAATAATACGTACAAACAACATTTAATTCCTCGTACCTTTTAATGCAGCGTGTTTAAGGTATAATATCGTATTTACGTAGTATACTATGCAAATGTTAAGATCATAAATTTTCTTCGGAATAGTACGAAAAAATAACATTTAATTTGTCTTACCTTCTAATTCAGCATGTTCTTTATGACATAAGGACTAATGTTGTTGTATATTAAATTTATTAATGCCTAATAGGATTTTCGAGCATAACATGCATCGTATGTTCTCCCCTTCTAAACAGCAAAAAAACTCTTCCTCCCATTTCTCATAAAATAATCGTTTTCTAACGCGTACACACTGCTTTGATAACGCCATTATGCCACCACTGATATTGCTTATGAAACTGATAGGCCTATAGAACCTGCCCACGCCTAGGAGCTGCGTGAGGGAGGAAGGGGGACTGTGAAGATGATGTCACTCAGAGCGATAAGCTCTGTGAAGGTCAGTGAGGCACTAATTCTCAAGTGAGGCACGATGCCCATCCATGTTGTAGACCAATAATAAAATGAGAGAATAGCAGTTCTATGTAACCAATATTGTCAGCAGAGTTGTATTTGTATGTCGTAGGTTAAATGTTTGCACTAGCGCTCTTGGTGCTTAAATTCCACTTCATAATAAATGCTGTATACACATGGATAAATACCTCTGATTGAGGTTCTGGCTGATATGTATATCTATTATCAGGCAGTACATCTCACTTCGCAATATGCGTCAGAGGAAGAACAATTGTTTGTATGGATCTGAAGCTTGATTAGTGGAACATGTAGCTAATCGGCGATGTATGCAATGGAGGGGGAAAGGAACTGGCCACCCATTATCTTTTGGCCTAGTTTCCTCATGAGTGATGCCTTATTGGTGTTACTTATGAGGTTCAAACCTGTCTTCGGACAGTTGACTAAACAACATGGATTATTATTATTGTTATCCAAATATTGAAACCCTATTTTACCTTTGGTATATTAGGGTTGTATATTGTTACATGTGAAATACATTATGTAGTGATAATACACAATTTTAAAGAATTAATAGTGGGTGTGAATCATAGTTACAATATCAATACACTAATTAAGAGACAGTAAACAATACTAAATACGTTATGCAATAATTACTTTCAGTTAAAACAAAATGAAATAAAATTAGAAATTATAATCGAAGGTGTAGAGAAATTGCAAGATTATTACATTAATTTGTGATTTTATACATAATTTTAAGCAATAGTAATGAGATAATGCACAGAATTGGCTTAGTTACAAATAAAACACCTATTATATAGTTGGTTTGCGATAGTAAAAAATAAAAACAAAATTACTTATGGTTACAAACTATATACCTGTCATCAAATACTCAACAATAGTAAAATCTATAATACAAACATAGTTATTGTTGTTATTACTATTATTATGTCCCAAAGATAGACACCTTGTTTTACATAGTGCATTAGGATTTTATAACATCATTAATTTATATACAATTAATAGCTACAGTCTTGCGTGGATGTGGTGTATAAACTCTGTGAATTGTTTGTAACAACATTTTTTTCTAAGAAAATGGTAAAGGGGTGGAGTAATTTAAATTCCAGTCCGAGATATGATATCTTAAAAAGTGGGCTGTTTCTTTCGAACACTGGACAGTGAAGAATCAAATGTTCAACAGTCTGATTGTCTTTGCATGTGCACAGAGATTCTTCTGCACTTTTGATCCTAAATCTTTCAAAGTAGGAACCGAATTTTCCATGGCCGGTCATAAATTGAGTGTAAAAGAAGTCGGTTGAGAACTGCCTGCAACGTAGTCTGTCTTGTACATTGGGAAAGAATAATTTCTTGGTCACAGAGCCTTGAACACTAGAGTTCCAGTATGTATTCCACTTGAGTGTAGTTGTGTGCTTGATGTACGAAATAGGACAGGTGGAATATTTATATTCTGAGTTGGTTGAGGCCGCTTGCTTCGCTAATGTATCCGCTCTTTCGTTTCCTTCAGTACCTGTGTGGCCGCGCACCCACATTAAGCAAATACGACCTTCAAATTTAAGTATTAGGGATCTAATTTCGACGGCTATGGAATGCAAGTTGTATTTATCGTCAATGATTTGTAAGGCAGATTGAGAGTCGCTGTGAATACATGAGTCAATCCCGTTGGTAATGCTCCATTTCACTGCTTGCAAGATGGCAAAGAGTTCTGCTTGGAACACGGAGCACATGGGCGCCAGGCGGAACGTGGCAGAGTGGACTTCAGTAGTGTTGTAGTAGGTAACAAAAGCACAGCCCACCAAGGTGACGTCGTTCTCCTTTTGCAACCGAGAGCCGTCAGTATAGATGTTGTATTCATGTCGATCTGTACATGTATTTGATGCACGGTGAAACAACATGGATTAATTATTACTGTTTTTAAATTTTGTGCTAGTGTTACTAATGCATAACATCCTGTTTAATCAAAGGTAAATATTTCGTAACTAAATATTTACTGCCTTACCCATACCAAGCTGTGGGAAGTGAATAGATGTCACAACGTAATTATTTTCTCTGTACTCACGTGTGACCGGATGCTTGACCTAACACTAAAAGAAATTTTCTTCCATATTTTTTCTTCATTGATTATTATACCACCAATGACCCATTGTTTACATTTGAAGGAGACATCAATGGCCTATTGTCTTCATTCCAAGGAAACATTGCTTCCGTTATTTCCATCAGTGTTGTAGGTATGTCAGAATCTCTCTTGCCCGTGTATAAGAGAGAAAACTCTGCAATAAACCTTGACCCGAACGGAATGGGGTTAAACATTGGGCTGTAACCTGTTCTTTAAGAAGTAAGTCACATTTCCCAATTGAAGCAGAAATAGCAATATACCGTAGGTACAGCCTTTGACACGGAAATTGGTCGCTGTTCAGAGACTCTCCGACTTCGGAATATGACAGAGAAGACATGAAACAAAGAATTACAGAAGCCTTTCTGTCTCTCTCAGCTGTGCTGAAGTGCAATCACGGATGTTAGGAGATCACAACATTGTTTAGCACAAGGTGGCAGACATTTTGAACACTTACTATGAAGAGTGTACGTACATAAACAACATACAACATTTTTAAAAAATACAATGTGTTGCTTTGTGAGTAAACAAAGTTGGAAAAAAAAAGTTTCAATAAAAGTTTTTTTCTTTTTAATAGTAATATACGTTACAAGAGCGGTATGTTGATGTTTTCATGTTCGAGGAAAAGATTGAAAAAGCGAAACGTAGTTGAGTTTTTTAATTTCCGAGAAATTAAAAAAGCCCAACTACGTTTCGCTTTTTCAATCTTTTCCTCGAACATGAAAACATCAACATACCGCTCGTGTATCGTACATTATTTTGTGCGAAGATCGTTTATTACATACCTGAAAGAGGAATTTCTAATTAGTTGCAATGAAATCTCCATCTTGGTTTCTGTTCAATGACGGTAACTTTTAAAAACGAAAATATCTATCTTCAACATCGTTGCTATAAAATGTTTTCTGTGTTTACTATATTCCAGCAGGCCTTGATATACGTCTCTCTTTTTTCCCCCCAGTCTATAAATGCGAACTTAAAACAAACTGTAAGGTTATGTAATGATTTATTTTTCATTTTAATATTTTAACAATATTATTTATATAACATATTGCAGTAATAACATCGGCATCTGGAATCTTGTTGATTTTTTCACGGCTTCCTTAATGTTACTTGCATTACAAATGCAGTAACTTTTGTGGTGTTGTAGAGTTTACTTAATTTTTGCAAACATTTAAAAACAATAATTAACAGTGCAATTTAGGTGAAATTGCAGTGGTAAGTTTCCAATTTATGATTATTACTATGTTAAACGTCTCTAAAAATAATATGTTAAAAGCCTAAAGCAGTAAAATGAATATGGCGCTTAAGCGGTAAGAAGAGGGAAATTGCTATGTGTGTTAGGTTGGGAATACTGAATGTGGTATTTCACACTTACCGCGTATTGGTTTTGTGCGGAAAACAAGCAAATACGCACGATCTCGCACAAAAGTAGTTACCAATGGCACCCATGTTCTCATTTGAAATTTTGAAGTTGACCGCAGGTACCCTTACTTCCGATTTGTTACGGAAAATGGTACCATCACTAATCGATTTACATAGGTTTCGGTTATCACAATTTTTAATGAACAACCAGGATCATATGGTTTTCGAGAAAAAGAGCTGATATGGGTGGTCTGAAACACCTGGTATTATATATCATATTTAGTTTAATTTTCCGTATCCGTCCCTTTTAGCTGATTGTATGGCATGGATTGTCCACAAGTATGCAGTAAGGTTAGCATGTCTGACCGTGAAACGAGCGGGACTGGGTTCAAATCCTGGGTGAGGCATAGGTTCTCTCTTCAACCAATTGAAGCAGAATTGGTGGGTAACTTGACGTTGGACCTCGGATTCATTTCACCATTATAATTACACTTCTCTATTTCACATCCTTCCCATATTTCGGACTTGTTCCGATGGTAGAAACAGCTGCGGGCCGCCACCGACTTGGACCCCGTAGTATGTGGTCATTAGTTGCTGATGGTAGTGCTATATACCTTGAATCCATACCGGCCCCGATTCTCAAAAACAACCTTGCCATGCTTCAACAATAATCATTCAGGATAAGATTGAAGTAAGGATAAAGAAATTAAACATGTGGTATCGCTGAGTTATCGGTCGAGAATTTAATTTATTTCCCACTCCCTAAGTGACTTTCTAGCAAAAAATGATATTTATAAATTATATTATGATTATGAAATTATTATTACTATCAATTTATTAAGGACTAGCCGTACCCGTGCGCTCCGCTGCACCCGTTAGAAATAAATATAAAGTAATTACATAATTAAAATAGGACATTTGATCCAGGGAACATTCGTTTTTGATAGAAGGATAAATCGTTTAATATGTTACTTAATTTAAATTGCATCCAAATAATTAAAATGCGATCATTTTGGTCCAGAGACACTCATTTGGTGCAATGACAATTCCTTTAACATGTTTCTTAATTTTTATTACATGCAACCATAGCTTAATGAAGATTGACATCATTTAGATTTAATGTGTATATTTTATTTTACTTGTTATAGGTTTCCGTTGAATTATGGTAATAACTTAATTTTAACCCTTGTTTTCTACGTATTCAGTAAATGGCGCTTGGCCCACTATGGTTCTGAACCCTTCAAATAACTTAAATTATATAATATTACATTATATTATATTATATTATATTATATTATATTATATTATATTATATTATATTATATTATATCAGAAGTTACTGTAATAACATTATAGCATTATGTCCATCTAGAGAAACTACACTTTCCAATGGTAAAATAATAATTAATTATACAAATCTGTTAATTTAGCTTCCGATATTACTTCATACAAACACAGAAACATTCTCTGTAGGCTATCTTTCATAGCTTTCGATTGTTGCTGTCCAAGACCCCTTATAGACGAAGTCATTTGTTTTTTAATTCATTACACGACCTTAGATGGCAGTTATTTTAATTTTAATACTCATTTATCTCATTAAATATCAGTCCCACCAAAATTTTTCAAGGAATAAAACTATCGCAAATTATTTTTAAAGAAACTTTTGTTATGTAACATTTTTCACAAAAATCAGTAATAAGCGAGATATTTCGATTTATTTAATTCAGGCCCCCTTAACCCCCCCCCTTTTAAATAATGTATTTTGAATGCCATATACCCTAAAATCTAAGTTACAACGAACTTAATTTATATTCCAATTTTCATCGAAATCCGTTCAGCCATTATCGCGTGAAAAGGTAACAAACATACAGACAGACAGACATACAAACAAAAATAAAAAAAAGCGATTTTCGGTTTCAGGGTGGTTAATTATATATGTTAGGACCAATTATTTTTGGAAAATCGAAAATTACCAGAAAAATTTCGGCTACAGATTTATTATTAGTTTAATATTATGTTTAATTCGCTACATTATGAAAATATTCAATGTGTAGAAGATGTTTATGGGCCTAAATTGTGCAGAACATTTTAGCGGTCCATAAAAATTAAGTACGAGATTGAAGAGTTCGAGACTCTCAAAAGGTTAGGAACTACTGGTATAGAGGATTGTGGTATATATTTATAGACGCATTAAGAATACGGACGAATCTTAAACGTGGGTATAATGTAAGAATTTCACTTCTTTTACAGGACAGAAATAGTATTCTTGATTCAACACGTGCAGTCGGTCGCTGTCCTGTTATAGGGACAAAGTAGTTGTGGCAGTGCAGACAATGACGTGAGGGGAGTGCAGCGTAAGCACGAGGAAAACAAGTGAAGGTCGGAAGAGCAATAAAACTCGTCGGCAAGGTCGTGACATAGAGCATGCGGCACCTCAACGGAAAATGACGCTATCATTCATTTTAACTCGTTTCATAACACAATTCAAATAACATTCGCCTACATTATAATCAGGCTTCGAGACTTCGGACCCGATAGAGTAGTTCAGTGGGAAATCCGCATAACGGCGTACTGAGTATAGTGGTAAAGCGTACAGTGGGTGGGGTACTGTAGAATGAATGCCAACAAATACGCAAAGGAAAACGCTCTGGATTTGAAGGTTCTGACGAATAATTTGGTTTTCATACAAACTGTGTCTGAAACTATTACACGGTTAGAAAAATCGGAGCAAGAGATGCCAGAAGCCCTCAAATTAGTTGAGGAAATGACACAGAGAATTAATGAGACACCAAGTACATAGGTTATTGAACATGTAAAACAGAAGTGGGAATCAATTTTATGTAAAAATAACGGATGTGGACTACTGTGTAACATAAACAGCAAATTAATGGACAAAGAGTAACCCGAGAATAAAGGATTGTCTCTTAGAGACTGCAATGATGTTAGGTTTTTTCGTTTTGCTCTATCACGTCATGCGACGTAGAGCGCAGCTTTCCACAGTACAAACTGTGTTTGGCAGATAAACGAAAAAGGTTTACACTGAAAATGTATCTTGTAGTACATTGCAATTCGGTACTGTAACTGCACTTCCTAAAGACGACCAATAGGATAAATAAAGAAATTAAAATTGCTACATGTTTATTTCCACCATTAACACTGTGTATAATTAAACACAAATGCTTATAAAAGACAGGAGAATAAATGCTTTTCACATTCATTTGACATTGTCATTGTGTAATGTATATTTACTTTCAGAATGTACATATGTGTGCGTTTCCCCATACTACCGTACTCTATTCTAAATAGCAACGTTCTTACCTCAACACATCTCTACCTTTCACTACCTGCAGCGAGTCAACAACCTATAGTACAAGCACAGTAAACTTATTGTATCGGGTCCCAAGTCTCGAAGCCTGATTATAATTAATTATAAACTTCGACTATTGAGACGTGTTTTATAATCCAGTCGTTAGGCGTTGCATCCATATAGTGGCGGTGGTTGGAGAAATGCATATAATATTCACCTATTCCTGCTGCTGCTTCATTTGCTATATGTGTCATACAAAAATTTGCTATTAATTATTTGTCCTTCGCTTTTTCGTCAGAGAAGAAGATAGTAAAATGGGGGAAGCCTAATGAATTCTTCATAAAACATAGGCTAATTTTTATTAATGCAAGAGACAATCATATGATACTTCACCTATTCGAATATTTAAACGAAATTTGAGATGTGCAGAAATCATATTTGTAATTAATTAGCTGTTCTTTGTCCTTTACCAGTATTCACTAAAAAGTATGATAGCAGCCAGAAGATGGGTGTTATACCCATCTTATCTGTACCTGTCATTATCTTCTGATTTGTTTCTTCTGTATTAGTGGCCGTAGAAAACAAGGGAGTTTTTAGTCAGAATATTAGACTGAGAGAGAAGAAATATGCCTAATTCAGTAGAAAATTATTTTTCCTCTCTGATGGATTCTCTTCCTTTTGATTACCGTACAATTTCGTTCCTGAGTTTATTTTACGTAGCAAATTAAATCACCGAAAAATTATCTGCTGCAACGTACAGGAAATCGATGTTTGCTGTTGATATAAAGTAACGGCTTACTGTTTTTTTTTTATTAAGTAAGAAGTATTATATTTCAAATGCGTCATTCACGGATACATTGAAGAGCACATTCTGAATACTCATAGTTCATGAGGGAACTTTGTACACAGACAACAAACCCAAACCCATTTCTTGAGCATTAGAAAAACCTCCATTTCCATAAAAACCTAGAAATCGTTCTTTTACAGAATTGCAATATCTCTTAATTTTACATATGAGAAAGAAAAAATAAATTTATGAAGCAGTAGAAAACAGAAGTGTGCTACAGTAACAGTTAGAACGGCTTAGTTATTGGGAAGTGAAATGTGTCGAATATAAAAGCTATGTGTACATGCACGCATAGTCGACCAATAGATAATATCCACAAAAATAAATATTTTCATTAAACGTGATCATTGATCCCCGAACAGAGTTGTTTTGATTTGCAAAATTGTCCTCTGTTGCAATGAAGTTTGATACGTATACGTATATATATTTTGGTGTTTATTTCCCTTTCGTTGGTAGAATGTGTTGAAACTAATTTTTGTAATTGATTAACTAGCGGACTTACTCCTGTTAATTATGTAAGTCTGTGCGGCTTACAGCTGTTTCGGTGCTTCATCACACCATCCTCAGAGCCTACTAGATCTCGGCGTCATCTCGAACTTCTCTGCCTGTTGTGTGGGTGCGTTTGAGTGTTGAAAAGTGGAGTCAAATAGTGTGTGTGTACTGAAATTGATCTGTGTGTTGAGAATTTGATCAGGGTGTGTTTTGGTTCTTGGGTTGTATGTGTAGGATTTCCATGTCCGCATTTATGTTATTGTATGTATGGTTAGCATTGGTTATGTGATCGGCGTATGTAGATGTATATTGTGTCCTCTGGTTATTGCTTTAATGTGTTCTTTGTAGCGTGTTTGGAATAATCTGCCTGTCTGTCCAATGTAGAACTTGTCGCAACTATTAAATGTGAGTTTGTATACACCTGTGTGGTCGTATTTATTTGTTTGTGTTTTTTGTGTGTTGAGATGTCTTTGTAGTATGTTTTCTGTTCTGTATGCTATGTTGTAATTCTGGTTTCTGAATGAAGATGCGATCTTATGTGTGCTTTTGTTTTCATATGTTAGTGTGATGTATTTCTTGTGTTCTTGTGTTTGTGTTGTGTTTTGCGTGTTTTTGTGTTTAAGTTTTTGTTTTGTCTTTCTTATGATGTTGTCTATTATGTTTGGATTGTATCCGTTTTCTTGTGCTATGTATTTGATTGTGTTCACTTCTTCATTGTAGTGTTGTTGGCTCATGGGTATGTTGAGTAATCTGTGTACCATTGTCCTGAATGCAGCATGTTTGTGATGTATGGGGTGTTTAGACGTGTTGTGTATGTGTGTAGTGGTGGTGGTTAGTTTTCTGTATATTTTGAAGGTGTGTTTGTTGTCAATTGTTGTTATGGCGATGTATAGGAAATTTATGTAATTTTTGTGTTTATTTTTATTAAGTTGGTCATGCTTAATACTGTACGAAAGACTGTGTTAGGTAGTGCAGTACTGATTTTAATCTATATCCAACCAATGTTCTTGAAGTAGACCTATAATTTCGTTGGTTTCTATTTCAGGTACATTTTAGCAGTTCATTGCGGAATTATCATATACTTCAGCTTGCATATCCATCGCGTTTAATAAAATTGTAGTTCAATTTTTAACGAAAGACTAGGAAAATACATCTAATGAATGAATGAATGAATGAATGAATGAATGAATGAATAAGAAATATATAGATAAGTAAACTCTTAGCGTTCTTTTATTTAATTATTTGGCACAGATATTTTCAAGCTTCTTCATGTATTATTTAACTATTTCGTTGTTTTTAATGCGTATGTCTTTTGAATTAAAGTTATTTTGTGTCGCCTTTCGCCTCTTATTTGAATTCTTTGGCTATAAATACATTAGAAATGTAATTTTGTAGACTTGAGGTCATAAAAACGTTTAATTCTATCCAACATATTTCTTGTGTCTCAGAAAGAAATCTGCGTAAGGTAACACTGATCTTACCATGAGAGTAATACGAAGGAGTCACCATGGTTTCATAAAAGTCTTTGTCACGGCTGCACCCCATGATGAAGGCAGCGCTATATTGGGAACAATACTGCCAAGTATAGGGATATTACATAACATCTCCAGGTTACCCAATCTGCCAACTGCTACGCAGTACCTCCAGGGAAATGCTACGTTAACACCTTGCAACTGGCCACTATTGTCACATACGAGGGGTAGTCATAAAGTTTTAATTATCACCTCGAAAAAATGAAGCTGCGACCATGAAACTTGGTGATGGTGTTAGTCCTTTTCTACATATTCACCCTTCAACGCGACACATTTTTCCCAACGATGGATGACTTGACGGAGGCCTTGGTTGTAGAAGTCTGCATTTTGGCTGTTCAGGAAACGCTCCACCTCAAAAATCACCTCGTCGTCATTCTGGAAATACCTGCCACGCAATGGTTTCTTCATCCGAGGAAAGAGGAAGAAGTCACTGGGTGCCATATCAGGAGAATACGGGGGGGGGTGAGGCAAAATTTGATAGCATAAAGAAGCAGCATGTGTGACTGTGTCCTGTGCAGAATGAGCTGGGGCGTTGTCATGAAGGAAAAGGACCCCTTCGGACAGCTTCCCGCGACGCTTCGTCATGATAGCCTCCCGTAACCTCGTCAGGAGATTTCGGTAATATGCTCCTGTGAAGGTTTGCCCCTTCTAAGCATAATCTGTCAGAACCACACCTTGGATGTCCCAAAAAACACTCAGCTGTACTGTGCATTTGTTTAAAAGACAGTGTCTTTCTCTAAATCCTCCAAGTAGGTATTGAACAGGATAGGACGTTCTTGTGTGACTTAATTATTAATAATAATTAAAATTAAGGGTCCTTCATTGCAACTGTGATAAATTACAAAATCTTTAATAATCGTAGAAATACGTCACTGAACCCATAAATAAGCGTAGACTGTGTCAAATGAATTTTTTCAGCTGGTTATTTAACAACGCTGTATTAACTGCTCGGTTAATAGTTGATGGGAATGATGATAGGGGAATGGTATTTGGCGAGATGAGACACAGGATTGGCCATAATTACGTGACATTCACCTTACAGTTGAGAAAACCTCGGAAAAACCCAACTAGGTAATCAGCTCAAACGGGAATCGAACCCACGTCGGAACGCAACTCCGGATCTGCAGGCAAGCGCCTCAGTCGACTGAGCTACGCTGGTGGCTGTCAACTGAATGGAGACGTTCTTAAAAAAAAGAAAACTTCACTACGTAATAATATTGAATTTGATGTTCCCTATAACATCAAACGTGTTTTATCTCCCCTAACAACATTGTACAGAACGACATTCAAATGTGTGTAGATAGCGCTGTGTTTTTGAAAGGAAATAGTAATATGCGTTACAAGAGCGGTATGTTGAAGTTTTCATGTTCGAGGAAAAGTTTGAAAAAGCGAAACGTAGTTGAGCTTTTTTAATTTCCGAGAATTGAAAGAAAACATACCGCTCGTGTATCGTACATTATTTTGTGCGAAGATCGTTTATTACATACCTGAAAGAGGAATTTCTAATTAGTTGCAATGAAATCTCCATCTTGGTTTCTGTTCAATAACGGCAAATTTGCAGAACAAAAATATCTATCTTGTTGCTTTAAAATGTTTTCTGTGTTTACTATACTCCAGCAGGCCGTGATATACGTCTGTCTTTTTCCCCCAGTCTATGATGAGTCTGGAATCTTGTTGATTTTTTCACGGCTTCCTTAATGTTACTTGCATCACGAATCCAGTAACTTTAGTGGAGTTGTAGAGTTTACTTAATTTTTGCAAATATTTGAAAACAATAATTAACAGTGCAATTTAGGTGAAATTTATAATTATTACTATATTGAACGTCTCTAAAAATAAAATGTTAAAAGCCTAAAACAGTAAAATCAATATGTCACTTAAGCGGTAAGAAGAGGGAAATTGTTGTGTGTGTTAGGTTGGAAATACTGAATGTGGAATTTTAGACTTTCCGCGGATTGGTTTCGTGCGGAAACCAAGCAAATACGCACGATTTCGCACAATAATATTTTGTTAGGAAAGAGGGAAATGTGTTACTAAGGATTGAGTGTATTGTATGCTGAAAAGGGAAAACGATGTAATGTACGGTAAATTGTTATTCCAGTGAATTCCTTAATTCAGGAATAAAAGTTAATTCTTTTCTTTTGAGTTAGACTTATTTTTCTCGAGAAAACTTGCATGAAATTATCACAGAAGTGATGAAAAAGTCCCTAACGTGTTTAGAAATTACTTTAGAACGAGATTCAAAGTATGAACTCGATAAACAGTTGACTGACAAGTGAGTTTTATGTTTCAAAACATGGCATTGCTGTCTCAGCAGGAACAAGATTCAAGCGAAGTCGTGAAAATCGAACGCAGCTCTAGTGTGTACGGCTCACTGGACCGATTAAATAGTGCTAGCGCGGCCGTGAACCCGCAAACTGGGCTACCAGCAATGGGGCAGTGCGACCGTTACCTTCAGGTGTCTTCTTTTGTTTTGTTGCTCTCTTTATCAGCTGGCCTGTTACAGGGTGCTTCCAAGCTTTTGCAACAAAAACATTTGTTTCTACACTTGCAATAGGGATATCTTATGCGAAGTTTTACCGCTAGATGGCAGGAGCGTTCCATGCGGCGCAAGATGTTGTAGGGCTATATTATGTCATATGCTACAGTTGATTACGTTTTCCCGCTTGTTGGTTTTCTGTGCGTGTCAAAATTATATTTACAATTATTTTGTATAACCTAGTATAATTTAATATAATTCAATATTTTCTTACCTCATAATTTAATTTAATTTACAATAAATAATAACGTAAACTTGTGTAATATTGAGCGATTCCCCGAGATGGGTGGGGAAATCTACAGTATACAGAATATAGATACGAGTAAATTCCCAGCTTTACTTCCCTCCCGGAGCAAGCCAAGCTAAGACGGGTTTGAATCTGTAAACCTCGGATCTTATAGCCAACATGTTAACCGCCAGACCACCAGAGACCACGTAATTTTGTGTGATGATTTTGATGAACTGGTATTATTTAAATTTATTGAAACTACAGTTGTTAAGATTTGACTCGTGTTGTTCGAATGATTGATTTCAATAATGGTGATCCAATTATAATATCTACTAACTGGTGATGTGTTTATTGTTGCAGACGCTGCCGGCGTGCCCGGTGCGCCTGAACCTGAGGGGCGGCCTGGAGGCGTTGTCCCAGCAGCTCGCCGCCTCCGTGAACCGCCTCCACTGCCCCACCTTGCCAGCCATGCCCGCCGTTCGGGGTCGTAAGGGCTGGTGCGGCTGTCTCCAGGTCAGTATTCTCTACGCTGTGTGCCCAGACTGTTCTTGAACTCCCGAAAAAGCGCAGCCATTCTAATGTTATAAAGTGGCAACATATAAAAGAGAACGATCGCTAGGATCTCAACTGTCGAAAATGAACTTTTGGTAACCACCGCTAGATGCAAGTATAGCTACAAGCTATTACCACAGTCTACTATATACAGTCGCGAAGCTCAATATGTAGTAAAAATGCAAACATTGGGTAGTTGCCCACCACTAGGATCGCTACTATCGCCTCATCATCGCAGATCTCTCTCCTAGCAGACAACAAAATATGTTACACTTTCGTTGTCGTGTTCTTTTGGAAAAATTAACACCTTCCTTCCATTATTGAAATATTAAATGCATAAAGTTAATTTATTATTTTAATGAAGTATATTAAATTCCACCATAAACTCGAAGATACCTGCAAGAAATAAGTTAATATAATTTTTGTTTGTGCAAAACGAACTGAAATTTACTATAATCGCTTCACTCATTCAAGATTATAGCGATAATTAACTATGAAACCAATAAATATTAATTTGCATTTCCCTTTACAACAATAATAATAGAAATATGAATTAATGGAGTAACTTACGTGTACCGGTACTTGTAGTGTAGGCTTACGTAGTTAACAAAGTGGGATGAGGTTAAGCAGTAATAATCACACCAGAATTGGAAATAAAACGTGATCAATAAATTTCATTGTAACAGACTTTTTCTACGTCTCTAGTAAAGTAACAAATAAAAATAACAACAGAATTAACAGCTATAATTAAAAACATATCCTTTGAAAAAAAAAAAGTAGGCCTAAGCAATAATAATCCCACCAGAATTGAAAATAAGACGTGATCAATAAATTTCATTAAATCAAACTTAATTTTTCTACGTCTCTAGTAAAATATTATCATTCCAATTATTATATTTTAGCCATTAATATTTGTATTACAACCAATAACGAACATTTCACAAGCATCAATGTGAAATACGCAACGAGCTAGCACTCGATGGAAATACGACACAGTCCAAAATCGACCGTGGACAGTCTATTGTTTCTAGTTGCTAACCGCTTGGAGCGCTTTATCACGAGATTTGCAGAAAATCACCTCAAGCTTCGCGACTGTATATAGTAGACTGTGCTATTACTCCATCCAATTCCATCAGGGTTATAACGTGACTTCTTTTGCAGCCGCTAGAGGGCACTTATAGACCTGTTACTAAATCTACGTATTACTCTGTGAAAAGATTTATTAAATCTACATACTTAGACTTCAACAAACAAAATTTGATAACATAATCTCAAGGGGGAAAATGGAACTATCTGCATCAAAATCCACAGTTAATTCCCGATTTACCACGAAAATCGTCTGTAGCTGCATTTAGATTGGCAACAGGCCATGATTGTTTGGCCAAACACCTGCATAGAATTGGAATATATCAGTCCCCTAACTGCCCATTGTGCAACTCAAACCAAGAAATGGATTCGGAACACCTCAAAATCTGTGCTCCAGTGGTTGGCCATGATAATATCTTTGAAAAATATTGGAGTGCAAGAAGTCAAATGACTTTATTGTCAAACGTCTGGCATTAGAAAACAACAACAAAAATTGATGAGTTGTCTTAAGGGGAGATTTCACTGAAAATCATGAAAATATTCCAAAACATTTTTATTGGCTATTTCACTACTTTAGAATATTTTCATACCCCATATGAATTTAGTTCAATTCTGATTACAAATATGTTTAATTTCCTTAATTAAGGCTGTAAGGGGGCGTTAAAGAGCTATCAAATTATTTTCTCATCAAAGAATTCTTTTTAAAAAATTTCTGATTACAAGTCTAGTAACTTTTTGGTTCTAAACTTGGCTTCCTGAAGTTACTAGATGAATGTAGCGGAGGTGAATTTTAATAGTTATGTGTTACATAAATATTCATTTTATTTTCAAATCCATTTTTCCATAAGTTTATTTTTCTTGATTCAACACCAACTTTTTTTTTGCCAAATATTAATGAATCTGGATGAAATTTTTACTCCAAGTGTTTATGAGGTAGCTGCATGTTTCTATGCATTTATTTTATAAGAAATGCTGCTAGTTTATTTTATTTTTGTTGATGAATTACAGAAAAATAACACTTTCAAAATTTCAAAAAACATTTTCAAAGTGAATAAATTATATATTTCATAAAATGAATGCATAGAAATGTTTCTCTATGTCTTATGAATGTAACAAAAAAGGAAGCTTAAAACTGGAGATCTTCTACTAAAAACTTGGGTTCGAGAATATTTCTAAAAAAAACAAAAAGTCAAAAGCCTAAAACATTTGGGAGTTCAAAATTTGAATTGTGTCTTTGCTTTTCTTTCTTCATATGGTTCCAAAAATACGAATACCCATTTCACTAATCCACATTTATTTATAACCTAATGGGGTTTATTGAGGATATTTAAGCTTTTCAACACCTGATAAATAATATTTAAAAGTATAAATCATTCATCACGATGCGCCTTTATTAAAATTTTATGGTTAAATACTCCCAGTATAACTGAATTGCCAATATATTCGTAATCCTGATCATAGAAATGCAAACCGTGCCTTAATCTATAAATCCGATGGACAAACAGATGCGATGATCATTATGGTGATGGTTGTTCAGAGCTTTCAAATGTGACGGTGCCTTATTGCGTGTATTAGTTTGTACAGGAAGATCTACATTCTGATAAGCATTTTCAAATTTAATTTACTTCAAGAGGCAAATTTTCTGCTTGGATACTACAGTTGACAATATATTCACTTGATGAAGTGGTCGTTCTGCGTTACATAGGCCTACAGACGTTATCTCCATGATTAGTGATGTTGGAACAGTATCACACCTAGACTGCGTTACATAAGTGATTCAGGTGTAGCCTAAGTGCAATTTTATTAAAACTGTGCACGGCACCAAAAAAATGATGCAGCAGTTTCTGGAAGTCTGACGTCATGACACAAGGTGCCTATTAACACCCCTTCAACCTTTACATTAATTGACTTTCCGTTTTTATTCGTTGAATACGCAGATAAATTATCATAACTCATAATAATGAATTATATAATGAATAATATACTGCCCAGTTCACTTGCAGAATGGAAGAAATGACATAATATTAATTTATTATGCCGACTATTACACTTTTTCTACGTCACACTACTTTCGACCAATAAAACGGTACGAAAGGACGTCTTTCAACCAATCATGGCTGCTTATCGCACAATTTTATCGCGTCCCTAGCATTTGTTTAATTTTATCGCGTCCCTAGCATTTGTTTATTTTTATCACTACCCTAGCATTTGTTTCTTTGTTTGCCAACATTTCAAACTGCACTGGTCTGACCGTCAAAAACAGAAAATTACAAACCACTCCCGTCGATGCACATCACTTTCAAATATGACTCGCATTTTGGCATTCAAGAACAAGAATTAATAAAGATCACTGGTCATACATGAAGAGCACCATTCGGAAATCCTGAATGAGTTGAGGGATACACCATGTACACCAACGAGTTCACTTCTTTTACGCACACGTCCAATATAACATCAACTGAACCACCAAAACATTCAAATTTGAAAATTGTACTTTCAATAATTGTTTCTTTTAAAATTATCCATGTTTATTTTTTATTTCATCATCGGGCTATTCCATATGAAATCGGACAACGAAATACCATGACATGTCAGAATTGTCTGAAAATTCGTACAGACGTTTAGTATATGGGAACTAGTAAATGTACAAATTTTGGCTTTCCTTAGCCCAGTAGTTTTCAGATAAAATTCTTTAAAATTTAGCGTATTTTGTATTTTCTTCTTGCTTTAAACACATACTACTACGCCTGGCTTCGAAATAAAAAATTAAGCTATAGCTAATTTTGTAGTGCACATTTAAGTGTATTAATGGGGTGTAACACATATATTTTGTTTGTGGAAATCATGGATATACTGTTTTTTTGTGATTTATAACTTGTTACCACCAAAAAAGTATGGATATAAAATACTATAATATTAGTTATTGTTGAGACAAAAATCATACATTTTTTTTTTAAAAGCTATTTTAAATGAAAAGCCTTAAAATAAATATTTCAAATCTCGCTATAAAAATACGCGCTCCCTGCAGCGTCATGCGGCGATGTGAGAGGAGCCAGAATGTTCTTATCAGCTGGCCTTGAAACAGCTGGTGTGTAGTCACAACACAAGGGATGAGACGATTACGTGACCCACCAGCCAGTCTTCTGCGTATATTATTACAGGGTGACAGAGGATATTCAGTTCCATTGTTTGAAAGTTTTCTTTTATTGTGTTGCAGAAAATTCAACAAAAACTACTCTGTTAAGGTAAGATGACGATTACGTATTGCCTTAAAAGCAAGAATTATAGCTATCAATCATGCTATTACAAAATCGCGTCACAAAAATACATGTGCACATTATCGGTACTGAAAAGTAAAATCCTTTTTTATAGGGTGCCCAAAATGGAAAATCGTTTTAGGACAGATCGCTGCTTCAGCCCCTTCCAACGATAACATAGAAAAAGTACCACAGAAAAGTTGAAGGTGGTGCCAAATTGGATATTGGAAAAGTTTAACATTCCCATTAACTTAAAAACTCTGTGAGAATGTGTAAAACGTGTTCCTGCAATTATACAAGACTATAATAATAATAATAATAATAATAATAATAATAATAATAATAATAATAATAATGGCTTTATTTATCCTGGCAGATTTAAGGCCGTAAGGTCTTCTCTTACACTCAGCCAGGAATAAGATTTGCTTACACAGTTGAACATAAAACTGGATTGGAATTAAGTAGTTACATACTGATACAATTTAGGTACATAATGAGACCATCCCCTACGGATATTACTGGTACTTCTAAATATTGTGCTGAACAAATTACAAATCCCAATTCTGATACCTATCACAGTGATAAAACTAATGTAGGAGGAAGCGCAGGTAACCCAAGTGTTACAGAGGAAAGAACAGGAGAGAAATTATTGAAGTGGATAGTGCTGATAATACAAGTGACGGTACTACTACTACTACTACTACTACTACTACTACTACTACTACTACTACTACTACTACTACTACTACTGCTACTGCTGCTGCTACTGCTGCTGCTGCTGCTGCTGCTGCTGCTGCTGCTGCTGCTGCTGCTGCTGCTGCTGCTGCTGCTGCTGCTGCTGCTGCTGCTGCTGCTGCTGCTGCTGCTGCTGCTGCTGCTGCTGCTGCTGCTGCTGCTGCTGCTGCTGCTGCTGCTGCTGCTGCTGCTGCTGCTGCTGCTGCTGCTGCTGCTGCTGCTGCTGCTGCTGCTGCTGCTGCTGCTGCTGCTGCTGCTGCTGCTGCTGCTGCTGCTGCTGCTGCTGCTGCTGCTGCTGCTGCTGCTGCTGCTGCTGCTGCTGCTGCTGCTGCTGCTGCTGCTGCTGCTGCTGCTGCTGCTGCTGCTGCTGCTGCTGCTGCTGCTGCTGCTGCTGCTGCTGCTGCTGCTGCTGCTGCTGCTGCTGCTGCTGCTGCTGCTGCTGCTGCTGCTGCTGCTGCTGCTGCTGCTGCTGCTGCTGCTGCTGCTGCTGCTGCTGCTGCTGCTGCTGCTGCTGCTGCTGCTGCTGCTGCTGCTGCTGCTGCTGCTGCTGCTGCTGCTGCTGCTGCTGCTGCTGCTGCTGCTGCTGCTGCTGCTGCTGCTGCTGCTGCTGCTGCTGCTGCTGCTGCTGCTGCTGCTGCTGCTGCTGCTGCTGCTGCTGCTGCTGCTGCTGCTGCTGCTGCTGCTGCTGCTGCTGCTGCTGCTGCTGCTGCTGCTGCTGCTGCTGCTGCTGCTGCTGCTGCTGCTGCTGCTGCTGCTGCTGCTGCTGCTGCTGCTGCTGCTGCTGCTGCTGCTGCTGCTGCTGCTGCTGCTGCTGCTGCTGCTGCTGCTGCTGCTGCTGCTGCTGCTGCTGCTGCTGCTGCTGCTGCTGCTGCTGCTGCTGCTGCTGCTGCTGCTGCTGCTGCTGCTGCTGCTGCTGCTGCTGCTGCTGCTGCTGCTGCTGCTGCTGCTGCTGCTGCTGCTGCTGCTGCTGCTGCTGCTGCTGCTGCTGCTGCTGCTGCTGCTGCTGCTGCTGCTGCTGCTGCTGCTGCTGCTGCTGCTGCTGCTGCTGCTGCTGCTGCTGCTGCTGCTGCTGCTGCTGCTGCTGCTGCTGCTGCTGCTGCTGCTGCTGCTGCTGCTGCTGCTGCTGCTGCTGCTGCTGCTGCTGCTGCTGCTGCTGCTGCTGCTGCTGCTGCTGCTGCTGCTGCTGCTGCTGCTGCTGCTGCTGCTGCTGCTGCTGCTGCTGCTGCTGCTGCTGCTGCTGCTGCTGCTGCTGCTGCTGCTGCTGCTGCTGCTGCTGCTGCTGCTGCTGCTGCTGCTGCTGCTGCTGCTGCTGCTGCTGCTGCTGCTGCTGCTGCTGCTGCTGCTGCTGCTGCTGCTGCTGCTGCTGCTGCTGCTGCTGCTGCTGCTGCTGCTGCTGCTGCTGCTGCTGCTGCTGCTGCTGCTGCTGCTGCTGCTGCTGCTGCTGCTGCTGCTGCTGCTGCTGCTGCTGCTGCTGCTGCTGCTGCTGCTGCTGCTGCTGCTGCTGCTGCTGCTGCTGCTGCTGCTGCTGCTGCTGCTGCTGCTGCTGCTGCTGCTGCTGCTGCTGCTGCTGCTGCTGCTGCTGCTGCTGCTGCTGCTGCTGCTGCTGCTGCTGCTGCTGCTGCTGCTGCTGCTGCTGCTGCTGCTGCTGCTGCTGCTGCTGCTACTGCACTGCTGCTGCTGCTGCCACCTGCTGCTGCTGCTGCTGCTGCTGCTGCTGCTACTGCTGCTGCTGCTGCTGCTGCTGCTGCTGCTGCTGCTGCTGCTGCTGCTGCTGCTGCTGCTGCTGCTGCCACTGCTGCTGCTGCTGCTGCTGCTGCTGCTGCTGCTGCTGCTGCTGCTGCTGCTGCTGCTGCTGCTGCTGCTACTACTACTGCTGCTGCTGCTACTACTACTGCTGCTGCTACTACTTCTACTACTACTACTACTACTACTACTACTACTACTACTACTACTACTACTACTACTACTACTACTACGACTTCTAATGACTTTCAGAAAGAAATTGAGATTCCAAAATTAAATCAATCGCTCGCTTCTATTGAGGAAAGTCCACTGGAACAAGAACATCGCATGCCTTCATACCTGTCTCCACATCAAAGCTGGAAATGAAACTTTTCTCCCATGCTGCCAATAGTGTTGAAGTAACCATCAGTAAACAGTAACAGGTTAGTGTAGGATTATGTAATTATTTTAGTATTCAGAGAAATACGTCTTTCATTTCGAGTTGTTTTCAAATGCTTGAACTACTCACATGACGCAACTTACGAGCTGCTAGCGTTGGCCAACTACGCACCCGCTCAGCTGGCTGTGGGATGCAGCCGCGCGGCGAAGAAATCCACGATGAGAATTCTTTCTTTATTTTTTTCACCCTTACCCAAAGAAAATTTTGGATCTGTAAACTGTGTTTCATTCTATATTAAGTCGCCCATATTGTCGTATTTTTATGTTTCAGCTAGTTTTTAAAGAAAAAAGTAAAATAAATAAATCTGCCTAGTCAAGTGAATAAGAATTTTAAAAAAATCCCTCCAAAGTCATTATATTACTCTCTGAGTCTGCTTTAAAAAGAGATGTCGTTGAAAATTCTACCACTAAATGTCACTGAGCAATGTTCTTCCAAAGCTAAGAATTTTACGAAAGTACGATAAATTTGACGCTCTATAAAATGAAATGTAATACTAGTTGGGGATATTTTAATTCACCATTAGGCTTGTCCAGTGAAGGCCTTTCAATGACAGAAGCACCGTTTTATTTAAAAAATGCGAGGTCAGATTTTGTGAAATTTTGTCCGATTTCACATGGAACAGCCCCATCGTTAATTAAAACGTTTCTTGTTTATTTCATCATCCCTAATTAAAACTTTTCTAACACTTGTTTATATTATTTAGGTTATGTTTGTTATAGCTTCTGCTATATATTATGGATAGTCACGTATCAGAGATTGTTTAATACTAAGATTAATTGAAAATCATCTGTCAAGTGACGTTGATTACTGGGATCCGGATGATTGAAATGGAATGCAAATGTTTTAATAAAAATGAAACTGAATCAACAAAGCCTTCTTGACTAGTAACAGTCCACGGAGTTCAATGATGATTCCATAGTTGGCACAACTGATACCGGTAACAAGAAAACATCATCATAAAACACTACTGCCATCTAGCGTAATGTTGAGATGGTACAATAATACATTTGAAGACAGTTGTATTTTCGTAAGCCAATTAATATTTTATTGTACACTTTGTTACTTCTAACTTTATATAGCCTACTTTCTTCTAATCGTGTAATAGTCAATTAAATCCCACTCGAGTTTTGATTTTCTCATGATAAATCAAAACCTCTAGTGAGATTACTGTTGATAAAATATCCGTTGACGACAGCGGGTCAAGGACGACCAGCCGACTGTTGGCATCACGTGCACATGCCTCAGCAGAGATGAACGGTCATCCAATCAATACGGGGGTGACCATGATCCCGTCACGATATAGCTGTCTTTTGAAACTAAATTTCGTTACTCACTGTAGCTTCTCAAGTTCATCATGATGCTGGTTGCTGGGTGGACACCAGTCCCATGAAATATCGTGAGAAAATGTCTTCCTTCATGAAGACTCGAACAAGCACTCATTCCATGTCGCTGGTCTAAGGCATGACGCCTAAGACCACGCGGCTTCGGTGCGAGACTGTCCACCATAGTTCAAGTAACGATTTTAAGTCTGTCTCTTCAGTGGATTTCGATTCGATTCTCAGCAGAGAAATGGAAATTTATCGTCCTCCTGCCCATTACTTTGTATTTGTTCTCTATTGTCTCAAGCAATGGTCGTACACAATGCTGACACATTTTTTTTTTTTTTTGAACCGGAAAGTAATTTATTTATTTTTTTATTTATTTATTTCAAATATACAGAATAAAGAAATATAATTACAAAACAAACAAAGAGAAATACAAATAAAATAATACAAGCAATATAAAAAGAAGATACAGTAGTATTAACAAAATTTGAGACCGAATGAGCAGCGCTCGTGCTCGGTCGCAGTTCAGATATAATATTAAAATAAATAATAATAATAATAATAAAATATATAAGTGAAATAAAATAGGAACTAAAGTATAATTACAGCGGCAATGGAATTATATAATATAATATTAACACTATAGAAGAATAATATCGCACGTGAAAAGTAGGACTAATATATATTTCAAAATTATAGAATACAAATATAATATAGGTTGATTAATTCATACACATAGGCTATAAATTTATGTAATCAAATTGAAGATATTAACACGTTTCTAATTTTCTTGTTATATGTTAGTGGGTTACATGTTAGAAGTTCTGGGTGTAATTTAGTTAAAGCATTGTACAACCGAGGGCCAAAATTTATGCTATGCTTTAGACCAGCAGATGTGAGACATTTAGGTTCTACTAATGTTGAATTAATATTTCGTCTTGTGTCATAATTGTGTGTCTGTAATACAAACTTATTACGATTTTTATGATAAAATTTTAACAGCGTATATTTATAAATTTGTTCAATATTAAATACATTAAATTCAGAATAAATTAATTTAGTTGGATAATCGAAACGTTTCTTCAAACAAATTTTAATTATTCGTTTTTGTAGTAAATTTAACGGACTAAGATTAATTTTTGTACTTCCACCCCAAACAATTATACCATATTGAATGATAGACTGAATAATGGCCAAATAAACATTTCGTAGAACTCTAATAGGTAAGTAGCATCGAAGATTAACGAATTTATAAATTGTTTTACGAAGCCTCTTACAAAGATAAGTAATGTGATGAGGCCATTTTAAGTTCTGATCAATAATGATACCCAGATATTTGACATACGTGGCTTCTTTCAAAGGTGGACATTTACAACTTTTGGGATCTAAACAATTTTTACTGTGTATTATTAGTCTATATTTATCGCTAAATTTTAAATTTTGAACACTGGCAGCTGTTAACGAAAAAGGAACTAAAGTTGATTTAGATATATTTAAAGAAAGGAAGTTGGAATTAAGCCATGTTTTAACAATGTTAGCACCTATATTAGCATTTCTATATGCTTCCTGCCAAGAAAAACCACTGAAAATAACTACTGTATCATCCGCATATGAATATATAGATCCATTAAATTTTTCTAAATTTATATTTAGCAGACCATTAACATATATTAGAAATAAAATAGGTCCCAAAATTGTTCCTTGCGGTACACCTATATCAATATATTTGTATTCACTAAATTGATCTTCAATTTTGGTCATTTGCCTTCTGTTACTAAAATATGATTGGAATAATTTTAAAACTATACCTCTAACTCCAATAGTATGTAGTTTGTCCAAAAGTAAATTATGATTGATAGTGTCAAAAGCTTTCCGTAGATCCAAGAAAATACCCAAACATTTGTTTCCAGTATCTAGTTCATTGATAATTTTTCCAGTAACATTAATAAGAGCATCATCAGTAGAAATATTATTGCGGAAACCAAACTGATTTTTAGAGAGGATTTTATGTTTTTCTAAATAATTTATTAATCTATTCTTTAAACATTTTTCAAGCAATTTGGAAAATGTTGGAAGTAAAGATATAGGTCTATAGTTATTTAAATTATTTTTATCTCCAGATTTGTATATTGGAATTACTATGGCACATTTCAAAACATCTGGGAATATACCTTGCACAAAACATAAGTTAAAAATATGAACCATGGGTTTTAATATATATAAATATATAAAGAGGGAGTCCCGCTACTTGTTAGTGTTAACATTGGTTTCATAATCGTAGCGAGTGTGAGGTTAGAAGAGCCAACTTCTGAGCGTAGAGGATGGAAATAGTGTTGATTATAATGATGATACTGAAATTAATAACTTTTACACTTATTCATACCAGCTGCAGCGATGGGGGATTGAGCTTCGTGGGTAAAATGTTCATTTCAACCCCATCCAAGGTTTAGAACCGTTTGTTTATGAAGTAGCGGCGGGGAACATTGCCTCATTGCAGTGGCGTGTACTTATAGCATTGAATATGACGAAAGTTCTTTTGTTTGATCTTACGTAAATATTCCGCTTTTCCATCTTCTCATTCATCGTAGAAATTAAACCTCCGTTTCGAAGCCATCTTCTTTTTTTACTCGATAAGTAAACGCAAGTTTCGTGGAGAGTAATGGGTCAACGTCAGTGATCACAGCAGACAAGGATCAAGACCACGTGCTCGGCTCTAGCATTGGACTGGGTTGAAGGTAGTGATGGGCGAAGTTGTTCTCTTCCCGGAACAGTTCCGACTGTTCCGGTTCCGAAAAATACTATGTTCCAAATAACAGTTCCGAAATAACAGTCACCAGTGGTGATGAGTCGGAGTCGTTGAGTCGTTCAAACGAACGGTACAGTACCCTCACTCTTCACCATGCTGCTCACACTGGAGCACTCATAGGCATGACATAGTACACATTCTTATCTATAGATGGCACTGCAATGCAAATTCGAATCGATTTTGGAAAATTGCTGTGCATGCGGACAGAACTCAAAAGCTTAATGTTAGTAATTAAACAGCTGTTGACTACAAGGACAGAATACAACACTTTGTTTTCGTACATAAAGTTATAAAGACATGGTAGCCAACTAAAAAAAATAACATAACATTTAAAACATATGGTATGTAATTTCTGTTCTCTCTATTACATAATAAAAAAACAAATCATTAATTTTTATTTTTACTTTTCTTAATGCTCAGTTATAATAATAATAATAATAATAATAATAATAATAATAATAATAATAAATATTATAATTTCATAAATAATAAAAAAGATATATATTGGCAGTACTGAAACCTGGAAACCCCGCAGTGGGTTAGTAAAATGTTGGAATCGCATCTTTACCAAAGTGTAATTTAAACTTCGCATTAAACCTCGCTCTCCAAATCAGTACTTATATGGGTAGTTTCCAACAAATAATGCTACAACATTTTTGTCGTTCTTTGATAACAGAGAAGATAGCACAAAAACTTGTGCTTGTCAGACTTAACCTCAACAAACGACATACAGACATTGTAACTAAACCACTCATTACCATTTACGACTTTAACCTTTGTATAGAATCAGCTGATCAATGAATTAATAATAGTATGCTTACTTTATGACTTTGTAGAATGTTTATAAAACAGAATTAGTCAACTAATGGTGAAATAAACCATAAAGCGGGAATGAATATTACAGATTATTAAATACTTACTATAACATTACAGATGATTGGCCAGTCTTACAAATGTTGATATTAAAGTTCGCGCCACCGCAAGGATTTCAATTTCCATGCGCCCCCCTCCAACCACGTGAGAGTTTCAAGTACCAACTTCATCCAACGAAGTTTCAAGTATAACATAAAGAACAACAAGAACAGTGTAACTGCAGCTGTCGTTGGTTCATCGGAACAAGCTCCGACGTTCCGACTGTTATCTCGGAGTCGGAACATACCTTGTGCAACGCGGTACTGCGAGCCCGCAACAGCTGGGCAAGTGAGCAGCTCGGAGTCGGAACACTGTTATTTCGGAACAGGAGGTTCCGACCTACTGTTCATTTTTGCAACAGTTCCGAGGGAGTCGGAACATACCTTGTGCAACGCGGTACTGCGAGCCCGCAACAGCTGGGCAAGTGAGCAGCTCGGAGTCGGAACACTGTTATTTCGGAACAGGAGGTTCCGACCTACTGTTCATTTTTGCAACAGTTCCGAGACCGGAACAGTTCCAAAATAACTGTTGTGTTATTTTTACCCATCTCTAGTTGAAGGAGAAAAAGAGGGGAAGGTACTCAGTAGTACATGTTCCGCATCCCTGGTTCACACAACTGGCTTCATGTGGGTGAATGACGAACAGTCAAGTACCTGCCATTAGAAACATACTGTTCTCGCTGTCGGAAGAGCCTTGTATATAAAAAATACTTATGTGAGCAGGAATGGAACTTTCTGAATTGGAGCTGTCTCATAGAATCCCACTTAAGGCTCATTCACAATGAAAATTAAACATAACGTAAGCGTTAACTTAAGAATGTAAACGTTACGGTAAAATCAAGAAGTCATACCATCATTCACGATGGGAACATAAACACAACAGCAAACATACTTGGTAACCATGGAAACATAACAACGACGCCATTTCCTCATATTCTGTCGTATACTTCAGCGCTCCACGATTGTGTTCTGTTTGCAAATCACGTAAGCATAAGCATGAAAGTTTGGAGTTTGCAAACTTTCATGTTAACGTTTAACGGCAATGTTAATGTCAGTGTTCATGTGAATCATTGTGAATGATCCCATTTGGTAGCCTGGCCGCAAACTTCTGTGTTTATGTTACGGTTATGTTTAATTTTCATTGTGAATGGGCCTTTACAGTTTGCAGAAGCAGTAAAAAGTTTGTTTTATATTTCATACATTTGCATTAAAAATGGAATTACTTTTAAATTCCGACTTGTTAAACAGGGATGTCTATTACCACCCATTTTATGTAGCATTTATTTAGATGTCTTCTTTGAGAATAGAAATTTTGAGACTTGAATAGTTTCTGAACATTGGAAGGCAGAAATTAAATTTATTGGCCTTTGGAAATGATTTGGTGTTACTTGCAGTCTCAGAAGAAGCACTGTAGAGACTTGGTTTTTAAATTAAATATAGGCCTAGTAATAAATAATCATAATTATTGTAAAATGTAACGTACAAAAACTAATATTGTTGCCATTACTCGCCAGATTTAAAATAGAGTAATAATGAACCAAACACGAATTGAGCAGGTGTTCCAATTCCAGTCTGTGTTACGATATATTCTTCCAAAACGGTAGAGATACTTAAAGTCTTATAACAAATCAAAATTTCAGGTAATAAATGGTACAACAAAAAAACATTAGGAAAAAATATGAGTATTAGTATTTTATTTATTGCTACATACAATACAAAATAAATACATATTATTGACGTAGCGCACACCCTTTTGAGCAAGGTCCTGTTCGGGGGCGGTTCCTATAAATAACTATTTTGTGCTAAATGGAACATAATAAAGATTCAATAATATTATAAAACCAATATAATTATTACAAAACAGGGATAATTGCTTAGATAAAAGTAGAGAATCAAGTCAAAAACAGAATATAAGCTGGAATGAATGAAGTATGTTGAAATTAAGAAAAAGAAAAAAATGGCGAAAGAGACATGAATACTGAATAATCTTGTTAATTTCCTTCTTAAATTTATTAAAATCAAAATTATCTAGGTCAGGATTTATCATCAAATGGAGTTGTACAGGGACATCATTTTATTTTTACTAACATTTTTAATATTAACCTGGCTATACCTTTAGAGAACCGGAAAACCCGTTCGCTACCCCCTTCCACAACTGGAGTTCGATGATACTGGCGTAAAACACAAACACAACACTTTACTAGGTATAGGAGGGAAGAAAAGTACTTCATCCGTTTACGTAAACTAGGAAATATCGCGATTTTGAGTTCGATAATTTTCATTAGGATTTTTATTTAATCAAAATGCAGTACTGTATTAAGAATGAGTGTTTTTACTCACGAACTAGCTATCCATGCGAACGTGTTCATTATGTAGTGTATATTATACTGTCTACAGCACATTAGCGTACAATATAGAGAATAATGAAGTTCAATTGAAAAATAATCATAAAATGGATATTTAAACACATTTTTGAAGATGGTAGCCATTCATTTCGATAGCCTAGAGGCTTCAGTTCTTTTGTGCATATTATCGCACTATAGACTATTGCATCTAATTCCAATTACCAGTTTCGTCCTTCGTACTAGTAACTCATGTTGAAATAATTCTGTACCTACTCTATAAAAGAGTATCTTATGTAATGTAAATTCAATCTTCACTTCTGCCCGACCCGAAAATATAAAATTACTCGGACATGCTATCTACTCTCCGTCCAAGTGGTTATGCCGCAGGATCGTAGAAAGGAGGGAAATCACGTGACAGTTAATTACTTAACGAGGCCCTTTTATTTAAGTTATTTTAAACAGTTGTATAATATTACGTAAACGACCAATTCCTAACAGAAATTAATGTTTTCAGAAAAGAGCTAAGACAGCCCTGCTTTTACAGAGGGCCGTGCAGAAGCAGGTGGGGGAAATCGGGATGTGACGTAGGCAAACGGACAGTACCTGTGCGAAAAGATGATTCAATATTAAAAGTTCTTTCGTCACTGGAAAACGCGAACATATTTCTGGAACGTACTATACTCAGTAACTCAGTGCTGTTTACTATAAGCGGCCTTGATTCTGTCTGGAAAACAGTTGAAACTTCATTAGTAGAAGGGGTGGGAGTGAAGTACATTAAAAAACTCAGGTACAATAAAAATTGAAGTAAAAATAAAATGATGTCCCTGTATAACCTTAGTCCAGTTGTTGTGTAGTCTAACATTTAAGTTTAAATGATTGATTAAATGGCAAACTTACTAGTGTTAAATTATATAACCACGTGTGGCTTACAGCTGTTTCGGTGTATCCTTCACATCATCATCAGAGCCTATTAGATCTAGTAGGCTTCTACACATACAACCCAAAAACCAAAAACTCAACACACTAGAACAATATGAAATATACAGACACACTAAAACACACCCTAATCAAATTCTGAACACACAGATCAATTTCAGAACACACACACTATTTGACTACCCTTTTCAACACGCAAACGCACCCCTACAACAGGCAGCGATGTCGAGATGGGCACTATTTAACAGGGACCTGGACAACTACTAGCGTGTACCACATACGAAGGATTTGAAACAACTAAGTGCTAACAGGCACGCGATGAATCAATAATGCACAGAATTTGTTATAAGTTACTTGTGATTGGCTACAAAGATATAATTAGAAAAGTATTATAATTAATTAATTCTATTTTAAAATATAAGTATACTGGTATTAAAATAAGCTACAAAAAATGATAAATTTGCTTTCGAAGGGAACAAGAGTAAGGTGGTCCGCGGAACTGTTCTAACTTAAAAAGTGGTCCCCACTTTAAAAAGTTTGAGAAACGCTGGTCTATATCATTCTGTTCTAATGGATAAGAAATAACTTGGATAATAATTCAAGGATTTAAGAATAGAAAGCATAGCCTACTGACTAAATATAATATTATATTGATATATTCCGTGGTAAGAATAAACATGAGTGTATAGTATATACTGGACTTTTTTTAGTACATACTCTTGTTAGTAAGAATAAAAACATTTGAGTACCTACTCATTTTTGATTACATACTTATAACATGGAAGCATAGTAGAATATACTCATGTGTCCATCTTGTACAGAATATATACTCGTGCTTGATAAGAATAAAAGCTAGTATATTCTCATATTTATAAGTTCGTTCTCATGTTATTCTGAGTATCGTTTGTAGCAGGCTCAATTCTGAGTATTTGTTGATTTGTGTTCAGTTTAAAGTTAAATAAAAAAAATGGCAGAATTTATGAATGTTGTACATCATGGAAAAATACAGAAAAAGATGTGAACTTCAGAAGCCTTTAACGCTTCACAAAAAGTGAATATGAAAAAGGTTAAACACATATTTGTTATTCATGAAAAACATAACCTATAAAAATATGAATGGCTATCAAATTATAAGGTTAGATTATATTGTTAAGTATAATTAACAATTACAGTTTATTTTGTAAAATTTGAATTGCAAAATGCAATTACTTGAAATTTTAAATTATAATAGAATTAGCATAACTGGAATTCTAGAAATGGATTGTAATCTCTATCCAACATCCCGTAATTATGATTTCCCAGTACTGTTTTCTTGTTTCCTGTTTATTAACGTCACTCATCTGATTCACTCTCTCTTTCATGTTTATTTATTTATTCATTTATTTACTTATTTGTTTATTTAATTAATTTTATTATTTAATTAATTTCTTAATTAATAATTTATTTGTTTATTCGCTTATTTGTTTGTTTATTTACTTATTTATATTTATTTATAAAAAACAAAACACAAACCACTACAGCATGCGGATAGCATGTGAAAGTCTACAAAAAAACTGAGCATCACGGTGCAATGTGGTCAAAGAGGGTAGGTAACACGAGTACATATTAACTTTTAAACGATCAAGAAGGCTGTAGATATGAGTAGGCCTATATATTCGCGTTAGGTAGAATGTCTTTATTCTTACGAATATGAGTATGTTCTAGTGCAGGTATACTCAAAATTGTAAAAGCCCCGATTACACGGATGATGCTGCACTGCATAACACACACTGTGTACGGACTGGGCTCCGCAACTACATTGCAGCACCGCCCGTGGTATAGTTCGTACACTCTTACAAATACGGATAATAAACTGAATTTTGAAAATGAAAAGAGTATACACTGTAATATTCAGTTATTACATTATTTATTACACAGTAATTAATATATTTATGCTATTATTATATCATAGATAATGTTATTTTCATATTCCACCACACATTGCGGTCTATTCAACATGTGCATTCTTTTCTGCAAGTAATCGGAAATCTATTTCCAACGAATTTACTGCAATGCGCAGCTTCAAAAGATGCTCATCTGTTAATCGGGATCTATGTTTCGATTTAGCACCCTTCATTCTCGAAAATAATTTTATTGTTCGCACACATATGTCGAGGCGAAGGTAGCTAATACAGTGGCAGCGAATAAGCTCATCTTGGGATATTTCGTTTTGTTCAATTTTTCTAATAATTCTATTCTTGTCAAGTCATATTTCTGAATTTAGTTCAGAATTCTACGTTACTTTGTAGTTCAATTAACTCGTCCTGGAACTGCACTCTCACGGATTCTACTAAATTAACTATGAAAGGATTAACAAAAAGATTAATATCATTCTCCATACGTTCAAAATCACTAAATCTATGTTCTGTGAATTCACATTTGAGCTGTTCCTGTAGGCTACAGAGATATAATTAACTATATTTTGTTTAGGCACCATACATCTCTTTGCAAGTTCACCGTGAAGGGTTTTAGTGCCTTAGCTAATTCCCAACATACTACATAACTTGCTCCAAAACATAGACTCTGAATTGTTCGACTCTCTTCAATGTTTGACCTTTCATGAAGTGCTTTCAATTCTTGAAGCTGTAGTGCACGTTGCAGCCCTGAAAAATTATTTTATCAAAACATGTATTTCTGATGGAATAAAATCACTACACTAATAATAATAATAATAATAATAATAATAATAATAATAGTAATAATAGTAATAGGCCTAATAATAATAATAGGCCTAATAATAATAGTAATAGGCCTAATAATAATAATAGTAATAGGCCTAATAATAATAATAGTAATAGGCCTAATAATAAATATAATAATAACAATAATAATAATAATAGTAATAGGCCTAATAATAATAATAGGCCTAATAATAATAGTAATAGGCCTAATAATAGTAATAGGCCTAATAATAATAGTAATAGGCCTAATAATAATAATAGTAATAGGCCTAATAATAATAATAGTAATAGGCCTAATAATAATAATAGTAATAGGCCTAATAATAATAATAGGCCTAATAATAATAATAGGCCTAATAATAATAATAGTAATAGGCCTAATAATAATAGTAATAGGCCTAATAATAAATATAATAATAATAATAACAATAATAATAATAATAATAATAGTAATAGGCCTAATAATAATAATAATAGGCCTAATAATAATAGTAATAGGCCTAATAATAATAGTAATAGGCCTAATAATAATAACAGTAATAGGCCTAATAATAATAATAGGCCTAATAATAATAGTAATAGGCCTAATAATAATAATAGTAATAGGCCTAATAATAATAATAGGCCTAATAATAATAGTAATAGGCCTAATAATAATAATAGTAATAGGCCTAATAATAAATATAATAATAACAATAATAATAATAATAATAATAGTAATAGGCCTAATAATAATAATAGGCCTAATAATAATAATAGGCCTAATAATAATAGTAATAGGCCTAATAATAATAGTAATAGGCCTAATAATAATAATAGGCCTAATAATAATAGTAATAGGCCTAATAATAATAATAGTAATAGGCCTAATAATAAATATAATAATAACAATAATAATAATAATAATAATAATAATAACGTTGGTATATGAATACATATTACAGAAAACAGCATGTTCTGGGTGGCAGACCTTATAATGTCGTTTTATGTTGCTCAGTAGTATTCCTGACAGTACCTTTCAATATAGTAAACACTTTATGTTTTCACTGAACGCACAACAAAAATAGTCTTCCTCCCACACTGTACGGAATGATCGTTTGCTTATAGTAGGTTTTGACTCTGTCATTGTCCCGCACTGTTCGTACGTTACTAAGTACTTGAACTGCCTTCCGCAGTCATCTGTCGAGCTTCGAACGGGGAACAGCACGCTCTACATTGGAAGGTCGCGATTACAGAACGTAATCGGGCGTCAGAGAATGAGCATACCTGTTCTAGTGGTTACGAGTATATAATCACAGTAAGTGCTCATACTCAAAAGTATAAACCTTGAGAAAGTACTTAAGCTTTATTCTTACTACCCATTGGTATAGATTAATTGGGTGTATCTACTTTGAAAGGAGGAATTTCTAATGTAAATTATAAATGCATAGATATAACCAGCAAAGAAGATACAATGTAGGACGACCACACAAGAGATGGGCGCCTGTACTGATTTTGCCGAACGAATTGGCCTAAGCTTTGATGGTAGAGATAGTGATTGTATTTTTTCACTGTATAGTATGACTTTTCTTTTAAATGTACCTAACAGCTACATTTCAGTTTCTAACACTGACATTTATTATATTTTCATATGTTGTACATTATATAATAAGATTATTTTGTGCGAGATCGTGCGTATTTGCTTGTTTTCCGCACAGAACCAATACGCGGTAAGTGTGAAATACCACATTCAGTATTCCCAACGTAACACACATAACAATTTCCCTCTTCTTACCGCTTAAGCGCGACATTCATTTTACTTCTTTAGGTTTTTAACATATTATTTTTAGAGACGTTTAACATAGTAATAATTATAAATTGGAAACTTACCACTGCAATTTCACCTAAATTGCAATGTTAATTATTGTTTTTAAATATTTGCAAACATTAAGTAAAGTCTACTACTCCACGAAACTTATTGCATTCCTGATACAACTAACATTAAGGAAGCCGTGAAAAAATCAACAAGATTCCATATGCCGATGTTATTACTGCAATATGTTATATAAATAATATTGTTAAAATATTAAAATGAAAAATAAATCATTACATAACCTTACCGTTTGTTTTAAGTTCGCATTTATAGACTGGGAGAAAAAAGACAGACGTATATCACGGCCTGCTGGAGTATAGTAAACACAGAAAAATTTTATAGCAACAATGTTGAAGAAAGATATTTTGGTTTTCCGAAGTTGCCGTCATTAAACAGAAACCAAGATGGAGATTTCATTGCAACTAATTAGAAATTCGTCTTTCAGGTATGTAATAAACGATCTTCGCACAAAATAATGTACGATAAACGAGTGGTATATTTGTTTTCATGTTCTCGTAAATTAAAAAAGCTGAACTACGTTTCGCTTTTTCAATCTTTTCCTCGAACACGAAAACGTCAACATACCGCTCTTGTAACGTATATTACTATTATAGGCATTTACATAATTTAATCGCGTTATTTACTAGACTCTAGGTAGTATTAGATAGTAAGAAGCACACCAAGAACTGCCTAGAACATAATTAGTTCCTAGCATATAAAGTCACGGTGCCATTACTGTCAAGATCTTCTTTCCTTAGAAGAAACGTTTTAAAGTCTCATTTGACATAATTTAATGTTACACTGATAGCAGGCCATTGAGGAAAGCTCATGAAGCACCGACTGCGAAACATCGCTTCAAAGCATTACTTGGCTGTCTTAAAGCGTTATAAATCATCATGAGTAGCAGAATAACAAGTTATTATCTTCCAAACGTGGGAAGAAAACAACAGAAGACCGTGATGCAGAAAAAACAAACTCTCGCCTTCGGAGTTTTTGCCGTTGTGAATGCTGGAGGGGTACGTGCGAGTTGAGGGCAGCACATTCGTTATTTCTTACTCGAACGCCCCACACTCTGCTCTCCGCTGTGGTATATAGCCCCCGGAGTGGAATCGTCTCTGTGCTCGAAATTGATTGTTGGGCACCAAACCGAAGTCTTTAATAGGAACAGAACCGAACGCAACGGGTGTTTTGCTCGGGTGGGGCGATCGTAATCATCTGGTCATATCTCATTAACGCAAGTGGTTGCCGCTGAAGGTATTTCCTCACAATTCCCACGCAAGTACGCCTCTGGTCGCACGTGTATAGCGCGCGTTTGTCGCACATTCCGGAGTACACTGTTTACACATTTGAAGTAAAAGTACTAAAACATTTTAAACAAAATAGCTTATCATTTTGATATTATTTTTATAAAGTAGAAATTCTTCTTCTTCTTCTTCTTCTTCTTCTTCTTCTTCTTCTTCTGCCTGACAAGTGTTAGGCCACAAGGCCTGTTACGGTCTCACATAAAATTTTCACGCCATCTCTTAGCAGGACGACCCACAGATCTTTGGCCATGTGGTACATAATCATAAATTGCCTTTGGGAGTCTACTATTACTCATTCTTTCCAAATGATGTTTCCAATTAGACTGATATTGAACAATGTAATCTAATACTGGTTGAGTTTTTAGTTCCTTTAAAATTTCACAATTTCTTTTGAGATCACATTTAGTATAGCCCGCTGTTCTTCGCATGAATCGCATTTCACAAGCCGTTATTCTGCTTTTATCTGCTTTCCTCAGTGTCCATGCTTCGCTGCCATAGCTGAGCATCGGTCGTGCCAATGTGTTGTAGAGACGTATGCGGGTGTGTTTCTGAACCAAGGATGGTTTCATCACACTACTTATAATGCCCATAGCTCTCGTGTATTTATTAATTTTCTGTGATATTTCCAGTTCTTCAAAAATGGAAAGATTGTAACCTAAATATGGGAAACTATTACATCTTTCTAATATTTTATTATCGAGACAAATTTTACATTGTATTGGCTATTTCCCACAGAATGCCATAATTTTTGTTTTATCTGTTGAAATTTCCATATTGTATGTGGCTGCTACTTGCTGCAAATTATATATTGATCTTTGGAGGTCGTCTTCTGAAAGTGCTGATAATACCAAATCGTCTGCAAAGAGAATTGAATCCAATTTAAGGTGTCTGTTAATTTGTATATATCATGGCGAGTTTGCTTCACTCTTTAATTATTCGGTTCATATAAATAACAAAGAGAATGGGTGATAATCCACATCCTTGTCTTACACCATTATTGATGGGTGTCCAAGATGATAGCTTACCGTCTTGTTTAATTGCTATTTTATTTAGGTTATATATGTTATGAATATTGTGGATAAACTGTTGTGGAACATTGTCATCTACTAAAATTTGTAATAACTTTGATCTGTCTACTTTATCAAAGGCTTTCTTGAAATCCACAAAAGCGATATGTTTTTTAATATTAAATTCTTTGTGTTTTTCTAATAATAGTTTCATTGTAAAATATCCATCTGCGCATGACCTTCCTTTACGAAATCCCATTTGTTTCTCTCCAATGAGATTGTTATAAAATTTTGATGATATGTTTTTTATTATATTGGTATAGATTTTGTAGCCTGAATTCAATAAACTGATCCCACGATGAAGTAGAAATTTAAAATAAAAATAATAGAACACGATAACTTCCGAAGATTAGTTATCCGAGAAATTCGTTATAATTCGTCAAAATTGACATCCGTGTGAAAATGCGATAGAGGCCTTCGTCTTCGTCGACATTATTATCCTTAATTTATTTATTTGTTTGTTTATGTATTTATTTATTTATTTATTCTGGTGTACTTAAGGCCATCAGGCCTTCTCTTCCACAACACCAGGAATACAAATACAATAATAGAAATAAACATAAAAATACACTATATACAAAGTAAAGCTACACAAGAAATAAAGAGAGAGAAAGAAAAAAACACTATAAACAAAGTAAAGCCACACAAAAATATACACAGGTTGCAGTCACATAAACTTTAAATGAGTGATAAAGTATCATAATTAATTCTATCCTAAGTAATTAACTAGCTTAAACAAGAAACTTGCAATTTTAATCTAGATTAAAAAAAGAAGAAAAAAAAACACAAATCAATACTTCTAGCAATACCTAACAAACATTAACTAAAACAAAATTTTCCAATTTAATTTTGAATTGTGATTAAGTCCGGCAGTCCCTGACATCATTAGGTAACGAATTCCAGAGGCGAGGTATTTCTACATTATAGGAAGATGAGTATAAAGACGTTCTATGATGAGGAATAGAAAGAGAAGTGCTTGATGTTGGTTTCGAAGAGTTGTAAGAAATTGAAAGCGCGATAACAGATAATTCGGAGTAGAAGTATGCATGATTCTAAACAGAAGAGACAGTGAATGTATTGTTCTTCGTTCCTTCAGACGCACCCATGAAAGTAACTGGAGGGAAGGTGTTATATGGTCAAATTTACGAGTATTGCAGATGAATCGTATGCACACATTATGAACACGTTGTAGTCTCTCAGCTAAGAGTGAACTTACATTAGTTAGCAAGGAATCGCAATAATCAAAATGGGGCATTAAAAGCGTCAGAATAAGATTCTTTTGAGACTAAGTGGTAGAAATTCTTTTATATGAAGCAAGGAGTGAAGTTGAGAAAATATTTTTTTGCAAATGTGTGTTACTTGAGTGTTCCAATTTAGATCGATATCCATAAAAATGCCAAGATTTTTAACGGTTTCACTGTATTTAACAATAATCTCATTCAATATTATATGTGGTATAGTACTGCTATCAAGAGTGCTTCGTAGACGATTATGTCCCATTACAATTGCTTGCGATTTCTCTGGATTTAACTTTAATCCAAATTTGTGTGCCCACAGTGAAATCGAATACAAGTCTTCGTTTGTTTTGTTTACTGCGTCACTAGTCTCGTTAGGTGGAAATGCAAATAAATTTGCAAGTCGTCAGCATACATATGGTGTCTGCAGTGTTTTATCATATTAGTCACGTCATTAATATAGATCATGAAGAGTAAAGGTCCGAGAACTGATCCTTGTTGAATTCCAGATTTCACGACACACCATTTTGAAGAAGAATCGCATGCAATGACACATTGTTGACGTTTGTGAAGGTAGGATTCAAACTAAGTAACAGAACTTTCAGAAATATTCAGAAGTCTTAATTTACATAATAGAAGATCCGTGTCAACTGTATCAAATGTAATGGTAGTTCGATCAGTTTGTCCGTTTCGGCTAACGAATGAAAGTTATGTTCTGTGCACATTAATTTATTTTTTGCAACATGTAGGCTTATGTAGTGTATGTAGACCTATTTATTTATGTTCATAATGGTAGGCTAGATATGAATTATTTACTACGTATTTAATCATTTAGTTTGTGTTCAAACAAATTGTACTCAGATCTTATCTTTAAGAAATTGATTTTCTGTTTAATTTTGATAAATCTTGCTACCGAAGGCTCCAATATATTAAAACTACCGAAGTGTTGCGTGATTTGAAGGCATGTGATTTTTTAAATTGACTTAACTCTCCGAACATTTGTTGAAATTTAATAAAATTGTGTTAGTCTGGAAATCTTTGTCTCTCTATACGAAAGTATAATAATTACGTACATTATAAAAATATATTGAAACCAATGAAATAGTTGCACGTAATTTTGAAAAAAAAAGCTTGACAACATTAGCAGTTTTAGTATTACGCAATATTATTTCAAAATATTTAAATAGCACAGACGTCGTTCTTCAGACAACTGCTGTATTTGATCGGGTCACCAGAGAAGAAGTGTGTCACGAAGGTGGCAAATACTTTTTCATACGTTTTACTCTTTTCGCAACAGTTCAGTTCCTTTATTGTGTTACGAACGATATCAATGTTTGTAGTTCATGCTCTTGAACTACCATCCAAAAGTCGCATACAAATGAAACTCATTGCCTCTTAAGAAGGTACATAGGACACTTGTTCATTTGGCTTCATTTGTAGAATGTATAGTTTAATTAGAATTAACTGTTCACAAATTCACATACAGTAACTGCCTACTGTATTGCAGCAATTTATAATATTTTTATATTTAAGAAAATCGCTGTTTAAAAATGTATTGGACCAGAGGTGTTAGGCAGTCTGTTTCAAAACCAGTCATGGTCCTCGCTGAAGCCATTCTGCTCCCTCAGGAGCCACACATTGTTTTTATGAAAGCGGACTTCTTGGTAGAACAAGATTGACTTGAGCTATGTTCGATTCTGTCGTTTTTCTCCAGTTCAAAATTGACGTAATATTTCGCTCAAGCATATTTAGTGTTAAAGTAATACTTTCAATGCATGTACCTATGTTAATATTAAGAATAGAGTTATATTACCGGTTGTTCTTTATGGTTGTGAAACTTGAACTCTCACTTTGATAAAGGAAGAGAGGTTCCGGGTATTCGAGAATAAGATGCTTAGGAAAATATTTGGGGCTAAGAGAGATGAAGTTACAGGAAAATGGAGAAAATTACACAACATAGAACTGCACGCATTGTATTCTTCACCCAACATAATGAACATTAAATCCAGACGTTTGAGATGGACAGGTCATGTAGCACGTATGAGTGAATCTAGAAATGCATATAGAGTGTTAGTTGGAAAACCTGAGGGGGAAAAGACGTTTGGGGAGTCTAAGGTGTAAGTGGGAGGATAATATTAAAATGGATTTGAGGGAGTTGGGATATGATGGTAGGGACTGGATTAATCTTGCTCAGATAAAAACCGATGGCGGGCTTATGTGAGGGCGGCAATGAACCTCCGGATTCCTTAACAATAAGTAAGTATACAATATATGTCTATGGTTTTGCAGTTTACTTAACATAGGAGATTTGTTTTCCATTTAAGTGCTATCAATTCATACTTGCTTACTTACTTACTTACTTACTTACTTACTTACTTACTTACTTACTTACTTACTTACTTACTGGCTTTTAAGGAACCCGGAGGTTCATTGCCGCCCTCACAACATAAGCCCGCCATTGGTCCCTATCCTGAGCAAGATTAATCCAGTCTCTACCATCATATCCCACCTCCCTCAAATCCATTTTTAATATTATCTTCCCACCTACGTCTCGGCCTCCCCAAAGGTCTTTTTCCCTCCGGCCTCCCAACTAACACTCTATATGCATTTCTGGATTCGCCCATACGTGCTACATGTCCTGCCCATCTCAAACGTCTGGATTTTACGTTCCTAATTATGTCAGGTGAAGAATACAATGCGTGCAGCTCTGCGTTGTGTAACTTTCTCCATTCTCCTGTAATTGCATCCCTCTTAGCCCCAAATATTTTCCTAAGAACCTTATTCTCAAACACTCTTAATCTCTATTCCTCTCTCAAAGTGAGAGTCCAAGTTTCACAACCATACAGAACAACCGGTAATATAACTGTTTTATAAATTCTAAATTTCAGATTTTTTGACAGCAGACTAGATGACAAAACCTTCTCAACCGAATAATAACACGCATTTCCCATATTTATTCTGCGTTTAATTTCCTCCCGAGTGTCATTTATATTTGTTACTGTTGCTCCAAGATATTTGAATTTTTCCACCTCTTCGAAAGATAAATCTCCAATGATTATAGTTCCATTTCGTACAATATTCTGGTCACGAGACATAATTATATACTTTGTCTTTTCGGGATCTACTTCCAACCCTATCGCTTTACTTGCTTCAAGTAGAATTTCCGCGTTTTCCTAATCGTTTGTGGATTTTCTGCTAGCATATTCACGTCATCCACATAGACAAGAAGCTGATGTAACCCATTCAACTCCAAACCCTTTCTATTATCCTGAACTTTCCTAATGGCATATTCTATTCTTGCTTTAGCCCGCAGTGAATTGGAAAAGCATCAGATAGAAACTGGCTTATACGGACTCTGCTGTAAGTTTCACTAAGACACATTTTAATTAATCGAACTAGTTTCTTGGGAATACCAAATTCAATAAGAATATTATATAAAACTTCTCTCTTAACCGAGTCCTACGCCTTTTGAAATCTATGAATAACTGATGTACTGTGCCCTTATACTCCCATTTTTCTCAAATAACTGTCGAATACAAAAATCTGATCAATAGTCGATCTATTACGCCTAAAACCGCACTGATGATCCCCAATAATTTCATCTACATATGGAGTTAATCTTCTCGAAAGGATATTCGACAAAATTTTGTACCACGTCAACAAAGGTGATATTCCTCGAAAGTTACTACAGTTAGTCTTGTCCCCCTTCTTAAAAAGGTACGATTATGGACTCCTTCCATTGTTCTGGTACAATTTCCTTTTCCCAAATTGCAAGTACAAGTTTATAAATTCCGCTATATAATGCCCTTCCACCCTCTTGTATTAATTCTGCTGGAATTTGATCAATACCTGGAGACTTGTACTTTTCAGATTTTCTATCGCAATTTCGACTTCAGATAGTGTGGGTTCCGGTATGAATGGCTCAGAAGTTTGTATTTGAATTTCGTCCTGATCATTTCTATTTGGCCTATGTATATTTAGTAGTTGCCCAAAATAGTTTTTCCATCTGTTCAGGGCTATCAATTCATTACATATTTAAATTGTTGATGGGATCAAAGGCCATGTATTTCATTATAAAGGAATTCTAGTGTCTAGACAATACATATAATGAGAAATTTATATCATCGACCAAATTTATTTTTATTTGAGTACATATGTGTACCTAGATTTATTAATTGTATGTTAATGGAAGTCATGGTTGGATCCAACCAATCAGAAGGAATATGCTTATTGTTTCAACTCTTAAATGAAATTGTTGTTATCGAGGGACTCTAAAATCGCTAGCTAGCTGAACCGAGGTTTCCAACGTGGTTACTTCTCTCTCACTATTTTATGCTATTATTTAGTGAAAGAACTAAACACAAATTTCATTCCGCTTGTTTATGACTGCGAATAGCTCACATAGTTGATGTTGCTTAGATTTGTAACAAACAATTGCCTTACTTTGTGACTATAATTCTGGGTAGACGCACGTGGGCACGTACCCAAGAAGAGTGCCTTGACGTGACCGGTTCGCGCTGGGCGGGCGTCGGGGCGCCCTACTTCACATTCAACTTTTGTTGATGCCAGTTTACTTTCATTTCGATAGAAAAGTGTTTCTTCTTATTATAAACAAATTATGACGCAGCACATTTCTCTGCAGTTATTTACTAACAGGATGGCGCCCGGTTTGACTTTCTCTGCCCCACAGCCAAGTCGTGGGCGGCGCTCGTTTAATTTTTCAGATGTATTTGCCATTTTCTGATAGCGTTTGTAGGTGACACGGACAGCCTATCGCTGAGGCCGAATTCCTCGGAGTCTGCGTCACGGAGTCGTCTGACCGGTACGGCACCCGCCAGTGAGTACTACGCTAATCGATTCGACCATCAAGACAGCGAGTGTCACGTGCCAGTTCAAGCTTAACTCTGAGATGAAGCTTCTGATTACATTCTAGCCTACTTTTCATTCTAAAATCTGTAAAATAAGTACGAAATACATAGCTCTCCTGATTTCCTTTTCTCTGTCTGGATCCCATGTCTGTCTAACGACCTAGCAGGGTTGCCAGATAAATGAAACGCAGTAGTCGTACCAACTTATGAAAAATGTCGTACTTTAGCATAAAATTGTCGTACATTCATCATTTTACTATTTTATAGATAGGGGCTATTCCATATGAAATCGATCAGTAAAAAACCTCGCATTTTTTTATACTCTAATTTTTTCCCTACTTATACAAAGTGCTGAGGGGAATGCATTTTCAAAAATATACTATCGAAAGTCAAACGGTTCTCGTATTGTTGAGCGACAAATTTAGCGTATTTTATAAAAACAAGCCTCTTTCAGCGCTCAGAACTCTGGAACCATTTACTGCAGAACATTGAACGAGAGCTTATTTTGAAGCTGACATTTATTTTGAAGCTGACATTTGGTAGGTTATGTGAAGAAGTAATCCTTATTTTTATTGTACACAGACAGATAATCTGATTTTACTTACTTTTAGGCTTTTTTCTAATTTGTAAAAATGTAAAAAAATCTTGAGAAAAACCTTGCATTATTAAGAGAGATTCGGCATTGTTTGCTTAGTGGTACGGCAGTAAGTTTCGAGGGTATTAAACAAATTATTTTTCACACGCCTAGACTTGAACGGCGCAGTACCGCAAGCACTGGCCGAGACCTGAAGATAAGATAAGTGTTGGGCGTCATTTTACTCATGTGTTTATGAAAACCTGTGATAAAGCTAGCACAGCCATGACTGCTAGACGACACATTACGTGTTTGTCTCTTGGCCTTGCTTGTCTCTGCTAAGCTCCCGTCTCACAGTCAGCTGGTTAGTTCACGCGCGTGCTATTTATTTTCTTTATTTCATATTTTCAATACTTTCTTATCAACATACCATCAGTAAAAAATATGTGTTTATTTGTACTTTCAATGCGGAATCTAACTATATATTTTTAAAATATTTTTCCTAGCCAAAGGCGTCTTAATGAGGAAAAATCTAAATTTCTCCACTTCCATAAAAGTAAGAAAATGTGTTTATATGTCAATATAAACTTTAATTTCTCAGCATCAAAATAAACCATGATTTTGGTCATTGGGTGAAAGGGTTTTGGAGCTACAACAGTTTAAAGTTGCATATTTTATGAAAATACGATAAATTTAAATATTTTTAATTTAAACACTATGAAGTTCTAATTCCTCAAACTTTGCACAAAGCATTGTATCACAGTTCCTTTCGTACAAAAAATGTTTCATTGTATTTAGAAATTGTAAGGTCAGTTTTCTCTATATTTCGGTCGATTTGAAATGGAATAGCTCATAGTGCGCACAATTATATTTCACATAACACCCAAAAAATGTGGTTCATATGCCTATTAATTTATATTCATTCATTCATAGTGTTCTGTCCAAGGGCAGATCTTTCACTGCAAACCCAGCATTCTCCAGTCTTTCCTATTTCAGCATCCATTTCTTCATCCAATCAAGAATTTTAGTAATTATAGCCTAGTTGATATCCACAATGGCATTTATCATTCAGAGTAGCATTTCTTCATCAACACTGTCATTTTCGGTAAAGCTTGCGCGATGACGCTTGATCGGAAATAAAAGCCAGCAGAAACTTCATCTTTGGCCGGCGGGACGGCAGATATTTAATATCAATCAGTGCGGCAGCTGATGATTACATCGAATTAATCCACCTTCAGTCGACTCAAATCCGACACCGCTAAAATGTCAGCACGTCTAGATTTCTTAATCCTAGCGTGGTATTATTTCATTCATAAAAAAATACTTCCATTGCTGAACATACAATGAAGTTAGCAGATTAGTGGTGGGGAGATTATGAACGAGTCGTTCATAATGAACGAATCATTGAAACGAACGAATCATGATTCAGTAAACGAAATGAATAGATTCCTTCCTGAATCGAAAGTTGAATCGAACGTCCTCTCGGATCTCACTCGTTATGAATAGTTTTGTATATTGAATCTTCTGAATCCAGGTTCCTTATCGGTCAGCTCACTAGCAGATGCCTAGCTCCGCCCAGTAAGACGTGATCGTTTCATACGCTGCGATATTTGCGACATCTGGTAGCTGGTAGAGGAACTTTGTTAAAATCAGCTGTTATTAATCGCATAGAACGAAGTTGTCAATGTCATGTTTGGATATAATGAATTGCTAAAGTAGAATATCTATTTCCTTAATGTTTTAAAAAGGGTAGAAAATAAGTGTTCGCATTACATCAACTATTTATTTTTTTAATTACCGGTACCATTCCACTTTAATCCAATTAATTAAACTTATATAGGCTAACTTCTTCATATTCATACGTCTAAATTAATCACATGGATACGAAAGCTAGTATTCCTTATCACATACTTAAAAAATATATTTGTCCTAAACAGAATAATATAAAATCGCCAACCATTTATGAAATATAGAAAATGAAGCCCACCATAAGTTTAAAAATATGAAGTTAGGCCTACAGGAAAATTCAAAAACAAAACTTATGAATATTATAACGCATAATTTGTACCATTTGTATAATATCTTTAGACAAAAAATGTAAGAGAGATAGGGAAAACACACACACCAATTAAGTACACTTTCTTGGATTTTTATGTTTTATCAAAATTTTCTCAACTTCCTTTTACTGTTCAAACTGTAAAATCTGTGACCTGTTTAAGTATTTTATCTCTATTTTTCATTACTGGTTAATGATTACGTAGCCTAAATATTATAACTTTATAACATTACAGTAGAGTCAAATAATGTAGGAAATATTAAATATTATTTTATATACCGGTACCCATTTCTCTATCTCTTTAAGTATATGTACTATGTCTTTAATACATCTTTACAACCAGTGGACGACCGTGTCAATTTACCACTAATGCAGTGAACTGCAATGTGCTGTCATCTAATGAGCAAAAAATGAACGTGAAGTAAATACTGTAGTAACGAACGAAAGGTATCGCTGAATAGAAATGAAGATCCAGTGTGTAATTCGTTCATACTTTTATTGGAACATCTGTGAATCAAATGAACGAATCGAATGAACGAATCATTTTAGGGAATCGTTCTTACTGAACCGATTCTTCAAAATGAATCGAACTTCCCATCTCTATAGCAGATCCCTGAACTCGTGTTACTTTGATATAACCACACCGTACATGAAACCTGGAGCTCAAGATGACAAATTTTTGATTTGCATGGCAAGTGTAGGCACCATATTGATTTTCAAAGCATTTTTTTATCCCTTTAAAACACATATATGTGTGATTAGAGATATTAGTCAATGACATACTGTATGAAGAAAAGTTGTCTGAAAAGGGGCAAATTAACTTTTATTTTTTTTAATTATACTCCGACATTGTGAGTTCCAAAATAATTTTGTCCCATGAGTAAAATAGTCGTACAAAATTGCGTGCGACTATAGTCCTAAATTTATTTAGGTATATCACCAGAATATTATATTGAATCTTCTTTAAGTATACATTTTAAATTCTCAAATTCTCTTCTCCCTATGGTTCACAGAGTTATCTTATTCATTCTCATCCTCGTCATAAATACGGTCTATGATATTTTTGCAATATTCCAAGGTTTCCATGTCTCTCCAGCTAAATTTTAAATGTTATGTTTTATTTAACGACGCTCGCAACTGCAGAGGTTATATCAGCGTCGCCGGATGTGCCGGAAATTTGTCCCGCAGGAGTTCTTTTACATGCCAGTAAATCTACTGACATGAGCCTGTCGCATTTAAGCACACTTAAATGCCATCGACCTGGCCCGGGATCGAACCCGCAACCTTGGGCATAGAAGGCCAGCGCTATACCAACTCGCCAACCAGGTCGACTCTCTCCAGTTATCTTAAAACATTTTTTAAAGTAATTTGTTAACATTACATAGTTTTTCCTTCTAGATTATGCATGTGCTTGTGTAAGTGTGATTTTGCATTACAATGCACGTTTTCCCTTTTTTCAAAATTTCTTTGTACAAATTTACAATATTTCTGTAGTTTTGTTCGCCCCTTATCACAACTTCATTTATTATTCTTTATCTTGATTCTTTTACAGAATTTTAGTTTGAAATGCCAGTCACTTGGTGGTTTGAAAACAGTTTGTATATTCGTTTTCCAGTCATAAACTGGACACTCCATACCTAATTTGATTATGGTGCCATTGTTGTTGAAGATATTGCAGTAATCTTCGGATTTAATAATGATGTTTAGCTTCTTTGCCTCCTTCTCAGTTCGATAAAAAATTCTATCCGTTGGTATGAAGGAAATAGAGCTGACTCATTTTACCTAATTGTTCAATGAAGTCTTTCATAGCATAACACTTTATTTTATATTTCTTGTTCCGTGTATCCTCTTCTCGTTTCATTTTCTGGTAGAAGTCCAGTTTTTAAATGCCACTTAGATAGAAATTCCACCCAATTCTTTGACACTTGCAAGATTTCTAAGAAAGTTTGTCGGTAAACTGGTAGAACACGACCTGCTCCCATACCTTGATGTCTCACTGTTCTGTTAACAAAATCTGTTTTAGGATAATCAGCTGTGTGTATTCAGTATGAATTCATCTTGAACCAACTTCTTAGGGACGCTGTAATATATTTTGTAAAAGTGGTTGATACCACGCTGAATTAGAAAACTGCATTGGAATGCTGCTGGTTTGTGGTGACCTACAGGTTGGAGTTCTGGGAGGGCTTCTCGCAGAGTAGCTACCAATAACCAGTATAAAAATTATCAAATACTGGCAAACATCGAACAATCACTGTAAAGACAAACATTACAGTTAGCATGACACTTAACTTCCTGCCACTTTTCTGTGTTTTGTCTAAGCCTAGTTCTTTGTATCACCGACTCTCCTTCCACGGCCAGGCTCTGAAGGCGAAATTTGTATGTGCGATTCTATGAAAATTTTACTTCTATAAAAGGCTAGCACAACACGTCAATACGTTGTAAAAATATGCACAGCTCATACCAAGACAATGAAGCATATTCTTGTTCTCTTAAAGTTCCATTGTCGATTTTCCCAGTAAGTTCCGCGCACTCAAGAATTATGGTATTCTAAAAGCAAACACTAGCGGCATAAAGAAATCACACACTTTCTCTGTCCTGAAGAAAGATTTCGGCTTCTGGAACGTTACTGGCCTTCATAGTTTACACAGTGCAAGTGTAAATGTCGGACATTGGAATAAACTGCATATGTCGAGTTTTGGAACAATACCTTAAGGGAAGAGGATGGTATTTTTTGGTGAAAAATTAGTAAATTTTCGAAAAATAAGATTTTTTCCTTAAAATACTCTGTGATATGTGTGGAATATATTGTATGATATTTTGTGGGTATTTGTGCCCTTATCGGATGTTGAAACGCCATTTTTAAACTTCCTGCGCTCTGGATTTTTAAATCACACCGCCCTTTGTTTGTTGTATCCGGAACTTCATTTTTTTTTCAAAACCAAATTTTTCTTTAAAATACTTTGTGATGTGTGTGGAATACGTACATTGTATAACTTTTGTGGATATCTTGCTCTTATTGGATGTTGAGACGCCATTTTTAAAGTTCCTGCGCTCTGGATTATAAAATCACACTCCCTTTGATTGCTGTTTCTGGAACTTTATTTTTTGCTACATTGCCAGACAAAAATCGATATAATTTTTGAAGTATTAAATATATATGTATGAAATTTAGAATACACATTCTCTAGACTACTGGGAAACTTTTCTCTGTAACAGAATTTTCCTAATTGATTTCATTTTAAAAATAAGTCTGTCTGTTTACAAGAAAGAAAATAAAAAAATGCCATTAAATTTTAATTTTTATTTTACAAATGTAGGGATTAATATCAAAATTCTGTTATAGACAGTCTGTAGAACATGCTTTTACAAATAAATTGTAACAAACTGTTTGAATTTATCTTTAAAAATTGCTTAGATATATCGAGTTTAGTAAAATCCTGCACTGGGTACATTTTTGTTTTCAAATCTGGCTCCCAAAAATTTTTTTCAAAATATTTGTATTTGGTTGAGTTGCTATAGCCATGAGCTCTCTACATACAAAAAAATTAATATTTTACACCAAATAGGAAAAAGTTTTAAAAATACCATCCTCTCCCCTTAACAAAATAAGTCGTTGTTTTGGAAAAAAAAGTCCATATTTTAAAGCTTGATTTATGTTAGAAATATCGATGTTTTTCCAATGCATTTCAATCAAAAGATATAAGATATGATCGTAACTCATTTTTCATAAAAATGGCAGTTGTCAACTTTAGGAACTATACACCTCAAATTTATTGTTTCCCATTGGGAAATAGCTTAGTGGCCTTCATAAAGAAAATTTTTGTTAAATACCCATCGAAAGTTGAGTTATTTATATCAGTATCACTTAAAATTCCACTTCCACCTGCACCAGTGGAGAACATCATTCAATGCGCCCTATAATATAATATTAAGCATCTCTTTAGCTGCTTGTAGATGTTATTATGCTCAGCTTCTGCAAGGAATTAAAAATATGGTTAGTTCGTTGGGCTCTATTGAGATAACTCGAAATATATCGACAAGCAATTAATTGGAAGCGGATCTTGTAATTTTATGTCTGCTCATTTTGTCACTTTACCAAGAGCAATCACGTCACTGGAAACTGTCACTAGGCGTTTTTGAAGGAACGAAATCTGAGTTCTGTTTCTGGCAGTGTAGGGAAGTAAAGGAAAGGAAAAAGTGACTAATATTATTTAAAGAAATCATGAATACCATGTGGATATTTGAGAAATTCTCGAAGAAAAATTCATCGCATCAAAAGGCTGAAACAATTAACATCATTTAAATATGCTGCAGTAACCTCTTATGACGTGAAAAGAAGTTCTTTACGATAAAAAGCATCTCCAAGGGCAACAAACGTAGTTTAAATATGCTCCAGTAACCTCCTATGACGTGGAAAGAAGTTCTTCACGATAAAAAGCATCTCCAGGGGCAACAAACGTAGTTTAAATATGCTCCAGTAACCTCCTATGACGTGGAAAGAAGTTCTTCACGATAAAAAGCATCTCCAGGGGCAACAAACTTAGTTTAAATATGCTCCAATAACCTCTTATGACGTGGAAAGAAGTTCTTCACGATAAAAAGCATCTCCAGGAGCAACAAACGTAGTTTAAATATGCTCCAATAACCTCTTATGACGTGGAAAGAAGTTCTTCACGATAAAAAACATCTCCAGGGGCAACAAACATAGTTTAAATATGCTCCAGTAACCTCTTATGACGTGGAAAGAAGTTCTTCACGATAAAAAGCATCTCCAGGGGCAACAAACTTAGTTTAAATATGCTCTAGTAACCTCTTATGACGTGGAAAGAAGTTCTTCACGATAAAAAACATCTCCAGGAGCAACAAATGTAGTTTAAATATGCTCCAGTAACCTCTTATGACGTGGAAAGAAGTTCTTCACGATAAAAAGCATTTCCATGGGCAACAAACGTAGTTTCTTAATTAAAAATCTCTGCCACTTGTTCTCAATTAAAAATCTGTCACGTGTTGGTCGTGAAATGCAAACCATCGTTGATTTTAGACAACGGAATCACCTCTACTTCAACCTCTAAGGAATAATGAAAGTTTCTACTCCTTAGCATTCGTATTGGTAACGGGAAACGTAATTCTTTCGAGCGACAAACCATTCACAAAAGAGGAGATGGAAGGATATAATAGTGGTTACCATTGGTACACCTAACTCTTATTAGTGGTGTTACCAGGATTAAAAGATTCAAAAGTCCAACGTGAGAGATAGATAAATTATCTACAGCAAATGATGTGAGCACCAAGGTAGATATAATTAATATGATACAACATCGAATTGTCTCTACGAATCTAATTTTGTTTATATAAATCATCTCTCAAAATGTTAAGAATTCAATAATCAAATTCAGTCAGTCAACAGATAAAGTTAACTAATTTTGAAGAGGTTGCTTTTACTTGTACTGAACATAAAATGTTTAGTGTGCAGTGAATGTGAGAAACAACTGAGGTTAGTAAAGTCGTGTTTATGCTTATGTAATGGAAAAGCGGCGGTGTGAACACCTGATGTTGCATTGAGGAACTCTTGGCGCTGGGAGTAATTAAGGCGGAAGAGTGGCCTAATGTTTAATTCAAACGCCACTTTCTGTGGAAAGTGCGCGTCATTGAGTCATTCTTGTTTTTACATATATTGAGGAAGACAAAGTAGCAATTTGAGCAACAGATGCCGAACACACTTTCCACGAGTTCTTGGCGGAATACCGGAAATTACTTGGCAGTTTGTGGTGGAATTACAGAGGAGATTACGAGTACACAGTTGCAGCCAGTTTGTCTCGACGTCGACTTCTGTTTCGCGACAGATTTGTACTCTCTTCTCATTATGAAGATGAATTTCAGAGGAATTAAGATCACAACCTCATGAGAATTACTTTTGGACCGGAAAGTCATTTCCTTTTTATTTACATGCCTCCTTTAGTGAATATCTATTACATCGACTTTCTACGCCGTATTTCCGGGTGAAAATCTCCTCTAGTCATACGTGAAATTTGTGGGGTTGAGACCAGGGGCGGCTTTTATTAAGGGGCACATGGGCACGTGCCCTCCCAGTGATTTTTATTATCGTATTATGACTATATTATAATACAATTTAATTGCATCATGAAATAATAACTTAAAGAGTGTCACATTTTCATTGCTACGAATGTTTTCAGAATGTGTAGTAGTCTACGAAACCCAAGTTTTCTGAACAGGTAATAAAATGGGCTCTCTCTTCTCGTGCCCAGCGATAGACGAGGAAGGGATGGGGTGAGAGTTGTAGGAAGGCGGAGCTCTTTGCCTCAGACCGTGTGCTTTGGGCACTGTATTTGCCGTGCCCACCAAGCCTCTTTAGTTTAGGAACAGTCCAATTGGCTGCGTGCCATTTTTAGGGGTGTTGATACTTGGTGAATAGCAGAAGACATTTTACAGCTGAACTTGACATGAAAAACGTTAAATGTAAGTTCACTAATTTAGAAGCTCGACTCATTGTGTAAATCACGTGTGTATGTATATATAGATACAGTATTCATTTGTCACAGTTATGTTGTTAATGCTCCCTGTAAACTTTTATGCTTCCATCGTATCCAAAAAGGAAAGTTTACATTACAATAAATGAAGTTGGTAGTTCTCAAAAAGCTTTGTCACTGACAACAGAGAATCTTGGCGGGCGTTGTGCCGCCTTCAGTGCACACTACAGTTTTCAACTGAGTTTCCCCAAGTCTAGTGCTGCGGTAGTAAGAAGGCAGACAGTTCCGTGATCTGTAAGTACGAATCAGCGCATTTCTGTGAATTACACTTAGAATTCCATTTAACTTTCCTCTGGGCGTAGCAGGGCTCTCAATTGAGAGAAAGATGGTACATTCTATTCCGAACTTCAACAATAGAGTTATAGAGGTTTTTCTCGCAGAAAGAACCGAAAAATGGAGCTCATCTACAAAAATAATTAGAAAGGTTAGTGTACATAAATTGGTTTTATATGTTTTTAATTTTCAGGGTTCATCATTAAGGTTGTGCCCCACTTGACAGAATGGCCTTCGGCCGCCACTGGTTGAGACAGATTTTCTTTAATTTCTCCCACTTCTCCTTTCATTACCCCTGTATTTGTCTGGAACTCGTTAATTCATATCAACCGTGCATGGAGCAACTTGTAGTTACAGCATACTTGTCACTAGGAACCGTATTCTGGTCCAGGGCGTACGTGGAGAAGGTTAGTTGTTCATAAACTATATTGACGTTACAGTAGCGCTCAAAAGTATTTTGTAGGATGACAGTTTCGAAATTATGTGGGCATAAAAGGATTCAAAAGAATTTCTCCACTGTTGCAATGAAAAGCATGTATTTTTCTTACAAGTAACACTAATGTATACCTAATGTGATGAAAATTGATGTAAACAAAAATATTTATCGAATGATAAAAGCTCAAAAGTATTTTGTAACTTTGAAATGAACTGAATATGAATAAATCCTTCGTTTTAGAGAAAAATAACTTAATATTTTGCAGCTTAACCTCTTGCTTTGATGATAGCATTACATCTTCTTGGCATAGAAACCACTAGATTTTCCTTTCGCTCTTTTACAATGTTCATCCATTTTTTCCTTAAAATCTCCCAAAATTGATGTTCATTGGAGTACTGCCTGTAACGAACACGTCGATCCAACTCCTACCAGAGATGTTCTATTGGATTTAAGTCGGAGATTTGACGTGGCCATTCCAAAATCCTATTTTATCTCTGTAAACATATTTTTGACATGGGCTGATACATATTTCGGATCGTTGTCCTGTTGGTAAATCCATTGCCGTAGCATGAATATCCTTCCATGTGGCACCATATATTCTTCCAAGATATTCCGGTACATGAAACGATCCATTTTGCCCTCGACTTCAGAGGTCCAACACCATTTCTGGGGAAACAACCCTAGATCATGACGTTACCAAAACCATGCTTTATTGTAGGAACCTGATATCTCTTGTTGTTTCTTTCATTTATAGGACGTATTTATTTATTTATTATTTAGTATTTATTTATTTATTTATTTAACCTGGTAGAGATAAGGCCGTCAGGCCTTCTCTGCCCCTCTACCAGGAGATTCCAACTAGAATATGAACAATAGAATTACAATTAGTATTAAATTTATAATTACAATTACAAATAACATTACAATTAGTATTAAATTTACAGTTACAATTACAATAAAATCAAAGTACGAAACGATGAAAGAGTAATGGAACGGAGTAAAATTCTCTCCGGCGCCGGGATTTGAACCCGGGTTTTCAGCTCTACGTGCTGATGCTTTATCCACTAAGCCACACCGGATACAATCCCGGCGTCGGACAGAATTGTCTCTGATTGAGTTCCAACTCTTGGGTTGCCTCTAGTGGCCGCCCTCTGCACTACGTCATAGATGTCTATGAACATAGGACCGAAGTCCACACATGTGCTGAGGTGCACTCGTTATGAGTGACTAGTTGGCCAGGATCCGACGGAATAAGCGCCGTCTTAAATCACGAAGTGATTTACGCATATCATATATTATTTCAATGTACCGAAGTACATATGATATTTCCATGCAGATATTCTGCGTCATCATACGATGAAAGAGTAATGGAACGGAGAAAAATTCTCTCCGGCGCCGGGATTTGAACCCGGGTTTTCAGCTCTACGTGCTGATGTTTTATCCACTAAGCCACACCGGATACAATCCCGGCGTCGGACAGAATTGTCTCTGATTGAGTTCCAACTCTTGGGTTGCCTCTAGTGGCCGCCCTCTGCACTACGTCATAGATGTCTATGAACATAGGACCGAAGTCCACACATGTGCTGAGGTGCACTCGTTATGAGTGACTAGTTGGCCGGGATCCGACGGAATAAGCGCCGTCTTAAATCACGAAGTGATTTACGCATATCATATATTATTTCAATGTACCGAAGTTCATATGATATTTCCATGCAGATATTCTGCGTCATCATACGATGAAAGAGTAATGGAACGGAGAAAAATTCTCTCCGGCGCCGGGATTTGAACCCGGGTTTTCAGCTCTACGTGCTGATGCTTTATCCACTAAGCCACACCGGATACAACCCCGGCGTCGGACAGAATTGTCTCTGATTGAGTTCCAACTCTTGGGTTGCCTCTAGTGGCCGCCCTCTGCACTACGTCATAGATGTCTATGAACATAGGACCGAAGTCCACACATGTGCTGAGGTGCACTCGTTATGAGTGACTAGTTGGCCGGGATCCGACGGAATAAGCGCCGTCTTAAATCACGAAGTGATTTACGCATATCATATATTATTTCAATGTACCGAAGTACATGTGATATTTCCATGCAGATATTCTGCGTCATCATGCGATGAAAGAGTAATGGAACGGAGAAAAATTCTCTCCGGCGCCGGGATTTGAACCCGGGTTTTCAGCGCTACGTGCTGATGCTTTACAGGGTGTTTCCGGCCTAGTGTTACAAACTTTCAGGGATGATGGCGAAGGGCACATGTACCAATTTGAGATGAGGAACCCTGGTCCGGAAATGAGTGAGTCGAAAGTTATAAGCAAAAATATTTGTGTGTAAATGGAATAAATTTATTCCTCTGTACAACTTATTTATGTATGTTTATCTGTACATCTTACACATACTGTATTCATCTGCCGTTGTTTACGTTGTTTACTTACAGTATTCCATTCAGTGCGCTGTCTGAGGGATGGGGACAGGAAACTACACTAAAGCAATGCAGATGGCTTAATGTGTAACGGACATGGTCGGTCCTGATATGCACGTCTGTAGACAGCAGTGTATATGTACAAGTTGCAGTGTCCAGTCGATCAGTTCTAGTGAAGTGGAGGAGTACACGAGAACGGAATATGCAGACCTGATTTTCGAATACGGATGAGCCAATGGGAACAGTAGACAAGCTCACAGATTGTATCGGGACAAGTACCCTCGTAAGAGACATCCGACCCATGCCATCTTTCCACGACTGTTCCAAAGGGAAGAAGGGCACGTGTTGCAAAATCACAATTCCATTTCCACACAACTATTTTTGCTTATAATTTTCGACTCAGTCATTTCCGGACCCAGGGTTTATCTGAAATTGATACATGTGCCCTTCCCCATCATCCCTGAAAGTTTGTAACACTAGCCCGGAAACACCCTGTTTAATTGTGTACATTGGAGGGCGGAAATAGAACACATTAAAATAAATGAAGTGTCTATTGCATCTTTGCTAATTAAGTGCTAGATTAATTAGAAAATTAGGATTCTGCATAGTTTGGCAACAGCGCATCGTCGGCTCACTTGCGAATAAACATACACGAACTCCGGTCTGAATGACAGCATTCCATCCCTTAGTCACTCAACAGAGTTGTCAGACTTACTAATGTCAGGAAATAACAATACGTAGTAATATTTTTAATTTACAAGAAAACCATGTTTTTTTTTATTGAAAACTGAAGAGGGATAAATTATTCCTAATCACTTTCTCTAATCATAACAGTAAAAAGCAGAGTTTTACGGACAGTATTTATCGAATAAAACAGCGTCAACATTTAGGGGAAACTATTTTTTCCCGAGAAAAATATTCATCTGGGAGTATTATTTATCGAATTTCCAAGTTTGTAGAATCCTATTTTACCCGAAGGTATATTAGGCTGTAATTAAATCATACATATTATAGCCCTGTACAAATAGTTACATAAAATATATATATATAATTATGACATAAAATACACATATTACATTAAATGTGTATGACCATAAAAGTCATATTTATATTATACAAATACAAAGATATAAGATAAAATAGATATAATATATAGAAATAGATACATAACATATGAAATGCAGACATATTATATACAGTACTTTCCCAAGACATATCACACACAGACTTGTTACTTAAAAACAATAATAATAATAATAATAATAATAATAATAATAATAATAATAATAATAATAATAATAATAGGCCTAATAATAAGTAAGCATTTCGTAGAAATATACATATTACTTTTGTGCGAGATCGTGCGTATTTGCTTGTTTTCCGCGCAGAACCAATACGCGGTAAGTGTGAAATACCACATTCAGTATTCCCAACGTAAAACACATAAGAATTTCCCTCTTCTTACCGCTTAAGCGCGACATTCATTTTACTGCTTTAGGCTTTTAACATATTATTTTTAGAGACGTTTAACATAGTAATAATTATAAATTGGTAACTTACCACTGCAATTTCACCTAAATTGCAATGTTAATTATTGTTTTTAAATATTTGCAAACATTAAGTAAAGTCTACTACTCCACGAAACTTATTGCATTCCTGATACAACTAACATTAAGGAAGTCGTGAAAAAATCAACAAGATTCCAGATGCCGATGTTATTACTGCAATATGTTATATAAATAATATTATTAAAATATTAAAATTAAAAATAAATCGTTACATAACCTTACCGTTTATTTTAAGTTCGCATTTATAGACTGGGGGAAGACAGACGTATATCATGGCGTGCTGGAATATAGTAAACACAGCAAACATTTTATAGCAACAATTTGAAGATAGATATTTTTGTTTTTAAAAGTTGCTGTCATTGAACAGAAACCAAGATGGAGATTTCATTGCAACTAATTAGAAATTCCTCTTTCAGGTATGTAATAAACGATCTTCGCACAAAATAATGTACGATACACGAGCGGTATGTTTGTTTTCATGTTCTCGGAAATTAAAAAGCTCAACTACGTTTCGCTTTTTCAATCTTTTCCTCGACCATGAAAACGTCAACATACCGCTCTTGTAACGCATATTACTATTAAGGACGTATATGGCATAAAAATGACATGAAATAGACAGGACATACAAATGCATGTTCAACTCATAAGACATAGACATATTATATACAATACACAGAAAAACATATTATAGTAGTATCTCCTTTCATTGCAGCCTGTTTTGCCCTGTGGCATGTTAGATTAATGATAAAAAAATAGAACCTGAAAATATATACAAACAAAATTATTATATTTTCAGGTTCTATTTTTTTTATCATTAATCTAACATTCATCTGGGACTAATGTGGTATTAGAAATGTTTTTTGTACTCTATCCAAGGAACAAACTGTTAAAATATGAACAGTTATGTCACTTTCACCTGTATTAATGAACCAGGACTTTAAGTTAATATGATAACTGATTTCCTTCACCTTTTTATCTATCTGTCCACCAGTGCAACCATCCATCCGTCTATCATGCCCATCCCATACATTTTTCTTCAATTCATCCATCCATTTACTCATCCAACCACGCACTCCTCTCGACCACTCAGAGGAAGGAAGGATATCTTATTCTTCTCTCCCTTCAAGGTCATAGCTGACGTTTCACCTTCCGTCTGTATAACTCCTGGAACTGTTTTTTACAGAATGACGAGCCGCCGGAGATCACGTACTGCGTGGTGGACCAGACGGGGACGCTGTCCCTGCAGGCCCTCACCCCCACGCAGCCGATGCCGGCAGAAGAGGAGCTCAATGCCAAGTTCGCCGAACTAGTGGTACGTGTCACTCTCAGAATGTACAAATATTCTACTTGTAAAATTGCAATATTTAACGATAATAATCACTATTAACGTTTTATCGGGAATTTATGTATTGACTATTGAAATTCTGAATTACATATACAGGATGTAACTAAAATGTATGTCAAAATTTTAGGGCCATATTTCTCTTATATATAGGATGGGGGAAAATATTACACGAACATTGTACAGTACAACACGTAAAGATAAACAGTGGCGACAGCAATCTAGCCCAGCCGTGGCGAAAATGTGACTCGCGAGCACATTGTGGCTCGCAATGATAGCTGTCCATTTCTCTTGCTTCCTACCTCCCCCAACCCCCACCCTCTCACTCACTGGAGTCAAACTCCGTTCCATTTGTATTTGTCTCTGACCTGCGAGTGGCGTATCGTCGCAATGTCTCTCTTTAAACCATGTACTTCTAAAAAACAAAAGTTTCAAGTAGGATGGGAGGGCGCATTTTTTTGCTGCCAATATGATGAGACATTTAAATGTATAATTAGTTCACAAGTATTGTATAACATAAAACGGCATTATACTACATGTCACTCATGAAACATTTAAAGGTTTAGTGTTGTTGTTATTTATTATTATTATTATTATTATTATTATTATTATTATTATTATCTCTGTACATCGAACCTTTTTCAGCAGATGTACGAATAATGCGGTTAGATCTTCAATTTAAACTCACAGATTTGCAATGTGATGTTAAATGAAAACTAGATGCAAGGACTTGACAAATGTTGAACTTTTCAAATCTTTGCCAAAAAATAAATATCCGAAGCTTCTTCTTTCGCTTGCTCTCTTGAAGCCATGTTCGCTACAACTTAAGATTGTGAAAAATTAAAATTATTTTCAACAATGAAAATAGTAAAAACCAAGTTTAGGTCACGACTGACAGACAAATACCTTCGTGATCAACTACGACTGGCAGTAAGTGACATAATTCCTGATTTTGAAACTCTGTTGCAGAGACATTCTGAAGACAATTAATTTTAGGTTCTGATAATGTGTCCTATGTTTTCTTATTCATTTCTTTCTCCGTTAAACGTACTAAACATTAGTTTGTAACCTTATACTGTATAAAATTATATTTAAGTGCTTGATGTAAGGAAAATGAAAATCCGTTAATAAGTCAGACAGTTGCTTCACTTCCCCTTCGGGTGTCCGCCTCCCTCCATAGGTGCTATGCACGTTGCAAGTTACACAGTGGCTCGGCGCACGATCAAATTTTCGCCACGGCTGTTCCAGCAGAACTAGTTAGAAAGAAACTCGTTGCTCTAGCCTAGCCCAATGATCTTAATATCAAAATACCCATCTGTACTGAAGCACTAGCGGATGGGACAAGCAACTATTGGCGGAAAACAACTGAATTGTTAATTCTTTATTTTAATAAAGTAACCTCAACAGAGTTGTTGTTCCAGTGCAATAATGAAGTCTGTTACAATCTCACGAAGAGATGTGTTGCCCAAATTAAAACAATTTTGTAACATTCTTAACAACGTTTAATATAGCCTGTATTCGCAATATGTAAATAGACGTACAAATATTACATTCACAACAAAACTTTCAAGAAACATAATGACCCAGTTATATTCTGTTCATTTCATTCAGTCCATCTCTGATGACTACCAATTATCGTCGTGGGTATAAAGCTTTAAGAGTGATGAGTAGGGGACGAATGTTGATGAAAAGTCGTCTTATTTTTCACAATAGGACGATGCCTATTAACACAGAAATCCTTTCTATGTTAATATCAACGTAAAAAAAAATGATTTCTTATAATACATTTATTCCATTTTTTGACCTATTTGAACTAATAGGTAATTTCTATATTTTTCGGCGTTTTTTGGTCATTTTTAATACTTTGAAGAACTTTTAGATAATTTGGAATGCATTTTATTTTCTTCTTTACCGATAGGTCTGTTAAATCATTTTCTAACCAATAGGCCAGTAGTAATTACCTACTGAATCAGTGAATAACAGTGAAGTTTGAGTCTTATAGTTTGGAACAGACTCTAAAGTCCATCTCTCATTCCACTGAAGGCTTCACTTCACAGAACGGAAGTAATATAAAATGCTTAACAACAGCTTAGTTTAAATGAAAGCTTTGACCACTACTGTTCTCTTGTCGGTACGAGGGTGTCTTTAGAATTTATGTTTGGAAAGGGGGAAGTTTTTCACCGTGTCCTGGACAGAACGTTGTGTCCCTATACTAAAAGCCAGGTTATGAATAGACTAAACCGGAAGCAACGTTCTGTTGCTCTCTTTCTGAGCTCTGTTGCCACATAGTGGCGCGAGATTCAAAGCGTGTTCAGCGTTTGTCACCGATATGTTTAAAATAACTACTGTCTATAATTCTCGATAACACTATGAACAATATTAGTAATTAAAATTACTGTTTTTAAGAAAGCACGAGCTAATGACGCTGGTACGAAATGCGACTCGTAATGCACGTGGTACTGCAAATGAACTGGCTACACTGTCTCCGTGATTCCGTTGCCAGATTTTCGTTAGCAGACGACATTTTCACGCGAGGTCCAATGAAAAGCTCCGTTCTCGTTCTCCCCTCCACCCCCCACACTCAACGTGTCATCACTGCACAGGCTACCCCTCTAACCCGCACTTTCCTCTCGCCATCCCAACTACTTCCTGTTTAGTCGGTTCATAACCTGGCTTTTAGTATAGTATGATTCGGAAGGGATCTATATTTTTAACACAAAGATTGCAAGAATGCAGCTGCGCCCACAATGTTTGTCGTTCACACTCCCCGTCTGGAAGATCTGGTAACAAAAGTGAAGAGCGAAAGGAAGAGGAGACGGATAATGAAGGCACAGACATGGACCACCCCTGATTGAAACACATTATAAACCCTCATTAAAATCTATAGTTTTCCCTTAAAACCTTCATTTTGTTGCATGCCCTCTTTCTTTATCTTAGTCAAATTCCAGTAAGTTGCCTCCTCTCTCCGAGATTTGCAGGGCAGTCACTGAAACAAAGTGACTAATTATTAAGAAGTTGTGATACGAGTACTTTGAATAATATTTAAATGTCATTTTCTCTTAATTTTATGTTATTTAACCATTAGTTTAAGGGCATTTTAATGATCATTTTAAGTAGATTTTTAGGTCATCAACATCCCCCGCCTAGCGATGAGTAACCTTCAGCATGGTTATGTCGTGTCCGTAACCCTCGAGTTGACAGACAGACTAGAGTTGTAGGTTCGTGCAGAAGCTAAGTTGTCGATGTGAAGTGACAAGTACAACCTTTATTACTTGATAGGGAGGGGTTAAACCGGGCTATTTCTAACATAACCTCTTAACCGTGTTAAAATCTCAGACTTGGTCGTTACATTTAACGAGTTCTTCAAATGGGGCTTAGACTTGATAGTTACATTTAATGAGTTTTCAAATGAGGTGATTCCTTTAATTAAAGCACAGCATTTTATTTCAAGCGAGACAACTTAAATGAAGCAAGACTTGACTCCAAGAGAACAAAATAATTGGGACATAGATTTCCATTTTCCGGTCTGATGAAATCTTTACATACTCCATTGGAACGATGAGTTCAATATTACTAGTGCAATTTCAATAATGCAAGTAAAATTGTGAATTATCATTACAGTTTGCTCCTGAATAGAAGTAAACTATAGGTCCATTGTCGTAGATTTATATCTTGGAAAATAACCCGTCAGCTGCTCGACTCTTTGCTTTGGGGACAAATGTGCCTCCGAGTCTGTATTGAAAATATTCCGAAAATTCACGTTTTTCTTCACTATAACCCAGGACCGATGGAACCTCTATTGTAAAAGAGGAGAAAATAAATGTTCGGCAGTGTTTGTTTAACCAAACAACTAAAATGTTTTACATGGCGTAATAGTAAACCTTTTAGTGTAACTAATGTTATATGCCTTTTTATGGTAAAATAATATTTTAATATTATGTGGAAATAGTCTATAAATTATTTGATGTAACCTAATAATTGAGGACAATGAAATAGGCTGAAATTTGATCATCTATACTAATAATAAATCGCTTTTTTGAAATTTTTGTTTGTATGTCTGTCTGTCTGTCTGTCTGGATGTTTGTTACCTTTTCACGCTATAATGGCTGAACCGATTTATATGAAAATTGGAATATAAATTAAGTTCGCTGTAACTTAGATTTTAAGCTATATGACATTAAAAATACGTTATTTAAAAGGGGGGTTATAAGGGGGGCCTGAATTACATAAATCGATATATCTCGCTTATTATTGATTTTTGTGAAATATGTTACATAACAAAAGTTCCTTGACAAATGATTTCCGATAAGTTTTATTCCTTGCAAAATTTTCATAGGACTGATATTTAATGAGATAAATGAGTTTTAAAATTAAAATATGCCATCTAAGGCATAATTAATTATTATTTTAGCATTGGAAAGTGTAGTTTCTCTAGATGGACATAATGCTATAATGTTATTACAGTAACTTCTGAGTGCTCTCTGGACCAAAATTACCGCATTTTAATTATTTAAATACAATTTAAATTAAGTAACATATTAAACGATTTATCCTTCTATCAAACACGAATGTTCCCTGGATCAAACGTCCTATTTTAATTATGTAATTACTTTTTATATTTATTACTAACGGATGCAGCGGAGCGCACGGGTACGGCTAGTATATTAATATTTTCTTATTCCGAGAAGAGTTTTTAATTATATTAATATTTAGCCGTACCCGTGTGCTCCGCTGCACCTGTTAGAAATAAATATAAAGCAATTACATAATTAAAATAGGACGTTTGATCCAGGGAACAACTTTTACAACAGCGCAAGATAATCTGCTTCGCTCATTACCCAATTTTTTTGCATTGCATTTATTGCATATATATTTTATGTATTTTAACACGATTCAATTGAGCATAGTTAAAATTTTAAATTATAAAGTAATGGATTACTAAGCTAACGTACTATTACTACATACTAAATCAATACACTCTCGTTGTTCGTTAATTCTCTGAGATTAAAATGAGTGTACATAAATATTATTTTAAGAAATACAGAAAACGAATGTACAATAGCCCATCAAATTTTCTGTGCATAAAAGCTATTTTAATCTTACCTGTCCTCGATTTACTCAGACGTTACTGTAATAACATTATAGCATTATGTCCATCTAGAGAAACTACACTTTCCAATGGTAAAATAATAATTAATTATACAAATCGGTTAATTTAGCTTCTGATATTACTTCATACAAACACAGAAACATTCTCTGTAGGCAATGTTATATAGCTTTCGATTGTTAATGTCCAAGGCCCCTGTTTCGATTGTTGTTGTCCAAGGCCCCTTATAGACGAAGTCATTTTTCTTAATTCATTGCACCGTCTTAGATGGCGTTATTTTAATTTTAAAACTCATTTATCTCATTAAATATCAGTCCTATCAAAATTTTGTAAAGAATAAAACTTATCGGAAATCATTTTTAAAGAAACTTTTGTTATGTAATATTTTTTCACAAACATTAATAATAAGCGAGATATTTCGATTTATTTAATTCAGGCCCCCTTATAACCCCCTTTTAAATAAAGTATTTTGAATTCCATATAGCTTAAAATCTAAGTTACAACGAACTTAATTTATATCCAATTTTCATATAAATCGGTTCAGCCATTATCGCGTGAAAAGGTAACAAACATACAGACAGACATACAAACAAAAATTTCAAAAATGCGATTTTCGGTTTCAGGGTTGTTAATTATATATGTTAGGACCAATAATTTTTGGAAAGTCGAAAATTACCAGAAAAATTTCGGCTACAGATTTATTATTAATATAGATAGATAATTTGTTTCAAAGAATTAAATTTCTTGACGGAATTTATGAAAATCCTATTCAATAGTTGACGCTAATGTAGTGTTCTGTTTGATAAGTTTATTGTGCTGCCTGGTGGACCAAATACCGAAAATAAACACCGTATAATTTTCAGTTTGTTTTACTATGTATCATAATCTTTTTAATTGAAATGTGGAATGTAGTGTATTTTTGTGCCGTTAACTCCCAGCACACAGATAACTACGAGTAAATAAAGAGCAAGTCATGCTGAACACTATCCACCGCAGAAGGTTAAATGTTTGAAGCATTTTCATTGATTAAAACAAACTATCTTATTAATTTTATAAATTTTGTTACCGTCTCAAATCATGAAATTTCCATAAATTTTAGGAATAATACTCAGAAAAGTCTCAGAAAGAAAGGGGACATTTCCTCGACTTACTGACACTGCTGCAGGCCAATTTCTCGATTGGGACTGCAGAACAAAAATTTCGTAAGACTGCAGAAGCTTATGACTGACTATTACACTTTTACTACGTCACACTACTTTCGACCAATAAAACGGTACGAAAGGACGTCTTTCAACCAATCATGGCCGCTTATCGCACAATTTTATCGCGTCCCTAGCATTTGTTTAATTTTATCGCGTCCCTAGCATTTGTTTATTTTTATCACTACCCTAGCATTTGTTTCTTTGTTTGCCATCATTTCAAACTGCACTGGTCTGGCCGTCAAAAAACAGAAAATTACAAACCACTCCAGTCGATGCACATCATTTTCAAATATGACTCGCATTTTGGCATTCAAGAACAAGAATTAATAAAGATCACTGGTCATATATGAAGAGCACCATTCGGAAATCCTGAATGAGTTGAGGAATACACCATATACACCAACGAGTTCACTTCTTTTACGCACACGTCCAATATAACATCAACTGAACCACCAAAACATTCAAATTTGAAAATTGTACTTTCAATAATTGTTTCTTTTAAAATTATCCATGTTTATTTTTATTTCATCATCGTTAATTAAAACGTTTCTTGTTTATTTCATCATCCCTAATTAAAACTTTTCTAACACTTGTTTATATTATTTAGGTTATGTTTGTTATAGCTTCTGCTATATATTAGAGATTGTTTAATACTAAGATTTATTGAAAATCATCTGTCAAGTGACGTTGATTACTGGGATTCGGATGATTGAAATGTAATGCAAATGTTTTAATAAAAATGAAACTGAATCAACAAAGCCTACTTGACTAGTAACAGTCCACAGAGTTCAATGATGATTCCATAATTGGCACAACTGATACCGGTAACAAGAAAACATCATCATAAAACACTACTGCCATCTAGCGTAATGTTGAGATGGTACAATAATACATTTGAAGACAGTTGTATTTTCGTAAGCCAATTAATATTTTATTGTACACTTTGTTACTTCTAATCTTTGTATAGCCTACTCTCTTCTAATCGTGTAATAGTCAATTAAATCCCACTCGAGTTTTGATTTTCTCTAGATAAATCAAAACCTCTAGTGAGATTACTGTTGATAAAATAGGAAACAAAATAAAAAAAAAACAGAATATAGGCTACCTACAAAGAACGCAAAACTCAAGGCACCTTTAAAGGAGAAAGATTTCTATCATCATCATCATCATCATCATCATCATCATCATCAATGGCACGACAGTCCTTCATGGGCCCTGGCCTTCTTCAGAAGTTTTCGCCATTCCTCCCTATCCAATGCCAAACTTCTCCAATTTCTAACACCCAAAGTCTTGATGTCATCCATCACACAGTCTTCCCATCTCAATCTCGGTCTCCCAACCTTCCTTCTTTCCATCGGAATAAATTTAAAAACTCTCTTCGCAACTCTATCACCTTGCATTCTCACAACATGCCCGGCCCAATCCAATCTTCTTATGTTTATGAATTTAAAGGCCCATTCACAATGAAAACGCAAACGTTACCGCAACGTTAGCGTAAGACATAAAGACGTGATACCATTCACAATGAAAACGTAAGCGTTAACGCTAGAATTTAGCACGGCCTCCTAGAATTAACGTGGAAAGGTTATGTGTAGACACTGCCCACTGGATTATCTGATGAAAAGTCGTCTATATATTACGAAACTATAGAAATTGCAACAAATTACATAAGTGACCATTCACCTGTACAATTTATGTTCATGCAAGTTGCATTGCCTATATACTTGTGTCTCTTGTCATAAAGACAACGCTGTTCTTGATACAAAGCAATTAATGTTTCATCAAATCATTCCGTAGCAAATGAAAATTATTTACTTGGAACGTTCTGAAGCAGAATTTGATGAAAAATTCGGTTTGTAGAAACAGCCAACAGATGGTGTTAGTAAAAAGAGCGCTCTGCGATCGTGTTTTGTTTCAAAATAACATAAACGCAAGCGCAAAAGTTTGGAGTTTTGCAAACTTTTCTTACGTTTATGTTAGCGTTTGCGCTTACGTATTTCATTGTGAATGCTTTCATTAAATAACAAGGGTCCAAGGTCTTGCGTTTATGTTGCGCTTGCGTTTAATTTTCATTGTGAATGGGGCTTAACAATATCCGGCTCATTATATAGAGAGATTTCCAACTTTACATATTAGTGTTGGTGAATGGGGTGTTCGAAGTGTACGGTAAATGGTTGAAATAGATCAGTTCATCCTGTAACTGACATTTCCCGTATGTCGAGAGGATCGTGATTAAGCAATTTATACAATAATTACGAATAATAAAGCTAGAACGACACGGTTATACTTGGTGTAAGCAAAATGTTCGATTAGAATAATCGCAGTTGCTAGAACTCTGTACTTAGAGCAGGAAATGTCTGGAAGATTCAACAATATAGTAGTCCAAGGTTTAAGAATATACGTATAGCTTCGATGTTGAACTGATTTTCTTCATTATGATGTTGCAGGAGGAACTTGACCTCACGGCTCCGAATAAGGCTGCAATGCTCAGTTTGCCGTCTGAGAAGAAATGGCAGATTTACTGCAGCAGGAAAAAGGTAACTTAAAGATAATGCTTAAAAATGCAATGTTTTTAATTTCCTTAATCCTCGTATCCTCATCGTTTAATTAAATACGTTTCCAGCTCTGTGACCCTGGAGTGAATGCAAACCACCTAGTGCAAGGTTAGTAAAGGGGAGAACGAAAATTAACAAACTGCTGTTGTTTCTTCTTCTTCTTCTTCCCTTCCAGTATTAGGCCAAATGACCTGTTACGATCTCACAGTTGAATTTTCAATCCAGCTCTTCTTTGGACGACCGAGAGATCTCTTCCCGTTTGGACGATAGTGGAGCTGTTGTTTCAAAACAACAATTATGCTACTTGCCAAAAATCTTCGTGTGAACTAAATCTGCGGTTAACATTTTAGAACAAAAGTGGGCCTCTATCTTCATTCATCGCCTTCTTGTCCCCATTTTGTAAATTTCTCTCTACTCACTTTACAAGATTTCAAAGCTGACAATGAGACATGTACTGATTAAAATTCTTGAACCGGCAAAACAGAAAATAGTTTTTGCTGGAGAGGAGGAGAATGCGGAGCAGAGAGATTGTGGAGCGGAAGAGTTTATTGGGATGTTTCTTGCACATACATTGTGCTAATAGGCTACGTATAGTAAATTGGTAACGAGATCTTGAAGACGGTACCTAAATTTAACTTGCAAGATAATATGAATTGTAAGTGTATCAGTGATCAGATCGTATGTCGTTAAATTTTTACTATCATTAACGTTAAATTATTATGCAAATTTGACTGCGATACTCGCATTTTAAATAAACTGAAAAATAACTTTCAGTCTCAATAGGCCCCGTACTGACGGTGACAACATGTTTCTTTCGGTTTAGTTGTTTCAAAGACTGGAAACAAATATAGTGTTTTTGGTTGTATCAGCTGTCAGAAATACGAGTATAATATGTATGTTCAAAATAAGTTAGATTAGTTTTTTGCTGTACCACAGCCACCAGTTTCCATGCGGCCGTTAGGGTAAGCAAGGGTGAATAGGGTCAAAATTCATAATTACTCCAATAACTCACATAACTTAACATCAAACCTAAAGTGTGATACTTCGTCAGAGAGATTAAAGTTTTAGCTACAAGTTTTAATGTCTATATTAGAATTAACTCTGCAACAATTTAGCATATTTAGAAATTAAACAAAGTACTGCATGACCCTTTTCACCCTAAGCAGCCAGGGTGAATAGGGTCATCAAGAAGGGCGAATGGAAACACTCTTACTTTTCATTTTTATTCGTAAACTTGTACAATAAAATACTTTTGAAGATTCAGATCCAGACAAATTATACAGAGTGAGTCATAAGTATGTTTGGAAAACGCGTGAGCGTGCTCCTGGATCAAAAATAAGAATTCCTTACATGAAAATTTGACGGAAATTGCTTATTTATTGGAGAAATGGTCATACTTTCGTTTTATTCTTTTTCGTTGTGTCACAAGTACATGTTGAGAAACTTGTCGTTTAACGTTTACAAAAGGCGCTCAGTGTGTCCCCTCCATTGTTTCACATGCCTGAGCACGACGTACACACGAGTGGCGAGTTCGCTCAAACACCATGTTGTCATCACTGATCAATTGGCATGCATTTTCAACACGTTGCAATATCTCCTCTGCATTATTCACTGGTGTTGAATAGACGACAGCCTTCAAGTGACCACAATGGTAAAAATCTAGTGGGGTGAAGTCGGGTGATCTGGGTGGCCAAGACACTGGACCACTGCGTCCAATCAAAACAAAAAAATACACTACTGTCTTGTTACTGTGTTGTTTGTAAACAAACACTGGTACAAAATCAAAACAAAAACGACACAATAATATGATCGGATGCTTATGAAAACGAAAATCACTATTTCCGCCAAATTTTCATATAAGGAATTGTTCTTATTTTTTTATCCAGGAGCATGCTCACACGTTTTCCAAACATACATATGGCTCACCTTGTATATTTAATACTAATTCTTCATCACAAGGAACAAATGTCCTGTTTTGATTATTCAATGAACATCTTCCACAAATAAATCTCTTCTTACTCTCAGTTCCAACACAATTTTCATAGTATCACTCATCACTCATTGTACACAGTTTCCGAGCTTTAAAGAAACAGGATCACTCTATTTAACATTGCAAAATCCACATGCAGTGTCATATTCATCTGATGATTCGTCTCCTGACGATGATGACGATTATGGGCACCTTTTCGAACATCGAACATTCAGTTCAAACCCACAAGCTGAAAGTTTAGGCCTAAGTATTCTCTTTGCAAATTGCTTTTATTGGTCAACTGAGAACACGGTTTATCCTCCCCTATTCTTTACCTTTTAGTTGACCTCATTTTTCAGACCTCTTTGTAGGTAGTAATGTGGTACATTGAAGAGCGCCGCAGAGTGGCGTTGGCTTCGTACTTCACGATAAGCTTTTATTGCCCTCTACATATACTCCTCCAATCATGAAGACTGCGTCTGCCTTCTGTATTTCCTCATTTAGGACAAATATAAACCCTATTTCAATGAAATCAGTTAAAAATATTCTGACACTTTTCACCCTTAAAATAGTGACCCGAATCACCCAAAGAGCAGTAATATTTTGCATCGTAAGTTTTGCCATACTGATTGGTCTTAGAAGCTCAACATATGGGTAACCTATCATTTAAGAGTCCACTTTCAACTTAATTACTAAATCATATATGTATCACAATAATAACTGGTAAAACGCAGATTAAATAAACACTACAATTTAAGAAATTAAATAAAATATTGCTACTTATCGTTACAATAACAATTTTCTACTTCGAACACCGCACCGAAAACAATGCAGTTATAGTGCTTTTCCGCCTTTTTGCATTGAAGAAGTTCCCAACTTCAGTATTCTTTGTTCTTTGGCTTACAGAGCGATGTTTTCAAAACTGACCCGATTCATCTGGTGACCCGTTTCACCCTTGTTTACCCTAGATCGAGCTTTACTCCCGAGAACAGTGATTTTCAAAGTCAGATAAATAGAGTAGACATAACATCAGAGTTGGAGAAGTTGCTGCTTTACTCTTATAGCTACTTTGGAAAAATATATGTATAATTTTGTTATAATGCCTTCCCCAACCCTAGAATGTAGAGGAAATAAAGGATGTCTATAAACTGTGTGGGGGAAAGGGCCCACAATGTTAGTAGTTAAATATAGCTTTTAAAAATGTGTAAGAAGTCTCTCTCTCACGTAATAAATGTTAAGTTAAGGTTTATCATGATATATAACAGAAACATTTTAAAATATAAGACTATAATATGATTTTTTAACCTCTGAGATTCTGGCTGATATGTACAGTTCTCCAAAAAGGAACGAGACAACTCTTGGTCGTCGAAAGTTGAAGTTCTACAGCGCGGTTCATGCAATATCGACGTAGCCAGAAAGACATCTGTCGTGCATGCGTAGGCCTATTTTCATTCTACTCGAAAGTACACATCAGTGCAAAATATTATCAGTTGTATGTCTATTTCTGGTGTAGGTCTCTTTTTACGTCCTTGATCGTTTATCATGTATGAAAGTTTGAAATATACTGTGTAACATAAAAGTCATTCGCCTAAATGGGAGAACAATATTAATTTTGAAATGACAGCACGGCAAAGACAGCAAGGAACATTGTAATGATCACGACAAGACAAAGACCACGACAAGGACAAAGATCAGGACCACGGTAACATATTACAAGAAACACGACAAACACCACGACAAGGATTATGATAAATAACACGACAAGGACCACGATAAGGATCACAAGGTCAAGAACCACGAAAAGGACTATTAGAAAAACAACAAGGATCACGATAACATACTACGGCAAGAAACACTACAAGCACCACGAAAAGGATTACGATAAATACCACAACATGGACCACGATAAAGATTACGACAAGAACCAGGACCACAAAAAGGACTATTAGAAAGACAGCAAGGACAACGTTAAGGATCACGACAAATGCTTCATTTCAGTTTCTTAAAGGTGCGGGAATTGCTTTCATAAATTATTCTGTCTTCCAAAATTCCTTGTAAATAGAAGTGCTAAGGGAAGGAGTGTGTTGGCCATAATACAAATATAATAATTCTGTCTTCAAGCACCTTTTTTATTGTTCTAATGTCTCATCATTGTTCACCATTATTATAAAAGAAATAAACACTTTCACAAATTAATAATCGTATTTAGTACACGCATAGTGACTTATCGATGTGTTTTATAGACTAAACACTCTTCAGCTGAAGACATAAAACACTATTTATAATAACCACGCTTTCCTTGGCAGCAGTCTCAAGAGTGCAGTTTGACCTTCTGGCCGCAGGACACCAAAAAAAGACCTCACTGCACATTGACATCATCTTGGCCATATTCTGTGCTACATTTGAAACTTTGTTTGGACACATCGATTAGAATACACATTAAAATAGTAAAAGTAGGCCTACTACCACAATCATTTACACGCTCGTTGTTAATTTTCAGCATAAGTAAAAAATTATAATTTATTGTACGTATAATAGGCTATACCTACTAAGTTAAGAAATAAGTGACCAGTAGAAGATGAAATAATATACAATAATGAGCGTCTAAATACTTCACATAAATTTTCGAGACACATTATTGGGTGTCTAATGTTCACGTTGTGGTCACTGTCTTCTGAACTGCCTCCACCACGTCAAAATGCCGGGGGAAAATATTCACTGATTATAAATCTCGGAAATGCGATATCTAACACATTATAGTGCTCTTGCTTACTGCATCCTATGGCTCATAACCGTTCTTTATTTTTCTAAACATTTTCAGAAATATCGGGGAATGATTTCTTTCCGATATTTTTAATTTTTCAATTCATCTAAATTGCGATTTTGCAGTCAATATTAACGAGCTCACGAAACGTCTTCCACATTTTAAATGACCTTAACCAGGCCAGCTCATGCGAACGATGAAAACTTATGTTAGACAGTAGTTCTGTATTAAGATCATTGATTTTTCGTACGTGAACCTTCCCAATTTAAAATGAATTTTTAACGTCGCTAGTGGCTTCTTTTTAGAAGACGCTAATATCGTCTGATTCAACGTCTACGCAATAATTGATGAAGCCATCGCAATGTAACAATTCGCATGTGCTGGTTGAAAATAGCACACACTATCAATTAAAATAATGTAGGCCTACTATTTTGCTAATTTAAATTAATATGCATCCATACAAAGATTGATTTGATATTCAATAGGCACAATGCGTACGGTCTGTACTCGTCACGATCGTTTATGGTCGATGGAGAAAGTTGTGCAGTAAGTAGCTTTATGGACTATCGTTGATCCTAAATTTACTGCGCATGCTCATTTCTCCTAGAAGTCATGTGCTCTATGCAGTGGCGGCTGATTGACTGAGGCAAGTGAGGCCGGGCCTCAGTCACTTGGCTTAATTGAAATCAAATTTTGTGTTTTTATATAATGGAATAGTTATTTGAATGAAGCATATATCGTTGTAGAAGCATTTGAAAACTTTATGATGTATATAGACTGTTCTGCAGTAAAATTTGTTCCTGAGGCCAGGATCGCTAGTGCCGGGTCTGGCTTGTGATGTATATAGACCTGTTTTGCAGTAAAATTTGTTTCTGAGGCCAGGATCGCTCGTGCCGGGTCTGGCTTGTGATGTATATAGACCTGTTTTGCAGTAAAAATTTGTTCCTGAGGCCAGGATCCCTCGTGCCGGGTCTGGCTTGTGATGTATATAGACCTGTTTTGCAGTAAAATTTGTTCCTGAGGCCAGGATCGCTCGTGCCGGGTCTGGCTTGTGATGTATATAGACCTATTCTGCAGTAAAATTTGTTCCTGAGGCCAGGATCGCTCGTGCCGGGTCTGGCTTGTGATGTATATAGACCTGTTTTGCAGTAAAATTTGTTCCTGAGGCCAGGATCCCTCGTGCCGGGTCTGGCTTGTGATGTATATAGACCTGTTTTGCAGTAAAATTTGTTCCTGAGGCCAGGATCGCTCGTGCCGGGTCTGGCTTGTGATGTATATAGACCTGTTTTGCAGTAAAATTTGTTCCTGAGGCCAGGATCGCTCGTGCCGGGTCTGGCTTGTGATATATATAGACCTATTCTGCAGTAAAACTTGTTCCTGAGGCCAGGATCGCTCGTGCCGGGTCTGGCTTGTGATGTATATAGACCTGTTTTGCAGTAAAATTTGTTCCTGAGGCCAGGATCCCTCGTGCCGGGTCTGGCTTGTGATGTATATAGACCTGTTTTGCAGTAAAATTTGTTCCTGAGGCCAGGATCGCTAGTGCCGGGTCTGGCTTGTGATGTATATAGACCTGTTTTGCAGTAAAATTTGTTTCTGAGGCCAGGATCGCTCGTGCCAGGTCTGGCTTCTGCATTTCGTGTCTTTTCACGGGCTTTGAGTTTACGCTTAAAACGTTGTAGCCGAGGCACAATTCGTCTGGCCTGGTCAGGTTTCACTCCTCCCATCCATGGGCCGGCCTCAAGCGTAGAGTGGGGTGGGAATAGCAGTGGTGACTTGTCATCCTAAATAGACCATAAATAACAAAAAAATTCAGCTCTTTGGCAGGCAAAGACCCACACTATTCTCTCCCCTTATGTCTTAGTTAAGGGTGTTGTACTATTGTACTTCGTAGTACAGTAGTGAATCTGGGCCAATGTTGTTATGTATTTCGGGAAAATATAAACAGAAACAAATGCGAGAAATAATGCTGGTGTAGTTAATTCATTGTTAGAGTGTCCTTTTTCGAGAAGAAATAATAGTGAAAGAAAGGAAGTTTTAAATTAAGAGAAAGCCTACCGAGATACCTACGACATCGAAGACAATTTTTCTGACAGATAATCTTAAAACGCGAGTTTCTATTGCATCCTGGTATGGGCAACATAAATGTTTAAGAAGTAATGTGGTGCAAAATAAACTTCTCTTGGCCTTAACTGTGATTTTCCGATCATTACTGGACAATAACTACCAGTGTTAATGCCATATAACTCTCTATCTACATTCTATATGTCTTAAGCTATGCATTGACAGTCTTGGTTCATTTTCGACAAGAAAGTGACATCCATCATTCTTGCAGTGGACTCTTCATTTGGTCTCGGTCATCTAATATAATCATTGATTTCTTTCCAGGATCAAGATGGTGAAACAGATTTGTCTCATTTGCCAGAACATTACATCGAGCGAGTACAAGCCTTGGCCATGGTAAGTGACTTCCCTCTTAAAATCTGTGAAGATCAAGCTTTAAAAATATAGAATTTACAGTAGATAGATTTTAAAAATCAAAGATGCGTAAGTAAAATTGCAATAGTTGATAGTTTTTTTAAAGAATTTTATATTTTTCAAACAGATTTTTTTATAAAACTAAAATGTTCCATCTGGAAATGGATGAAGAAGAAAATATAACTTCCTTTCTTATATAAGAGTATCTGTTCAGTTATTGTTAACCATTATGCGATTCACAGAGAAATATGTAGGACCATTAATCTCATGATGTTTATGGTATTAGGGCGTCACTAAAGTATTTCCATATATTCTCTACTTTTAGACAATAGAGACCGATATTTGTAAGATCCTCGGCTTAATTTGTCTCCCGAAAAAAACATCTTGGACTATTCCATTTCACCCGAAAAATTCATTACTCTTAGCTGAGTTCGAACTCACGATATGTTGGTCTAAAGACAAGCACGGGTGCCACTAGATTACCGAGGAGAAAATAGAGAAAAGTGAAGAAGCAGAAAGAGAAAAGAGGAATTTTGATACATGATTGCATATACCGAATTGTTTTTGTGAGAAGGAAAGAATACTGCAGCTCAGTTCTGAATAAATATCATATTCCTATGACTATTATGCAGTGGCGGCTCCTGCATATTTCTTAAGAGGAGGAAAGAAATTAACAGCACTAAATGACACCTTCTTGAATGAAACATGCTACAAATTAGCCTACATGCATACATGTGGGACCAGGTAGTGTTGGGGTTGGCCTTCCCTTCTGTATAGCAATAATCTGTTCTTGTAAACTGAGTTTCCTAAATTGTCCAAAATATATTATGATTTCACTTCCATTCATTGTTGAATAATTGCACAAATTAACAATTACAAGGAAATTCACAACCTCGTAGCATTTTTCACGCACACTACAGCATCACACGTGTTGGAAGAGACTAGCTACTAACTCGTAACCGGAACTGTTTTACGGAAATGGAAATGGGAATGGGAAATAATCTGAGGAAAGCGAGAACAATGCACCCACCCACGTGGTCTGTGTTGCCACATGTACATTTTACAAGTTCAGTATCACATGCTTTTGAAGAATGTCAGTTCTTGTAAAGTCATACTACCATTATTGTTCAAAGCTGCCGGTGACCGATTAATTTTTTATGTTAAAAATGATACCTACTTTCAATTTCAAATATATTTGTACAAAACTGACAACTTGGCTGTTGCCCTGTCTAGTAAACAATGAATAGAAGTGAATTTCAGGGGCCAACTACGTAGAACTACTTCCTCTTTGTTTTACATAAACCCGACCTTAACTTTCAAATATCTACGAAAGTTTCAAACCGTGAATAGTAACCTATATAAAGTGCAATGAATAATATTTTTGATTTATATTAAAAAAAAAGTTTACATGGTGTCTTTCATAGCGTTGCGTTAAAACTGTTTTTGTTGTGTCTCCTCCTAGATGTGTTATAATCTGGTTGAATGCAACATCGTTAGGTGGCAGCGGTAGCGAGCTTGCTGCACGATCAGTCGGTTTCTATTTCCCGCCCATGCGCTGATTCAGAGGAGGATCTCCTCCTTCTCCGTTCATTTACTTGCTTTAAAACTCTGCTTCCTTCTCTGGCCGCTAGTGTGCTGTTGTCTATGTGTGTTAACTGCAGTAGAGGAGGAATGGAGTGTCTTTCCTCCACACAGACAATCTCGCACCTTTCTCACAGTTTTCTACAGCACATGAGTGCGCGTCGTTTAAAACTCGATCAACCGAGTTTTTCTTATAGCTGTGAACTTAAAAATTATCGAATCTTCCTCGAATTTCAAGGTACATATTTTATTTGGTATTTACTATATCTTGGAGCAACAGTAACAAATATAAATGACACTCGGGAGGAAATTAAACGCAGAATAAATATGGGAAATGCCTGTTATTATTCGGTTGAGAAGCTTTTATCATCCAGTCTGCTGTCCAAAAATCTGAAAGTTAGAATTTATAAAACAGTTATATTACCGGTTGTTCTGTATGGTTGTGAAACTTGGACTCTCACTCTGAGAGAGGAACATAGGTTCAGGGTGTTTGAGAATAAGGTGCTTAGGAAAATATTTGGGGCTAAGCTGGATGAAGTTACAGGAGAATGGAGAAAGTTACACAACACAGAACTGCACGCATTGTATTCTTCACCTGACATAATTAGGAACATTAAATCCAGACGTTTGAGATGGGCAGGGCATGTAGCACGTATGGGCGAATCCAGAAATGCATATAGAGTGTTAGTTGGGAGACCGGAGGAAAAAGACCTTTAGGGAGGCCGAGACGTAGATGGGAGGATAATATTAAAATGGATTTGAAGGAGGTGGGGTATGATGATAGAGACTGGATTAATCTTGCGCAGGATAGGGACTGCTGGTGGGCTTATGTGAGGGCGGCAATGAACCTTCGGGTTCCTTAAAAGCCATTTGTAAGTAAGTATTTACTTTCAAAAAAGAAAAATGTGAGGAGGACGTTCCTCCCTTCCCTCCCCTGAGGAACTGTCACTGCTATTATGTAACTTTTTCTTTTTCGTATATTTTTCAGTACCGTGGAATTTCAATTTCTCAAATCTTTTCCACCTTTTACATTATTACATGGTCGTAGTTCACATGGTTAAAAATCCTGTTTGTTATGTGCTTGCCAATTTATTTCATCGTTTATTTCATCAATTAAATTTCAATTTTACTTCATCTGTTAAAGTGCAAGATCCCCTAGTTGATTCAGGGCTTAAAAACTTGTACATGACCAACCCAACAATTCATCTGCTTTTTTTCTCAAGATCGCTATTTTCTTCCTGGGAATAATGGACAAGGATTCTTTTTAACTTTATTTTACTGCTCTTACGAATATTATAATACAATTTTTGTAAGTGCCAAGAGGTGAAGTAGAATCGTTTGTATTTGAATCTCTAACTTGTTTTTTCTCTACCTGTGCAGTCTTACTTTTTGCTGAATCTTGTATTTTCTTCTAACAGCTTTTTTTTATCCACTTAATCCTTTCCTTTTAATCTCCTAGCTTTCTCGTACTACTTCTCTTTTTCTAAATATTAATTTTCTGCGTTAAATTTGACTTTTCTCGGTATTTTGCCATTTGGTTGCTCTTAGATTTGGTGGGAGCCATTTTCTGAGAATAAATGTAAAATAGTTTTAAATTAATATAAATTACATGCAGAAGTTTCAATAAATTGTCATTGAAATAGTGTTTGAAAGTTATGTGATTTATTTCTTATAAAAACTATATCTCAGTTTCTCACTTTTTACATTTTTTGGGGGAGTGATTAATAGTAGAGTAGGCCTATAGCATTCTTTTGATTTTCCTTAGGATTTTCTTAGATTGAAACCAATTATTTTCTCAGCATAATTTAGTTTGTAATGGATGCCCATTTTGTAAGAGATTAGGTTTCTTGAATAATTTCAGGTAATTTACCTGTTTTACTGAATCACTCAATTTAAACTTCATTAAACCCGTTTCTGAATAGATACAGGAAAATCTATTTTCTTATTCTTTTTCGCTCAAAAGTCATATCTTTAGGATGAAAGTTTTTCTATATCACTCATTAGTCACTTAGGGCCATATCCATAGACATTCTTAGCGCAGGCTTCCGGTGCATGATCAGATAACTAATGTTTTTCGTATTTATAAACCAGTGTTAGCGATATGATATGATATGAATCCTGTAAAAGTAATCAGCCGATAGCTGGGACTAGTTTAGCATGCTCGTAGCACGGGCTAGCGAAATGTCTAAGCATAGCACCTTTAATGTCAGAGCAGGTTTCTGATTTAGTTCATTCCTTTAAATCGTCAAACATCTATATTCTGTTTTTTCCTCGTTCTCTTGTGTTCTGTATATTTCCTCCATTTCACGATTATTTTATTCAATTTTTAATTCAGTGTGAGGAGATGTTCCGACATACTGTTGTTATTTGATTTCATTTATTAGCAGCGTATTCCAAGAAGCGTGTTTAATAGTTTACTTCACTGATCCTCGCAGAGCACGAATTACAAATACTGTATAACACCACTTTCCTTGTATTCTTGCTTACCTGCTTCTGGTAACAGAATAAGCACGAATCCTTAATATATTAAGTTGAAAATAATTATATTACTTCAATCTCACATGCAACTTCGTTTTTATGTGCAGACTATGTTAAAAATGTGTTTTACAATAATTGATAATATCCTTTCTATTTTCTGACTATGAAAGAGTTGAGATATGCAAATCTAGTCTTTCAGGTGAAGCTTCCTGTAAAGCAGATTTGAATAATTTCAAGGGAAAAATTGTTCCGGGGCCGGGTATCGATCCCGGGACCTCTGGTTGAACGTACCAGCGCTCTCCCAACTGAGCTACCCGGGAATTCCACCCGACACCGTCTCAACTTTTCCCTTTATATCCACACAACTCGCGTGGGCTGACGAAACGCCAAGGACCCACATTGAGTGCACACAAACTCTGTGTGACTTGGAATTGTGGTTTTCTGTTAACGTACACAGTGACGTATGTATTATGCAAATCTAGTCTTTCAGGAAAACTTCCTGTAAAGCAGATTTGAATAATTTCAAGGAAAAATTGTTCCGGGGCCGGGTATCGATCCCGGGACCTCTGGTTGAACGTACCAGCGCTCTCCCAACTGAGCTACTCGGGAATTCCACCCGATACCGTCTCAACTTTTCCCTTTATATCCACACAACTCGCGTGGGCTGACGAAACGCTAGAGACCCACATCGAGTGCACACAAGCTCTGTGTGACTTGGAATTGTGGTTTTCTGTTAACGTACACAGTGACGTATATATTATGCAAATCTAGTCTTTCAGGTGAAGCTTCCTGTAAAGCAGATTTGAATAATTTCAAGGGAAAAATTGTTCCGGGGCCGGGTATCGATCGCGGGACCTCTGGTTGAACGTACCAGCGCTCTCCCAACTGAGCTACTCGGGAATTCCACCCGATACCGTCTCAACTTTTCCCTTTATATCCACACAACTCGCGTGGGCTGACGAAACGCCAAGGACCCACATTGAGTGCACACAAACTCTGTGTGACTTGGAATTGTGGTTTTCTGTTAACGTACACAGTGACGTATGTATTATGCAAATCTAGTCTTTCAGGAAAACTTCCTGTAAAGCAGATTTGAATAATTTCAAGGGAAAAATTGTTCCGGGGCCGGGTATCGATCCCGGGACCTCTGGTTGAACGTACCAGCGCTCTCCCAACTGAGCTACTCGGGAATTCCACCCGATACCGTCTCAACTTTTCCCTTTATATCCACACAACTCGCGTGGGCTGACGAAACGCTAGAGACCCACATCGAGTGCACACAAACTCTGTATGACTTGGAATTGTGGTTTTCTGTTAACGTACACAGTGACGTATATATTATGCAAATCTAGTCTTTCAGGTGAAGCTTCCTGTAAAGCAGATTTGAATAATTTCAAGGAAAAATTGTTCCGGGGCCGGGTATCGATCCCGGACCTCTGGTTGAACGTACCAGCGCTCTCCCAACTGAGCTACCCGGGAATTCCACCCGATACCGTCTCAACTTTTCCCTTTATATCCACACAACTCGCGTGGGCTGACGAAACGCTAGAGACCCCGGAACAATTTTTCCCTTGAAATTATTCGAGTTAAGATAATTCTGATATGAATATTTTATAACAAATCCCCTAACATAACTTGAATGTTTTTAATGTTTTAAGGACATTGATGTTCGAGGAGATTATTGTCAACCTGTTGATCCCTGTTTCAGCTTCAGTTCCCAGTGGACTCTGAAGAAGAGGTGCGCTCCCGCACGCGACAATTGGACGGCCTGAAGACTGCACTGAGAACACAACCACACAGCTTTGTCCTGCGGTTCATCGAGCTCGACGGTTTGCCTGCTCTGCTAGGCTTCCTGTCCGCCATGGACTATGCTACTGCTCAGAGCTCCATCCACACGTCCTTGATAGGATGTGTGAAGGCTCTTATGAACAACTCGGTATGTAACAGACAATCCGTGGTAAGAATAAACATGAGTATATAGTATATACTGGACTTTTTTAGTATATACTCTTCTTAATAAGAATAAAAACATTTGAGTACCTACTCATTTTTGATTACATACTCATAACATGGAAGCATAGTAGAATATACTCAAGTGTCCATCTTGTACAGAATATATACTCATGCTTGATGAGAATAAAAGCTAGTATATTCTCATATTTATAAGTTCGTTCTCATGTTATTCTGAGTATGGTTTGTTGCAGGCTCAATTCTGAATATTTGTTGATTTGTGTTCAGTTTAAAGTTAAATAAATGGCAGAATTTATGAACGATGTAGTACCTCACGGAAAAATATAGAAAAAGACGTGAACTTCAGAAGTCTTTAACGCTTCACAAAAGCGAATGTGAAAAAGGTTAAACACGTATTTGTTATTCATAAAAAAACATAACCTATAAAAATATGAACGGCTATCAAATTATAAGGTTAGATTGTATTGTTAAATATAATTAACAATTACAGTTTATTTTGTAAAATTTGAATTGCAATATATATATATATATATATATATATATATATATATATATATATATATATATATATATATATATATATAACTCTCTATAATAAAAAATAGAATTAGCATAACTGGAATTCTAGAAATGGATTGTAATCTCTATCCAACATCCTGTAATGACGATTTCCCAGTACTATTTTCTTGTTTCCTGTTTATTAACGTCACTTATCTTATTCTCTCTCTCTTTCATGTTTATTTATTTATTCATTTATTTACTTATTTATTTGTTTAATTAATTAATTAATTAGTTTATTTATTTACTTATTTATTTATTTATTTATAAAAAGCAAAACACAAACTACTACAGAATGCGAATAGCATGTGAAAGTCTATAAAAAAAAACTGAGCATCACGGTGCAATGTGGTCAAAGAGGATAGGTAACACGAGTACATACTAACTTTTAAACGATCAAGAAGGCTGTAGAGATGAGTATATATTCGGGTTAGGTAGAATGTCTTTATTCTTACGAATATGAGTATGTTCTAGTGGTTACGAGTATATAATCACAGGAAGTGCTCATACTCAAAAGTATAAACCTTGAGAAAGTACTTAAGCTTTATTCTTACTACCAATAACAGAACAGAAATCATTTTAGTGTTCCAACTTTGGCGCCTATCTAATTGTTCATTATCATTTTTTTCTTTTTCCGTCGACTACTTGTTGTTTCTCTTAGTTACAAGTCCGACATAGCAACAGGCGATTTTAAGGACCGTATATCTCTTAAAGTACATACAGTTGAAGAGCAATGAACTACACGCATTTTCTGTTGCCACTTAGTTATTATGGAAAGATGGAGCAGTGCACAACATGCTTTTGCAATTAAAAGCTTTACAACATGGATGGGCATCGTGTCTCACTTGAGAATTTGTGCCTCACTGACCTTCACAGAGCTTATCGCTCTGAGTGACATCATCTTCACAGTCCCCGTTCCTCCCTCACGTAGCTCCTAGGCGTGGGCAAGTTCTATATCAGTTTCGTAAGCAATATCAGTGGTGGCATAACGGCGTTATCAAAGCAGTGTGTACGCGTTAGAAAACGATTATTTTATGAGAAATGGGAGGAAGAGTTTTTGCTGTTTAGAAGGGGAGAACATACGATGCATGTTATGCTCGAAAATCCTATTAGGCATTAATAAATTTAATATACAACGACATTATTCCTTACGTCATAAAGAACATGCTGAATTATGTTATTTTTTCGTACTATTCCGAACAAAATTTATGATCTTAACATTTGCATAGTATACTAAATACGATATTATACCTTAAACACGCTGCATTAAAAGATACGAGGAGTTAAATGTTGTTTGTACGTATTATTTCCAAAATAAATTTATAAAAAAATATATCAAATGTGCGCAGAAAACGAAATATGACTTTCTGAAATTATTTTAGGTCGAGAACGTGCAAATCTATTAAGTAATCTTGATAAACGCCAGAATATTCAAGAAAATAAACATAGACAACGTGATGGAATATTATTGGCTAGTTACGCAATTTCTCACCTGTGATTTAAATCAATTCAATAATGGAGAAATAGTAAAGAGGTTTATGATTAAAGCTGCAGAATTAATTTGCCAAATTGAATAAAAGTTTTCGAGTCTCTCACGTTAACCAAGCGCTTTCCTAATAATTCGCCACTGACCACCTTAGCGATTACGATAAGGTGACGCAGGTCACAGCAGTTTATATTTCCCATCCTACTCTGCAGTCTCCTCTCCTAGTAAACAAACTATTTCAAATCGAGTGCCTCACGTAACCGAAAATTGTACATGCTTTACAAGAACGACGACAGTTCTGAGGCTACGAGGCGTGAATTTCGCCATTTTAATTTATGATGCCTTGATTCCTTGTCACCTGCTCGTGCAACTTAAATTTTCATCCATACAAAATCAGGTGGCACATCAATAATAGCTAATTAAAACATCCCTACCGAAGGGCGTTTTGTGAGGGTATTTTAAATTGCACGGAAGAAAATGAAGGTTTTACTGATATTTTGTGGATGTCTGACGAAGCACATTTCCATTTCGGTGGTAGTCACTTAAAGGACATCCTTATCATGAAATAAATGACAGCCTGTATAGGTCTACTGTATCTTACCTATGTCAGCGTTTCTCAAACTATGGTCTGCGGACCACCTGTGGTCCTCGAGGTCTGCCCTTGTGGTCCTTCAAAAAGGCAGAAGAAAAATAAAATTCGAATGAATTGCGTATCACACTGTAGCTTAAAATCTCAGAGTTTCGAAATGACACATGGCAATCGAATTTCACTTTTTCTTTCAGTACAGACATTTTATGAAATTTATTACCCTACTTGTCTATCAACTTCCCACTCTAAAGCACTGTATACAGGAGTGGATCAGGACAGCACGTTTGCACATCTCCTTTTTATGTTAGGTTAGGTTCTTTTCAAACTGAAATGACGAGTGAAGCGTACAGTTAAAATTACTCTAACCTAACCTAACCTAACCTAACCACGAGTGAAGCGTACAGTTAAAATTACTCTAACCTAACCTAACCTAACATAACATAACATAAAAAGGAGATGTGCAAACGTGCTGTCCTGATCCACTCCTCTATATATGTGGTGTTTCTCGACATCTTTTCCCTGCACATCTGGCGCCACGCTTGTAACCCAGCCAGGGACCACCCGAATTCATAACAGAGGAACAAAGTACCGAATCTTAATACAATTTTAAAATATAAATATACTGGTATTAAAATATGCTACGAAAATGATAAATTTGCTTTCGAAGGAAACAAGAGTAAGGTGGTCCGCGGAACTGTTCTGAATTTAAAAGTGGTCCCCACTTCAAAAAGTTTGAGAAACGCTGACCTATATTATTTTGAAAATATAAATTCTTGAGTAAATAATGAATTATTAATAAATAATCCTCCATTCCTCTGCCGAACCTTGTATATTTAATGCAATGGAAGATTTAACCCCATAAAATATTTTAAGAGTTAAAACAACTGTAATTTCACATAATAATAATAATAATAATAATAATAATAATAATAATAATAATAATAATAATATTGCACTTTAAATCACATTATAGGAAATATTGTTCAATTAAAAAAATCCGAAATCAATTTATAAAATTTAGGGCCGATTTCACCAAGCTTATTTAACTGTAATTGTTACTTAAAGTTTTTTAATTCACACTTAAAGGGACAATGCATTTCACCAACACAAATTGGGCTTTAAGCTCTCATTAAACTACATTTAAGTTAATTGGTCAGTTTTTTGGTCATTTAAATAATTAATCCTGCATTAACGGCAAATATTATTATTATTATTATTATTATTATTATTATTATTATTATTATCATTATTATTATTATTTTTTTTTTTTTACTTGGTTGAGACAACCCATTAAGAGCAAATGTGAGGTAACTTTAGGCGCTAGATCTTGGACTCTTTTCTCTGGCATTATCACCTTCATTTCATTCAAACGCTAGATAACCAAACACTTGATAGAGCTCACAAAATAAGTAAGTAACATATTATTAATACACTCCAATTGAGTAGCTTAATATCAAAGACGGACATCTGACCTCAATCGAAATTTAGATAGCTGTGGTTTTTATACAATTTTTCATGCTCTTTCCAGTTATAGTGAAACCATATGCAAACTCTAACACTACATTTATAAAATAAATTGTGTTAAATATTACAAAGAACACTGTGAATTAAAAAATTGCCTCTAGATCAAAACTATGGAGACGACAGATGTCCGTCTTTGATATTAAGCTACTCAATTAATTTTACATGGAACCCTATTTTACCTACGATAGATATATTAGGATTTTAAATAATAAAATGTATATTATATTGATTAATGAAAGCTTATGTTTAATGTTACAAATTTTTGTGAAATAAATATAAAATGACATAATTTGTATCACATTTAATTATGCCTTTAGCTCATTGCAATTGAAATAGCATTGTTTAATTTTTATGAAATATCTATTGTAGTTAAGAAATAAGAAATGTAAACTTACTCGGAATGAGTTAGTATGAAGGAAATGCAGTGCCATTTCATTTTATCTGTGTTATAATTGTGTAACATTCTTCAAAAGAAGGAAATGTATTTTCTTATTCTTTGTATTAACTGACACAACTTTTTGAACAACAAATTTTGTAAATTTTAATACGGAATTGTTACACATTTTAGTAAATAATTAGTTACTTGAATGATATGGCTTTCCAGAACGGACGGGCACATGTGTTAGCTCATCCTACAGGAATTAACACCATCGCACAGAGCCTTAGCACGGAGAACATTAAGACCAAAGTGGCTGTGTTGGAGATCTTGGGAGCCGTGTGTTTGGTACCTGGAGGGCACAGGAAGGTGTTGGAGGCCATGCTGCATTACCAAAACTTTGCTTCTGAGAGAACACGATTCCAGGTAACTGAGTGTATTTTCTGGTACTATTCTTAACTTAAATTAAGTAGAGCAAGGAATTGACTCCATATGTAGGCCTACATATTTTGAAATAAGACACTTACCTACACCTGCGTCTTCTCTTGTGTAACTACTAGTCTATGACAGCATGTTCTACATCCATGCCTCCCATAATGATTCACGGCTGTATGATGGATACTTCTTTCATTTACTATATGATATGACATATATTTGTCAAACAACTCTCTCAAGTAATGGTGGACCTCACATTCTTGTATACGGTGCCACCATTGCCATTTGTTCCATTTACATGGACTTACAGTATTCTCCTAATAATTACTTCTTCAGTTCCCTGTTACAGTGAAACCTGTTCAAATCGGAACCTGAATAATCCGGAATCCTGTCTATTCCGGAACAATCTATTGGTCCCGGCGAAATTCATATGTATTATGTGTAATTTTTTCTGAATAAAACGAAAACTGTCCAACGCGGAAACGGAAACTGTCTGCTACTATTCAAAACGGAAATAATATTTTAGACACACTACTTTAATGTAAACTATATTTTGAAACAGTATGTGCTTTCAAGGAATGTACGAAATATGTAGGCCACTAAGATGAAAACAAGTTTTCTTTGCAAAATTTTCGAGGGTATGAGGGTGTGTTGGCCTGGTGGTCATAAATTTTATTACCCTGTTGACTAGGCAGACACGAGTCCCTTCAAAGATGTTCAATGCTTCACTCCTGTATACTGTCGTAGCTGGGTAGAACGCAAGTGTATTAGTGATTTCGTGATAAAAGAAAAAAGTTGCGTAAAAATGTTCCACTAGCATTAACTGATGAAGTAAAGGTTATCGAGGAAAATGAGAAACGAAGCGTATGGAAAATAATGTTTAAATTTAGGAATGGAAAACTCAGGTGTAACTTAACACTTTCAAAAATAAAGACCGTATCATGAGTGAATGGCTTGCGGTCAATAATGGTAATATAAAAAGGAAACAGAAAACAACTGGTTACATAGAAATAAATGAACTGTTATAGGAGTGGATTCTTCTTGCCCTTTCAGAGATCATGCCAATTTCTGGACCTTTGAACTGGCGAAGAAATGAGATAATCCAGAATTCAAGGCTTGTAGGCTCCTAGTCCAATTAAATAATGTGCTGTGATATCCAGTACAGTATTATAATGTTAGATATTAAATTTAGTGTAATTAATAAATTTTATAGTGTTTAATGAGTGAGTTACGACACAATTTATACAGGAAATGAGATTTTCATCAAGATCATTCACCAATTAAATAAGTGACATGAAGCTGATTTAATATCAGTAGTGTTAAACGCAATATTTTGTAATTCCTACAATTTGCGGCATGCCATTTTGTTTTTCATTTATACAAATGACAAAATATTTCATTTTAACTTCACACCTGAATAACACGGAAATCTGTCCACAACGGAAAATAAATTAGGACCGTGTCACTTCCGTCTTGAACAGTTATTAATTTAAACTAAACTTGTCTTATCTTTTTCCCTTACTCACAATTATTAGGAACTAATCCTAAATTACTCCCTTGCTTAATGCCATCCATCTTACTATCCCTTTCTCCCTTCATTAAATATATATTCTATTCAACCTTTCACTTTCATAACCTTTTTTACTTTACTTATTCCTATCCTCTTTTACCTTTTGGTGTCGAGGTTTTGCAAAGAACTCGCCATTGTCTGCGATCTACTGCAATCTTTTTAGCTCGTTCTAAGGATACTCCTTCTCTTGCTAAGATCTCTTCTACGCTATTGTTCCAGGTCTTTCTTGGTCTCCCACTCGGTCTCTTTCTCCCCAACCCCCTAGCTCTGGTTTCCCATATTTGTTTAGGTATTCTTTAATCACTCATTCTGTTCAAGTGTCCAAACCATCTAAGCTGTACTTGTTCTACTGCGTGTTGGAGGGATTTAACATTTACAGACATCCTTATAGTTTGATTCCTAATTTTGTATTTCCTTGTTTTCCAATTACTCTTCTTAAGTACTTCATTTCCATAGTTTGTACAGTTACCTTGACTTCCCCCCCCCCCCAATACCCCAGCGAGTTCAGAATATGTGCGTCAGATACATATGCAACATCCGACGATATGATCACATATCACCGTCCTTCGCAAGTCTTTCGTGGCTCCGACTTAAAGAACGTAGAACTTTAAACTCCTTGTCATTGCTCTTTCGAATTCTGCACACTTCAACACCAAATTACCTTTCGTCTCGTTTCTCTTATCTATACTCTAACCACGACGTAAATACCAGATCACTTATCTGTGGCGCATTAAGTATACCTCTTCATAGAACATCTCGTTATTCATCATCTTTTACAGTATCCACCTCGCGACAATGGAATTTCCTGTCACAAAGTATTAGGGGCTGCAAGACAAACTCTTTTAAATACAGCTTAAAAGATAACCTTCTTAGCATTTCACTCCAATCATACTGATTTAAACTATCGCTGTCTACATTGTTACTCTTTCCTTTAGACATGCATCCTGATAGTGCTGTATTTTCAAAATTGTCTCATAATAATATCTTTCTATTATCTAACATTATTTGAAATATATTAACATTCTATGTATTTTAGCTTAATTCTGCTACATAGTTTGTATTTCAGTGTTTAATTAATAGTTCATAGTATTTTGTTGTTTAATTCGTAAATAATTCTTGTATACATGTAGCTCTTATCTAAATCAAATTGTTGAATTCTTTGTAAGTTGATACATATGTATGTGTACTCTTTGCTGGTTGAGTGGAAGAGAAGGCCTTATGGCCTTAACTCTGCCAGCTAAAATAAATCATTATTATTATTATTATTATTATTATTATTATTATTATTATTATTATTATTATTATTATTATTATTATTATTATTATTATTATTAATACCCAAGATTCACTTCCATATAGAAGTGTTGGGATGTAGGTTGATTTGTATGCAGCCATTTTTGTTCTTTGACTCACTTTCTTTTTATCTAAAAAACTTCGATTCATTGCATAATAGAGGTTATTAGTATTCCTTATTCTGCTATTAAGTTCTACATCAATTCTTCCATAACTATTAATCTTAACACCTAAGTACCGGTACTTAAATTGTTCTAAATTTTTACCCTCCATAGTTATTAAACAGGCTTTATCCTCTCTCCCTATTCTCATGACTTTAGTCTACTCTTTATTTATTACCATGCCTCTACGAATTAAGCTACAATTTATTGTTTCTAGATTTCTCTGTAAATTTATTTGTAAATTAGCAAACAGTAGGCCTACTACTTTTAGGTGAAAGAAATTAATGAACCTAAAAGTGTTTGAGAAGCTTGGAATATCTTTTCTTCCTGTTCCAACTTGACGTCACGTTGACCTACTTAAAGTTCACATTCTTACAAACCTTTATCTGAAATTTGGGTTTAAATTCAGATTTTATTTGCGTCAATACAACCATTGAATACACATTGCATATGCACCTCACACATTCTAAAACCAGAGGCACGTACAGTCATATTGAAAGTATATTGTAAGGCTGATTATAATTGAAACCAGCTACAACTTGAGGGTACCTATTTTCGCAGGGTATTGTGAACGACTTGGATCGCAGCACAGGGATCTACCGAGACGAAGTGAGCCTCAAGACAGCCATCATGTCTTTTGTAAATGCCGTCCTTAATTATGGACCAGGTCAAGAGAACCTGGACTTCCGCCTTCATCTTCGTTATGAATTTCTAATGCTAGGAATCCAGCCAATCATTGACAAGCTCCGGGGCCGTGAGAATGAAACACTTAATAGGTAAGTGGAATCTGAATATGTGCAGTCTAACAAACATTTATATGTAATTCTTGTTTTAAAGTGTGTAATTTAAGATAAACATACGAGACTGAAACACTTAATAGGCAAATAGAATCCCAATATGAACAATCTGACAAACATTAATATGTAATTTTTGTTTTAAAATGCTTGTAATTTAAGATAAACATGCAACGACAATACTAAACAACAGTGCTACGAGGCGCATCCAGAAAGTAAGTTTCCCGATTTTTTCCCCTTGAAAGTAAACGTAATTAGCCGTGTCAATTGCGCATGCGTAACAGATCTATGACGTATCAATCATATGCCAGACGGACTGGCCCCGCCTGGTGCCAGTAGCATGGCAGCAGTGGTCCGAAATGGAAGCTCTTATTGCTTCTCCAGCCACCTGCGAGGTTCGGTCGGTGATAAAGTTCTTTAATGCACAAAGCATTGCGCCAATTGAAATTCATCGGCAGCTCTGTCAGGTCTATGGGCCGAACATCATGAGTAAGCAGATGGTGCGTCGCTGGTGTAGGCAGTTTTCCGAAGGTCGTCAAAGTTTCCATGATGAAGAGCGCAGTGGGCGACCGTCCTCATCAATGATGATCATGTTGAGCTGGTGCGGCAGTGCATCATGGAGATCCGTCGCTTCACGATTACGGAGCTGAGCAGCCATTTTCCGCAGATATCGCGATCCTTGTTGCATGAGATTGTCACTAAGCACCTGCTGTTCAAAAAAGTGTGTGCCAGGTGGGTGCCGAAAAACCTGACACCTGAACACAAAATGCAACGTTTAGGAGCAGCACTGACATTTCTGCAACGGTACCACGAAGACGGCGACGAGTTCCTCGACAGGATCGTCACGGGCGATGAGACTTGGATTTCGCACTTCACCCCGGAAACCAAGCAGCAGTCAATGAATTGGCGACATAGTGGATCTCCGGTCAGGACGAAATTCAAACAGACGCTGTCGGTACGGAAAGTGATGTGCACGATGTTCTGGGACAGGAAGGGCATTCTGCTCATTGACTTCCTTCCAAGAGGTGAAACAGTGAACGCTGACCGTTACTGTGAAACACTGAGAAAATTGCGACGTGCCATTCAAAACAAGAGTCGTGGAATGGTTACTGCAGGTGTTGTGCTCCTCCATGACAATGCCCGTCCACGTACGGCTCGGCGCACAGCAGCTGTTTTGACGGAATTTGGCTGGGAGTTGTTTGATCACCCACCCTACAGTCCTGGTCTTGATCCCAGCGATTTTCACGTTTTCTTGCACCTCAAGAAATTCCTGTCCTCCAGTGAGCATTTTGGCAACGACGAAGAGCTGAAGACGTCTGTTACACGCTGGTTCCATTCACAGGTGGCAGAGTTTTTTTATTTTATTGGGTTATTTTACGACGCTGTATCAACATCTAGGTAATTTAGTGTCTGAATGAGATGAAGGTGATAATGCCGGTGAAATGAGTCCGGGGTCCAGCACCGAAAGTTACTCAGCATTTGCTCCTATTGGGTTGAGGGAAAACCCCGGGAAAAGCGGCAGAGTTCTACGACAGTGGGATACAAAAGTTGATCCCACGATACGACAAGTGTCTCAATTCTGATGGTGGCTATGTTGAAAAATAGCTGAAGCATTGCTGTACCTGTTGACAATAAATGTTTTCCTGAAAGTGTGTGTTCTTTTTTTTTTTTTTAAATAGGGAAACTTACTTTCTGGATGCGCCTCGTATTTTGCTGGGTGTGGTGGATCTTAAACGAATGTTAATATTGCTCATTTGCTTATAATTATAGTATCAGGGCTGCAGTCTAGGGCGAGTATAAGCTATGCTTGTCCGCTCTGTATAGTGTGTCATGCATTCATTCGGTAGTCTAGGAGTAAAGCGCTCTTCTCGAGACTCGAGAGTTGCGGGTTCAAACCCGGCTGGGGTTGATGGATTTTTCAGGGTGAAAAAATTCGGAGCGTAAATCCTCTGAGAGGAACTTCAAGCTATGTATCCCATGTCGGAGTTTTTCGGCATATCAAAGACCTCAAAGTCTAATTAGAGCCTCTGGACTAAATTTATCCTCTTTCACACTACTAATACTTTAGTTCCATACTAAGTAGCATTTGAGGCGATGAGCTTATCACTTGTCCCTCTGTCCCCGTCGGCAAATAAGTGTACTTAACTAAATTCCTTGTAGGTACTGAAACCTTCACTAGGGGTACCAATGTTCCGACTATGGAACTATGGGTTAAATGATGAATAATGTGTTCATTCCTCATAAGTTGTTGAAAATAATTTTATTCGTTTTTCATTAATTTATTTTCGAAAAAAAAAGTTTATTTACATTTATTACATTTACGTTGTGATAGTAGAGAAAGTATGATAGGTGTGCAGTCTTCATTGGCCTTTATTTATATGTTTATTCTAGATATCGCAAGAATGAACGAAAATTCAGTCAACTGATAGTGTTTTTGTAAACGAGTTCTGTAAATCTAAGATAACATTCACCCAGTTTTTTTTTTTAAATTAGATCATTATGTGTTTTATAAATTATGATCTTTATATACCGGTACACAATCTTTAAATTGTAGACTTTCATGTTAGAAAATTTTCTGATGTACAAACCGTATTATATATAAAATTCCATACATGTGAATGTCTGATTTAATTGCAAAATGAAAGGAAGAGACTGTACAAAGGAGCATTTAATAAACTTTGGTAATTTTTGTAGTCCCATAATGTTCTGAATTCAATTCATTTCACGTAATTTAGCTCATAGAGATAGAATGTAGGTATGGTATACTATTTGGAAAATTGTATGGCTACAAAGGGCTCACATAATAAGCCTACACATTCTGCCAGTTTGACGACTACAGCCCTCTTGTCTAATTAATTAGTATAAAAACTATGGCGTTAGAGTGGTTTCACATTTATGTATATGTTGATTATTTGTTTCTCATGCAGGCATTTGGATTTCTTTGAAATGGTGAGGAATGAAGACGAAAAGGAGTTAGCAAGAAAGTTTGAGAAGGTGAGTGTTAGTAATTGTCTGTTTCCTTTTCCTACATAGATTGACTGACTGACTGACTGACTGACTGACTGACTGACTGACTGACTGACTGACTGACCTGACCTGACCTGACCTGACCTGACCTGACAGAATATTCTTACATTTGCTTTATAGCATAGAATAAAGAACATGTCCAATTCTTACGTTTAACATATAAATGCAGTACATATAAAATGCAAATATGAAATATGTACAGAATTAATACTTTAATAACAATAATATTTTATACAACGTAATATGTTTACCATTTAATAGTATTAAAATATTTACACAGTACTGTGAAATGTCAAGAATTCATCTACAGAATAGAAAGTGAGAGATTTAAGTAATTTTTTAGTTTTACTTTAAATAATGCAGGGTTTTGGCTATGATTCTTAATGTCTTCGGGAAGACTATTGAACATTTTTATCGCCATGTAACGTACTCCCCCTTTGATAGCATGATAAATTTGTTGATGGCGTATGAATATTATTCCTTCTGCGGGTATTTATACTATGTATGGCTGAGTTAGTTGGAAAATTTTCTTTATTATGTAAGAGGAAATTTATTATAGACTATATGTACTGATTTGTTAAGGTCAGAATCTCTAATTTTTTTTAAAATAATCTACATGATTCTCTAGCCTTTGCTGCAACTATTATTCTAATGGCTCTTTTTTGTAATAAGAATATATTTTTACTATCTGCAGAATTTCTCCAAAATATTATTCCGTAGGACATAACGGAATGAAAATAGGCAAAATATATTGTCTTTAAGATACTGCTGTTTAGAAATTGTTGTAACGACCTAATTGCGAAGCATGCTGAGCTAAGTTTGGGGGTTATTTCTTTGATATGATTTTTCCAATTTATTGTATTATTAATATACAAACCAAGAAATTTGGTTGTTGATGTTTCTAGAAGAGGTATATTGTTGATAGTTGTGTCTGTTTCATACTAGAACGCTAATGGCTTCGTTGCCAAAGCCCAGCATTAGATAACAACAACAACAACATGTTTCATACTATCTCAAATACCCTTCAATATGAGCTTGATTATTGAAAGTTAGATTTAAAATGTTTAAATAATGCTACTGTTTACAGTAGATCTATTTGTGAGTTAAGTGAAAAGAAAGTTTGAATACATAATTGAGAGAATACAATATTATTTTAGGAACACGTGGATACTAAAAGTGCGACGTCCATGTTCGACCTGTTGAGGCGGAAACTGAGTCACACTGCAGCGTACCCGCACCTTCTGTCTCTCCTCCAGCACTGTGTATTGTTGCCATGTGAGTATACTACAGCTTTAAAAAAAAAACGAGCGTCTGCAGTCATGTAAAATGTTTATTTTATTTGCTTGTCAAAGTCTTAAAAGGTTATTTTGTCATCTAATCCAGAGTTATCTCCAAACTTGACGCAAAAGGAAGTCAAAGCCTAAGGTTCTTATGTCCATAAACATATACAGCAAAACTTAATTTATACGTTTTTATGGGAGTATGGGGGTTTGAAGGAAAAATATCACGTAAGTGAGAAAAATATATACCGGTAATTGAAATGACATATAATAATGTATGAAATAGCATTTAAAGTTTATACAGGAAGAATGAGTTAAATTGATTTAGTAAAATTTTTACAAAATAAATTTAAAACTTAATAGTTTGGTCATTTTTGAGTGTATAATGCGGTACTCAAATTCATAACACTTATTCTTGAAGAACGTAAGATTATTTGTAGAAAATCATATAACGAAATTGACTTACCTGTCCTCCAGCGTGATCTTCATTTAATATCGTGGTTATTGCTTCTAAAAAATAAACCATGCTCTGAAATTGTAATAACATTGTTGCATAATCTGTTCAGTTAAATCATCTAAAGCAGTAACAGCGTCATTAAAGGATACAAGATTGCTGAAGGCAAGAATAGGCAGCTTCGAATTTCCATGCATTTTAACCATGAACACATACTTACTGTATTTCAGCATTCTTACATTTTCACGGTAAACCTAATTTCGAGCAAAATTGATTTAGAACGTATAAATGACGTTTCGTATCTCCCGAAGTTTAAAATACGATCGTATAAATGTAAAAAATGAATAAACGGAAGACGTACATTCGAAATAAATTAACATTAAAAGTGTAGGAATTTTGTTGGGAACTCAGAAAAAACTAATGTATGTATTTATTCACACTGCAAATGGGTATATACCCGGTGGCAGTGGTATAAACCCGGTGGCAGTGAAAAATGTATAAGTGCAGAATGTATAAAATAATTTTTACTGTTATGAAGAATATTAAAATAAATTAGAAGTAATATGATTTTACATTAGAACTGCGTACCGACATAAATTATTATTAAACATTTTGAGTATTTTCCGTCACATCTTCTGGCTATAAAATCAAGTTGAGGAAAGAAATGGTTCTTGTGAGATGAGTGCAGTATCTGACAAGACTGCAGTCAGCACAAGAGTTAAGTGGAAAAAGTTGCTGCCTCCGCAAAGGCAACTTTAATTAATTAATTATAGCGCCTTGCTGAAGGAGCAACTAGTGAACTTATCTTTCTTCATAATTATCTTGAGCTGGTTACAGTTTTGTAAGGTTCTGGATTCATCTTAGGCACACCATTTCTTTCAACTCGATTTTATATTCATAAAGCAATTTAAAATAAGCAAACTTAAAAGAAAACATCCCACCCTTAATAAACATGATTGTTGTTTCTAATATTCCTACATTGAAACACTGATAACTTCGATTGCTTGTGTGCTGTAGATGTGACTCGAGAGGAGCTATATTGATGGTCTCGTTCTTGAAGCAAGTGTGTTTCTTTTTTCTTTTTCTTTTTTTTCTTTTTTTGCCCAGTTTTGCATTCCTATGTACTGTCGAAACTTGAATGCATCTTATCAGCTTAGATTGTTCACATGGTCTGTGTGAAATAGCATTATATGTCAGAGAAAACAAGATTTTGGCAATGTTACCAAACAAGATTAGAGATGAAAATAAAGGCAAGTTGGTAATTTTTGTAACAATACCTAAAGTTAGACATGGTAAATTCAGAGCTGAATTCTTATAAAATGCTTTGAAACGTTCAATTAAAAAACAGAATAACCCTTTAATGAATTAGAAATCACTTATGAAATTGTATCATTTTTATACGAGACTGGTAATAATTCAGCTGAGAATAACACACAAAATTAAGATGTGTATGGACAGTGAGTGTCAAAGAGTGAGAGCATAGTCATTGCTTTCAAGAAAGCCAGAGGTTCATTGCCGCTCTCACATAAGCCCGCCATCGGTCCCTATCCTGAGCAAGTTTAATCCAGTCTCTACAATCATATCCCACCTCCCTCAAATCCATTTTAATATTATCTTCCCATCTACGTCTCGGCCTTCCCAACTAACTCACTATATGCATTTCTGGATTCGCCCATACGTGCTACATGCCCTGTCCATCTCAAACGACTGGATTTAATATTCCTAATTATATCGGGTGAAGAATATACAATGCATTCAGTTCTACGTTGTGTAACTTTCTCCATTCCCCTATAACTTCATTCATCACAGCCCCAAATATTTCCTAAACAGTCTGTGTATACACTACAATAAAAGTTCTTTTATACGTGGAAGATGTATTGCAGTTTGGAACCTCATTTTTTTACTTTTTCTCTTATTTCAGAACGACTATTACTAATAATAAAAATATTTTAGACCATAATATTTGGTTTGGTTTTTCAAAAGCTTATGAAAATATCGTTACTAGATTAAGAGATAATCTTCAAAACAAAAAAACATCTTAATGTAAGTAATTTGCGTCTGGTAATAATAGTCTGTGGCATATACTGGTTTAAGGGTCTGGGCTACCACTGACCCTATTATTACACAAAATATATTTTAAAATCCCTATAATAAAATTCCTTACCTATTTATATGTGAATTCCAGACGTCTTGATAGGGACGAAAATATTTTGATGACTTCGTCATTGAAATTACAGTTGGGCCGCTTGCGAAGTTTCTGTAGAAATGACTTTTCAATGGACATCAGTGCCAAGCCGGATAAACGTTCTTGTGTATGAGTTGATCTACAGTAGGATTTTATTCTCTTCAACGCAGAAAATGTTCTTTCTACCGATGCTGACGTAACTGGTATTGTCACAATTAATGTCAGGAATAACTTGGTTCAGCTGGTTTTCATATATGGCAGATAATATTTCATGGATATGTTTGTTCGAAAAATCAAAGACTTCTGCTGAATATATTACACTTAATTCAACGTACTTGATCAAAGTGACTGTTATAGGACTGAAATAATTTGTTTAGTGCCTCATTCGGAAAGTTTTCTCTATAAGCAGAAAAATTTTGAGAATCTAGAAGATATGTGAACTAAAGCTTTCCATAATCAGAAAATCTGTCGGTAATTTCCATGTGCATACGATCTATTATGCTGTAGTACAGCTGCCTGTATTTCAATTCATCATCTCCTTTTCTTCGCTTTAATGGTGGTTCCATTGTATTGTCTGAAGAATTTTCATTTTCCATATTACTCCATATGGACGGAAACCCACTACGTCTGAACTCGGATATAGTATTTTTAACTTTGATACCTCTTGCAAGCAGTATGCTATGTCTAGACTTTTGTCTGAAGAATATTGTAGAGCACATCTGTATGTGCGAACACTCTAGCATAGACTTCAAGAAGAAATATATTCTGAAACTGTGTGAAAAATACAAATATCCTTGAGCCTGCACAATTACATCATCATCCCAGTTTTCTTCAGAGTCATTACAAATGATATTTTCAAAGAAAGCATTCAGTTGTTCTCTGTATTCCTTTACTGTATTTACAAGCCGAGATGTAAAATTCCATCTAGTTGGTGCTACTTTTGGGAGTTTCTTTTTCATAAATTCCTTGAGTTTTTCTGATCTTTTAGGAGATGATGAGAAAATGCAGCTAAACCCGACAGTGTTTTGAAAAAATGCGGCATTCTGGAATGGTTGAAGTAGTTTGTTGCAAAACTAAATTGAGAACATGGCTGTAACAATGGACAAATAGTGCTTGAGGATACTTTTCTTGAACTTTTGTTTTTAAGCCATTAATATTTCCTGCCATAACTGAAGCACCATCGTATGTCTGTGCAATTAACTTATTGCCGACATTGTATTCTGCTATAACATCTTCCACATGCTGAAACAAAGCAGCAGTAGTTTTGCCCGAACTGACATTTGTGAATCCTATAAACCATTCTTGAACATTGGCAGTACTGTCGACGTATCTTAAAACAGTGGACAGTTGACTCTGATTAGAGCAGTCACTTGTTTCATCAACAACAATGGCCACAAAAGGTGCTTCTTCTATTTCAGATTTTATGTTCTTTATCATAACCCCACTTATAGCAAATATTAAGTCATTCTGAATTGCGGGAGAAGTACCACGGAATACTGTTGAACTCTCAAGATGATTGGCCAGTAAATGGTCAAATTCACTTAAGGAACTTAAATATTCAATATAATTTCCTCTATTGTCTGATTCCACACTCTCATTATGACCCCGAAAATCCAATTCTTGTTTTCCTAGAAAGCAGACTGCGTTAATAAGACGCAGTAAAATCTCCTGATTTTTTTCACAAGAGCATTGTGTTGGTTGATGTGTAGAGCTTTTTGCTTATCTAGCTGTAAATCAATTCTTGTCTTCCCAAAGTTTGCAAATTTCATGCTACTATAAATATGAGCTTTTGATTTGTCGTGTTTTAGGACTGCCGTTCAAAGGAGTTCATATTAGAAAACCCCTCTTTTGACCACACATTAGTTTCGGGCTAAATAACAAACATGGCCAGCAAAATAGTTTAGACAGTTTAGAACTATCACACAACCAATTCCACTTACCATATGATGTTGAAGTGAAATGGCGTGTGTACTCACGCTGTTTTTCTTTACGTCCATGGACAAATTTAACTCAGTAGTTAGTCTTTCCATTTTCACAATTTCAACTTTCTCGTTGTATGTACGACGGTTAAAAGGCACTTTTAATAATCCTTCTATTACACAGTCATTTTCAACACAATCCTCTTCAGAAACTTGTTCTGCCATATTTTTCACAATATCACTTAATTGGGAAATTAAAAACTTAATAATTCACAATTAATATAACTCTTAGACACTCGAACAAATCACAAATTTAAAATGCTGCACTGCAAGAACACAATCACATCCATGAGCTAGCGTACTAAGCGTAATGTTGCTTCGCGCCTGCGAAGAAACCGATCGCGAGAGCGGCAACTCACCCGGCCTTACACTGCACGATGGAAACAGATGGGAGAGGGGGATGGGCAGTTGTGCGACAGAACAGCGTTAGCGGAACGGTCACAGGCTACGCCTCGTAGCAGCGGTTTCTCCAGTGATGCCGCCTTGGCAACTTGTTTCTTTTCGAGAGCAGAGAGCGCATATAAATCTAGCAATTACTTTAATTTTAATTACTGTGGTAAAACTAATACGGTAATACAAAATTATTACATTATGTTATATTATAAACTTTTTCTTTTGTAATTTCCTTGGGCTACCACCGGTAGCCCCGGTAGTCCGCAAAATACACCCCTGATAATAGTCAATTATTTTAAAAATATAAAATTGAGACTTTGAAAACAAATCTGTGGAGTAAGTGACATTACCACTTTAAAAACAATTGAAATGGCATAATAACAAGCCAAATTTTTACCACATTGAGAAGTGAGGGCCATATTTAATCATTGTCAACTCTTTATTGATATTCTTTTAATTCGTTTGTGTCTACAGTGGATTATGGGGCACATCCTCAGCATTGGCTGTTGTTTGATCGAGTTGTCCAGCAGATCATCTTGCAGAGTGAAAGTGGGGAAAACCCCGACGTGTCTCCACTTAAAATAAATGTGAAGGAACTGGTTCACCTGTAAGTACAATACTCATATTTTCCGAAGTTATCTTTGCTACCACACTGGGATACTACCGGTACCACTACTTGATACTGCTGCTGCTGCTCCTATCACTATCATTAGCACTACTGCTAATACTACTAGGACCACAACCTCTACTACTCTACTGTTATTGTAAGTTATCTTGTACCTTACATCCCCTAAGTCTGTCTTTCGAATTGCTCGGTACGGCGTGTACTCATCAACGTAACGGCACGGCAAGGATGCCGCTCCCTCGGGTAACGTGACTCTTTTCAGAAAACGTTGGTTCTTTCACTTCACGGCTCTCTACTGTAAAAGAACTTGGTTCAATACAGACATCATCATCTCACGACACTCCGGTTTTGAGAGGAGAACATGGTTTCGTTGCAGGTTTTAATTAACTTGTAATGAGTAAGTATTTAAATATAATCGTTTGTACACTCCTCCTCACTCATCCGGGCTGGAGACTGGCAATGGCGGAGTTACTACAGCTATTTCTATACATTATGTAGGCCTACATGACTTATACCTACAGCTGATATGTACATATTCTTATAACAATATTTTTCAGGCTTATTATTTGAATTTACATTAATTTACAATTATACACAATCCATATCCCTATCATTACTGCCATCATCGCTTGGTCCAAAATTAGTTATTATTCCGTCAATGGCATCATCCATTCGGAATTATCTTCTTAATTGTAGGTACTACTTTCTCAACAAAATAGAATTCTTCGATTGTATCCTGAATGACATGTTGATCGAAGTCGTCCACTTCAACTTTACACAAGTCCTAATTCTGGAATGAAATAATATGTTTTGCAAAACTATAACAAAATAATAACTTACAACAGTAATTCATTATGTCGCTCTCAATACACACACTATTGTACATAACTTTTATAGCAATAATTTCTAAACATTACAGACCTATTCTTTCCCAGAGTAGTGTGAGGTTCGTTCGGTTGTAATTCAGTATTATTCTTAATTCTCTTCGCGGAACTAATACTTTTGCAAGAGTATTTAGCCGCTCTCTCATATTTCTTATCAATAGGTTCCAGCAAACATTTGTTTAATTTTTCCTCCTCGCAACACTTATATTATATTTGCGATAATTTCTCTTTCTCTGCTGTAGATAACAGCGTTACTTTTTCTCCGCTGTGGTGTGATTTCACCGTAATTACTACCCTGTGGTTGCTGCTCCATGTTAACACTACTGGTACGCAGTGAAGGAAATAGTTCTATGTTTCTTGACAAGAGATTATCATACGGAGCATGCGCAAACAACTCAGTTGGCTCCACCCACGTTATGCACTTCCTTCCCTCTGCCTTTCTGTCCCCGCTCAGAAAGTTCAAGATAACTTGCAATAACAGTACTATTGAGTGATAAAATCCTTAGCATGACGTCTTCCGGAAGGGAAGTAAAGTCGGAAGGTGTAGATTTACAGATACATAAAAAAGTCCTATTCCAGGCAAAATTCATAGGCTATAATTGAGGCATTCAGAGCTAAAGTGGATCATGTCAAAAATTTTCGTAAATTGAGTTTAATTCATTTTCTGATTATCTGAAGTTGGATTTTTCCGATCAGGTCTTAATTCCAAGCATTCGCCGCTAGGTGACACCAGTCACTTTTGGCTCAGATTATTTGTTCTCGATCTTCTGAGCCATAGTGGATCAAGTCACCAAAGTGTTGCAGCAATTAACAAAACAATTGTTTATGTTTTATAAATCTACAATTTGAGAATGGAGCAATAAAATTATTGCTAGTGAAATTAGATAATCCACTAGAGCAAGTTAACTTAAGTCCTATTATCTCAAAATCACGTCTCATAGACTTGATCCACTTTAGCTCTGAATGTCTCATAGCTTTCCCATGTTGAATTACGACGCAGAATAACCTTTGTAGTTGAAAGCGTCATCAAGTAATATATCACTTCTACCACCATAGCCATTACTATCACTACTATACCACCATGTCTACTATACTACCACTACTGCTACCTATTGACTATCAGTGGCGGCTCGTGATAAAATATTGCATGTGGTCACAATATTGTGTTCCAAAACCGAAGAGAACTTTAAATCATTACTGGTAGTCAAAATTAATAGGTTTATTATAAATGTCATGATTCTAACGTCTGACTATCGAAAAAAGACACACTAAAACACACCCCAATCAAATTCTAAACACACAGATTAATTTCAGAACACGCACACTATTTGACACAACTCTTCATCACACAAACGCACCCACACAACAGGCAGCGAAGTTGATATAGCGCCGAGATCTAGTAGGCTCTGAGGATGGTGTCAAGTAACACCGAAACAGCTGTAAGCCACGCATGCTTACATAATTAACACGAGTAAGATCGCCATTTAATCAATTATTTAAAATTTTTCCCTGTCATAAACATACTTATTCATTGTGCTTAAAACTAATGCGTTTATTTTTTAATCTGGTACCGGTAGTTTTCTACATATTAGTGAAATATACATATTCTGCCTTTGATGGAGATTCATTTTAGTTGAATTACCGGTACATGTCTCGGTATTTTGCAAACATTAGTACCATATAAAATTGTTGTGTACTACCCTGCTGTTGTATCCTACTATTACCTACCACTATTTACGAGTGATTTTTTGTTATTTGTTACCATTACTAGTATTGTTTCATAACTACTACAGTACTACAGGTTTGGTTTACTATTACCAGTACTGTTAGTATATTAACAGTGTACTGTCCCAACATTATCACTGTTTACTAACCAACTGTTCTTTACTCCTACTGCTGTTCACTATCATTACTTGGAAAGTACGAAGTAGGCCTATCTATAGACTTTGTATGCCCTCCTGAACTATTTTTCTGTATAGTGTTATATATTATTCATTAATATAATGGTTATAAAAAATAAAACGCTTAACATTAAACGTTGTTGTTAGTAACAAAAATATCAAGAGTATTAACATCTGAAAATTTGATGAAACGAAGCAAGAGGTTAAATATTTAAGTACAGTGAAACCTGCCTTTGCGGTCACTTCATTTAAACGGCCACCTGGCCAAAAGGCCAATTTTCTCTGGAACCAATTGGATTTTCCATAAGATCAATACAAGTTCTCTCTTTATTTAGCAGCCACCTCATGCGCCGGCCAGCGGCCGGGGTCTGTTTGGATTGGAACCTGACTATAACAGTCACTGTCCAACAAAAATCTTTTCACGGATACTGTCTGACCTATTTTTTCGATGGTTAGAGGACAGAGAGCAATATCACGAGGACAATAGCTAAGTGTATATATAACAGTACACCCTCCATGTCTTGGGGTTAGTTGGTTACTGTTTTATGACTCTTTTGTCACTTTCCACTCCGACCCTGCACAGCTCTAAATTCTTACTCGTTTTTAAAGGATTGAAACACGGAATATTTCTATCGAAAATGTCACAGTATGTTTTAGGTTCAGTAGATAACCATTCAAATTTTTTTGTTTTTTTTTCCCCCTCTTTCTATCTTTCTCTATTTGGAACAGCTTCTACGAATTTTTTTTTTCTTTTCATTCAGTTGATTCAGAGGAACTGTGAAGTTAATTTGAGAGAGAAATCATGTCTAACAATAAATCTAGTTGCAAGAATGGAAGAAGCTGACATTAATATGCACGATTGTTATACGCGCACAGTAGTAAAAAGTCAATGAAATTCAGTATTTTCATGCTGATTCACAAAAACCGCAACCTTAATCAAGCGGTCACCTAATAAAACGGCCATTTTACAAGGTAACTTCAGATGACCGCTTTAGACAGGTTTCACTGTAGTAAAACCAGAAAATTACAAATAATTAAAAATCATTATTTGAAGAGTTTGAAGACAAATCTTGTTAGTTTTGTTTTCTATAGTATAAATAAGTGAGATGATGCTTACAGAACACCTTTCCTTTGAAATCTTAACTTTAAAAGCAGTTCTTAGAATTAGCCCATGTTCTATAGTTGCGATTTCTATCTGTTAGCAAGCGATATGCTTACGGTCATAATAAAATATAGACACATTTGTTTGAAGTAATAATGTTTTTTGTAAAATGTTATTACTCGAAGTGTTCCGGATATAAATTGACTTTATTAAATTTTAATGGGTATTATAAATTGTGAACTTGATTAACGCCCTACTTTTACTTAAGGTTACAGTCATCCATTCCAGTTAACCCGTAAATTTAGTTTCTTATTATACTACTTCTATCCTTATACTGCTTGTTTGAGGCTTGAAAGTAATGTAGTTTTCCTAAGATAGGTTACTAGCCTTATCGTTAGGTAGTCCAGTAGTGGGGCTGCCACTTTTAGCCTCTGGACAGGCTTGTAAATCTACACGGACAGCAAATAAGTGTCAAAATAAATAACTGTATATCCGAAAGAAAATTAGTTAATAATGGAGTTCGACAAGGTTGTCCACTATCACCAACTTTATTTAATATTTATATAAATGAAATTATTTTAAAATGGAACCAAATCTACACATCAGGAATCAAAATAACCAGTGCTCTAACATTAAATACCTTACTCTATGCCGATGATCAAGTCATAATTTCCAATTCAGAGGATAATTTACAAAGAGGATTGTATACATTAAATGAAATATTAAAAGATTTTGGGATGGAAATTTCAGCACAAAAATCAAAAGTAATGGCATTTTTAGGACAAGACCCAGTGAGAAGTAAGATAATACACAATAACCAATGCCTCGAACAAGTGCAAAATTTCAATTATCTGGGTTGTGAAATATCTTATCAAAATGAAAAAGATGTGAACAAGAAAATTACCAAATTTACACAAATTCTAGGAATAATAAACAATACATTAAAAGCTAAATTAGTACAAAAATCTACAAGAATAAAAATATATAATACACTAGCATTACCCACCCTTCTATACGGAAGCGAGATTTGGACATTAAAGAAAAAAAGACATGAACAGAATCAAAGCAACGGAAATGAAATTTTTCAGGAGAACAGCAGGATATACTCTTTTAGACCGAAAAAGGAATGAAGAAATTTTAGAACAATTAGAAGTAGAGTCAGTAGAAGAAAAAATCAGCAGATACAAATTCAATTGGCTAGATCATGTAAGAAGAATGGAAAATTCAAGAATCCCAAAAATTATGATGCAATATAAACCTAGAGGACATCGTCGACCAGGAAGACCGTTAAGAAGACTGCTAGATGGGGCCGAAACAGGTCTACAGAGGCCTAATTCGTGAAGGATGATGATGATGATGATGATGATGATGATGATGATGATGATGATGATGATGATGATTATACTACTTCCGCTGTTACAGACTGGCGAAAGAGGAAGAACTAGTTGCTGCAAGAAATAAAGCTGAGGAACTGGAGAGGGAGAACATAGACATTGCTACAAAGCTTGCAAAGAAAGAACAAGAACTGGACCTACGGACACAAGAAAAGGTATGACACACGCACACATTCGCGCGTTCATTTTGTTGTTATTGTTGTTGTTATTATTATTATTATTATTATTATTATTATTATTATTATTATTATTTTTATTATTATTATTATTATTCCATCACTACTGACTGCTTATGTTTACCAGTTATTGTGTGTGACGATGTCTTGAATGTCTTTAGGAGGCTTAAGCCCAATAAATCTATGGGAACTGATGGCATACCTAATTTCATTATTAAAGGTTGTTCTCAAATTCTTATTTCTCTATTAACTTTTATTTTTAATCTTAGCCTTATAATGGGTATTTACCCTTCTTTATGGAAGGAAGCGTCTGTCATTCCGATATTTAAGAATGGTAATAAACATTCTGTTAATAATTACAAACCTATTTCAATACTAAATAACTTTTCAAAAATTTTTGAAAAAATTATTCACAAACATGTTTCATTTTATGTTAAATCTAAATTAAATCCTGCTCAACATGGCTTTACTTACAGCAAATCTACAACAACGAATTTGGTCAATTATCTCAATCTTATTATGCCTACAGTTGAATCCCAAGGCCAAATTGATGCCATTTATTTTGATTTCAGTAAAGCATTTGATGTTGTTCCTCATCAAATCTTCATAAGTAAATTAGATCAGTTTAGACTTTCCACTAATTATCTTAGCTGATTTGAAAACTATTTAACCAACAGACAATCTTGTGTTAGCTTGGGAAACTCTCTCTGTGATCTTCCACTATTCTTTGTGGTGTTCCACAGGGCTCCACCTTAGGTCCGTTATTATTCTTGCTTTTTATCGATGACATGTGTAAGCCCATCTGTTCCCTTTATCTTCTCTTTGCCGATGATTTAAAAATATTTTAAAAAATTAATAGTCTTGCTGATTGTCATTTACTTCAAAATGATGTACATGCCATTCAACGTTGGTCTGATTATAACTGTATGAAAATTAATATTTCTAAAACTTGCGTTATCTCTTTCTCTAGGAATACAACTACATTAAGTTCAACTATTCGTTATCGATTGCCTCCATAATCAGGAAGGACTGTATAAAGGATCTCGGTATATATCTTGATTCTAAATTGTACTTTCATGACCATGTTGATAATTTATTTAATCATTCACTAAGAATGCTTGGTTTCATTAGGTCTATTACTTATTCCTTTTCCTCTCCTGATACACTACTTACATTACCGTATATTATGCTTTAGTAAGGTGTAAGTTAGAATATGCATCTGTTGCGTGGAACTCTATTACTTCTATTGATTCGGCTAAACTAGAAAATATCCAAAGAAAATTCATTTCTCTTTGTGCGTTCAGATTTGTACCCAACTCCTCGTCTTTAAATTATGAACTATCTAGTAAATATTTTAACTGTACCAGTCTGTATTCGAGACGTCAGGATATTGATTACACTTTCTTTAATCATGCTATTAATGGTGTCATTGATTGTGATTCTTTTATACATAACACCTACCTTAGAATTCCCGTGAAAGGTTTCGTGGTCTAAGAATTTTTTTCACTAAATTCTTTAAATCCCTTTCTCCAATAGCCAGGTGTATTAAAAGTGCCAATTTGCAAGATCTGATTTGATTTTACTTATGCATGATATATCCTTACTTGTTTTTTAATCTCTTTTATTATTTGTTAGATACTGCCATTTATTTTGTTGCATTTGGTGAATAACTAATGTTGACCATTATATTGATTGTATTTCATCTCACTGCCATTTCTGTCATTCATTCTCATAATCATTTGTTCTGTTTTGTTTTTTATTTTGTGCTAAACTGTAATTGGCTTTGTGCTGTTGTTTTGCACATTAATATTCGAAATAAATAAATAAATTATTATTATTATTATTATTATTATTATTATTATTATTATTATTTTCATTGTCATTGTCGTCAATGGTAGACAAGTCAGTACTTCTTAATAAAGACTTTGAATATGGTTTTTGAGTGTTATAATTTGGGTATGGATTTTTTTATGTTCGTACCAAGATTAGCCTAATCTGGTTGAAGCTCTGTGATGTAGATGGGGCTACAGTAATACAGCACATAATCATGCCTCGAGATTTCTATGCATTGACTACAGTAATAACTACTGATACTGATATGTTAAAAAAAGGTTACATGTTATATTCCCGACAACAGTAACTGGATTCTTATTTTCTCTTTAATGTTTTTAAATGAAACATTAACTGTGAATTACTTCAAAATATTTTCTCACCTGTTCATATTACTGCCATGCCAATCAACAGTTCTTTCTGAACAAAGATTTAAAATCTCTTTCCTCAGTATGCAGATACATAAATATAAAAAAGCTATATTGTGACAATAATTACGTATTTTCCAAAGTTGTTAAATTTCAGTAGTTAAGTCGATAATTTTAATATTTGTTTTGTTTATGAAGATTATGAAGTGTAATGTTTGAGATAGTTAAATCTGTCAGAAACGTCTTTGTGTTGTTCTTGTCTAGAACTGTAATATCTAGTCAGTTATACCCATCTGGTGTCGTGGTTAGCACGCTTGCCTCGTACTCAGGAGCAGGGTTGCCAGATTTTAGATCTACCAAGGAGGGATAGCCTTTTTCACCATATATAGTACTTATGTTTTGTCTTAAAGAAAGAGTGATATGAATTTGGGCAGAGTTGACATTTTCATGACTATACAAAATAAATAAATAAACATAAAATATTATCCCGCATCTGAAGAAAGTAATACGAATATCAAAATTTCGATTTGAATAAAAGACATGTTGTAGATACAGCTATCCAAGCACAAACAATATTTATCTGGCTGTAAGTTACATCACTTTCTCTGGCGTCTTTCTGAAGGGCTTGTGGAAATAATATGTTATGTCAAATTATTAACTCAAATGACTTAATAGCTCTGCCTGGCATCACATGTGACAAAATATTTAAATTTCAATGTTCATTAATTGATAACAGTGATAACATTTATTTATACCTAAATTCATATTTAGTTTGTGCCTTAGCATATTACTGCTCCAAACCATAATTTAACATGGAGTATACATTTTCAACACTGAACTTTAGCTTTTTCAACAAGCTTTTGTCCATTCTCTGTGCCCATGCATTTCTGATGAACGTCTCTTTTTAAACATTTAGATATATCATACATATTCACCACTGAATTCGCTGCTAGAAACCTTACACTTACCAAAATATTCGTTTTTTTCCAATGTGCAAACCTACATTGTTAAGAAAATTAATTGAAATTTAATGTAATTATTTAGGCCTAGAAGAAAATATGATGAAAGAGTGATGGAACGGAGAAAAATTCTCTCCGGCGCCGGGATTTGAACCCGGGTTTTCAGCTCTACGTGCTGATGCTTTATCCACTAAGCCACGCCGGATACAACCCCGATGCCGGTTAGAATCGTCTCAGATTAAGCTCTATCTCTTGGGTTCCCTCTAGTGGCCGCCCTCTGCACTACGTCATAGATGTCTATGAACGCAGGACCGAAGTCCATACATGTGTAGAGGTGCACTCGAATGAGTGACTGGTTGGCCGGGATCCGACGGTATGGGCGCCGTCTTTAAATCACAAAGTGATTTATTACGCATATCATATATATTGATGTACCGAAGTACATATGACATTTCCATGCAGATATTCTGCGTCATCATATATCCAGCGTGGCTTAGTGGATAAAGCATCAGCACGTAGAGCTGAAAACCCGGGTTCAAATCCCGGCGCCAGAGAGAATTTTTTCTCCGTTCCATCACTCTTTCATCATATGATGACGCAGAATATCTGCATGGAAATATCATATGTACTTCGGTACATCAATATATAGAAGAAAATAGTTACTACGTAACGATAACATTATTCAAGCGATGTTAATTCTCTAAAGGAGAGACTTTTTGCGTCCTGCCTCGAATCGAAGTGGGACCCGTGACTTTTATATGAAAATCGGGACATCTGGCAACCCTGCCCAGGAGGCCTAGTGTTCGATCCCAAGTGCCAGCTATCCTGACTTGGTTTTTCATGGTTTCCCAAGCTCTCCAGGAAAATGCCGAGATAGTACCAATTAAAAAGGGCCATAACTCACTTCCTTCTCAATCGTATAAACTGACCCTTAATCATCACACACTGTAAGTCATTAGCCTTCTGTCCGGCTCAGGTCAGTAGTTCAAATCTGGCCGTTGGTTCTGCCATCTCTCAGAAAACAAGAGAACTACAGAGCACGGATGAATTGTTGTAGTTATTGTTATTTGTATTATCTTTTTTTATGTTCTTGGGCGTAATTGCTTTTTTTGTGTTTATATTCTTTAGGAGGACATAGAAACGAATTTGACTCGAGTGAAGGAGCGACTAGAAAAAGAGACTGCAGCTCATCTGGAGACAAAGCAACGGGTTTCCGAACTAGAATATCGTGCCTCAGAGTTGGACCGACAAGTCAACTGTGAACGAGGAGAGAGGCATCGCTTGGAAAGGCTTGTCAGCTCAGGGAGTCTGCCTGATGATGCCAAGGTAGGCGTCCTGATATAAGAATGAATACCGGTACTAAACTGGTTAGAAAGGCTTAGTTTTGTAATATAAGATCATGACATAGTTTTCATTTGTTTTGTAAAAAATATTTATTTATACCATGTTTTATACATGATAGTCAAAATGCTAGTCAAGATGGCGACCCAATCATAGAACTTATTTTCTTTTAACTATCAACAAATCTAAGCAACATTGATACAGTAGAATCCCTTTTTAACTAATCTCTGGGGATTACTTTTTTTTTTTCCTTAAATAGGGGTTTTCGTTAAAAGAGGGTTTACATAAAATGGGAAGAAAAGGCTGAAATAAGTGGTACTATCATGTGTATTATATACCAAACTTTATTATGACCGTTTAATTAGACATACAATTATTACGAGGCGTGTTCTTAAAGCAAGTTCCGTTTTCAATTATAGCCATCGCATCGCTGCAATCGTTATTTTGCACATGCGTGTTTTCTTCTTCAGTCCTCAGGCAAGCTGTGTGGTTAGTTGTGATCAGTTGAAATGTTTAAAGTGATCAAGCACCCCGCTGACTGTGAGATGCGGTCTGTTATCTGTTTCTTGAATGCAAGAAACATCAAACCAGCTGACATTCATCGTCAACTTTGTGAGGTGTATGGTGATGATGCCATTAGTGATGGAATGGTCAGGAGATGGGTTAGGAAGTTCAACGAGAGCCTGTGCATGATGAGCAACATACCAGTCGGCCATCTTTGATCAATGACGATGTGGTGCGTGCTGTCGATGAAAAAATTCATGAGGACAGGAACAAATTGACCATCCCCCTACAGCCCGGATTTGGCTGCGAGTGACTTTCATCTCTTCCTGCACCTAAGAAGTTCCTCAGTGGTCAACGTTTTGATGGGATGCAACATTTTAATGAGCTGATTTGAACCATTTTCTTGAAGGACACCATGTTTTTAAGAATTGGCGGTTGTACTGTCCTTTCTCAATCCCCTATATGGAAGGAGGACCACACCTGTCTTTGGTCAGCGGGTCCTTTGGACCTAGCCGGGAGGGCTTACTTGAGTCCACCGACCGTTCCCACCTCTGCCTCCTGTGGGACACATCTCTATAAAAAGAATAAGTTACAGCGACCAGGCAAAACATCAAAATTCAAAATGGAAAGAATCATTCAAAGATCCAAAACTAATTCCTGATCTACCTCGAAAATCTGCCGTGGCCATGTTTAGACTGATTACTGGTCATGATTGCCTCAGTAAACACCTCCATCGTATTGGAGTACTGAATTCACCTAAATGCTTACTGTGCACCAGAGAAGAGGACATGGAGATGGAGCACCTGGCTAATTGTGAAACTCTTAGGACATTTATGGACCTTCCATCAAAATATTGGGAAGCAAGAAGGATGATGACTTCATTGTTAAATCCAGAGCATTAGATACACACGCACGCACGCACACACACACACACACACACACACACACACACACACACACACACGAGTGTGTTCTGGTGGTGAGGAAGTGAAAACAGCAGTGTGGGAGTGGTTCGCATCGCAGGCAGGCGAATTCTACAATGAGGGGATAGAAAGACTTGTGCCTCGACTCAATAAATGCCTCAGTAATGGTGGAGATTATGTTGAGAAGTAATTGAAGTGTGGGGAATACAATGCAATAAAAATGGCTTGTAAATATCTTCCCGTTTACTTACTACACCCTTTTGGAACTTACTTTAAGAACACGCCTCGTATTTACAATATAAATTTCATTATAATATTTTCTAACTCTTCAAATGATGAAGCATGAATGTTGTTCTGTTTGGTTGAACCCAAACCATACTGAAACTCGGCATTGAAAATTTCTTCATTATTCTCCATAATAAAGTAATTGGCAAACAATGCTGTTCTGCCATATGTGATAGTGTTGAGGTTTAGCCTCGACATCCCTTATTATTTTCTCTTTCTGTCCGATAGTTTATGTCTTCCATTTAATCGCCATTATAACGATGCATAAACAACATAAACTAATAAAAAAATTTGGAAACAGGATCCACACAGCTCGAGAGAACAAAACAAGCAAAGCAACCACTCTCTGTACAGACAGTCGGCTGGAGGACACATAAATTAAAAAAAAAAAAAAAAAACATTTATTTTAGTGATTTTTCTATTTATATTATCAGTTTCGTTTAATTTCGTGGTCTACTCTACATGGATATAGCAACCCACATTTTCTACAAGATTTTAAGGTCGTTAAAGGAAATCTATACTAATAATAAATCTGTAGCCGAAATTTTTCTGGTAATTTTCGATTTTCCAAAAATAATTCGTCCTAACATATATAATTAACCACCCTGAAACCGAAAATCGCTTTTTTGAAATTTTTGTTTGTATGTCTGTCTGTCTGTTTGTTACCTTTTCACGCGATAATGGCTGAACGGATTTCGATGAAAATTGGAATATAAATTAAGTTCATTGTAACTTAGATTATAGGCTATATGGAATTCAAAATACGTTATTTAAAAGGGGGGTTAAAAGGGGGCCTGAATTGAATAAATCGAAATATCTCGCTTATTATTGATTTTTGTGAAATATGTTACATAACAAAAGTTTCTTTAAAAATGATATCCGATAAGTTTTATTCTTTGAAAAATTTTGATAGGACTGATATTTAATGAGATAAATGAGTTTTAAAATTAAAATAACTGCCATCTAAGGCGGTGTATTGAAATAAAAAACAAATGACTTCGTCTATAAGGGGCCTTGGACACAACAATCGAAAGCTATGAAACATAGCCTACAGACAATGTTTCTGTGCTTGTATGAAGTAATATCGGAAGCTAAATTAACCGATTTGTATAATTAATTATTATTTCATCATTGGAAAGTATAGTTTCTCTGGATGGACATAATGCTATAATGTTATTACAGTAACTTGTGAGTGAATTGAGGACAGGTAAGATTAAAATAGCTTCTTATGCACAGAAAACTTGATAGGTTATTCTGTATATTCATTTCCTGTATTTCTTATAATAATGTTTATGAACATATTCATTTTTATCTCAGAGAATTAACGAACAACGAGAGTGTATTGATTTAGTATGCAGTAATAGTACGTTAGCTTAGCAATCCATTTTTTATAATTCAAATTTTAACTATGCTCAATTGAATCGTGTTAAGATACATAAAATACATATGCAATAAATGCAATGCAAAAAAATTGGGTAATGAGCCAAGCAGATTATGTTGCGCTGTTGTAAAAGTTGTTCCTCCTGAGATTCAAGAGCTCCCACAACAAATTAAAAACTTTCTAATTCGAGTACATCCGTTATCAACACACTTTTTCATAATATAATATAATATAATATAATATAATATAATATAATATAATATAATATAATATAAACATAATAATAAATCTGTAGCCAAAATTTTTCTGTTAATTTTCGCTTTTTCAAAAATAATTAGTAATAACAATTAAGAAACATGTTAAAGGAATTGTCATTGCGCCAAATGAGTGGTCTCTGGATCAAAATGATCGCATTTTAATATTTTAAATACAATTTAAATTAAGTAACATATTAAACGGTTTATCCTTCTATCAGACACGAATGTTCCCTGGATCAAATGTCCTATTTTAATTATGTAATTACTTTATATTTATTTCTAACGGGTGCAGCGGAGCGCACGGATATGGCTAGTGTTATTAATATAATTATTTAAATAATATTCAGTGACATGAAGGAAATGTTTGCTTTCACACATGAAGGTTAATGGAAACACCTAAATATATAATAATGAATAATGGTGTGTCGTTTAATAGTACATTATGCGCTTGCGCTCATTTCATAATTTTCATACGAGCGTCTTAATTACCATTATAGGCAAGTTTCATACGACTTTTTATGCTCGACCATATTTCTAACTTGAAATTATTCAGAAGTATACATTTTATTTGTATCTGACAGAAGATCGGAAGTGACCTTGTTCATAGCTCACCGTGGAGATGTGCGCAGACGCGAAAGTATTGATTTTTTCCGAGGAACAATAATGTCATTGACCTTGATGTAATGCAAAGAATGTATAACCTGGAAATTGATTTAGAATTGAAAAACGAGATGACAAATTGAATTTATTTGAATATTATTTACAATTAACGCTAATTATTATAGTAACAGAACATAACCTTCTGCGACAGTATTGGATTTCCAGCCTCCGTGACGTTTCCCTCATTGTCTTTTGATTGCATATCCGAGAATAATCGAAAACCTGAACTTTAATGAATAGGTATACTTTAATGACATGCATTAAAGGACTGCTACCAGGTGTATAATTACTACATTTCGGCATGGTCGAGCATAAAAATACATTATCACATGTTGTAGACCTATAGGTCTGCCTGTCCTTCTCTTTTTGTCTAAATCTATGTCATATTATTACTTCATTTATATTTCCAACAGTTTTTGTACGTAATATTTTAAGGTGAAACTAAGAATTATGAAGTCACGAGTAATATTCCATATGGTATTTTTCTTAATTCTGTATTCTCTTGAAGTGTCCCTCTCTGCTAAGAATCTACACAAAATAAGTGAATTCATTGGCATTATTCTTGTTGCACAGGCTGTGGGCCTGAGGACAGTGGTAACAGATTCAACATTGGATTTCAATCGATCGTCAGATTTCTCAAATGGACCAGTTCCACCCCTCCTCCCCATTGTCTCAGGCACCCCCACCACCTCCCCCAGTACCTGGCTGTGGCCCCCCTCCTCCACCTTCGGCACCTCCTTCAGCACCGATTTCTGCACCCAACCGTCCGGAAGTGCCCAAGAAAAACGTGCCACAACCATCTAACCCCCTCAAGTCATTCAACTGGTCCAAGCTACCCGATGCCAAAGTGACTGGAACCATCTGGTCAGAGCTGGATGACACGAAGCTGTACACTGCCATGGAGCTGGAGAACATAGACAAACTCTTCTGTGCTTATCAGAAGAACGGAGTTGCTGTAAGTGTAGTGGAATCTGTCCCTATTTATTGAAAAATTGTTCAATATCGGTATTTCACTTGGTGACTTCTCTAAACGTTTCATTTTAATATAAATTGTAAGATCAGGCCGTTCAGAAATAATATTCACTAATTGGCTTAGATTATACTACTTCTTGAAATCAATATTACTATCCATCTTGATGCAGTTAAAGTTTTCGAGTATAATCGAGCTTGAATCCGATTTGCTTAATCTCTTATTATGTTCAGAACATTCATTACCTCTATTTACTAAATATTAGCTTACTTCCTGTAAGTTCGGCTTAATTCCGTGAAATGTAATATTGACCTAATAAATATAAGTAGGCATTTATAAATAAATTTATATGTGAAAAGTAGTGTTGGTCAATTTCTGTTGTAAGATTAATCGATCAAAAATATTTAATCGAATAATCGAGTCTATTAAAATTAATCGCTTGTAGTAGATATTAATTATTACTTTGTTAATAAAAACAAATACTAAAAATTCCGATAATATTCCTCTCTTGGAAACTGCTTACTTAAAAGCACAATAGTACTATTATTTTATAACTGCAAGGCAGGTAGTGTAGGGAAAATCTTTGCACAAACACTTTAGAAAGAGATGGAAATATGAGGACAGTGACCTAGTCTACCTCTATTGAAAGTTGAAACACAATGCAAAACCTTATTAATTTGTATGGTTTTCCAAGAAAACTTCCACCTTGTTGTCAGCTCATCTTCCTAGCATATGAAATAAGTTTACATAGGCCTATTTTTCTGGGATTCATTCCCTTCATCCCTTATAAAATAGCCATGTCTACACTGTGTGCAAGTGAAAGCGTAACTGTCTTCTTCTCTTTCTAAAATCTGGTAATTCGATTAAAATAGGGGCCAGTCTTCTGTTTCGACTGCTGTAATTTTGCAGTTGCAGTTTCTGTACTGAGTTTTATATGAAGTTAGTGCGTTTAGTTTGATAAAGAAAAAAAAAATCAGTTTTCTATGGTTTGTGAAAAGTGTAAACTCCATTATGTCATATGAGAATTTGAGAGGTAAACTCGGTGAAACGTTTGGATTTAAATTGAACGATCGTGGAGAAGTGCTTGACAGAAAAAATTTTTTTCGTGTTTAGTGATACAGGAAACATTGTTACTAAATGTAGAGCAGCACTTAATTCGGAGCATGTGAATAGACTCACATGTTTAAAATCATGGATGAAGCAGTATTAACTAAATGAGTCTTCATACTTTTTGTTATTTATGTTTGTCTCAAAAATTCCCGGAGAAATTGACACAATAAATTATAAGCCTCATAATAAATATGTTAGTAAGTAATTAAAATAGTTGTTTTGTAATATAACGATACAATATATACAGATATACAACACCGAACACAAGTTAAATTTAACAATAAGTTAATTGTGTATTGCAGTATATTAAAATATTTTTTTCAACTCTATGAAAACTCGATTAATCGATTAAATTGAAATAGTTAGTCGATTAAATATTTTGATCGACCAACAGCACTAGTGAAAAGTGAAATATAACGTATTTTAATGAATTTAAAATGCTTGCATATATATATATATATATATTCTTTTTCACATTGCCTTTAAGTAGAGCTATTATTCAATTTGTGTATGCCAGAATCACTAATGCATATTAGAAAAGTCGATGGCGTACGTGTGGTAGTACAGTAACTGTACATAATTTTTGCTGGTATTATGTTCTTCAGATTTATAATTTTATTTCATACTCTTACATTCTGAAACACTATCGTATGCGTAGCATACAATAATTTATCTTATGCTTAGTACAGTACATAATAATATTTATTTAAGGTGCTGATCTCTATAGAAGACCCTATGGCCTTAACTCTGCCAGTATAAATAAATACTGTAAATATTATTATTATTATTATTATTATTATTATTATTATTATTATTATTATTATTATTATTATTATTATTATTATTATTATATATCTTGTTGTTGTTGTTGTTATCATCTATGTTATGAAAAAAATGTTTAAAAAGACTATTTTAAATTGGAATGCAATGGATGCATCTTGTTTCAGAATGATGGATCAATAGAGGATTTACGCCAAATTGGAAAGAATAGAACTAAAATCTTGTCCGTAATAGATGGAAGGAGGGCGCAGAACTGCACAATCCTGCTCTCCAAGCTCAAAATGTCGGATGAAGACATTTCTAAGTAAGATCTAATCTACCATATTAAATTAAATTATATTATTATATTTTTTTACATAATTATGTTTCAAGTTTTGGGATAGATTAAGGAACATATTTGAAATGAATGTGAAGTATAGGCCTAGTTGTCACAAAAATCTTGCAACTTACATCCAGAATTTTTGATGTTCTCTAAATGAAACCTGTTGACTCTTTCTGCTGTGTTCAAACTACAAACGTTTTATTTCACACTTCGTAGGAATAGAATACTTACAAGTTCAGAATGTCGTCTTTGTAATGAACGCCGACCATCTGCATAAAGTGTTTAGGTCTGAAGAGTACTTCGATGCATTTGGAAATCAAAAGCGACTAGGTACTTTAAGCTGTTCGTAATTTTTCCTCTTTTCGCTTGCGGTATTCATTATCTATTCTTTTCTATTTAGGTAGTGACAATATTAAGCTTTTTCAACTGCATTTTGAGTGAGGCAAATATTCAGGAAACAATTGCTCTATTCAAAGAACAGTATTATTAGGTTCTTAATTGAGAATTTTACTCTCTAGCTTCAGATTATTTTGTCATATTAAATCATAAAGTAGTCTTGTTTCAGCTATTCTGATCATCTGTTCACATTCAGTCTGTGATTACTATGACTGATCGTATTTGTTTGCTTCAAATAGTTTTACACAAGTGTGGCTATAGATTTTCATATTCCAATATGAGACTAATCTTTCATTTGATATTACGTTAAGTTTCATAAGGAAACTTCGTGTTTAGAATTTTATGTTTGTTTGTTTATGTTTTTACATATTTTATGCACATTTCTTATGAATAAATAGCATATTTCTTTGAACTTTAATTTGTCTATTACAGAGAGATCTGATATGGTTCATTATTTTCAAAAGCCGTGTTTTATTTACGTATTTGCAATTCTTGACTAATTTATGCGTGCCTATAAACTTTGTCTATCTACATATGTGATTATTTAGAGAAACAACGTCTCCAGAAAATTACAAACCCATATCACTTCTACCAGTCTTCTCCAAAATCTTTGAAAAGTAATGTACAAAAGATTACATCATCATCTAGAAAGATACAACATTTTAGTCCCAGAACAATTTGGATTTAGGAAAAATAAAGGCATAGAAAATGCAACATTTAGTTTAACTGAGAAAATTCTGGAAGCAGTTAATAAAAATTACAAGTTGGAGGGATTTTCTGTGATTTATCCAAAGCATTTGACTGTATAAATCATAAAATTCTGCTAGATAAATTAGATTATTATGGAATTAAAGGTGTTGCACACCAATGATTTCACTCATATCTCATAGATAGGAAACAAAGTTGAAATCAATACAACTATGAAATATGCATCGACATGGAGAACTATTAATAATGGAATTCCTCAAGGATCAATATTAGGTCCCCTACTTTTTCTAGTGTTTATAAATGATCTTGCCCCCTAATAAAAGATGTAGGTCATCCCACATTATTTGCAGATGACACAAGTATAGTAATTACAGCCAATAACTCTAACACATTCCAATCTTCAACAGAGGAAATTCTCTTCAAAATACGTGACTGGTTCTCAGTCAATAAACTAGTATTAAATTGTAACAAAACTAACATAATTCAATTTAAATCCTGTCCAAATTCAATGTTGCAAATTTCTAGCGCAATAATTAACAATAGATCCCTATTAGAAACAACAACAATAACCAAATTTCTTGGCTTAAAAATCGATAATGTGTTAAATTGGAAAAATCATATTAAAGAAATTACCCCAAACAAAATTCAGCTTGTTTTGCTGTTAGATCTATGCAAAAGATAGTAAATATCAATACCTTAAAAACAATATACTTTGCATACTTCCACTCGGTAATGAGTTTTGGAACAATATTCTGGGAAATTCCACAGATAGTAACAATATATTTCTATTACAAAAAGAGTAATTGGAATAATAGCAGGTGCCTAATCTAGGGAATCGTGTAGGACTATTTAAAAAAAAAAACTACAAATAATGTCCATGGCTTGTCAGTATATATTTTCATTAATAATCTTCCTCGTATGTAATCGTGAAAACTTTGTAACTAATTCAACAGTTCATAGCATAAATACACGTCAAAAAATGACTTTCATACTCCATCGGCAAGTCTATCGTGCTATCAAAAAGGAGTGCATTATATGGCAGTAAAAATTTGTAATAGCCTCCCTATCGATATAGAAAATGAAACTCAAAATATAAAATTATTTAGGGCCAAACTGAATTCAATAACACTTCATGAAATTGATACTAAAACTTTGTGTTGTACTAGTAGACTATATTGTAAATCTCGTCTGTATATATTTCATCTAAACTTTGACTATAAATTAAGATTTTATAATAGTATTAAGTTTTTTGACTTGTTCCATATTCTAGGTGTAAGCAATGTATGAATACCATGGAATGTTAATAAATACAATACAATACAATACAATCCGGCACCTATTTATTTGTCAGTTTATCTGCTGTATGTCATCTTCGGGAGCATTTTGAGGAGAGTTTTGCTCTAATATTGTTTTCTGTCACATACCATACTGTAGTACAGAATTACTATGTGAGACTCGTGCTAATGCAGGGCGATCCTGAGTATGGACAGCAAGGACCAGCTGCCCATCGACATGGTGGAGCAGCTGCTGAAATTCACTCCCAGTGCAGAGGAAGCAGCGCTGTTAGAGGAACACAGCGAGGAGATAGACAGTCTGGCCCGTGCTGACCGCTTCCTGTACGAGATATCCAAGTGAGTAGCTTGGCTGTGCTTGAAATAAATGCTTCCATCCATTCTTCCTTCCTTCCACCCAGTGCTACAGCCCTTGCTGAGCATTGGTCTCATTTACTCTCTTTCCTCTACTTTCCTATCCTCCTTCTCAGTAGCGGCTCGTAGTTAAAGGCTCTTAGGCGGAGCCGCCCTATAAAAATCTCCTACAAAAATCTTGACATTTGTTTGTGTTTAATACGAGGGGATCCAGGAAATAACGACCGTTTTGTTGTAATAATTAAAAAAAAAATATTTGAAAAACAAAGTCTGTTACATAACTGAAGCTTCCTTTACTTCTCTACATAATCACCACCTACATTTAAACATTTGTCGTATCTGTTCACTAGCTTTAGAATTCCCGTGTTATACTCCTCTGCCACCAGTCAATTAAGCCAGGTGTTCACTGTCTTCTTCAACTCTTCATCACTTCCAAAACGATCCCAAAAGACAGTAGCCATGACTTTTTGTGTTGAATCTGTTTTAATTTTCTCGGTTTCTTGGGTGATGAGGGATGATGCCACTGACTGATTGGCGCTTGGTCTCTGGGGTGTTGTGAGACACCCAGGTCTCATCACCAGTCACAATTTGATCAAGCAAGGCGTCTCCATCTGTGTGATATCGCATCAAGAATGTCAATGCTGAGGCCATTCTCTGAGTTTTGTGTTGGTCACTCAGTTGCCGTGGAACCCATCGTGCACAGATTTTGTGGTAGCCAAGATGTTGCGACACAATTTCACCAAGCAAAGAACGAGAAATGTCAGGAAAGGCAATATGCAATTCGTCGAGTGATGTGCACCTGTCTTGCAAGATTCTGTCGTTCACTTTAGTCTTCAGGTCTTCTGTGATGAGTGATGGGCGTCCGGGTCGAGTTTCATCGTGGACATTTGTTCGCCCATTGTTGAACATTTCGCACCATTTTCTCACATTTCTTTCATCCATTACAGTATCACCATACACTTCTTTCAATTGCCGGTAAATTTCTGCAGGTTTCAAAAATCGAATCACACTCCTCACCTCACAGTCGGCGGGATTATCAATCACGTCGTTCATTTTGAAGTAACACAAAATGCACAATGGCGACTTGTTGCAACCAGTACTCACAACATTATGAGAACACATGTTAAGGAAGCCAGTTGACCTTCAAACAAGGAAGGGGAGTCAGCTGTGCGGCGGGTATGCGCGAACGGCCGTTATTTCCTGGATCCCCCTCGTAGTACAATAAAGATTTTCCATAAAGGAGAAACATCGAAATTTTACTCGGCTCGTTCGTTAATAACGGTCAATATATTTGGAACTGTTGGTACCGACAGATGTTTTTGAGATAGGTTATAAGTAATAAAGGCTCAATCTTTCACGTTCCCTTCAGCACAATAGAAACAGGACGGGGCGGTTTCCTAGTTGAGTCTGGCTAATAAGGGTACAGGTAAGGCGTGGAGATCTATGCCTTGAGTCGTTGCCAACATTTTCTAGCTCTGAGTTTTAAAAATCTCTCCTGGAGAAGAGAAAAGAAACAATGTTTGACACTCCATTCTTGAGGTTACGTGTCTGCTCTCTCATTCATTTTACGGTAGGTCATAGGCCTAATTAGCATTGTTGGATAACATTGCGATGATAAGATGGAGTCGTTTAGTTATTCCTTGACACAATTGGTATCCCATAAAGTGAAAGTTTTTCAAATCTCCGTCAGGGGAGGGAAAACAACACAACGGAATTTCTAACGTGCGAATTAGTTTTGGCTTGCGTATCAGTATTGTATGTGGTTGTGAACTTGTGATTGTGAGAACCTTTTGCGAGTGTTATTTGAGAACAATGAATTGTGTGAGTAATATATCGAAAGAAAGAAGGGCCGATTTCGTATAAAATAACAGTAATAGTAATAATAATAATAATAATAGTAATAATAGTAATAGTAATAGTAATAATAGTAGTAATAGTAATAGTAATAATAATAATAGTAATAGTAATAGTAATAGTAATAATAGTAATAGTAATAGTAATAGTAATAGTAATAATAATAATAATAATAGTAATAATAGTAATAGTAATAATAATAATAATAGTAATAGTAATAATAGTAATAATAGTAGTAATAGTAATAGTAGTAATAGTAATAGTAATAATAATAATAGTAGTAATAGTAATAGTAATAATAATAATAGTAGTAATAGTAATAATAGTAATAGTAGTAATAATAATAATAATAATAATAATAATAATAATAATAGTAATATTAGTAATAGTAATAGTAATAATAATAATAATAATAATAATAGTAATAGTAGTAATAGTAATAGTAATAGTAATAATAATAATAGTAATAATAGTAATAGTAATAGCAATAATAGTAATAGTAATAGTAATAATAATAATAGTAATAATAGTAATAGTAATAATAGTAGTAATAGTAATAGTAATAATAGTAATAGTAATAGTAATAGTAATAATAGTAATAGTAATAATAGTAATAGTAATAATAGTAATAGTAATAGTAATAATAATAATAGTAATAATAGTAGTAATAGTAATAGTAATAGTAGTAATAGTAATAAATGACACTCGGGAGGAAATTAAACGCAGAATAAATATGGAAATGCGTGTTATTATTCGGTTGAGAAGGTTTTGTCATCTAGTCTTCTGTCAAAAAGTCTGAAAGTTAGAATTTATAAAACAGTTATATTACCGGTTGTTCTGTATGGCTGTGAAACTTGGACTCTCACTTTGAGAGAGGAACAGAGATTAAGGGTGTTTGAGAATAAGGTTCTTAGGAAAATATTTGGGGCTAAAAGGGATGAAGTTACAGGAGAATGGAGAAAGTTACACAACGCAGAGCTGCACGCATTGTATACTTCACCTGACATAATTAGGAACATAAAATCCAGACGTTTGAGATGGGCAGGACATGTAGCACATATGGGCGAATCCAGAAATGCATATAGAGTGTTAGTTGGGAGGCCGGAGGGAAAAAGACCTTTGGGGAGGCTGAGACGTAGATGGGAAGATAATATTAAAATGGATTTGAGGGAGGTGGGATATGATGGTAGAGACTGGATTAATCTTGCTCAGGATAGGGACCAATGGCGGGCTTATGTGAGGGCGGCAATGAACCTACGGGTTCCTTAAAAGCCAGTAAGTAAGTAATAGTAATAATAATAATAATAATAGTAATAATAATAATAATAATAGTAATAATAATAATAATAGTAATAATAATAGTAATAATAATAATAATAATAGTAATAATAATAATAATAATAATAATAATAGTAATAATAGTAGCTTATTGTTAAAAATTCCCAGTTACGGAAATACGCGAATAAACAAATAGAAATAAATAAACAAAAACTCATGCTCGAGGCCCTGAAAATTTGCCATTTCAGCCTAGAGCCTTCCTCAATTTTAAAATCACCAGCCGTGACTGCTCCTTCTCTCCCCGTACTTTCACCTTCATTACTTTCAAATCTTCTAATACACAATCTATCAATCTTAATCTTGATCTTCCCTTCTTTCTGGCTGAATTTATTTTGGCTTTCATAGTCCTTCTAGGCATGAAATTACCCCATCTCCGTGTGATACAGGCATTGTAACCTTCGGGATTTTACAAATCTTACGTCCTTTTCCTTTATTACTCAACCAATCTCTGTATTATTGTCACTTCTCCAAATGCCATTCTCTACTTTAGGTCCGTAAATCCTCCTCAGGATTTTGCTTTCGAAAGTTCTCAACATATGTTGGTCTGTTTTGTCATTGTCCGCATTTCGGAGGCACAGGTGACAACAAGTCTTATTAAGGTTTTTATTTTCATATAATCGTATTTTTCTATTCCTATTTATTGATTTACTTCCCGTAAATAGAAGTTTAATGAGAAGCTTTTGTCCTCCAGCCTGCTGTCAAAAAATCTGAAAGTTAGAATTTATAAAACAGTTATATTACCGGTTGTTCTGTATGGCTGTGAAACTTGGATTCTCACTTTGAGAGAGGAACAGAGATTAAGAGTGTTTGAGAATAAGGTTCTTAGGAAAATATTTAGGGCTAAAAGGGTTGAAGTTACAGGAGAATGGAGAAAGTTACACAACGCAGAGCTGCATGCATTGTATTCTTCACCTGACATAATTAGGAACATTAAATCCAGACGTTTGAGATGGGCAGGGCATGTAGCACTTATGGGCGAATCCAGAAATGCATATAGAGTGTTAGTTGGAAGGCCGGAGGGAAAAAGATCTTTGGGAAGGCCGAGAAGTAGATGGGAAGATAATATTAAAAAGGATTTGAGGATATTCAGAGGTTTTGTTTCATTGTCCAGTGTTCGAAAACAAAAGATTTATTTTGGTCAGACATTAAAATTTTTGTACTGTAATATATGACAAACCACTATTCAATGTGTTCACAAAAACGTGCTGCTATAAAGAGTTTTGTAATTTTATATGTAATATATTTAAGAACTTGTAAATAATTCAAATTATTGTGGTAGATATAAATGTTAATTTTAAGTAGTAAGACTGCGTTACCCACGTCAATGTAATTTTATATGTAATATATTTAAGGACGTGTAAATAATTAAAATTATTGTAGTAGATATAAGTGTTACTTTTAAGTAGCAAGACTGGGTTACCCGTGTCAAAAGAATTCTCATTATAATAATATAAACTCAGGCTATAACTATAACCCTAATGTACTTTCGGGTAAAATAGGGTTCAAGAAATTGTATATTCAAATAAAATAAATAAATATTCAGAGGTCTGGCCCAGTGATGAGCTTTTAGGATGAGGAAATAAAGCTATTAATCACATGTATTCGTAATATACGGTTTTCATCGCATATGGAGCATCATTAGTGAAATGACGTGAGTATAGAATTCCCACATCAGAAACTGGATTCAAATCTCGAAGAGTCCAAATTAAATCTATGTGAACAAATACGTGTTTGGGGTAGGGTTTTGGCCTTGTACTCCTGTTTCTCCTACCGGAATTTAATCACTTTTCATTGATCTTCCTTTGACCTTAAGTGTGAGCTACAATTGTATTTCATGGCGTACAGAGGGACATTCTAATCTTTACTTTTCTATGGACTTTTAAACATGATTTTCATTTGATGATTGGAATTGATTTGTACAGAATTCCTCACTACGAGCAAAGACTGCGCAGCCTGCACTACAAGAAGAGGTTCAGTGTGTGGGTGGGGGAAGTGCAGCCCCGAATTAAGTCCGTGATGGAGGCATCCCGGGAGGTGGCCCGCTCACGTCGTCTTCGTCGGCTGCTGGAACTGGTGTTGGCATTGGGCAATTACATGAACAGGGGGGCCCGAGGCAATGCGTCTGGCTTCAGGCTTGCCTCGCTGAACCGACTGGCAGACACCAAGTCCAGCGCGGCCAAGGGAACCACCTTGTTGCATTATCTAGTCGAGATTTTGGAGAAAAAGGTACACTGCATGTAAAATATACATTGTCCTACAGTAATTCATTGTGGAGCATAAATAATACTAATAAGTTCTTCCATTTATGATAAATGCTTGGCATATTTTAATACAGGAAATGGTTGTTTTCCTTATCTTATTCATATTCTTAATGTACACTGCTCAAAACAATTAGAGGAAAACTAAGATTTATTTAAATATTTTTCATTATCTTATTCATATTCTTAATGTACACTGCTCAAAACAATTAGAGGAAAACTAAGATTTATTTAAATATTTTTTCTTTATCTTATTCATATTCTTAATGTACACTGCTCAAAACAATTAGAGGAACACTGAGATTTATTTAAATATTTTTTCTTTATCTTATTCATATTCTTAATGTACACTGCTCAAAACAATTAGAGGAACACTGAGATTTATTTAAATATTTTTTCTTTATCTTATTCATATTCTTAATGTACACTGCTCAAAACAATTAGAGGAACACTGAGATTTATTTAAATATTTTTTCTTTATCTTATTCATATTCTTAATGTACACTGCTCAAAACAATTAGAGGAACACTGAGATTTATTTAAATATTTTTTCTTTATCTTATTCATATTCTTAATGTACACTGCTCAAAACAATTAGAGGAACACTGAGATTTATTTAAATATTTTTTTCATTATCTTATTCATATTCTTAATGTACACTGCTCAAAACAATTAGAGGAACACTGAGATTTATTTAAATATTTTTTCATTATCTTATTCATATTCTTAATGTACACTGCTCAAAACAATTAGAGGAAAACTAAGATTTATTTAAATATTTTTTCATTATCTTATTCATATTCTTAATGTACACTGCTCAAAACAATTAGAGGAAAACTAAGATTTATTTAAATATTTGTTCTTTATCTTATTCATATTCTTAATGTACAGTGCTCAAAACAATTAGAGGAACACTGAGATTTATTTAAATATTTTTTCATTATCTTATTCATATTCTTAATGTACACTGCTCAAAACAATTAGAGGAACACTGAGATTTATTTAAATATTTTTTCATTATCTTATTCATATTCTTAATGTACACTGCTCAAAACAATTAGAGGAACACTGAGATTTATTTAAATATTTTTCTTTATCTTATTCATATTCTTAATGTACAGTGCTCAAAACAATTAGAGGAACACTAAGATTTATTTAAATATTTTTTCATTATCTTATTCATATTCTTAATGTACACTGCTCAAAACAATTAGAGGAACGCTGAGATTTATTTAAATATTTTTTCATTATCTTATTCATATTCTTAATGTACACTGCTCAAAACAATTAGAGGAACACTAAGATTTATTTAAATATTTTTTCATTGGATAAAAGTACAGACATGAAATTAATAAAGTATATTATTTATGGTTATTTATGGCCACATTTATCTCCATGTCAATAAAAACAAATGAATAATGTCAACAAACAACTTTTTAAAACATTGCACTATATAAGAAATTGAATCTCGTCCTTACTTATCAAACTTAAACACCCGATATAAAGGTCTAGTATCGTGTATGGCCTCTACGACATTCAACCCGATGGTTCATTGCCACCCTCACGTAAGCCCGCCATTGGTCCCTATCCTGAGCAAGATTAATCCAGTCTCTACCATCATATCCCACCTCCCTCAAATCCATTTTAATATTATCTTCCCATCTATGTCTCAGCCCCCAAAAGGTTTTTTTCCTCCGGCCTCCCAACTAACACACTATATGCATTTCTGAATTCGCCCATACGTGCTACATGTCCTGCCCATCTCAAACGTCTGGATTTAATGTTCCTAATTATGTCAGATGAAGAATACAATGCGTGCAGTTCTGCGTTGTGTAACTTTCTCCATTCTCCTGTAACTTCATCCCTCTTAGCCCCAAATATTTTCCTAATCACCTTATTCTCAAACACCCTTAATCTCTGTTCCTCTCTCAAAGTGAGAGTCCAAGTTTCACAGCCATACAGAACAGCCGATAATATAACCGTTTTATAAATTCTAACTTTCAGATTTTTGGACAGCAGACTAGATGACAAAAGCTTCTCAACCGAATAATAACAGGCATTTGCCATATTTATTCTGCGTTTAATTTCCTCCCGAGTGTAATTTATATTTGTTACTGTTGCTCCAAGATATTTGAATTTTTCCACCTCTTCGAAAGATAAATCTCCAACCTTTATAGTTCCATTTCGTACAATATTCTGGTCACGAGACATAATCATATACCTAGTCATTACTGATTTATTTTCTGTATGCAAATATTATGTCTTGTTTTAAATAGATACTGTAATCATTTTGTCTTATTGTGTCTTAAGAAAGTGTGAAATTTTTTGTGGTCTCACACCTGAGAATGAAGGCTTACTTACCCTCAGTATTTAGTAAGTTTTTAGTATATAATGGCTTTTTCCATTACTGTTTTCGACCTCGCTTTGTATTTCCACAGCATGTTAACAATTTGATTTTATTTCATGATATTGTTATATCGTACAGTATTTTGTCGTTAGAATAGTACAATATTGCAGTGCTGTAGTAATTTAAATAAACTACCTAGCCTACATATTTTGGAGAAAAGTCATCTGACGTGTACATTATTAAACTAAACGCTGATTTTTTACCCTATGCACGAAGAGTGTAAGTTAAAAATGAATATACATAATTATTTTATTTATATAACCGTCCATGTAATGAAATGTTTCTCTTTTATGCATAATTTTATTTCAATTTAAATACATTTATATTAATCTCACCTTGTTTTTATTACAGTTCAAAGATATTCTCAAGTTGGAGGAAGATATTCCTCACGTGAGGGAAGCTGCCAAAGTAAAGTAAGTTTACATTCTCTTTTTAATCTATGCCAGTTTAGATAACTGCAATACAAGAACTAGAAACAGATGTTGAGTCCACAATATTTGTCAGTAAGCTTGAATATCTTCATAAGACTTTATTATTAATACAGGTACCAGTAATTACAGAGAATTAGTGACGCAAAACTAGAGAAAATGAAAGTAACCTATTGCAAGGGAACCTGTTTTCAAAACTGTTTTTATTTACAACAAATTCTATCTTTGAATTGTAGATTTTGAATCAAATGTGCACCATGAAAAATCCCTGTACTAAGTTATTTAGTTGTTGTTTAGTCAACTGTCCGAAGACAGGTCTGAACCTCACAAGTGATACCAAGAAGGCACCATTTATGAGGCAACTAGGCCAGGAGATAATGGGGTAGGTGGCCAGTTCCTTTCCCCCTCCATTGCATATATCGCCAACTAGCTACATACTGTATTCCACTAATCAGACTTCAGATTTATACAAGCAATTGTTCTTCCTCTGACACATATCGTCCAGTGAGATGTATTGCCTGATATAATAGATGTATGTATCAGCCAGAACCTCAATCAGAGGAAGTTAGTTGTGATGTAGTAATTTATCAGGCTCATTTCAGTTTTGTCTAGTAGCTCTTTCAAAGATCTTCTTTTCCCTCTAGTGTCTATAATATTTCACTTTGTAATGTGTTGTTCTTGTAGGTTATTGTGTGTTTTTTATACATATTCTCGAAATGTGTCGAATCCTTATGTGCTACAATGCTACAGCACAATGATAATTTTTGCTCAAATAAAGTGTTTGCAATACCATAGTATTTGATCTGCCATTTGACAATTTCCCGTGGTTATGTTCACGACGCGTTATAAAGTGTTTAGTCTTCGCTCTTTGCTCTTTGGTGCCTCAGGCGGTACGTTGTGCTACTCAGAACTTTACATGAGAATGTAGACAACTAATGCACATGTGCGAAGCTGAAATCACTGCTCTGATTGGCTATTTTTACGCGGGAAAGTGCTGTAGTCAGCTTCAGCACAACACAGCTTCGAGATTGCAAAAGCAAAGCGTAAGGAAAGAATACTTGTTTGTGGAAGAACTCGGAACTATGTACAATTTGTTTGGTAATTCAAGTGTCCGACTGCTGCTGCCATCTACCTGGATTTTGAGGTTCCTTCTGAATCAGTCAGTCCAGAAAATTGAAGCCAAGGAATTACGTGACAGTATAATTCAGGAAACTACTTATCGTTTCAGTCTTTAAGCTACCTAGACGCAACAAAATTGTTAAACAGCAAAGTTTTTGACAATTTTTCTCATAATTTTCCAGAACGCGTACTTGAAGTTGCTGTCAACAGCTATATTGTACTGAACAAAACAGTGTTAAAGACACAACTTGTAGTTCTATATGGACGACCCGACTTCCGAAATATAGATGGAGCTGTTCAATTGTTACAATACATAGCCTCCAACAATTCACAGGATCCATTCTGTGAAGTAACTAAGTTGTTAAATATTTCGGTTACAACACCAATGACCACTGCTGAGCCAGAAAGATGTTTTTCTTTCTTTAAACGCATAAAAACGTTTTTAAGGAACACTATGTCCCAGGATCGCCTCACTGCTCTTGCAATACTGTCAATAGAAAAGAGTATGATTTCCAAGATGGAAGGGTTTAATACCAGGGTAAATGACAAGTTCTGCAGTAGGAAGGAACGTCGTATGGATTTCATATTTTGTCACTAGGCGAGTCTGAAATTAGGATAAATACATATAAGTGTATACAGTAGGCCGATATAGACTTTAATTTGCTTATAATTATATTACGATTTACATAGTTAAATGCTTTAGTCATATGACAGAATATTCCTTTAACACATAATTTCACATGAAATTTGGCCAGTGTACGGAACTGGTGTCCATCTAGCATTAATAAGAATAATTTTTTTCGACATATATTTATGCTGTATTGATTTGTCAATAACTTCATAGTTATGTCTAAAATACCTCCTTTACTTTCTATATATCCTTACGAAAGAAACGTGGATGGTGATGGTGACGATGACATGTTCTGTATGGTTTGTAATGTGTATTTACAGCATGGGAGAACTGGAGAAGGACATGGGTCTCCTTCGAAATGGACTGAAAGAGGTGGAACGGGAGATTGAGTTCCACCGGTCACAGCCTGTGGCTGTTGGAGACAGATTCCTGCCAGTGATGAAGGAATTCCTGTCCTCGGCAACATGCCGGTTCTCAGAGTTGGAGGATCTTTTCCAGGACATGAAAACGAGGGTTAGTAATATGCGTGACTTATTACTGTACATATAATTTAAAAAAATGAACCTCACAAGTGATACCAACTTATGAGGCAACTAGGCCAGGAGATAATGTGGTAGTGTGACCAGTTCCTTTCCTCCTCTGTTGCATACATCGTCAATTAGTTATGTATTGCACTAATCAGACTTCAAGTATATACAAACAATAATTGTTCTTTCTCTGATAAATATTGTCAAGTGAGGTGTATACTGCCTGATAATAGATGTACAGATCAGCCAGAACCTCAATCAGAGGTGTGCAGTACAAAGTAGCTAGTTAAAAGTATAGTAGATTAGAGAGTACCATATATTTCTGAGAGTACCATATATTGCTCCTCTCAAGATAGTTTAAAAATTCTATTTTTTTCACTAGTTAGATCAAAACTTGAATATTGCAGTACTGTATGGAACCCCTATCAAATTAAATATATTAACAAAATTGAGAGTGTTCAAAAAAGATTCATCAGATTTTTGTTTCTTAAATCATTTGGTTACTATCCCTCCTGGAATAATGAACAGTGGCGTAGCGTCAATGTAAGCTAAAAAGCTTAGCTTCCCCAGTTAATAATAATTTCATAATAAACCTGCAGTTTATGGAGAAAATTATTTATTAATTTTAATAGAATTTATATTTACGCATTAAATATTGTGATGCAGCAGCTCAGGATGATTTGTGATGCAGCAGTAAACAAGAAGCCTGCACACACCAGCTTCCAAGCAGACTGGTTTCTTCTGTGTAATCCACCCCGCAGATTTTCCATCCCTTTGTAACTAAACTACCCTAAGGCTCTCAATGCTCGCAAGAAGCCAAGAAGCTAGCTTTAACATTTAAAATAAGTAGTTTCCGAGTTATCCCTTTTCGTCAGTTGTGTTCAGTTGAAGTGTTAGTGTGCATTGTGGCTGATATAATAAATAATTAGCGAAATAACAGTTCCTGACACTAATTTACTTGATTTTTTTAGGACAATTGTATTATCAAGACTGACTTACGAACAAAAGTGTGATTTAAAAAACAAATGACCGACTCCCTTGCTGTCAATGGACACAACCAAAAGACAGACGCATACTTACGTAATGATACTAATATTGTGATTTCTCTAAGTATGACAGGGAGTGAGCTAATGTTATACGTATACGTGTCTATTTGTTAAGAGATATGTGTAAACCGTGAAATCATATTTTACTACATTTGAGGTCATGCCATATTGGTGTTACTTACGATGTTCTAACCAATCTTCGGACTGCTGACTTGAAATTGACTACTATTTATTTTAAGACTATATTTTTGTAATACGTTTTCTCATATTGCATGAAAGACAACTTGAGTTAGCTTCCCCTGCTCAAAATTTCATGCTATGCCACTGATAATGAAAGTAGTATCTCGTACTCATCTCTTTTGTCTCTCTTTAATTTTGAAAGTTTGCAACACAGAAGAAATAGTATTGATATAAAATGCCTCCATAATTTATTAACAAGTTCTGTAAATAGTCATCTACTGTCCAGGATAGCAATACATGTACCAAGAGAGAACTGTAGGACCAGTAAAACATTTAATTTAAACTATGCTAGGACATGTTATTATAAGTACTCTCCACTTCTTAGAATCTGTTCCTTCTATAATAAACTGAGCAATAATGACATCTTTCAGGATAGAACCACACTCTTGAGAGAAATAAATACCGGTAGCATTCAAAACACTCCATAAGTATTTTACTAATAAAAATAGGTCTTAACTGGTTTGCATATTGTATATTTGGTCTTCCTTCTTAAATTATTTCATATCAATTATCATTACGAACTCGCTCCTAATTCTGACTTAACGTAGGTCTAGCCCCTCATCAGTTGCTGTATTATTGTTACTAATCTGTGACTAGTTATTTGCATTTCATGTTTTCTTCATAGTGTAAATACTTTTGTTTTTGTTAACCGAGATTTACATGTAATATTTGCTTAATATCTTTTGTTTAATATTGGATTTACCATTATTATATGTATTACTACTGTTATTTTCATTTTATCTACTCTGTAATTACATTGTTGAGTGGATTAAATAAATAAATAACTAAAGAATGAAATGGCAGCAACATTTAGAAAGAATAGAACTAGAAAGATCGCCAAAGAAATAATGAAGTAGGCCCTACTATTTGCCAAGGAAGAAAATATTTTGAAGACCTAAGCAGAAATGGGTCTCATGCAGTATCCGCATGATTAAGGATCGGAAATATATGCACTATAAAGTAGTATTCCTAGTTCTTATAAACTTAACCACGACCCCATATATTTCTGCCGCGGTGTAGGAAGCAATGCATATTGTGCCCAATTACAGAAGCCTTTAAAGAAGGCAAAACAAATTCAAGCGCAGCATCTCTTGGTAACTGATCTAACAGTAGCTTGGACGTGTAATACGATTGGTGCGCAGTTCAATAGTGACTATCGGACTTGCCTCCTTTAGGTATTATTAGATAAAGACTGGAAGATTTAAATTTCGTAACATTGTAAACCACGCTTTCTAAGCTGTAATGCATACATGGGCACAATTTTCGGTTACGTGAGGCACTCGATTTGAAATAAACCAGATGAAAAAGAATGTCTTACAGTAATAATAAATGCAAATGCACGAGGGTAAATTAGCACCACCAATATTGTATCCATATGAAAGGATACCTACAGACTTTTCTGAAGATTAGACTATTGGTAGTTCCAGCAGTGGTTGAATGACTTGCGAGACATTCTACCAATACCATATGTAATCATTTTTAAAAATTAATTTTCTTACTTAATGCAAAGAGGGAGTTCATAATGTTGTTCATCAAAACTGTCATCTACTGGTGTTCTTTAGTGCCATCTACTGATATACTGATTGAAGTGAAGTGCCATCTACTGGCGATTATGTATTTAAGTTTTTTCTCATTAGTAGGCCTATGCTCTTTTCAATAAAATATATAATGTTTTACAAAAGATTGTCATATCAAAGAATAATAATTATAGTTTCCAAATAAATTATTTATTTTACATCTAATATTCATATGTATGAGATCTCACCCACCTCATTGTAGTCATGTAATATTCAATGAAGTGGGCGAGACTTCATACATATGAATATTTGATGTATTAAACTGTTAGCATTTGTCATGAAACTGATGTTGAATATGGCCACAAAGTCATTTAAAATATGTGCTCCTGCATAAATGACGTGTTTCGTCTCAAGTGCAGGCAGTAAGACTGTAAAATAACATTACGAGAGGGGTTCGGCTGGCGTCATGGATCGTGTCCCGGCATGGCTCAGTTGGTACGAGCGCTCAGTGCACAGAGCTGAGAGGTCCTGGGTTCGATTCCCGGTGCCGGTACGAATTTTCTCGTATTTAATAGTAATATTATTTATTTTACTTTGTTTGCTAACTGAGAATTAATATTGCTTTTTGAATGAGAAGTTCTTCTTAAAGTGCTATCTATCTACTGGTCCCATCACCTTAACAGAAAAAGAAATGGTGAGAAACCTTAAAGTGTCTAAAGAAGGCTCCAATACTTGAAATATGACAATAACAGTAATGATAACAATGGCAGTGACGTGACAATGATGAATTATAGATTACCTAAAAAGAAAAGAGAAATTTATACGTATCCAAAAAACAACTTGTGTGAAAATCGTGTCATACAGAATTACACGAAAAATTTCACAATATAATGTATACTGCAGTGTGATGAATTATTTCCTCTGCTTTGTATTTATTTGATTACAGCAAACTGTAGTTTGGCAGCGGTTTTAGTGTTTCACGCTATTCTGTTCCAGTTTGATCGAGCAGTAAGACTCTTCGGTGAGGACAACTCAACAATCCAGCCTGACGATTTCTTTGGAATCTTCGATGCATTCCTCACAGCATTCAATGAAGCCCGCCAAGACAACGACAACATGAGGCGTCGCCGGGAGGAGGAGGAAAAGAGGGCTGTCCAAGAGGCAGAGGTAGAATCAAGCATATTCTTGTTGTAACTCAAAATTATAAAAACTGAAGATTTCTTGCAAAAAGTCAGCCATTGTCCACGAGGCGTCGCTTCATAGATTTGTCTTAGATGCGACATTGCTTGCTTGAAGCTTTATGTAGCAACTACTGTTACTGCAAGTTATCTTGAACTTCCTGAGGGGCAGAGGGAAGGAAGTGCGTAACGTGGGTGGAGCCAACTGAGTTGTTTGCATATGCTCCGCATTATAATCTCTTGTCAAGAAACATAGAACTATTTCCTTCACTGTCTACCAGTAGTGTTAACATGGAGCAGCAACCACAGGGTAGTAATTATGGTGAAATCACACCACCGCGGAGAAAAAGTAACGCTGTTATCCATAACCGAGAAAGAGAAATTATCGCAAATATAATTAAGTGTTGCGAGGAGGAAAAATTAAACAAATGTTTGCTGGAACCTCTTGATAAGGAATATGAGAGAGCGACTAAATACTCTGGCAAAAGTATTAGTTCGGTGAAGAGAATTAAGAATAATACTGAATTACAACCGAATGAACCTCACACTACTCCGGGAAAATATAGGTATGTAGTGTTTAGAAATTATTGCTATAATAGTTATGTACAATAGTGTGTGTACTGTGAGCGACATAATGAATTACAGTTGTAAGTTATTATTTTGTTATAGTTTTGCGAAACATATTATTTCATTATAGAATTAGGACTTGTGTAAAGTTGAAGTGGACGACTTTGATCAACATGTCATTCGGGATACAATCGAAGAATTCTATCTTGTTCAGAAAGTAGTACATAGTCTACGATTAAGAAGATAATTCCGAATGGATGATGTCATTGACGAAATAATAATTAATTTTGGACCAAGCGATGAAGACGATGACATGATGGCAATAATGATAGTGATATGGATTGTGTATAATTGTAAATTAATGTAAATTAAAATAATAAACCTGTAAAATATTGTCATAAGAATATGTACACATCAGCTGTAGTTGTAAGTAATGTAGGCCTATATAATGTATAGAAATAGCTGTAGTAACTCCGCCATTGCCAGTCCTCAGCCCAGGTGGGAGAGGAGTGTACACACGTTTATATTTAAATACTTACTCATTACAGGTTAATTAAAACCTGCTACGAAACCATGTTCTCCTCTCAAAACCGGAGTGTCGTGAGATGATGTCTGTATTGAACCAAGTTCTTTGACAGTAGAGAGCTGTAAAGTGAAAGAACCAACGTTTTCTGAAAAGAGTCACGTTATCTGAGGGAGGGGCATCCTTGCCGTGCCGTTACGTTGATGAGTACACGCCGTACCGAGCAGTTCGAAAGACAGACTTAGGGGATGTAAGGTTCAAGATAACTTGCAATAACAGTATTATTATTGAGTATTTGTACACGAGGCTGAAGCATCATGGTTTCGTCACTACATACAACCAGATGTACTGCAATGTCGCTGCTAGATTGCATGCTTTTACATGACCAACAACTAGTTTTATTTCTTTAGACCATGTTGATAATATTTCATTTGTTTTTCTGTTCTCTTCACTTTTTCTCAAAGTTGTGGAAAGATGCCCTATTTCTATAATCATATGACACCAGGTTATGCTAGGAGATATGTCACAGAGACAGCTTGGACTCTAATTTCAAATTCTTCCTCCGGGAGTAACACATTCCTGCATATTTGTATTTTGCCTTTGTTTAATAGGCTCTACGATTTGTACCAATTCCTGGTAAGTATCTAGGGTTGCCAACTATTTTTGAAGAAAATACAGGAGACTAAGCAATCTATAATATTTCACATAGAAAACTGACAAATTATTCAATTCAGTTAGTGGAGCTAAAATGTTTATTAGATAGATAGATAGATTTATTCGTTCCATATAATTCTTACATTTCCTTTATAGCATAGAATAAAGAACATGTCCAATTCTTACGTTTAACAATAAAATGCAATACCGGTTACATATAAAATGCAAATATGAAATATGTACAGAATTAATACCTTAATAACAATAATATTTTATACAATGTAATATGTTTACCATTTAATAGTATTAAAATATTTACACAGTACTGTGAAATGTCAAGAATTCATCTACAGAATAGAAAATGTGAGATATTAAGTAATTTTTTTAGTTTTACCTTAAATAATGCAGGGTTTAGGCTATGATTCTTAATGTCTTCAGGAAGACTATTGAACATTTTTATCGCCATGTAACATACTCCCCTTTGAAAGCATGATAAATTTGATGATGGTGTATGAAAATTATTCTTTCTGCGGGTATTTATACTATATATGGCTGAATTAGTTGGAAAATTTTCTTTATTACATAAGAGGAAATTTATTGTAGAGTATATGTATTGATTTGTGAAGGTTAGAATCTCTAATTTTTTAAAAATAATCTACATGATTCTCTAGCCTTTGCTCCAACTATTATTCTGATGACTCTTTTTTGTAATAAGAATATATTTTTACTATCTGCAGAATTTCGCCAAAATATTATTCCATAGGACATAATGGAATGAAAATAGGCAAAATATATTGTCTTTAAGATACTGCTGTTTAGAAATTGTTGTAACGACCTAATTGTGAAGCATGCTGAGCTAAGTTTGGGGTTATTTCTTTGATATGATTTTTCCAATTTATTGTATTATTAATATGCAAACCAAGAAATTTGGTTGTTGATATTTCTAGTAGAGGTATATTGTTGATAGTTGTGTCCAATGTTTCAGAGATTAAATTTGAAGTGGCTTTAAATTGAATTATGTTAGTTTTATTAATGTTTAATGCTAGTTTATTGGTTGTAAACCAGTCATAAATTTTAAGGAGAATTATTCTACACTTACGCAGCTAGACTTAAATTAAGAGTATTCTGAGACTTTTGTCTTGCGTAATAGTTGCAAACAAATTGTAAAAATTCCCTACATGCATAGTTGAAGTTGACTGTGATTTGTAGTTCTGATTTGATTAGATGTGTCGTGCTCCTGTTTCAAACATCTGTTCACTTACTGTTCATAAGAGAAAACACTCTCTGCATGAGCTTTGCTGCCTGATATGCTTACAACACAACTCGTTAGTTTTTCCTTCTAAATTTGTAACTCTAACATTGTTTGATTTTAAAGTAGTGAGTCCTGAAACTATTTCTGGCAAGTATTACCTTCTATAAAGATTGCACATTTCAGTGCATCTCTAGATCAAAAGAATCTAACATACAAATCGCCTCCCATCACGGAAAAATTAAATGCTTCAAATAGATTTTTACATTATTAAAAAATAAGGGAGAAAAATTCTCTAAGAGAAGTAAAATACGGGAGTCGGGAGACTGTTAAATATTAGACGAAAGAGTAATGGAACGGAGAAAAATTCTCTCCGGCGCCGGGATTTGAACCCGGGTTTTCAGCTCTACGTGCTGATGCTTTATCCACTAAGCCACACCGGATACAACTCCGACGCCAGTCAGAATCGTCTCAGATTAAGCTCCAACTCTTGGGTTCCCTCTAGTGGCCGCCCTCTGCACTACGTCATAGATGTCTATGAACGCATGACCGAAGTCCACACATGTGCTGAGGTGCACTCGATATGAGTGACTAGTTGGCCGGGATCCGACGGAATAAGCGCCGTCCTAAATTACGATATTATTTTAATGTACCGATGTACATGTGATATTTCCATGCAGATATTCTGCGTCATCATACGACGAAAGAGTAATGGAACGGAGAAAATTCTCTCCGGCGCCGGGATTTGAACCCGGGTTTTCAACTAGTCACTCATATCGAGTGCACCTCAGCACATGTGTGGACTTCGGTCATCTATGACGTAGTGCAGAGGGCGGCCACTAGAGGGAACCCAAGAGTTGGAGCTTAATCTGAGACGATTCTGACCGGTGTCAGAGTTGTATCCGTGTGGCTTAGTGGATAAAGCATCAGCACGTAGAGCTGAAAACCCGGTTCAAATCCCGCGCCGGAGAGAATTTTTCTCCGTTCCATTACTCTTTCGTCGTATGATGACGCAGAATATCTGCATGGAAATATCACATGTACATCGGTACATTAAAATAATATATATGTTAAATATTAGGACTAAATACGTAGACCCAAGAAATACGGGAGACTTGGCAACTCTATAAGTATCTTTCCTCAGTTTGTATAATTATTTTAAATTTGTCATCATCCTCTGATAGTTCCTTAGCTGCTACATTCTGGGATTAGTATGTCTCTCTATGTACGGATGAACCCAGACCATTCTTCATCGCTCAACTTTTTTCACTAGATAAAAGCAGACTACCGTACGCTTTGTGGTTGAAAACACGGGCAGTTTCGTAGCTGCAACAAATAAGAATAATGCTATGCTGACGAACCTATCAAGCGATGACTTGTTACGAACGGCCTGATGTCACACAGATGTTACGAATACCTGGCTTATGTTTACGAGTATGTTCGACAAGATAAATATAGGCATTTTTTAAAGTTCTTTAGCTTCTTCCATAGATATTTACTTACTGGCTTTTAAGGAACCCGGAGGTTCATTGCCGCCCTCACATAAGCCCGCCATTGGTCCCTATACTGAGCAAGATTAATCCATTCTCTGTCATATCCCACCTCTCTCAAATCCATTTTAATATTATCTTCCCATCTACGTCTCAGCCTTCCCAAAGGTCTTTTTCCCTCCGACCTCCCAACTAACACTCTATATGCATTTCTGGATTCGCCCATACGTGCTACATGCCCTGCCCATCTCAGACGTCTGGATTTAATGTTCCTAATTATGTCAGGTGAAGTATACAATGCATGAAGTTCTGTGTTGTGTAACTTTCTCCATTCTCCTGTAACTTCATCCCTCTTAACCCAAAATATTTTCCTAAGCACCTTATTCTCAAACACCCTTAACGTATGTTCCTCTCTCAAAGTGAGAGTCCAAGTTTCACAACCATAAAGAATAACCGGTAATATAACTGTTTTATAAATTCTAACTTTCAGATTTTTTGACAGCAGACTGGATAATAAAACCTTCTCAACCGAATAATAACAGGCATTTCCCATATTTATTCTGTGTTTAATTTCCTCCCGAGTATCATTTATATTTGTTACTGTTGCTCCAAGATATTTAAACTTCTCTACCTCTTCAAAAGATAAATTTCCAATTTTTATATTTCCATTTCGTACAATATTATCGTCACGAGACATAATCATATACTTTGTCTTTTCGGGATTTACTTTCAAACCTATCTCTTTACTTGCTTCCAGTAAAATTTTCCCTAATTGTTTGTGGATTTTCTCCTAACATACTCAGGTCATCCGCATAGACAAGCAGCTGATGTAACCCATTCAATTCCAAACCCTCTCTGTTATCCTGGACTTTCTTAATGGCATACTCTAGAGTAAAGTTGATAGTGCATCTCCTTGCTTTAGCCCACACTGAATTGGAAACGAGTTTGACAGAAACTGACCTATACGAACTCTGCTGTATGTTTCACCCATAGATATTGGTGACAAAACACGATTTTTTTTCTCCCTCTTCCTTTATATTATGTTTAATCTCATACTAAATTCCTGATCTATTAACACCATAACCACGACTATTACATCCAAATGAACACATTTATGCGCTTTCATAAATTTGAGCATGCATTGAGAAAAGATATGCATGTATAACACAGAAATATTAATCATATTGAAGACATATTTTCTGTGGAGTAAGTCTTCGGAATAACTGACCATGAAAGAAAATTGATTAGCTATGTCATGACTAGGGACTGGAATTTTATGTAATTACATGTTATATTCCTTTCAACCTAACCGTATATAAATAACAAATCTCTGCGAATCTTGTAATTACCATTAATATATTAAAATTTGATACTACATAATTTTACATATTTACCCCACATTACAATTTATGGCTTGGTATTACATAAATATACATATTTAAGGGGTTTATTCATTTTTACTTCTCTAAAAGGGGGGAGGGGAGGAAAGAAAAAAGTCTGCTGGGGAAGTTTACAATTTGAAATACACAGATTTAAAAAGCCTTTTTACCTACCCAAGAAAAGATAGATTTCGGGTCGAAACATAACGTCCTTAGTTCTAGGAAGTAATAGAGGCACTCACCCCATACTGCCCACGCAAATATGAGTGAACAAAAGGTAACCTTTCTGATACAACTACCTTATATTGTAAAAGTCACTCAGAAAGTAGCGTTGCCTTCATGTGGTGGAGTGGGATGAGGACGACATGATTTGTCTCGAACTATAATTGTTCTGCACACGTCTTAACAAGCCGTTCCCATGCAATTTGCAACCTTACCCACCCTCTTCCTAATTCTTCCAGGGAAAACCCGTGTCAAGTCTGACATGAGACTTTCAGGTTATTGCTTGATCTCTTTATTTTAAATTTAGTAGACCTATATGGAAATGGGATTTTCCGAGCAATTAGAAAGTATGGTTCCCAGCTGGAATAATCTTACCCTTCTGAATGAGACAGGAATGTCACTTTTCAAACAATAGTTTGTACATGCCTATAGTTTGAGGTTTTAATAGGTACTTGTTTCTTATAGACAGCATCTAAAAGGCATGTGTTCCACATGTCCTCTTATTTTCTCCTAATCCAGTAAAGCGAAACAGTGCTTGCAGTACTGTTGTGTCATTCATTTCACTCAGTTCTCTAGTTTTAGTACTTACAGTATAAAGTGCAAGTGAGTTTATCTACTGCTTTTAACTAACTAAAATGGCCCCTGTATCTTCAACCCTAACGACAAAAATAAAATCATGGATTGCGATGGACGAAGCTTTCACTACAGATGGAAAAATAGTAATGCGTCAAGTATGCGGTAAAAAGTCGGGTGCTCTATGAAATCACAACTGGAGAGTCTTACCTATCCTATACCTGCCAGATATCGATATTAAATATTTTCATGATTTTACATATTTTGGTACATATTCAGCTTATTTTTCTTACATAAATTTGTACATATTTCACACCTTGATATTACAAGGTGCATCCAGAAAGTAAGTTTCCCGATTTTTTCCCCTTGAAAGTAAACGTAATTAGCCATGTCAATTGTGCATGCGTAACAGATCTATGACATATCAATCATATGCCAGCTGGACAGGTCCCGCCTGGTGCCAGTAGCGTGGCAGCAGTGGTCCGAAATGGAAGCTCTTATTCCTTCTCCCGCCGCCTGCGAGGTTCGGTCAGTGATAAAGTTCTTTAATGCACAAAGTATTGCACCAATTGAAATTCATCGGCAGCTCTGTCAGGTCTATAGGCCGAACATCTCTCCCTCTCTTGCACCTCAAGAAATTCCTGTCCTCCGGTGAGTGTTTTGGCAATGACGAAGAGCTGAAGACGTCTGTCACATTCTGGTTCCATTCACAGGCGGCAGAGTTCTACGACAGAGGGATACAAAAGTTGATCCCACGATACGACGAGTGTCTCAATTCTGATGGTGGCTATGTTGAATAATAGCTGAAACATTGCTGTACCTGTTGCCAATAAATGTTTTCCTGAAAGTGTGTTCTTTTTTTTTTAAATAGGGAAACTTACTTTCTGGATGCACCTCGTACATAAAAATCTGGTCCCTAGTCATGACTATAAGAATTAGAAATATGAAACACTTGTTTTTATTTCGGTGCATACAGTTGAAGAAGAGGACAATGGAGCGCAAGAACAGCAGAGATGGAATTCTTGCCAAAGTAGGGAACAGCCTCAAGAACGGTTTAGCCAATGGACTTTCTGGAGGCGGAGTAGGAGGTGGAGGTGGAAGGCGCGAGAGCAATGGGGATGCAAAGGGAGAATTCGACGACCTCATCTCCGCTCTGCGCACAGGGGACGTGTTCGGAGAAGACATGGCCAAGTTCAAACGCAGCCGCAAATCCAGGCTCGCCACCAACGGGAATTCGCCTCCCCGAATGAACAGCCTGAACCGAGAGGACAGCAGGGAGCGAGTTCTCAACAACAGCAGAAGGGGACAGTAGTCGAGAGTCATAAGCCTCCCCCTGTGACTGACGTTTGACTAATTTATTTCTTATTGAAGCATAATTTGTTAAATGTGCTGCAGAAATAAAGGGGGTAGGAGTTTTGGATTTGCACTTTACATGCTTGAATTTCACAGAAGTTCATTTCTTCTGTGTGTTCGCTGATTGTATAAATGTGATATTTTGTTAACGATTCACCATGTTTACTTCCTCATAATTTTTAGTACAATGCATTGTAAGAGTATGTGTTACTGAATTTAAAAAAATCTAGGCTTTAAATTGGCTTATAACAATAGTTTTTACATTGATATTCTGATTTCATCCACATTGTAAGTATTTTGTATCCGGTCAGTTTAAGAAATAAGTTTGGTTACTCAGTTTTCTACAAAATGAAGTGAGAAACACATATTGACAAAATACGTACAGTGTGTAGTAAGAACGACAACTTTATTGTGAATTTTTGCAGCTGAAATTTACTAGAGTTGGCGAAAACTAATTTGGACACAGAAAAGTACATAAGTGAGTTTTAATTGGGAATAAATATTTAGTTATCGATTCCTATTGACAAAATAATTTCTAGTGCACTCAAAAATCATTTTAAGCTTCAACATTTTAAAACTTGTAACAATTTCTAAAACTCATTTGAAAATTCAGTAATGCATACTTATTGTGAGAAATTGAAATTCTTTGACAAATACCGGTACGTATTAAAGTTCCTGTTTTAAAATATATCAGGACTTAACATTGAAGCTACATCTGAAATGCAAGAGGATGCTACAGAAGTGCCTGACAATGTAGTGTCTTAATTGTTTGCACACTTTTTACGTATCACTGGTTATATGGGCACAAATGTTTAACATGTTTTCCAGTTTTCTGTAATACAACACTCCATGTGTACCTGCGTGCTACCACTCTTGCAGAGCTTTCGACATAGAACCCTTACTACATCCGCGCATATGTCACAAACATTAATTAATGTTACAGTCAATTGCTTTTTAATATGTGTTACTACCCGACTGTGTTACGCTTGTTCTAGTTGTGATTAAAGGGAATGAAGTGTGAAGCTTCAGGTCTCTGTGTAGTTTTGAACGAGTATAAAAAGTTGGTTGAAATGTAAGAATTTAGTTCTATTATTATAGATTTTGTTGAAGCTTTTCATAGCCCGAAACTTTTGGCAACATCGTTTTGCTTATTGAAACCTTTTCCATTTACTATGTAGCTATATCTCTTTTTACTTTAATGTAGAACGTTTAGTGCTTCTGCCTAGTTAAATAGTAAGCATTTCTTTATTATTTTAAAAATTAATAAAAAGTATATTTTATTGACGTCGAAACATCTCCTTCAGTTTCAGTATAATAAATTAATTTTAAATTTATGCAATTTTATATGGTTATAGTTCATTGCCTATAACAAAGTTCACTTTGTGTTTCACAAGACTGTTTAAATATACCAGTACCTATACAAGTAGTAGAAATTGTTACTTTGTAAATGATAATGTTTGATATATTATAAAGTGTAATGGAAACGGTAATATGACGACTTCTTATTCCTATCCAAAATACAGGGACATCATTTTATTTTTACTTCAATTTTTATTGTACCTCAGTTTTTGAATGTACTTCACTCCCAGCCCCTCTACTAATGAAGTTCCAACTGTCCTCCACACAGAACCAAGGCTGCATATAGTAAGCAGTACTGAGTTAGTGAGTATAGTACGTTCCAGAAATATGTTCCCGTTTTCCAATGACGAAAGAGCTTTCAATATTGAATCATATTTTCGCACAGGTACTGTCCGTTTGCCTATGTCACATCCCGATTTCCCCCACCTGCTTCTGTTCGCCCCTCTGTAAAAGCTGGGCTGTCTTAGCTCTTTTCTGAAAACATTAATTTCTGTTAGGAATTGGACGTTTACGTAATATTATACAACTGTTTAAAATAACTTAAATAAAAGGGCCTCATTAAGTAATTAACTGTCACATGATTTCCCCCTTTCTACGATCCTGCGGCATAACCACTTGGACGGACAGTAGATAGCATGTCTGAGTAATTTTATCTGTGTGGGTCGGGCAGAAGTGAAGATTGAATTTACAGTACGTAAGGTACTCTTTTATAGAGTTAAGTACAGAATTATTTCAACATGAGTTACTAGTACGAAGGACGAAACTGGCAATTGGAATTAGATGCAATAGTCTATAGTGCGATAATATGCACAAAAGAACTGAAGCCTGTATCGAAATGAACGGCCACCATTTTCAAAAATGAGTTTAAATATTCATATTATGATTATTTTTCAATTTAATTTCTTTCTCTATATAGTACGATAATGTGCTGTAGACAGTATAATATACACTGCATAATGAATACATTCTCATGCATAACTCAGTTCGTGAGTAAAAAAACTTATTCTTAATACTGTACTGTATTTTGATTAAACAAAAACCTAATGAAAATTATCGAACTCAAAATCGCGATATTTCCTAGTTTACGTAAATGGATTAACTACTTTTCTTCCCTCCTATACCTAGTAAAGTGATTTGTTTGTGTTTTACGCCAGTATCATCGAACTCTAGTCGTGGAAGGGGATAGCAAACTGTGTTTCCGGTTCTCTAAAGGTATAGGCAGGTTAATATTAAAAATGTTAGTAAAAATAAAATGATGTCCCTGTATAACATTATAACTCAAATTCTTTTCGTAATAACACCATTGGAGTAAATGTGTTTGCTGTTCTTCAAAGCAGAAAATGGAGATTGCAGAAGGTGATAAACTAAATTACAAAATACAATAAAATGAATGAATATATGTCGGTATTAAAATGGTAATATAATAGGTTTATAATACTATAACAGGTGTCAATCAATATTATTTTTCTCTTTTACAAGAAGTTTAAATATTGGAGTAAAACTTATATTTCTTTAATCGAATTTCTGACATTTAAATTCATGAGACAATATGGCACAGCAGAAGAATGTAATAAAATGCCACATAATTTATATTATAAGATGCAAATTACTTCGTCCCCCCCCCCCCATCATTCACAACTTTTATATCTACAGTCTTCGGATAATTGCATGCCTTATTTTTTTTGAAATTACGAAGACAAAATTACAGTTTATTTGAAATGTTCATGCTTTTAATATCAAGTTTGTGATTTTTGCGTTGTATGTATTCATCTGCACATGCATCTTTATCTTCGTAACTCATACCGTAAACTGGGGTTACTTTGAACACAGAGGTAACTTTGAACATTTTTTCAGATCATCATATTTAGGTTTCTACATGCTGTACTTCTTATAGATGGAGGTAAATTATCATAAAATCAGTCTCATACCAAATTTACCTCCATCTATAACAAGTGCAGCATGTAAGAACCTAAATATGATTTCCTGAAAAATGTTCAAAGTTTCCTCTGTGTTCAAAGTAACCCCAGTTTACGGTAAGTATTTGATTTTTCTGATCTTTTCCTTGTTTACATACACTACAGACACACTTTTTTTCTGACTGATGCGAAATGTTTCGATAAATTCATTGTTTTTTAAGACTGTTACTAAATAGTGTTACAAATAATAAATTGATTGATAATTATAGCCTACCTATAATTGTTATTGAATTCTCTTTTTTTTTCTTTATTATATGCACAAAATAATAGTATACCACATAGCACAACTTTGTTCAGGAGGAGATATTAAAGAACCTCGTCGGCTTAGAGTGTAAACCTGCTAACTAACAAAAAGATAATTTTACAGGGGAAACAAAAATCTGATTAAAAATTAACCCTGAAACTTTAGGACCAAATCCAAAGTACTGGTACTGTAGTACATCTTTTGATTCTGTTCATTAATAGATAAAAAACTAAAGTTACAATATAATGTATTCTTATTTATGTTCGTTTTTGTAATTTAGCAGATTTTTGCAGCTAGGAATTTCTTTTCAATTATGGAGTTAGCAGGGTTTTCAAGAAAATTAAGCAAATTAATGAAAACTGTTGTTTTACTTACCAAAGTCTTTCTATTATTTCAAACGAATGATTTAACATATAATCAGATGTAAAAATAAATAATTTACATAATCTAACTTATCTTTGACATTCTTTCATTCTTTCAGTCTTTCTTTAAAAAAAGCTTCTATTCCAGACATAGTTAACAAAATTGAAAGGAAAATAAAACGGGAAGTAAACATTCTCTTTTATTCTTATGAAACACTCTTTCTTAGGAATTAACTGAACATTTTCTTCTTTCCTATTCTAATTCTTAAAATCTTCACAATGAAAAATATTAATTACATAAAAGTAAGGAAGTCAAACTCAATATTTTCTACTGAATAATAGGTAAGTTATCTAATTCGTTAACTCTAAATTCTTTTCAGTCTTCATTTAGTTCAATCATGAGGTAATTGGTCATAATACTGGCGATAATCTCTGGTAAAGTATTCTTTAAATAATGCAAGTCTTCAAACTTTCTTGCAGTGATCTCCTTTCTGTTTTGGTGAAGATTTTGTAAGTCTGTAAAGAGCAAGGGAACCACTGATGTCGATTTTCTTTGCGGTATTATTTTCCAATCATCTGGGAAACTCAATTTGAATAATATGTCACCATTTGGAGTGTAGCGAAGAGCTGTTATGTCAGTAACCTTAGGCGAATGCTATTACAAAATTTAACCTCATCGAATTTAAAAAAAAAAAAAAATCATGATTTAAGTAGCCTATGTCACATCATCAATGGACGGGGCTTTTTTCTGGCTGATCTGCAGATTTCTATGTAATCTGCTGATATGCTGCTATTTTTAAGAGCCCATCCAACTGTGGAATGGATGCAGTCTGCTTTCATTTGGGTGTGTTCAACCTAAAATAACTTTGTTCTATAACGACGTTGCTTTGCAAAGATGGTCGCAACTGTTTGAAGATATCTAGAACAATAGAAACCTAATTTTGGGTCGCAGAAAACATAAATCAAATAAACTAATAAAATTAATAATGAATTATATGTAGCAGCAAACATCATGCAAAATACTTCCTAAATACTGAAATGCACCGAAAAAATCAACTAACCTCAGTACCTAAGATTTGACTATAATTATTTATTTACTGTGCCACCTTTGCTTATCTTAAAAGTTAATAATTCACATTAACGTTTTCGATACATTTGTATCATCTTCAGATGTGGAGTATTAAATGAACGTTTATGTTGAAAACCTTGCCTTATGGTATGGAACTTTTTGTGATGGTTTTCGGATCATGTTAGTGTGAACTGTTCTAACTTAACTTAGGTTAGTCTATGATACACTTGTTATATTAGGTTAAGATCACTTGCAGTGCATGTAGTACAATTAAAAGATTTAAAATTATTTAAAAGTTATATAAAACTGTAAATGTGATCAGAAACATGTGAAACATTGTAAAAACACTTTTAAAAAACACTGTGAACACTTGTTAGCCAGTTTTTGACTTCGTTAGATGCTTCAGTTGTTCTTGATATTTAACAACGATCTAAAAACACAGTATCAATACCATAAGGCAAGGTTTTCAACATAAATGTTCATTTAATACTCCACATCTGAAGATGATACAAATGTATCGAAAACGTTAATGTGAATTATTAACTTTTAAGATAAGCAAAGGTGGCACAGTAAATAAATAATTATAGTCAAATATTAACAGCTTATCGGCATATTACAACATGAAATTCAGTACCTAAGGTTAAAAAATTGAAATGGAAAACTAACTGAATTTCTAATTACTTTGACATTAAAGAGTAATTGTACAATCATAATTATACACCCCTCTGCAATATTTCAGTCATTTAAAGCTTGAATAACAGCAATAAACAAAAAAACAAACAAACAAAAAAACATGTTTGACTACACGAGAATACGAGCAAAGGTCGAGCACACTATCCACACAAACAGTTGCTATGGAGTTAGCACCGAGCTTTGAACGAAGTGGATTTGGCAGTTTTACTCATCACGCGTTTATGTACGCTTACAAGTTGAATTGTTCCTAGCTATTTTTCCTATGCGTTTCGTCATTTCATTCCCTTTCAACTGATACTACTGTATAATCCAATTTTAGAGAAAAAATGGATTTACACTCTAAGCCGACGATCGACGACCTGTTACATAAAGATAAAATAGGTAGTCGTCTGTGATCTAATATGCTGGTACACATTTACTAGTGAAGCACATTTTGACTGTAATTTTAATTAATGGAAATGTTATTCATTATTCAACGAAGAAACTTTACAATGTGCATTTCAGATATAGTCTTGAGAATGAACTTCAAAGTACGGAAAAATAAAAATGTGTTAATTAAAAATTTATGACTCTCCATTTTCAGACTCATTCTTCTTACTTCAAATGATACAAATATATATTATTTAAAAAAAAAAGTTGTTTCGCTATGTTGCTGAATTTATATATGTTATATATATGTACATATCCCACCCTTTACTATATTAGCCTAGTATTAATGTATGTATCTTCCCTTACCCCATACTTCCTCAGATTTGTTGATATGAATGTACAAAAAGAAAAATTTTATTAGGACACCAAATATTGTCATTATTCTGTGAGGCGAACGACTTCACATTAGCCCTGAATTTTCCAGTGTTAAGATGAGATGAGGTGTATAGGCAGCCATTACATATCTTGCTTGTTGTGTTTGAGTGTTATGCAGTCCTGCAGGATCAGTTGTGTTGCTATAATTTAAGAGTAAAGATTTTTGTGTCCTCAAACGATTGAATAAATTTAGGTCAAGACATTTCCATGTAAATTAAATTGGATGACGATGCTTACATGATCTACTTCGTAGGAAAAACGCAAATCTTAAAGTAAGAATTCACATAGAAATCAGGCAACATAAAATAAATAATTTACAGTATAGACTTTACAGAACCTGTGCTAATTATTTATCTAATGCTAAAAGAAAAATTGCAGAAAGTTCTAAAACAAAATGTCTTTACACTATCATACATTTATGAGTTGGATGAGCTCATAAAATTGTTATTATCCATGGTATTTTTCTTTCATAAAAAATGTATAATTTTCAATTCTATGATTTCTTCTCACATGAAGAAAGAGATTATAAACAACCATCTTAACACAGTAGGGGGACCTTGCTGTTGTGACAAGCTTGGAGATACTGCAAGATGGATTTGTAAATCTAGTATATTAATTACTGATGCACATCTTGTATATTCATGTCTTACGACTTTTCGAGAGTCTTTGATCTGAGTGTGGAATGTATTATACAGTAATTCATTTTGAATCTTGCGTACACTACTTTTAACACTTGAATATAATTAATTGATTAACTAGTGGACTTACTCGTGTTAAATATGTAAGATTGTGCGGCTTACAGCTGTTTCAGTGCTTCACGCACCATCCTCAGAGCCTACTAGATCTCGGCGTCATCTTGATTACTCAACATACCCATGAGCCAAGAACACTACAATGAAGAAGTGAACGCAATCAAATACATAGCACAAGTGTATTATTATTGTAAACAGAAGATGCTTATAGGTCCATTATGTATTAGTTTTTGTTATATTTGTATTGAGAGTGATGGCGGATTAAGAACTGGAATATATCTAATCCGCCATGACGTGAACAAAGATTGATGAAATAAATAAATAAATAAATAAATAAATAAATAAATAAACATAGCACAAGAAAACGGATACAATCCAAACATAATAGACAACATCATAAGAAAGACATAACAAACACAAAAACACGCAAAACACAACACAAACACAAGAACACAAGAAATACATCACACTAACATATGAAAACAAAAGCACACATAAGATCGCATCTTCATTCAGAAAGCAGAAATACAACATAACATACAGAACAGAAAACACACTACAAAGACATCTCAACACACAAAAAACACAAACAAATAAATATGACCACACAGGTGTATACAAACTCACATGTAATAGTTGCGATAAGTTCTGCATAGGACAGACAGGCAGATCATTCCAAACACGCTACAAAGAACACATTAAAGCAATAACCAGAGGACACAATACATCTACATACGCCAATCACATAACCAATGCTAACTATACATACAATAACATAAATGCGGACATGGAAATCCTACACATACAACCCAAGAACCAAAAACTCAACACACAGATCAATTTCAGTACACACACACTATTTGACTTCACTCTTCAACATCTTTCAACAATCAAACACACCCACATAACAGGCAGAGAAGTTCGAGATGACGCCGAGATCTAGTAGGCTCTGAGGATGGTGCGTGAAGCACTGAAACAGCTGTAAACCGCACAATCTTACATAATTAACACGAGTAAGTCCGCTAGTTAATTAATTGTATTATAATTTTTCAGAGAACAGAACATTTATAACGCATATTAAACATCTATAAAAGAAGTTAACGTCAGGAATATGATAGTGTAAGGACACTAAAACAGAGTTTAATTTCAAATTAAATTAAGAACTGTGTTCGTATACTTAAAAATATTGCCTTCGAGTGTCACAGATACGGTATTTATATACAGAACAAATTATCTCTGTTACTTGCAATATCAGGAAAGAAGTATAATTTTCCTGTTTAATATATTGTAAGAAAATATAACTCTAGAAACATAACTATAAAAAGTTGTTTTGCTAAATTATTACCTCTCAGACGAGGATGACTTATAAAGAAATTTTATAGAAAAGTAAATTTGGAATTGGTAGTCTTGCAAGTCATAATTTTGTAAGTATTTGACAACTCTTTATATAAAATTTATTACCAACGGCTGTGAAGTTTACATTATATATATAAGCCTGAACGAAAAATGAAATAAATTTGAATACTTTCTTAATAACACACGTTATTAAGAGCTTTTTGATAAAAATGCAAAAGATTTGGTTTCACTTTTGTCTGAATATATTAACATTTTAGAAAGATTTTAATGGCGTTTTGTACTGCAGGACATTAATATTGTCCAGTAAATTGTATTTAAATATTAGAATATAACTTAATATTATTTTCAGTTTTTCAAACATAAGAAATGTAAGCTGTAAATTCTTTGACATTAATGGGATTAATGTCACACATTCTTTTCACATCATAAATGCATTTTTATATTGTAACAAAATAAAATGCAGTAGTATAAATAGATAATACAGGACAATTTTTAATATATTCATTGTAGCTTGTCATTCGTTATGGTTACAGGGTCTCTAAATGTTTGGGAAATCTGTAAAGGTTTTGTGCGCTTGTAAACCAACAATTTATTCAAAGTAGTAACTGTTGAAGGATTAATTCCCTACATTGCACCTCACCTGAGGCAGATCCTGTTACTAAAAATATTCTGTGGGCAGGGCTGGGCAAAATACAGACATCCAAGTATTTCAAATACAAATACAAAATACTTCAAATAATTGTATTTGAAATACAAATACAAAATACTTTTAAAAAATTAACCAAAATACATTTGTATTTCAAATACTCAAAATACATTTGTATTTCAAATACTCGATACAATATATAGGCCTAAAGAAATAAGAATATTACTGAAAATCTAAAATATTATATTAACATTATTTTTACCTCGAAGTTTTATATAAACACTGTAACTGAAGATTCTTCCTTTTCCCAGTCAGCAATGAAATTATGCTACATATTAATAACTACTGCTCCCTTTCAAAACAACCAGTTCCTCAAATGTTCATAAGATAAGGATCCCCTTGCTTGTGAATGAATAAATCCTGCAAAACAGAACAGTCTTTCTACAGGCGTAGAGAAACACAAACTTGTATTACGGTATATTTATAAAAGCTTGTTTCACTGTTGGGTAATTCTCTAGAGTGCACAGAGTTGTCCCTTTGCCATTGAAGAATTGTATGAGCTCATACAAGTTCTTTTCTTTTTTTTCAAAATCTGTTTCACTTGAGTTGAAAACATAAAAATTGTTTTCGTCTTCATCGTTTGAACTGACCAAAATGTAGCAGACAACTGCTCAGCTGTTTTCACACACATATTCTGTGTCTTCTTATCATTTGGTGAGGCAGTGTCAGGTAGCCATCTCATCTTCAATGATGGGTGGAGCAAGCTGCCAAAATATCTTAATTTGCTTCTGGGATCAGATCAAACATCGCTTTAAATCCTGATGAAAGTGAACTTATTAGGATTGGAGTTAAATGGAATAGATGGCGTAGATTACTAGGTAGCAGAATATGTAATCTGTTTTTAAGGGAAATTAATGTGGACAAAAGTTGGCCGTAATAGCACGTCTTCTCATTTTGCAGTAAATTAAGGGCTACGGCAATGGGTTTCAGGACTGCACAATATTCTTCAAGGTACTGAAACTCAACATCTTTGAAGGTTGGCAATCCCAGTTTTTCATATATACTGTTTATATCATGTTTGAATTGCAATATTTGAGAGATTGAGTCATAAAGAGAATTCAATCGAGTTGGGCAAGGAAACTTTAATGAATATTTCAAGACATCTGATATAATTTCTGAGTATTTGAGTCTCCTAGATGCATTCCATAATGCTGAACATTTAGCAAGTGTTGGGTGATGGATCCTTGATACTGTTGGAGATTTCTTCATGGCATTAAGGAAATCAGTTGTGGCAAGAAAACTAAGTGTATGGCTAACACATCTGAAATGGGTAGGCAAATAAGACAAAAGTTCATTCTTCAAATCCAAATCCAAAACTTGAAGAACAAAAAGAAGAAAAAGTATTTTGAGTATTTGAAATACAAAATACATCAATTTTATGTATTTAAATACCAAATACAAAATACTTTCGAAAATCCTTACAAATTACAAAGTACAAAATACAAATGTATTTCAAATACTGCCCAGCCCTGTCTGTGGGTATGTGACTATATCTTTCACATCTCACAAGACAAGTTACTATTCAAATTTTTCATTTACTCTCTTGTGTGTGTATATATATTTATAGATTTAAAAATAAATAGATTAAATGCTGATAGCTTCACAAGCTGTGTGATTGCAAGACAGGACTGTCGTTAAATAGACTGGGTGTCAATGCAAAACAGGACTGTCATTAAATAGACTGGGTGTCAATGATGTTGACAGATTACTCTATTGCCTATATCATTGCTGTCATTTTATACGTGTTTGAGACTTGGTTATCTTATTAATAAAAAAAAATGCGACTGAAAATATAAGGGATCATATATGTTTATTTAAAAATCAGGGACATTTCTTAAAGAATAAAATGTATAAAGTGCCAGCTGATTCCGTTCGGATGTCATTAAATTCACATTTCTTTACACTCGCTCAAGTATGAAGCAAGATAGACTGTCGTTACTAACATACTACAGTAGTTTGTGTTTTTTCGTCTTGTATAATAGCTTCTTCGTTAACTGTAGGCTAGCTATTGATATGTCACACTGCCAATCTGTTTACCACAATCCCATTGTTTGTTGATGTGAATCCTGATACCTACAAGTTGACCTCCACAAAAATAGCAAAAGTAGAAAACTGTTGTTCTAGGAGGTACAGTATAGCCAGAATAGAAACCTTTTGTATGTAAATAAACGTTGAGGTACTGAAAAACACGATAGATTATTGATTATCTGATAACTATAGAGTGAGTGTTTGAAAATAAAATAAATTGGTGGATATCAAAGGTTTGTCAATAGGATGCTTCACTTAACTATCTAGTTGGGATTCTATTTCCCTCTTTTTGATGGTTTTAGTCTGCGTTACTAGCCATATGATTGACGATTTGCTGTTTCAACGATGTTTAATCCATAACCAACTGTGTGCCGTGTGTGAAAGTGCTACATTTATGTTTTCATTACATCTTATATTTCATTCATATAGAACCAAAACTATTATTTATTTTGTGTACCTAATTACTACAAAATTCTAAGTAGAAATTACAAGAAAACTATTTTTTTTTTATTAATTAACATTCCATGGTATTCATACATGCTTACAGCTAGAATATGGAACAAGTCAATAAACTTAATACTATTATAAAATCTTAATTTATAGTCACAGTCTAGATGAAATATATACAGACGAGATTTACAATATTGTCTACTAGTACAACACATAGTTTTAGTATCAATTTCATGAAGTGTTATTGAATGTCATGAAATCACCTACAGAATAGAAGGCGTGAGAAATTAGGTACTTCTTTAATTTGGCCCTAAATAATTTTATGTTTTGAGTTTCATTTTTTATATCGATAGGGAGGCTATTAAAAATTGTTACTGCCATATAACGCACTCCTTTTTGATAGCACGATAGATTTGCCGATGGAGTATGAAAGTCATTTTTTTGACGTGTATTTATGCTATGAACTGTTGAATTAGTTACAAAGTTTTCACGATTACATACGAGGAAAATTATTAATGAAAAGATATACTGACAAGCCATGGGCATTATTTGTAGGTTTTTGAAAATAGTCCTATACGATTCCCTAGATTTGGCACCTACTATTATTCTAATTAATCTTTTTTGTAATAGAAATATATTGTTACTATCTGTGGAATTTCCCCAGAATATTATTCCAAAACTCATTACCGAGTGGAAGTATGCAAAGTATATTGTTTTTAAGGTATTGATATTTACTATCTTTTGCATAGATCTAATAGCAAAATAAGCTGAATTTAGTTTGGGGGTAATTTCTTTAATATTGTACAATACAATTAATACAAGAAAACTATTCAGTAATGCTCTGTAAAATGTTAGATAACAAAATATGCTCTGATAATGGAAATTGGCATCTGGAAGAAGCTGATAACCTGATTTATAATCAGTGGTAACATGAACAGTAATTGGAAAAGAGTTGAAGTTTAAATTCTTGCATTTTTATGATGATCATTTTTTTATTAAAATGTATTTCAGTCTTATAAGTATCCTAAATATGCTTAGCTGTACAAATACGATTCACGAAGTCAAATTAAGCAAAGAATTTGGTCTTGTATTCAATATAAGTCGTATGTTCGTGGGTGAAAGTTTACGTACCGGTAACGTTTTTATATTTATTTGTGGAATGTTTGTAAAGATTACTTTAGCTGGCAGCTGGTGAAATCAACTTCGTGTAATATAGAGCCACTTACTTGAGTAAATTTCGCTAGAATATAGTGAAAATAATTAAATAAAAGCGAGAAAGATGAAATAGTGATACAGACTTGTTGTCTTTGTGGTATCATTGCCTATACTTTTCGTTAAATTTTTTGAGTCATTGTGCTTAAGATAGGCTAGTATAAATGCTGTTATGAAACGGTCAGTATTATAGTGAATGAAGGCAATCCTAATTATTCTTGGAAGTTTAAATTAAGCCTTACATATTTTTCTCACTTGGCAGGCCTACTTTTTTTTTAAATTCAGAGATGGATATTGCGCAGGGCAAAATTGTAAAAGTATCATAATTTGTCTGAAATCTAAGATTTGGTGACCAAAACTAGTATTACTTCTTTGGAAATATAATATTTCATATGTCTGAGACATGAAATAGTATGCGTAATGGTGTATACTGGTACTGAATTATGTTAAAATGTCGAAGTATAATAGAAACAGCTCACACAATGAATATTGAAACGTTGAGATATTTGCCGTCAATTAAGAAGTACGATTGATTTGCAAAGCTGAGAATATTTTTGTTACTTTTCACTTCTTTCGTTTTGAAATGTTACAATACTATAATCCATAATGGCGTGTGTGTGTTTGTTTGTTTAGGGGGGAGAGAGAGAGAGAATGAATTTGCCATAGTACTGATCCTTGGTATGTGAGGGACTTCTTTAGAAGAAAGGTGAGCTGGAAATTTTGAATACCAGTACATTCTTTTATTTAAGGGTATACGTACGTAAATATTTAAAAAAATATATATTCTATGTTGAATCTTTCGTACACTACTTTTAACACTTGAATATAAATAATTGATTAAATGGCGATCTTACTCGTGTTAATTATGTAAGTATGTGCGGCTTACAGCTGTTTCGGTGCTACTTGACACCATCCTCAGAGCCTTCTGTGTCTCGGCACCGTCTCAACTTCGCTGCCTGTTGTGTGGGTGCGTTCGTGTGATGAAGAGTTATGTCAAATAGTGTGTGTGTTCTGAAATTGATCTGTTTGTTGAGAATTTGATCAGGGTGTGTTTTAGTGTGTCTGTATATTTCATATTGTTCTAGTGTGTTGAGTTTTTGGTTTTTGGGTTGTATGTGTAGGATTTCAATGTCTGTATTTATGTTATTGTATGTGTGGTTAGCATTGGTTATGTGTTCGGCGTATGTAGATGTATTATGTCCTCTGGTTACATCTCACCACACAAACAACACAAACAAATAAATACAACCACACAGGCGTATACAAATTCACATGCAATAGTTGCGACAGTTTCTACATTGGACAGACAGGCAGATCATTCCAAACTCGATACAAAGAACACATTAAAGCAATAACCAGAGGACACAATACATCTACATATGCCGATCACATAACTAATGCCAACCACACATACAATAACATAAATACAGACATGGAACTCCTACACAACCCAAAAACTCAACACACTAGAACAATATGAAATATACAGACACACTAAAACACACCCTAATCAAATTCCCAACACACAGATCAATTTCAGAACACACACATTATCTGACACAACTCTTCATCACACGAATGCACCCACACAACAGACAGCGAAGTTTGAGATGGTGCCGAGATCTAGTACGCTCTAAGGATGGTGTGAAGTAGCACCGAAACAGCTGTAAGCCGCATATGCTTACATAATTAACACGAGTAAGATCGCCATTTAATCAATTATTTAAAAAAATATATTGTTTTTGTATTACAAAATTACGCAGTTTTTTCTGAATTCAGTTGTATATAGTTTATTTATTTATTTGTGCTGTTTAAATGGACATGTTCTAACACAATATTGGTCAGCTAAGACATTCATTTTTAACTTTTTCCGCACATTATTTCATAACTCCACAAGCATTCGTGATAGAATGCTGAAATTTTGCACACTGATTTCACATCCATTTGTGTAACAAGTAGACTATAATAATACCCATATCTTTGAAAAAAAAAATAGGTCACAAAATACGATATAAATTTTAATATGTTTTATATATAGGACACATAAAAAATTAATTATATTAAAATTAACAACTCTAAAAGTCTGAGAGTAATCCACGTTTTAGAAATAAATGTTTATTACATGCAGTGAAAAAATTAAAGATGTCGGTGAAACCCTAACAATGTTATGGTTACCAATGATATAATTGCATAATTTTTTTCACACTCTGATAAAACTGGCTTTTAAAAATTATTATTAATACCGTAACTTTTTTTATACTTTTATCAGCTATTTAAGTTCTAATAAGCCTTGTTACAGTACATTGTAATTTTTGTCCACTTATGAGTTAATTTTCTTTAGATCCTGCATTTTCTAATATTATTCACGTACATACACCCTTAGGTTGTTCAGTCCTATAATTTACTGTAGTAGTTCCACATACCACATACAGTTTTTATGTAATCTACCGCTAAAAAATAGATTTTTATAAATATGACGCCAACTGTCTTCTACGATAATCTTTCTTATGCAGCATACTAAGCATGAAACCTATCAGAAAGAGGGAAAATATACCACCCTATGTCTTCTTCAAATAGGAAAATATCTGTGACAATATGAGTCACTATTGCATTTCCATTTAGTAGATAATGAATATTGGTTATCATTTAATTAATCTTTTGATACAAAGCACGCAGACTGTGTCATTTGTACCTGCTTAATTATACTAACGAAGTCTTAACACAAAACAGAAATATGGCGTCCGACTATAGAGTATTTACTGTTTAATGGATGCACAATTCGAACGTAGAAACACTGTGTAAGTGCTTGCATAAAATTTATTGTTCCTGTAGATAAACGTTTACTGTTGTTTAATTAGTGTTTCCTGAACGTTAATCTTGATTCTGATTTCACAAAAACTCATTAACATAATATAGTACTAATTCCTGTTCTTCTGTAAGTATAATTCATAATTCAGTACTCTCACAGATCGAAATACATAGTCTTCACATTCTTTGTCATAAAATTTCAATTCGGAGTTTTATTTTACTCAGATACAACATAGCCTATTTAAATAAATTTTAGTAGGCCTACCGATACTGATGTCATATTTTGTAATATTGTTTCTTGATTTAGAAGATATTTATACTACTAACTCCAAAAGCAAGCTGTGTTCGCTGCACTTCGGAAAATAGACTTATTTATATACGCCCTAAATTTTGTCGATATGTGAGATTTTCCTTTCACTTGAAGTGTCTAGTAATTAAGAATAAACAGGAATATCGTTCACACATGGATGTAAAATAAAACATTGAATTTGACAATTGACAGTTTCAAATCTTTTATGATTAACAGCGACTACATCACAATTTGCCCAAATCTGCTTTCATGAAATGCAAATATGAGTAACAAAACAGTAAACGGAAAAGGATTTTATGTGACAGTATTTCCTCTTTTTGTTAAGCAAGTCATTCGCTTTAATATGTCGAGAAATTAATTACTACAAGGAATGTATAAGACGACGTAAAAGAAGTGATTTTATGTAAACACTGTTATGAAGTTCGCATAAAAAACATCAAAGAGATAAGAATAAGTTATGTAGAAAGGAAAGTAAGTACCGTACTGTATCATAAAATGTACGTCATAATATGATTCAGGTAAGATGTAAATAGCGTTCTTTTATTTGAAACATATGAAATAAGTACCAAACTTATGGAAAGACTGTGCTACAGAGCTGTTAAAACGAAGCTGCACGGAAAAAGTGCGGGCGTCTGGCAGTCCACTGCTACCGCGGTGACGGGCAAGTTCGCATCCGCGTCTCCCGTACTTGTGCATACGAAACAGTCTGACGTGTGAGCATTGGCCGCTGCGCCGCTTACGTTACCTACGTAGTTGTTTGTTAATCTCAGTTGGAGAATATCGTTCGCGCCTTTTACACGTATACATAGTCATTCTTAAAGGTGTGTAAACGTTAATGTATACAGTTGAGTGATTATTGTGTGTTGAGGTATAATGCCAAACAACAAATATTCATTACGTGAGCGTGTGTTTATGTGGAATGCGTATATAAGAAGCAAAAAAATCCTGTGCGAAGACACTACGCAAATTTAAAAGAAAGTTTCCAAACAGACCAGTGCCTATTGTGAATACCGGTACGCTTTGAAACCTCGCTAAGCAATTCAAAGAAACAGGCTCAGTACAAAATCGAAAACCAAACGCAAAACGTTTTGTTCTTACAGAGGAAAAGTTATATGAAATTTGTGAAAGGTTAGAATATACCCCGCAGAAATCCCTAAAACGTTTAGCACAGTATCTGTGTCCTCTGCCAGAAAGGCAACAACATTATTGAAAATTGAAGCACTAAAAAAGTAGGGTTATAGGAAAAATCCCCATTCTCTAGAGCATGGGCGTCCAAAAGGATCGTCTGCGCCGAATCACTTGCAAGACGCTACTTGCATAAGCTCATGACCTTGGGTGGGAGGGTTGAAGATGTAAGTAGCGACAGGTGAGTTAACTAGAACAGTGGTGGTTTATTGTACGCTAGACATCATCGGGGAAGTTTGTGTACTTTAACTTGATTCAAAATCACAATTTGTTAATTAATACAAATAAAAACATAAACAAACTCTAGGCGTTGGAATAGTGTGGTAACTACCTGTAATATAAACCATTAAATAGATTCAAAACACTTTGGAAATAAACTATTATGAACTACAAGGCCCATGTAAATGGAAATTAAATACATAATCATCATTAGTCTGATGTAAAAAACCAATATTTACGTCTAAGTATAATAATGAATGAAATGCATTCTACTGAAATTAGCCTTCTTCAGTTTCACATATTTGTTTGAGCAATATTGCATTGAAATCCGGAGTTACATCACACATTGGTCCGTCATGCGGGTCCTACATTTTGACTTTGCGCTGTTTCGAATTTTGTTTATAATATTACGTATCACCACATCGATGATGTGCTGAAAATTCAAAGTTTTCTCATAAAGGGCTTCTTGATGAAAATGCAATGTACTGTGTAGAAATTTGATAGATATCTTTAGTTAAGAAATCCTGTACTTTTAGTCTGCCAATTAAACCCTTTTTCTCGGCAATAACGGAACGGCCTCCATCAGTTGCTATGGACACTAGCTTTGACTACTGTAAATAATTATGTTCATTTACGCACGAGCAAAGGTCATTGAATATTTCTTCTCCAGTGATGTTAATTTTTAAAGGAATCCGGTCTAATAAATATTCTTCAACACCTCGTATAAATACAGATACTGAGCCGTACCTATCAAATCATTGCTTTCATCACAAGCAAGAGAAAAATGTAAAACGTTATCAATTGTAGCATCAATCTGCTTAGATATGTCAGATATTTTAATTATTCTTGCAACAGTTTGTCGAGAAAGGTGTAAATTGTTAAAGTGTTGCAATTCTTTGGGGCACAAAATTTCTGCGACTCTAACCATGCATGTTTTTACAAACTCGCCTTCCTGAAATGATTTGAGAGATTTGGCTATCTCCCATGACACAGTTTAACTAACAAATCTTTTTGTGTCGTGTCAGGTGCAGGAACGTCAATATGCAGAGCATGCTTATTTAACAGGTTACTCAGTTCTTTTGCCTGATCTACTCCTGGAATAATGAAGGAATATGCATAATAATAATAATAATAATAATAATAATAATAATAATAATAATAATAATAAAAAACGAATAATAATAATAATAATGGTTATATAATATTCAATAACGCTAATATAATATTTATAATAATCAATAATACATTTCATCTCAGCATATTGAGAATGCCATGCAACAAATGACGTTTTACATTCCCTCGAAACATGTCGGAAATTATCTTGGAACATACAAGACATTTTATATTATCACCATCTTGAAAGCAAAGAAACTCTATAATGAAGAAATAATATAATTCTACTTATTTGACAGCTTTATTAAAATGAATTCAAAATTCAAAGAAACTCTAGTTCCCACTCTACATTAAATTTGGAGGTCGAAGGCTTGGACAGAGACATTCGTAAACCACCTTATAAATCCAGTACCGGTACGCCCACTACTGCCTTGTTTACTATATCAAGCACACGCTATGGCAATCAGGGTGCCTTACGGGGGAGGAGGGCGAATGGAGGGGGTTACATTGCAGGTTGCATAGTGACTACACAGAGATTCGCGAATCACCTTTTGGACATCTCTGCTCTAGAGGAACTAAAGGACTATGTACGTGAAAAAATCGAGGCTATCAGTGCTGTGGAACTTAAGAACGTTATTCATTCATTCATCAGACAATGCCAGTTGTGTGTGACGAATGGGGTGCATTTTCAGCATCGACTCTGAGAATGGTAAGTCCAAATTATTGCACAGTTATTGTTATACATATTGTTATACTGCTTCGTATGCACAAGTGTCGGAGACACAGATGCGAACTTGCCCGTCACTGCGTTAGCAGTGGACCGTCAGACGCCCACACTTTTTCCATGCAGCTTCGCTTTAACAGCTCTAGCAAATGCTTCGACTAAAAATTTACTAAATTCCAATACAGGAATTGTGAAGGAAATTGTAATTTTAATAATAGCCTAAGAAATATCAATTTTAGTTAATATGTGGACTTAAATATTAGTGTTTCATTCATCATTTTAACGTTTTATTATTACATTGGAGTTTCTACGAGCATTGTATATTGGAAGCAGTTTTCTCCTATTCTTCATTAGTTCAACGATGACTTTGTTCTGCGTTCTGTAATAAATTATTACTAAGATTAAAAAATGTAACAATTTTTTTTTGCATAATTCTATAAAAATGTGTTTAAAAGAGATGAACACTTAGGCCGTGTCTCAAAGCTACATTTTCAGCTGGAGTGAACTAGATTGTTGACTAAATAGCTGGATGTGACGTCAGAAGTTATGATCCAAAGCTACATAGTACATAGCAATCAAGTCCATAGTAGCTAGTAAACGAAAATGCTTGCTTGATTGATGACTTGTTCACTAAACAAACATGGATACCTCATCAGTAATTGGGGTTATGAAATTTTAAAATGCTTTGGAAGTGAAATAATGTAAATGTAATGTAGAATAACACGTTAACTTTGAACACTGACATTGTTAGTACCTTCTGTACAATGTTTTAAACATTATTGTAATATATTAAGCCCTTATCTTTTCCACATAAGTCGTAATGAAACTGCATTAGGACACTGCCTTCTTAATTCTGTGCTGCACCGTGATGTCATAGTTTTTAGAAAAATAGCCAATGAAGAAGGCCATGTTTCAAGCATACGTGTCCAAAGCTCCCTAGTGTGTAGTTTACAAGTCATCTAGTTGCTTGTCACTAGTGTGTAGTATGGACTTGAGCTTTGAGACACGGAGTGAATGTTCTGTCCTTAGCTATAACGTTACTCGTAACTCTATTTTATAGGCGTTCAGTTTAAAGTAATCTGTCTTTTTAATTTATTGTTACGGTATTAAGTAGATTTTGAAAAAGTGTAGACTTAATCTGAAGTTTGGTGCCTGTTTCATGAAAGAGGTAATGTATATATATTTCAAAGAATATCTTCCTATCCTTATGTAAATGTTTAATTTACTTCCCAAAAGTTTTTAGTGTATGTTCTTTTTTTTTTTATTAATTTGGTGAGAGAAATACCTGTCATCATAAAAGGCCTAACCCATTTGCTTCTGTTTAAAATAAAAATACAACAGTAATCATTTCAGTGTAAATAAGTTTCTGGTATCCACAATAATATTATTGTCAGACATCCATTTTTACACTAAAAACCACGAAATATGATCTGAACTTAGCTCCAAATGATATTGCAAACTCATTGTTTGTTGTATAGTAGTTTCAGAATTATGCGTCCATCAGTGTATTTTAAATGTTACCAGTGTTGATAACAATTGTGCTGCGACTTTCCTGTAGCATTATCTAAAAAGTTGTTCTGTTTATTTTATGTTAAAAGAATAATTATGTCTTGTGCAAGAAACACTAAAGATTTAGACGAAATTTAATGCATAATTTCCATTAGGATGCTAACTTATAATTAAGTCTCACTGTTTATCTAGTTTGAGACGTAAGTAATTTTCTCTTCGACTGTTGAAGTTAATAGACGCGAACTGTATTCTTAAGCTTGGCCTGGAAACATGTACTATTGACCATTGAGATCTCGATGACGTATGTGCTGAGCATCTAACATGTTTTTATAACTATAAAATTTTCTTCATTAAACTTCTCTGGCGTCAGGTTTATGAGGCTATTCTGTGTTTGGTAATCTGTGATAAATAGAAGTAATTCAGAATGATGAAACTTAGTGATACGAATTACGATGATGATGATGGTCATCATCAATCAAATCTTATAAGCTGTCAAAGCTTCTGTTTGCTGATTTAATAATATAACACTATTACACTCTTTCACATTCTTTTTGATTAATTTTTTTTAATTGTCTAAATATCTAAGCTTAGATCTTGTTAGTGGTCTCGTCTCTGTAGGAGTTTCTCTTTCAGGCCTCTCCTCCACAAAGGATAAAAAAAAAAACACCCTTTCAATTTCTTCTTTCATTTCTTTTCTGTAGTAATAGAGTATTTCTCAATTATTTCTTTTAATCTTAAACTTAAGAAGAGGGGCAATTTCTCCCCTGCCCTCCTAAATGACGCCTCTGAAGTATATCAGATAGATTTCAGTCAATTACCTATTTCATACTTCCTAGATTTCACTGCTGCTTTTATTTTCTCTTATAAATTTGTGGCCATAAAAACATTTTGCAAGGGACGGGATATGAACTTATCCTTTTATTGAAGTTCTGTGCATCTCAAGAAGTTTATCCATCCCTGGATTTTGTATCGAGAGAAGGTACGATCATGCTACGTTGCATGCTAACATATGGATGAATAAACTATGGGTACCGGTACTTAAATTTACATTATTTTATATTCATTTTATTCCGCAGAACGATATAAATAGCAATTCTATGGAGTGTAATAGGTACTGGTGTTTACACAGTTTAAATTTTAGTTAAAAACTGAATGTATTGAGACAGAGTGTAACTGAGAGTACAGCGCTATCGTTGGGCTCGGTTGAATCGTGGAATTATTTCATAATAATATAATAATAATAACAACTGCTTCCCATTGGAGGTAGCCCAGAAGGACTCAGTATACTCTCCTACATGAATTTTACAATATTAAATGTTTACATAAATTTTGTAGAAAGAAAATTAAAATAAACATATATGAATTATAAAGTGAAGAAAAGAAAAAAATTAAACAGAGTGAATATGATGACTCAGAATTTGGCAAGAGCGTTTCAAAATTGAGGTTATGATGTCAGTAGTAAGTGTCTGTGGTAGTTCAAAAGTCTTCCTGAAGCTTTCAAAGAGCTTGAGAATCACACCACGAGCTTCAATAAGAAGATCAATCACCTCAATGTCTTCAAGCTGGTATTTTGCTTTGAAGTAATAAACTGTTGGCAGATAAATGTTTATTGTCATCCTCCGGCTGGCTACTCCCCGTTTCAATCCTTATGGTAGGATCAATTATATATCCTTTCTTGATAGTCTGGGAATATGCTATGATGTCAATACATCTAGAGGAACCATTAGAAGCAAGGCAAAAAACTTCCTCTTCTACTATCCAAGACTTTTTTCTTAAAGCAGTTGCAATTAAGGATCGAACATGATGGTGTCTGGCATTTCGGAGGAGTAAACCTCTGTTACACTGACCTTGGACGTGGGCAAGGGTTTCAGTCTCCGGGCAGCCATGTCTGCACCGGGATCCGTCCAAAGAGCGACCAGGTACTCCTCTAACTGCTGCTAAATTGGCATTCATTTTGAGGCAGGTTACCCATTCAGATGTAGATAGTCCAGACTTATTAGAAATCCAGGCGTTGGCTTTAGGTACTTGGCTGTACAATTCTACACCTCTGCCTCTTCCAGGCATTACTTTCCATGATTCGAATTCTGCATTTCTTAATTCCTCTCTTAATTTCCTAGTCACAGATTTACGAAGTTAAACCGGACAAGGGAGACTTAGATGTTGACAGGAAGAATTAAGTTCAAATACCAACAATGAAAATTACGAAATTTTCATTTTCCTTTTAATTTACGACTTGTAGCCTTATATACAGAGAATGTTAAATGCTCTTTTTTTCCTAGCCTACTTTGAAGTAATTATTTGATCTACAATGAAATGTTTAGTTTAATAACGACAAAAATATGAACTTCATTGGTACGAGGTACGTACATAACAATTTCATTCTCCAATGTGTGTCTGTTTACAGTTTACTCAATAGTAAGACGTCTGAACTTTGGGCTTGATTTCTCTAAATTTATGGATTCTCTTACTATTTTCATATTTTTTACAAAATATTACATGTTAATGTTTGATTACGTATATAAAACAAAATCAATTATTTAAAATCAATTAGTTCACGTGGAGACTTGTAAGAGACTTGATTATAATTTATTACTGACGATATGATGGTCAGACTAGGTTAGGGCAGACAGATTCTGACATTGTAAATACAATTCAATCAGTATACATTGGATAATGCTACAGAATTGACATTGCAATTGATAGAATTGTTTGTCTTATTTGTAAAATAAAGTTTGTAACCCTGCTCGAGATGAAATTAAACAAAATGAAAATGGACAGCCGGTGTGAAGAAAATGAATGTAAAATTTGTTTTGAAATTTGGCTGTTTGTATGTAAGAACCCCCTACACGGAAGCTTTTTGTATTTTTGTACATAACATAATGATTCTGTAGGATAATGTGACAATTAAAGAATTATATACTATGGAATTCTGTGTTATTTCAATTATGACGAACACATTAATAGTATAAAACTTATTATAAGTTATAAGCTCATAGGCGGAGCTGTGGGCAAACTTGGCAGAACTCTTTTTTTTTTTTCTATTAACGTTAGAAAATATTGATTTCAAAACATTTTTCTTGCTTTTGTTTATGATTAAGTTTCTATGCTGAAATTGACGAATTAATGTCTTCAGACCATGTGTCTGGACTATAATATTTATTTTAAATTTCTGAATGTATAAGAATTTCTGTACCTCATTTGAGGAATGGAAGCGCTGTAATGTTTATTTTGTAACAGCCTATAGTTATGTGTTAGAATTCTGCAGATGTTCAAGCAACCACTTGGAGAAATATGAATAACATACTGCACAACAATGCAGAAAAAGAAAAGTGATCTCGGTATAATGTGTAAACATAAAGACAATCTATACTAATAATAAATCTGTAGCCAAAATTTTTCTGGTTATTTTAGATTTTCCAAAAATAATTGGTGTTAACATGTATAATTAACCATCCTGAAACCGAAAATCGCTTTTTTGAAATTTTTGTTTGTATGTCTGTTTGTGTCTGGATGTTTGTTACCTTTTCACGCGATAATGGCTGAACCGATTTATATAAAAAATTGGAATATAAATTAAGTTCGTTGTAACTTAGATTTTAGGCTATATGGTATTCAAAATATTGTATTTAAAAGGGGGATTATAAGGGGGCCTGAATTAAATAAATCGAAATATCTCGCTTATTATTGATTTTCATGAAAAATATTACATAACAAAAGTTTCTTTAAAAATAATTTCCGATAAGTTTTATTCTATACAAAATGTTGATAGGACTGATATTTAATGAGATAAATGAGTTTTAAGATTACAATAACAACACTGTACTGAAATAAAAACAAATGACTTCGTCTATAAGGGGCCTTGGACAACAACAATCGAAAGCTATTAAACATAGCCTAAGAGAATGTTTCTGTGTTTGTATGAAGTAATATCGGAATCTAATTAATTGTTTAATTATTATTTCACCATTGGAAAGTGTAGTTTCTCTAGATGGACATAATTCTACAATGTTATTACAGTAACTTCTGAAACATATAGCAAGTAATATAAAGTATACACATTAAAACTAAATGATATGTCAATCTTCATTAAACTATGGTTGCATGTAATAACAATTAAGAAACATGTTAAAGGAATTGTCATTGCACCAAATGATTGCTTTCTGGACCAAAATGATGGCATTTTAATTATTTAAATGCAATTTAAATTAAGTAACATATTAAACGATTTATCCTTCTATCGAACACGAATGTTCCCTGGATCAAATGTCCTATTTTAATTATGTAATTACTTTATATTTATTTCTAACAGGTGCGGCGGAGCGCACGGGTACTGCTAATAGTTAATAAAATAATTAAAATTTACATTTCATACAATATCTTGGTTTTTTTTTTTTTTGTTAATGACTAGATAAATTAAATGTGAAATTGGTCTCCACTGTGGACTCATGGCTAGCACGTCTGGCCATGAAACGAGCGGGCCTACATTCAAATCCTGGTTGGGACAAATTACTTGGTTGGGGTTTTCCCTCAACCAATTGAAACAGAATTGCCGAGTAATTTTCGGTGTTGGACCTCGGACTCATTTCGCCATCATTAATTCACATATCATCATCCATACAATACACTGGGTTAAGTTCACCGTACGGCATACTATACTTGTATGTATTTATTTACACTGCAAGTGGGCAAGCACCCAGTGGCAGTGGTATACACAATATAAACAATACACAATAAAATGATAAGCAATACACAATACAATTTTACAACACATATACAATTTTATACACAATACAATAAGAATACACAATACAATTTAACACAATAATAATAAAACATAAATAAAATACCTAATTTTACAATACTACCTACATAATTATGTATAGGCCCTACATAAGTTTGAATAGTCTTTCACTTTACTCTCATCTCATTTCCTGTAGTGGCACTATGACGCATTTCACTGACACTTTAGCACACATTTCACTGACACTCTGTAACACATTTCACTGACACTATAGAACACATTTCATTGACGCTATAAATTATCACTGATCGGAACTGTTCACTGCACTGTAAAACCATAACTTCACTGACTCACCTCGCTTCATTGATACAACAGTTCAAATAAGTCAAATAATTACACCCTTATGCATACCTATAAACAGAACTACATTTAAACTAAACATTTCTAGTCTAAGGCCCTCTTACACGCTATTTTTAAATAATTTACAATTCAAACCAAGGAAGTAACTTGTCAGGCTAGATAAATACATGTCACCTTAAAAATTAAATGTTGAATGTCACCTTAATTTTAATTTTCACTTTATACACAACTTTTTAAGTTATTCTTGAATCTCCTTAAGGAAGGACAGCCCTCAAAGACCGCTGTAGGTAGGTCTTCCAATCATTTATAGTTCTATTTAAAAATGAGAATTTACCTACATCCGTTTTCTGTTTCCTACATTTGATTTTAAAATCATGATCGTTCCTACCTTAGTACGTTGGCTTTTCTAACCGAGCCGTTATGTCTACCCATGCTTTCTGATCTAGATGTGCTCTATACAATGATGTACAAGAGCGCAGCCGTTCGGCTACCCAATCATTCACAGAATAGCAGTGGTAAGCACAATAAGCCTCAGGCTGCAGTGCAAGCCTTCGGGTCCCTCCTCCGTAATAGAGGAGAAAAAATAAAGTTGTCTGTACGTTTTGTTACAATTTTACTTTATTTTACAATACCTTTATTAAATTCTTAATGCTACTGCGGTACTATTTAATTGATAAAATATTTCCTTTATTGAACAAACAAGGAAGTTAATAAAATTAAGCTCGTATTACTTTGATATAACTGCGTCGTCTACGTGAAACCTAGAGCTCAAGATGACAAATTATGCCTTGCATGGCAAGGATAGTTGCAGATCGATTTTCAAAGCATCCCCCCAAAAGCATGTGGGCTATTCCATATGAAATCGATCAGTAAAAAACCTCGCATTTTTTTATACTCTAATTTTTTTCCTACTTATACAAGGTGCTGAGGGGAGTGCATTTTCAAAAATATACTATCGAAAGTCAAACGGTTTTCGTATTATTGAGCGACAAATTTAGCGTATTTTATAAAAACAAGCCTCTTTCAGCGCTCAGAACTCTGAAACCATTTACTGCAGAACATTGAACGAGAGCTTATTTTGTAGCTGACATTTGGTAGGTTATGTTAAGAAATAATCCTTATTTTTATTGTAGACAGAGAGACAGATAATCTGATTTTACTTGCTTTTAGGCTTTTTGGCCATTTGTAAAAATGTAAAAAAATATTGAGAAAAAACCTTGCATTATTAATTCAGCATTGTTTGCTTAGTGATTCGGCAATAAGTTTCGAGGGTATTAAATAAATTATGAACGGCGCAGTACCGCATGCACTGGCCGAGAGCTGAAGATAAGCGAGCATTGGACGTAATTTTATTCCTGTGTTTATGAAAACTTGTGATAAAGCTAGCCCAGCCATGACTGCTAGACGACACATCACATATTTGTCTCCTGGCCTTGCTTGTCTCGACTACCTCCCGTCTCACAGTCGGTTAGTTCACGCGCGTACTATTTATTTTCTTTATTTGATATTTTCAATACTTTCTTATCAACATGCCACCAATAAAAATATGTGTTTATTTGTACTTTCAATGCGGAATCTAACCATATATTTTAAAAATATTTTTCGTGGCCAAAGGCGTCTTAATGAAGAAAAATATAAATTTCTCCATTTCCATAAAAAAGTAAGAAAAACTGTTTACATGTCAATATAAACTTTAACTTCTGAGCATCAAAATAAACCATGATTTTGATCATTGGGTAAAAAGGGTTTCGAGCCACAACAGTTTAAAGTTGCTAATTTTATGAAAATACGATAAATTTTAAAATTATTAATTTAAACACTATTAAGTTCTGATGCCTCAAACATTGCACCAAGCATTATATCACAGTTGTCTACGGACAGAAAAAGTTTCATTGTATTTAAAAATTGCGAGGTCAATTTTCTCTATATTTCGGTCGATTTGAGATGGAATAGCCCATGTTTCTTTCATATTAGTCCAGGGCATATTAAATGAAAACTTGTCTAAAAGGTTCGAATTAACCATCAATTTTATTTTAATTATAAACCAACATTAAAAGTTCCCAATTATTTTTCCCTTCAGTGAAATAGTCGTACAAAATTCCGTACGACATGGAGTGCGGTCGTACCTCGTACAATTAGTAAAAATAGTCGTATGCATACGACTATGGTCGTAGGGCCTACGTATGGCAACCCTGGCCTTGCAGAATGAGATTATCTCAATCAGCTGCATTTGGACGAGGAGAAAGTGTGAGTGGAGTGGTGTGACGTCATTGATAGACTTGGTTTTCCCGATAAAAAAGAGAGAGAGAAGTTTGTGTGTGTGTGCGTGCGTGCGTGCTCGCGCACGGGCGCCACTGAGTTCAAATGTTCTCTTTCCTCAGCCTAAACTAACATTGTAATGTCGCGCAAGTGAGTCTAGCAATAACAGGTACAGTTGTGCCGTAGCTGTTTGCAATAACAGCAGAGAAAAGACTAAAAATGAAGGGAAATAAATAATTTTCCACATTTTTCCGAAAAATAAAATTATATGCCAGAAATGGTTCAAAAGTTTCGCAGAGAGTTGTCACGTTTGCTCGAACATTTTACTGATGAAGATTATGACAGGGATTTACAACCAGATCTCTTTAATTTACCTCTGGAGAGAAAACTGACTGAGTTAGGCGTTGCTTACTTAGGTGTAAATTATTCTGTCTTTGGTCTTCTTCTGATTTGGGATCTCCTACAATAAAAACCAACAGAACAGTCTCAGTGTGGTTCTGAAGAAGATGGATTAAAATATATGGCAGGATGGGTTGCCGGCAGAACTGGAATGCTACAAAAAACAATGGAGAATTCATGTTGTTTTCCAGAGTCGATTTCACATTATCTTTTGGTAGTCTGACAGAACCTTCAGACATTTGGGCTTTGGATGCTAAGCTATTAAATAAATTATTCATCAGATTTCACAAAGAACATTTCTTAAGAAAATTGCTGTACTTTAATATTCGCACAATCCAATAAAGTTGTAGAAGTTTATATTTTACAAAGAACATACGTCAGAATGAAATATTTAAAAATGTGAAACAAAGCCACCAACGTAGCTCAGGCGGAAGTGCGTTTGCCTGCTGATCCTGAGTCTCGCTCGGGAGTGGATTCGATTCCTACTTAGGCTGATTACCATTTGAATACTGCATTAGTGAATTATTTAGTTGTATTATCATTGAATATACTGTGCATTGAATCGAACGGTACGTATTTGTAATAATAATAATAATAATAATAACAATAATAATAATAATAATGGTTTATTTTAACTGACAGAGTTAAGGCCATTCGGCCTTCTCTTCCACTCAACCAGTATAATAGAAAATTACTACAATGCTATGAATATAACTTAATTAATCCACTGAAGCATTTTAATACTGCATTAGTGAGTGATTCATTTAGTTGTAATATCTTTTAATATGCTGTGTATTGAATGAAACGTTTCGTGTTTACATGTCGTTGACGCATTCTAATACTGTATTAGTGATTTATTTAGTTGTAGTATCATTGAATACACTGTGGATTCAGTCAAGTTCAGTTTAGGTTTTATATAACCGAATCCATAAGATAGTCTAATGTACTGCGTGGAATTTTCAGGGAAGGATTGCAATTGTGACAAAATATGGGAACTCCTCCAAAGAAGAAACCATCCCCGAAAGTGTACAATTCTCGAAGCAGGAAGATAATTTATAACGTATTGCAATTTTGTAGAGAGGAAAAAGGGCGGGTCTCATTCTACCTTTAGTAAAAGCAGTAGAAAGAGCAGCAAAAGCCGTTGGGGTAAGCGGAAAAAAAAACAATTGGGAAAGAGTGTGAAAGAGCAGAAAACTAGGAATTCAAATATCAACTCCCGGTAAAAACCCAAGACTCACAAAAGTAGCAGAGCTAGATGACTTTGACAAGTGCGCTATTCGGAGAACTTTTCTGGAATATTATGAACAGCATAGAGAAATTCCTACCCTGAAAAAACTTCTTTTGCTCTAAAAGACAGCATTCAGTTTCGTGGGAGTAAAACCACACTTTGCGTCTAGTGAAAGAAATGGCATTCAGGTTTAAGAAATGTAAGAATGTCCGGAGTGTACTAATGGAGCGTAAAGATATTGTCGCTCATAGGGCAGCATATCTTAGAGCAGTGCGCAAAAATTAAAGGGGCAAAATAAACCTGTAGTATACACCGACGAGACATGGGCTCACACTCACTATACTGTCTCTAAATGCTGGCAACACAACGAAATACTACAGTAAGTTTCTTTTAAATGTTACCATATACCATAGACACAAAAACAATATTGTAATTTATAATACAGTACCTTATATAGGCCGAAACTAAATAATTTATGAACTATTATAATTATTACTTACAACTTACTTACTTACAAATGGCTTTTAAGGAACCCGAAGGTTCATTACCGCCCTCACATAAGCCCGCCAGCAGTCCCTGTCCTGTGCAAGATTAATCCAGTCTCTATCATCGTATCCCACCTCCCTCAAATCTATTTTAATATTATCCTCCCATCTACGTCTCGGCCTCCCTAAAGGTCTTTTTCCTCCGGTCTCCCAACTAACACTCTATATGCATTTCTGGATTTGCCCATACGTGCTACATGCCCTGCCCATCTCAAACGTCTGGATTTAATGTTCCTAATTATGTCAGGTGAAGAATACAATGCGTGCAGATCTGTGTTGTGTAACTTTCTCCATTCTCCTGTAACTTCATCCCGCTTAGCCCCAAATATTTTCCTAAGCACCTTATTCTCAAACACCCTTAACCTATGTTCCTCTCTCTGAGTGAGAGCCCAAGTTTCACAACCATACAGAAGAACCGGTAATATAACTGTTTTATAAATTCTAACTTTCAGATTTTTGGACAGCAGACTGGATGATAAGAGCTTCTCAACCGAATAATAACACGCATTTCCCATATTTATTCTGCCTTTAATTTCCTCCCGAGTGTCATTTATATTTGTTACTGTTGCTCCAAGATATTTGAATTTTTCCACCTCTTCGAAGGATAAATATCCAATTTCTATATTTCCATTTCGTACAATATTATGGTCACGAGACATAATCATATACTTTGTCTTTTCGCGATTTACTTCCAAACCGATCGCTTTACTTGCTTCAAGTAAAATTTCCGTGTTTTCCTAATCGTTTGTGTATTTTCTCCTAACATATTCACGTCATCCGCATAGACAAGAAGCTGATGTAACCCGTTCAATTCCAAACCCCGCCTGTTATCCTGAACTTTCCTAATGGCATATTCTAGAGCGAAGTTAAAAAGTAAAGGTGATAGTGCATCTCCCTGCTTTAGCCCGCAGTGAATTGGAAAAGCATCAGATAGAAACTGACCTATACGGACTCTGCTGTATGTTTCACTGAGACACATTTTAATTAATCGAACTAGTTTCTTGGGAATACCAAATTCAATAAGAATATCATATAATACTTCCTCTTAACCGAGTCATATGCCTTTTTGAAATCTATGAATAACTGATGTACTGTACCCTTATACTCCCATTTTTTCTCCATTATCTGTCGAATACAAAAATCTGATCAATAGTCGATCTATTACGCCGAAAACCGCACTGATGATCCCCAATAATTTCATCTACGTACGGAGTTAATCCTCTCAAAAGAATATTGGACAAAATTTTGTACGACGTCAACAAAAGTGATATTCCTCGAAAGTTACCACAGTTGGTTTTGTCCCCCTTTTAAAAATAGGTACAATTATGGACTCCTTCCATTGTTCTGGCACAATTTCCTTTTCCCAAATTATAATTATTAACTGTATAATATTAATCTAATGTAATACTGTTCATTGTCAGGTACTACAGACGTCAAGGAATCCTGTTATACTATGATCGCTTCCATTCTACTGTTGCATGGTATGCGAGAACCTACACACTGTCTATAACTTTGCAACACGTACTGTACCATGCTTCCTACCCCCAAACTCCGCTTGCTGCCCGCAGTCACCGTAGTTCTGATGTAAACAGAGACGGTAGCGACATCACTCCGAGAGGTAACGTGAAGTGGAACAGGTAGTTTCCAAGTATTGTGTCTTATTTTCGACACCCTCTACTCATAGGCGGAGTAATGGAGGTTCATGGGGCCATTCCCCCAAACTTGTTTAAATTTCTTTTCTATTAACATTAGAAAATATTGAATTCAAAAGATCTTTTTGCTTTTGTTTATGATTGAGTTTCTGTGCTTGAATTGACGAATTGAGTTCACACCTGTGGAGTAACGGTTAGCGCATCTGGCCGCGAAACGAGATGGCCCGGGTTCGATTCCCGGTTGGGACAAGTTACCTGGTTGAAGTGGGCCTGGAGAAACATTGCCCCTTCTCCGAGATCAAATTTGACTCGAGGATTTAATTAATATATTATATTGTTACCACGTAACTTGTGGTAAAGTGGAACTTCCTTGGAGGAGTGGAAAAATATAGGTAAACAGAGAGAAATAAATTACAGATAGAAAGAATTGAAGATAGAGAGAAAGAAATAAATTAATTAAAACAGACAGACACACCGAAAGAAATGAATAAAACAGATAGGAAGGTAGAAATTAATATAGAAAGGAAGAAACGAAGAAGAAAATAAAGGAAGGATGGTTGAGAGTAAGGAGGGGAAGAAGAATGGAAGGAAGGAAGGAAGGAAGGAGCAGAGTTAGGGTTGCCAGATGTCCCGATTTTCATGTAAAGTCCCGAGTCCCGCTTCGATTCGAGGCGGGTCGCAAAAAGTCCCTCCTTTAGAAAATTAACGTCATTTGTATAATTTTTTCGTTACCGAGTAACTATTTTGACCTAGGATTAAATAATTACAACAAATTTAAATTAATTTTCTTAACAATGTAGGTTTCACATTGAAAAAAACTAATATTTTGGCAAGTAATAGCTAATTCGGTGGAGAATATGATATTTTTAAACATTTAAAAAGAGACGCTCATCACAAATGCATGGCAAAGAGAATGGAAGAATGCTAGTTGAAAATGCTAAAGCCCAGTAATTAATATGTAGGAAGTTCTGAAAATATATGCTGTACGGTATGTTAAATTATTGATTTGGAGCAGTAATATGCTAACGCACAAAATGAATACGAATTCAGGATCAGTAAATTTTATGTTATTGTTATCAATTAATAAACATTGAAATTTAATTATTTTGTCACATCTGGTGCTATATTTTTAAATTTGTGCTTTACAATTGATAAAAACAACTGGGAAAATCTCTGAGACAGAAGTACTATTAAGTCATTAAGTTAATAATTTGGCATAACATATTATTGCCACAAGTCCTTCAGAAAGATGCCAGAGAAATGTGATGTAACCTACAGCCAGATAAATATTGTTTTGTACTTGGAAACATGTAGCTAATATGTTCTTCTTATTAAAACTTCAATTTTGAATATTATAGATATATTAATTTGTCCTATAGAATTTATCTGTAATATTGACGCTTAATATTTTAGGAGAAAAATTCGCTCCGGCGCCGGCGATCGAACCCGGGTCCTTGGTTCTACGTACCAAGCGCTCTGACCACTGAGCTACGCTAAATTTTGATATTAATATTAGTTTCTTCTACTGAACATAAAGGGATATTTTTTATTCTTTATTTTTTGTAGTCATGAAAATGTCAACTCTGCCTTTATTCGTATCATTCTTACTTTAAGACAAAACATAAATACTGTACCATATATTAAGATTGAAAAAGAATGTCCCTCCTTGGTATATATAAAATCTGGCAACCCTGAGCGGAGTTATTGTGATTAAAAAGTAAGAAAGAAAATATTTTGGAATACTTGTGATATCAGCATAAATTTAAAGATATCTGTTTGTTCATTGAGTTGAATTAAATTTCGAAACTCCTTAATCGACATTTACTGCGAAGTGAGCTTGATAAGCTCGATAATAGGCTTCAGCTGCCCTTCACTTCTTGCGTTTCCAGAACTCACACGTCCCCATGCGTGAAGATGTGCGTGTACATCACAACTTTCTATCAGGAAATGCAAATTTCTGTTAGTAAACGCGACCAACAGTTTCTCTGCACACGAGGAATGTCAGGAAGCTGGTGCCGCTACTGGGCATGAGCATGACGTGTAATTATGGACGCGCTCCTACTGGCATATTAAATTATGACATAAAACGATACACTCTTTTGGTTCGCTCTCAGAACATCATTGCATAACACAGAAACATATGACTAAGTAAACGTGAAAAACAAACTCATAGGACGTTGATGATGTGATTGAAAGTTATTGAAGCTATATTTCTTACAAAAATGTTGGCACGAAACAAAGACACTTTCAGAATTCTCAAAAATAGAAGCGTGAAGCAGTGTTGCCATACCTACTGATTAAGCAGGAGATTTCCTTTTACAATTCATTTTTATATTTCAATATGACTAGTGAATTATTAAATAAGTAAATAATAAATTTTCAATCTTAAGACACATCAACTTACAAATGTTTATTTGCTATTTAATAAGATATATGAACGTTTTCGCTGTTTGAGGCATCTTCAGATATAACAAAAACATATAATCTGAACCTATAATAATAAATTATGCAAATAACAAAGAATAAAGAACAATGTATGTATGCAATGCATGAGATTCATGAGCTTTATGTAAAATGTGAAATAATACAGAATAATTGGTGATATAATCTTTAGATTTGAAATTGAATTGGACGGATATTTTATACATATAGCTCATGTTACAAATAAAATATATAATTATGATTAAAATTTGTCAATAATGTTAAAATTTATAATGATGATTGATAAAATAGATATTTTAAGAATAGTAATTAGTTGAGGATTGTCGTAGGGTATACGATAATTTGCGTAGCTGATGTTCGTGTGTTATGTATGTATTTCATTGAAAAACGTTCGCTAATGAACTAAATGTTATTTCATGTCGGAGATTACTGTTCCAATTTATTATCTGACTTGATGACATCTTATTGATTATAAATGACCGTTAGGTGTAATCAGATTTGTTGAGATATTATTTGAAATGAATGCTCGTTGGTTATGGATGTCGTAGAGTATTCGATGATTTTCGTAGTAGATAAATCGTAAGTTAAGTATGAATTTCAATCATTCAAGAGATCGTTCGCTTATGAAATATTGTTTGACGTTGGTGATTACTCTGATTTGATGACATCCTATTGATTATAGATGTTGTGCGTCATCATATTTATTTGTATGTGTTGGTGGTTTTAAGAGAACTTACGATTTATTTACTACGAAAATAATCGAATACTCTACGACATCCATAACCAACGAGCATTCATTTCAAATAATATCTCAACAAATCTGATTACACCTAACAGTCATTTATAATCAATAAGATATCATCAAGTCAGATAATAAATTGGAACAGTAATCTCCGACATGAAATAACATTTAGTTCATTAGCGAACGTTTTTCAATGAAATACATACATAGTCTAACACACGAACATCAGCTACGCAAATTATCGTATACCCTACGACAATCCTCAACTAATGACTATTCTTAAAATATCTATTTTATCAATCATCATTATAAATTTTAACATTATTGACAAATTTTAATCATAATTATATATTTTATTTGTAACATGAGCTATATGTATAAAATATCCGTCCAATTCAATTTCAAATCTAAAGATTATATCAACAATTATCCTGTATTATTTCACATTTTACATAAAGCTCATGAATCTCATGCATTGCATACATACATTGTTCTTTATTCTTTGTTATTTGCATAATTTATTATTATAGGTTCAGATTATATGTTTTTGTTATATCTGATGATGCCTGAAACGGCGAAAACGTTCATATATCTTATTAAATAGCAAATAAACATTTGCAAGTTGATATGTCTTAAGATTGAAAATTTATTCTATACTTATTTAATAGGAAATTTCCTGTTTTTCCATTGAATCTACTGCTCTACTTCTTTCTTTGTCAAAAGTCCGAATTTCTCCTTCGTTTTTGGCATACTGCAGTGACTTACTTCTATGCTCGGATTTTCAGTTTATTAGATATTATATTATGTCATCATGTCTTACTTTTGCATCTTATACACAAGTCAAGCAATGTTTTCATTTGTCCCCAATGAGCTAGAAGTAAGGATATTCTTCTAGCTCGTTGTGTCTCCCTACTCATAACGCGTCCCCACAATGATGCTTAAAGAGCAAGAACACGTGGAACAGTGAGAGAGTGAATTGTAGGTAATGGTATTTTTCTGTTACATATCGTACACAGTGATCCTTTAAAATGAGTGAAAATGTCCCAGCAAGAAAGAAAAAGTAAATACTCCTTCCCAGAATTATAAATCAGAGTGTGAAAATTATGAACAGTTTAAAGGGTAGTTATGCAAAAACAGGAAAAGGAATAATTTTTCGTCTGTTATAATCGCAGCTAATGCAGTACTGTCTTTAATATCATCTTTAAAATAAATCTCGTTCTATCGAAAGTAGTTTAATATACAAAAAAATTCCTGATTAATATATTTTAATGGGAAACATTGTCAGCGAGACATTACTGTGTAAAAACAAAATTGCATGTCTTACTTACATACGCTGGATAAAGATGACAATAGTAATATTTAGCAAAATTGTTCCATTTCATTGGTTAGGGATGTGCTATATAGTGATAAAACAGCATCATGATTCTTACAGTAGACACTGTTTTGCGATTAATATTATAAGAAGAGAAAATTAATGTTTAATTAATCTACTGTAATCTCCTGTTTTTTTCGATGGTTTTCTCCTGATATTCGTGATTAGGTCGTGGCAACACTGGCGTGAAGTTAAAACAATAACAAAGATAATGAAATGACCATATGAATAATCTCATTAAAGTTTTATATAACTTTTATTTGATTCCTATACAATCTCGTCCAACATCCACAACATGGTCACTTTTGTTTCTTAGTCTCCTTCAGTATATCTCTTCATGAGCTTCAGTTCCTCTTCTACAAGGACATCATTTTATTTTTACTTCAATTTTTATTGTACCTGAATTTCTTAATGTTCTTCACTCCCACCCCGTCTACTAGTAAACTTCCAACCGTTCACCACACAGAACCAAGCGTATACAGTCAAAGTCGCCTTACGGTCATAGTAAACACAAACAGTAGCCTATTGAGTTAGTGAGTATAGTACGTTCCACAAATATGTTCGCGTTTTCCAGTGACGAAAGAGCTTTCAATATTGAATCATATTCTTGCACAGGTACTGTCGTCCGTTTTTCCTACGTCGCATCCCGATTTCCCACACCCCCTTCTGCTCGCTCCTCTAAGGCTAGTAGCTGGGCTGTCTTAGCTCTTATCTGAAAACATTAATTTCTGTTAGGAATTGTACGTCAACGTAATATTATACAACTGTTTAAAATAACTTAAATAAAATAATTAACTGTCACGTGATTCCCCCTTTCTACGACCCTGCGACAAAACCACTTGGACGGACAGTAGATAGCATGTCTGAGTAATTTTATCTTTTGGGGTTGGGCAGAAGTGAAGATTGAATTTACAGTACGTAAGGTACTCTTATGTAGAGTAGGTACAGAATTATTTCAACACGAGTTACTAGTACGAAGGACGAAACTGGTAATTGAAATTACGTACAATAGTCTATAGTGCGATAATATGCAAAAAAGAAGTGAAGTCTGTATGGAAATGAACGGCCACCATTTTCAAAATTGTGTTTAAATATCTATATTATAATTATTTTTCAATTTAACTTCATTCTCTATATTGTACGCTAATGTGCTGTAACAGTATAATATACACTGCATAATGAATACGTCCGAATGGATATCTCAGTTCGTGAGTAAAAACATTTATTGTTAATACAGTACTGTATTTTTATTAAAGAAAAACCTAATGAAAATTATCAAACTCAAAATCCCGATATTTCCTATTTTACGTAAACGGATGAACTACTTTTCTTCCCTCCTAAATCTAGTAAAGTGATTTTTTGTATTTTACGCCAGGATCATCGAACTCCAGTCGGGTAGCAAACGGTGTTTCCGTTCTCGACCATTAATCCAAAGGTATAACCAGGTTAATATTAGAAATGTTAGTAAATATAAAATTATGTCCCTGTACAACTGCATACAGTACCTACATTGTGTAGTACATCTCTTCTAACAGAATCCTATTAACTTACTTATCTTTATTCGTAGAATCTCTCTAACAGGCCTACATTGTAGAGCTATTTCAAGGATTCTTCCCTCTTCCATTCTTTGTATATGATCTATCTAAGACAAGGTTTCTGATTTTAATATCATCCACAATGATTTAAATAGTTACAGTAATAGGCTTGGGGCACTCGGACGCGGGTTCGATTCCCGCTTGGGCTATTACTTGGTGGGTTTCTTCCGAGGTTTTCCCCAACCGTAAGGCAAATGTCAGGTAATTTATGGCGAATCCTCGGCCTCATCTCGCCAAATACCATCTCACTATTACCATTTCATCGACGCTAAATAACCTCAGAGTTGATATAGCGTCATTAAATAACCAAGTTAAAAAAAAAATAGGCTTGGAATGAAATTTACGAGGGGATCACTATGGCCCAGCACTGCGACCTGTTACGATTTATTGCGCTAACCATCAAGCTAGATGCATTCCCAAATCCAAACCGGCTGACTACACTAGGGTTCGCTGCGTATCCAGTTTCGAGCAGGCAACCCCCTCGTCTCTAGGCCAGCCCCACCAGTGCGTCGCTAACCGGTGGTCGGGGAATGCTATGGAATGATGACGAAATGGAGAAATGGTAACGAAATGATATAGATGCCTAATTTGGGAAAAAACGGGAGAACCCCGAGAAAAACCCCAACTGCGACTTTGTCCGCCACAAGTGTCACTATAGATTTCTCAATGAAAAATCCCAGAACTGACCGGGACTCGAACCCAGGTCGCCTGCGTGGCAGTAATAGGCTTTATTAGTAGTTAGAATTCTGAAGTTTTTGTTTTCTGTTTCTTATACTGTGTGACACAGAAGACAGCTGACAAATGGAAAACGAGTACAGTACATAAATTGAAGTAGGCCATGGTACATAAACAACAATGCTACAGTTAATTTGTGTTTTGTTTCGTTTATTGTTTGAAGCTATGGAGTTATTATTTTAAGTTGAGTAACAGTTGAAGAAGATAACATTATTATCTATTGTTTTCAGTTGTTATACTGATATTCATTGAAAGTTGAAGAAATCATATTCACTCCTGAACAGCGAATGGAGCTACAAAGACATCATTTTATTTTTACTTCAATTTTTATTTTACCTGAGTTTTTGAATGTACTTCACTCTCATCCCCCTCTACTAGTAAACTTCGAACCGTTCTCCACACAGAACCAAGCGTATACAGTCAAAGTCGCCTTACGGCCATAGTAAACACAAACACTACTGAGTTAGTGAGTATAGTACGTTCCAGAAATATGTTCGCTTTCAATATATTGAATCATATTCTCGCACAGGTACTGTCGTCTGTTTGCCTATGTCACAGTCCGGTTCCCCCAACGGCTTCTGCACGGCCCTCTGTAAAAGCAGGGCTGTCTTAGATCTTTTCTGAAAACATTAATTTCTGTTAGGAATTGGACGTCTACGTAATATTATACAACTGTTTTAAAATAAATAAAAGGCCTCGTTAATTAATTAACTGTCACGTGATTTCCATCGTTTCTACGACCCTGCGACAAAACCACTTGGACGGACTGTAGATAGCATGTCTGAGTAATTTTATCTTTTCGGATCGGGTAGAAGTGAAGATTGAATTTACAGTACGTAAGGTACTCTTTTATAGAGTAGGTACAGAATTATTTTAACATGAATTACTAGTACGAAGGACGACACTGGTAATTGGAATTAGGTACAATAGTCTATAGTGCGATAATATGCAAAAAAGAACTGAAGCCTGTATCGAAATGAACGGCCACCATTTTCAAAAATATGTTTAAATATCCATATTATGTTTATTTTTTCAATTTAACTTCATTCTCTATATTGTACGCTAATGTGCTGTAGACAGTATAATGTAGGCTACACTGCATAATGAATACGTCCGAATGGAGTAAAGACACTCATTGTTAATACAGTACTGTATTTTGATTAAAGAAAAACCTAATGAAAATTATCAAACTCAAAATTGCGATATTTCCTACTTTACGTACCGTAGCTAAATGGATGAACTACTTTTCTTCCCTCATATACCTAGTAAAGTGATTTGTTTGTATTTTACGCCAGTATCATCGAACTCCAGTGGAAGGGGGTAGAAAACGTTGTTTCCGGTTTTGAACCTTTAATCCAAAGGTATAGCCAGGTTAATATTACGAATGTTAGTGAAAATAAAGTGATGTCCCTGTATAACTGAACACAATTGAATGGTGGAAGGCAAACCGCGTTGTTATGAGTTCTCGCTGTGTAAGTAGTTACCGGTGACATACTCGATCATATCGATCATTAAACAATTTCAAACGTTCTTATTTAATAGTGTCCAGTAAGGCGGTAGTAAGTTTCATTCGATTGAAGTGGATGTATCTTTACAGTGCACGTAGAAAGAATTTCGTCTTTGATACGTACAGCAAGCAAATTGCAATAGTCTATATTAAAAAAAAGTTACATCTAAAAAGTTCCCTTCATTCATTCAGTGTTCTGTCCAAGGGCAGGTCTTTCACTGCAAACCCAGCTTTCTCCAATCTTTCTTATTTTCTGCCTTCCTCTTTGTCTCCTCATATGATCCATATATCTTAATGTCGCCTATCATCTGATATCTTCTTCTGCCCTGAACTCTTCTCCCGTTCACCATTCTTTCCAGTGCATCCTTAAGTAGGCAGTTTCTTCTCAGCCAGTGACCCAACCAATTTCTTTTCCTCCTCCTGATCAGTTTCAGCACCACTCTTTCTTCACCCACTCTTTCCAACACAACTTCATTTCTTATTCTGTCTGTCCAAGTGACAAAGTTCCCTTAATCACAATAATTGTAGTAAATTAATAGGCTTAAATTTATTTTATTTATAGATGCCTAAACCTAGTATCAACAGAAATTTTGTTCTACATGTCCGCACGATCCGTTGCTTAAAAATGGTTAGATGTACAGTATGTCAGAGTGTGGCGACTTAAAGAATCAGAAAATATTATAGTTGAAACAGAAACAAGCTCAAGCTGTTATAAATTTCGCAAAGACTTCTGCCACTGAAAAACAGAAAATTGCGTAACGTCAGCTGTCGTATATTGCTGAACACGGTAGTAGCACAGTTTAGTATATACAGTTACGAAGCTTGGGATGATTTTTTGCATTTCCCGCGATTGTTGCTAGCCGCTTGGAGCGCTGTGGGTACTAGGAACAATAGACTGTGTTACTGCCATCAATATCTATTACAGGCCGTAAGGCAGAGCATGTGACTCTCTTAATCCGATTACGAAGGGCGGCGTTTCAACCATATAAATTAGTTGGAATGCATAAAGAGTAACATATATTTCTCTAAAATGTAGTGTAATTGCATTAATGAAATTTAAAACAATGATTATTAGATACTTCAGACATAATTCACTTGCGAGTTAAGGTGAAATATCTTTGGTGTGAAAATTGCGTTGTTTGCATGTGTAATACCTGCCTTTATTTCGATTAAATATGACGAAATTCTTGTACATTAATTTATGCACGATTCAATAATTTTCAATTGCACCGCACGAATATTTAGATATGTTGAAATTATAGGTTATGTTTACTGTACCAGTTGCCCCTTTCTGTCTAATTTTAGTGGTCTCCAATGCCCTGCCATTAGATAGGCTATGTATGTTATGTCATATGGAAATTATAGACTATGTTTACTATATTTAACTTATATTCCTATAGTCACAATTATAGATTATAATTAAACATAATGTCATTTATGATACCCTGCACATTCAATTTGTCTGCATTTTAATACTACAATTGAGTACTGAATTATTGTATTTATCTACTACCTAAGAGACGAAGTAACACAATCGTACGTACACTAATGTCATACGAGTGGTATGGTAAATTTTCTGTCTTACAATTAAGGAAGTTAGATGTGCTAAATTAAAATCACAATATAAATTCTTTTTATTAAACCTCGAAATAGCTTGAATTCTAAACTTAAAATGTTGATGCGAACAGATTATGTTAACATATAAAATTCTCTTCACATTAAAATAACAGAGTTTTGTAATTATTTCTGCAATGTATTATGCAACAAGAAGTAAACGGAACTTAAGGATACATTACACTAAATAAAACTTAGCAATGATACGCAATAAAGTTATAATATAATGTTTCACTGAGTTCTATACACTGAAAAGAATACTCGAACTTACATTACGGCCTGCTCTAGATCGAAAAGGCATTCACTGTGCCGTATTTTGCATTGTTGTGAAAAGTTGTGTGAACTGTGAAATGTTCGTTATCGGTTGTAATAACTATAAATGGCTAAAATACAATAATTTGAATAATAATATGGGACAAGGAGACGTTTGTAGCACTGTAAATTGTAAGAAAAAGAGGTCAGAGTTATCCTTCTTCCGAAAGATCCAGGAAGGTGAGTTTATAAAATATAATATATATTTTTAAAAACAATGTATAAACCTTGTGTATTTCATATTTCAATATTGAAAAAGGTGTTAATTATTTCAAAGGAACACGATATCGAAAGTAGGGGAGAGTTGCCGAAATTGGACCGTTGCCTAAAATGGACCGCAGTTGTATTTCCATATATAGAAGTATTTCAAACATTTCATTTGGCACCACTGCTTGCTAACGTTACCTAACTTATTCATCTTGAAGTTCAGTGAGCTGCAGCCATCTTAGCGAATAGGATTGCCGTTAATGTGTTTTGGTGTTTTCTCTTACAATTTTTACGCTACGGATCTTAAGCTTCTGTATACAGTGGGAGTAAGTAATAACAATTTCTATACTATACATTCCAAGTATTTTTCATTAGCTACTATCTGCGTGTATTAAAACTAGTTTTTAATTTCATGTGTTTGTTTAGTGTCGTCTGTCTGCATACGTGAACAAGTTGCCTAGGTTGGACCTCTGCGCGTTGCCTGGATTGGACTGGTCCAATTTAGGAAACTGTTAGTATTTTTTTTCAACATGAATATAAAACATTATATTATGGTCAATGTTAAGAAAAAGTAATGTTTTGGGGGATTCTGTGTCTTTATGTTTCCAAGATGTCAAAAAGAGGAACCTACCGGAAATGAAATGATACTTTGAAGATGGCGGTAGCAGCAAACAGGAATGGTGACTATGGACTCAACGAGTGTGCTCGAGTATATGGAGTGCCATAGACTACAGCAAAGACACATGCTGATTGTAAAAGCGCTTTCCAATGAAGTCCTTCGGAATGCAAGCAACCTTCAATTAGAGATGGGGTAAAACGTGATTTTTCACTCACCGGTGAAGCAGTGACAGCTCATTTTCGATCCCGGTGATTTTAACCAGTGATCCAGTGATTAGAGGTGATTTCCAGTTGCCAGTGATGACGATGACGAGAGACCGGATCAGCTGATTACTAGTAGAGCAGTGATCTAGTGAGTGGGGGCGATTGCAAGTGTTTTCTCACTACTAAGTGCGAGCAATCAACTGTTTTGAATTATTGGTGAGTGTGATTATGATCGTAGATGCATTAGTGTTAAAATAATGAAAGGAATACGATATTATGGGTGCATTGACAGTGCAGAGAAAAAACAGAACTATATATTATGATGAAATCGGACGCATAGTTGAGATTATTTGCGGATTTTAAAAATAAGAATATTTAACTTAAATACCGGCATTATGTAATTTTCATTTGGCTGCATGCATAATAAAGGTAATAAACTGATAAGTGTGGTTGAACAAAGTGATATTTGTAGGCCTGCATTGTTACATCAACCTTAATAATTCTAACCTCTCCCTTTTGTTTATTCCCCATTCCACAGCTATAGTATGGTTAAACTACTACAATATACAGTAAATATTAGTGGTAATTCTCCAGTTATCTACGAAGGCAAAATGTTTTTTTAGCTTAAGTGGCTTCCGTGATATAGGCCTATATATAATAATAAACAAGTGACTTCAGTTTGCAGGTACAAATACTGCAATGTAAGACATTGAGCTGTATGTTGAAATCACTGAGGAAATAGTGATTCGTTACAGTTGTTTCTGGTGCAATGAGTAAATCACCGCTTGATCACTGTTTCACTGCTTAACGAACAGTTCACTCACTGGAGTGAAAGTGATTTTTTAATCACCGGTGAAAAATCGCTGCTAGTGAATTTTCTTCCATCTCTACCTTCAATTGAGATATGGAAAAACTTATTGCCGACTACATTCTCTTGTTTCAAGAAACGTTTTATCGGTTGACAATCAAAGATGTGCATAAGCTTATTTTGATGTCGCAGAAAAATATGATGCTCCCAACACGTTTACCAAGGAGAAAAAATGGCCGGAAAGAAGTGATTCTGTGCTTCTATGAAGCGAAACTCAAAACTTTCTCTCCGTCACCCAGAAGGGACATCAATGGCCCGAGCTAAGGGGTTCGATAGGGAGAGTGCTAACCAGTTTTCCGACCTTGAAAAAACTGTCGATGAGAATGGTATCACAGCAAACATTGTGTAAAACGTTGACGAATCTGGGTTTACAACGGTGCAAAAGAGACAACAGAAAGTTACAGCTCAGAAAGAGAAACACCAAGTCGGAACCATCGTGGTGAAAGAGGTGTAAACACCAAAGTAGTCTGTGTTGTCAATGCAGCGGAGTTTTTATACTGCCACTGGTAACTTTCAAACGAAAGAGGAAATCATGTTAACTTTTTACTTTTTTATGTTTACGTTTTCTTATTCACAGGCGGTTCGTAGCCAAACAGAGAACTTTCCAGTTCTATCTAACATTTTTGAATTTTTTTTTTTACTTTTCTATGAGTTTTCCTATAATTTTGAAATAGGCTATGTAATCGAGACAAGCAACTAATATAAAACTAATTCAGTGCAAGGAGAAATATTCTGAGTGTAACAATCAGCTTGAATGCAATAGTGTTTCTGCAATTAATTTATTTTGTTTTTCTTCAATTTTTCTTCAAATTTCATAAAATTATGTAACTTCTTTCACCAAATGTTAATATCTGATATATTTTAACGTAAAATTTGGTGAATTAAAGATAATTATAGTAAATACCCTTTTTCTACTTATTTGTTTACTATTACTAATGTATTTTTGCGAGGTCCAAATTGGGACACTATGAGTCCAAATTAGGCAACCGGTTTCTCAATTTGGACCATTTCCATGATTTTGGTTTTAACTTTTTATATTTATTAGAAATTGTGTAATTTAAAATATAACATTATAGGATGAAAGCACATAGAATGTAGAATGTACTAGAATATATTTTGATTTAATTTAATCATTATTAAAGACTTGGGATTAAAAACAAAAAACTGGTCCAATATAGGCAACCTTCCCCTACAATACATTTTATCGTCTGCTAGGGAAAGAGTCTGTGATGAGGCGATAGTAGCGATCCTGGTGGTTGTATTGTATTGTATTGTATTGTATTTATTAACATTCCATGATATTCATACATGCTTACAGCTAGAATGTGGAACAAGTCAAAAACTTAATACTATTATAAAATCTTAATTTATAGTCACAGTCTAGATGAAATATATACAGAAGAGATTTACAATATAGTCTATTAGTACAACAGAAAGTTTTAGTATCAATTTCATGAAGTTTATTGAATGTTATGAATTCACCTACAGAATAGAAGGCGTGAGAAATTAGGTACTTCTTTAATTTGGCCCTAAATAATTTTATGTTTTGAGTTTCATTTTTATATCGATAGGAGGCTATTAAAAATTTTTACTGCCATATAACGCACTCCTTTTGATAGCACGATAGACTTGCCGATGGAGTATGAAAGTCATTTTTTTGACGTGTATTTATGCTATGAACTGTTGAATTAGTTACAAAGTTTTCACGATTACATACGAGGAAGATTATTAATGAAAAATATACTGACAAGCCATGGCCATTATTTGTAGTTTTTTTTTAAATAGTCCTACACGATTCCCTAGATTTGGCACCTACTATTATTCTAATTACTCTTTTTTGTAATAGAAATATATTGTTACTATCTGTGGAATTTCCCCAGAATATTATTCCAAAACTCATTAGCAACTATCTATGTATGTATTGAGCTTCGTGACTGTATATATTAGACTGTGATAGTACTCAGAATATAGATAATTTAACTACGGTACAGTGTGAAAAAAATATTCCGTGGTGAAGTAAGTGGAGAAATTAAGCTTGAAAAGACAAAATTCTCGGCAATTATTCAAAATATGTTGTGCCATTCCTTGTACAAGAATTGACAGATGATATTCGTGTTAGTCCATACAGTTTATTGTTGGACGAATCAAACGACATCTCAGTTATTATTGTTATAGTAAAAAAGAGTTATGTATTATATGATAGAATTTTCTAAATCTGGCGATATAATAGCGGGTCTGTGAGACTAATCTGGCGGGTAGAGCACTGTGAGAGTTGGCAATACTGGTCCTTATCCTTCAGTAGGTGAGCAGTCCCATCGGGGCCCCGGTTGAAGGTAAGGTATGAATTTTCCGTGCGTACTAAACAATTTATTTTAAAATGTGCGCAAAGTGTTATTTCAATAGTGAATGGAAGCAGAATTATTTTTGTGTTAAGCGAAAGGAAGGCACAATGCTTAATATGTCCAGTCCAGATTGGATATACAGTGTGTCAGGGGTATAAGTGCCGTGCTTTTAAGATTCGTCTGGGACGGTGTACAGCAGCCGTGGCGAAAATATAATCGTGCGCCGAGCCACTGTGTAACCTACAACGTGCATAGCACCTATGGAGGGAGGCGGACACCCGAAGGGGAAGTGAAGCAACTGTCTGACTTATTAACGGATTTTCATTTTTCTTACGTCAAGCGCTTAAATATAATTTTTTAGAGTATAAGGTTACAAACTAATGTTTAGTACGTGTAACGAAGAAAGAAATGAATAAGAAAACATGGACACATTACCACAACCTAAAATTAATTATCTTCAGAATGTCTCTGCGACAGAGTTTCAAAATCAGGAATTATTGCTGCTAGTTGTAGTTGATCACGAAGGTATTTGTCTATCAGTTGTAATCTAAATTAGGTTTTTACTATTTTCATTGTTGAAAATAATTTTCCACAAACGTAGACTAACTTGTAGCGAACATGGCTTCAACAGAGCAAGCGAAAGAACGAAGCTTCGGATATTTATTTTTTTGGCAGAGATTTGAAAAGTTCAACATTTATCAAGTCCTTACATCTAGCTTTCATTTAAAATCACATAGTAAATCTGTGAGTTTAAATTGAAGACCTAACCGCATTATTCGTACATCTGCTGAAAAAGGATCGAAATAATAATAATAATAATAATAATAATAATAATAATAATAATAATAATAACCATAACACTTAACCTTTTAATGTTTCATGAGTAACATGTAGTATAATGCCGTTTTATGTTATACAACCGTTTTCCTCGTAATACTTGTGAACAAATCATACATTTAATATGCTCGCCACATTGGCAGCAAAAAAATGCGTTCTTCCATCCCACTTGAAACTTTCGTTTTTTAGAGGTACATGGTTTCGAGAGAGACATTGCGACGATACGCCACTCGCAGGTCAGAGACAAATATACATGGAACCGAGTTTGATTTCAGTGAGTGAGAGGGTGGGGGTTAGGGGAGTTAGGAAGCAAGAGAAATGCACATCTATCATTGAGAGCCACAATGTGCTCGTGAGTCGCATTTTCGCCACGGCTGGTATATAGGATCAAAAATGTCCATACAACATAGGGACAGAGCGCGATTGTTTTCCTAGAAAAAAATATTCATTGTCTTAATTTATTTGCGTTATAGGCTACTGCTTATATCGTTACTAAAATTACGAAAACAATTACATCAGTAGATATATCTATCAAAGAGTTAATATTAGTTTAAATAAATATTTGTGTGTTCTATTACTGTATGTTTTCGTGAAATTAAACAAAATTGCATGCTTAACCCTGTATTACTCAGGTGGGGTGTGGTAAACCCCGGTGCGTATATTTCAACGAAAATCTAAGAGATGAAGCTAGTGTGTACTCTGTGCATCTGTATACCTTTCAATCATATCCAGAAGAGTTCACTTAAGAAATTGTTTAAGTGAACTAAGAATAGTACTGGGACATCACTTTATTTTTACCAACATTTTTAAAATTAACCTGGCTATACTCGGAAACACTGTTGCCCCCTTCCATTACAGGAGTTTGATGTTACTAGTGCAATATGTAAACAAATCATTTTACTAGCTATAGGATGAGAGAAAAGTAGTGTATCCATTTATGTTGTAGGGAAATACGATATTACGATTTTCAGTTTGATCATCACTTTTATGCAATTTATCAAAATACAGTGGAGTAGTAACATTTTTAAAAAAAAAACTCAAATTTTCAGGCGGCTATGTTCGTTATGTAATGTCTACTTTATTTAGCATATTAATTATTGGTGTTAACATACAAGCATTTAAATTGAGGGCTCATAAGTAAAGGGCTGTAAGTACACTTAAGTTAATTTTGAGAAAATGGGGTTTAAATATTTAAGCTTTCGTAAAATCGGTGAAATTTGTATTTAAATTTTAATGTGTGATGAGATTAAAATTCCCTTTGCCACTAAAATTTTAGATACTTTAGCTTACACTGGATGCACTTAACTCATGTTATTACAAATGTCACTAGCATTCCTTTGCTTCTAGCCACCTCAATTCAAAACAAGCTAATCTGAATTTTTAAACAAGTTGCTGAAAATGGTTGCCGTTCATTACAATGCAGGCTTCAATTCTTTACGCATATTATTAAAAACATTTTGAAGCATATTCTCTGAAATTGAATTTATCGTTTCTTGAATATAATTTTTTAGTACGATATTATTAATATAGGTTCTTTCTTCTATAGAAAACGCAACCTTATTTCTGAAACACACTATACACTGCAGTGTTTACTTCACTGCTTGAAGACTTCGAATGCAACAGCGGCCGTAAGTTTGTGTGTCTGACGGGAGCAAGGACATTAGTGAAGGGGTGGGAGTGAAGTACATTCAGAAATGCAGGTACAATAAAAATACAAGTAAAAATAAAATGATGTCCCTGTATATTTAATTGCGTTTATCTGATTTCTGAAACTTGCGGAAAAATATATTAGTTATTTAAAATGGGGTTTGTGAAACCCCACCTGAGCAATGGTGAGAATATTTATAACCTGAGTAACGCAGGGTTAAATTTGTTAATATTCTGGCTTGAGAGACGTGGCAACGTTCAGCAGGCAGTACTCTGCAGCGACGTAAGTACGGATCAGCTGAGTACAAGCTCCCTGTCCATAGCTCTACTGCCAAGCGGGTGGTAGTTCAGTACAGAGTATTCAGTAAACAACTTACAATGTCATTCACAGTTTAGGAATATCATATGTTATTAATTTATGAAGAAAGTCGTCGTAATTAAAGTGCGGCAAGTAGAATGTACGTCAACGTTTTCCGCAAAGAAGGTTACTTAATCGGTGAACTTTTGCAACAGTTTCTCAACGATCATTATAAACTGGGAGTCTTGAACGTGTCCGCGATAACTGGACTAGAAGATGTGATGCCTGCCTTCAGAACGACGGTGGACACGTGGAAAATCCAACATAAATCGGTATGTACAATTTTCAAATGTAATTTAACGAGTTCGTATTGATACGAAAATAAACTGAACTTAGACAACCAATTATGAATGGTTTATCTGTAAGAAGTGATTTTTAGTCAATTGTCATGTCCTCAAATATGACAAACTGCAAACTTTAAGTTTATTTAAAATGTTACTACTTTACGGAAGCGGGAGAGATTAAATTTTTGCACTAGAAAAAAAAATCGTTCGTTTGAGTTTGTGCAGTAAACGATTATTGTTTATTTTTTAGACGTACAATAAGAAATGGAGCAATATTGATAAATAAAGTGGAAATTTACCATAATGTTCTATTAATGAGATTGAAAGTTTGTATTTGCTTCTCGTTTTATGTACCGAGTCCGGCCCTGCATTAGAACAGATCATCTGTTTCGTACCGGTATGTCTGTCCCCGCTTCAGCTGTACCGTGTAGCCTACCTGTAAACCCCCTCCTCCCATCCAGCAACGTTGTCAAACGTTGCATATTGTAAACTTTAATAATTCGTTAAATATTGCAATTAGAAAACAATTGTGAGGACAGTTTACTTCCTTATGACATGAATAATCATCAGTTAAAATAATGGCACTTATACCCCTTATACCCTGTATAATCCAATCACTCTAATGTACATTTCACATATTTTGACAATATTAAATATTATAAATTTCATAGGCACGTTGGATTGGGTTGGTATTGTCTGCGCGAAAGGATTGTTTTTTTTTTTTACCTATGTGTGTGTCAACATATAATAAAGTAACGTGTGGTAACACTGATGCCGTTAGTCATTTGTTGCGATGATATAAGACTAGTGGCTTGTGCAGCAAATGCTGCAAGCTAAGTTCATTAGACGTTCAAATAAACATTTTTCAGATTTATTTTCAACGAAGAATACCAGACATTCGGAAAGTTATTTGCTTCCATAACAATGAAAGATACTCTCTCGAGCCAATACTGAAGAGAACCACGCATATAAATATCTACACCACACCGCCATTAAATATATGAAAAAGACCCAACCCCACTTGATTAATAATTATAAAAATATTTGATTTTTAATAATATTATTATCTTACGTAAGTTTTATAGCTTTCAGTAACATATACTATATATACTTTATAGCCGCCACTCAGTAAAATATAGAAATCAAAATCTAATTTAAGTTATTCTCTACATCTACTTATATAACACCAAAACGTTTCACTTTCATATCATCAAAATAGCATTAATATGTATAATTAATGAAAAATAGTCACATCATGGCATTAACTACAATAATATTTCATTTCTAATGGTAACAATGTCATCAAAACACGTCAAGTTTTGTAGTTTTTAATATCCAATACACAGCTGTACCCAGAAAATTACACACCACAGAATCGAACCTGTAAATTATTTTTAGTAAGTTAAGTTTTTAATAACCAATTTAATTTGAGCTCTAAATATGTCAGCATTCTTGCAGATCATGGCCTTCGTGTAATATTGTTTATTGTAGTATGTGTTTTGTTTTATTTTGAAATGCAACACGGCCGGCTTGATGCTCGCTTCGCTTCTCCTTTACAAAAAAGCGAAGAGTATATCAAGTCGGCCGTGAATGCTATTAGCTAGTTCTCAAAACTGACGACAGATGGATTTTGGAAAATAGGAAAATTATGTCTAAAAATTGACATTTCACTGAAAACTACTATTTTTCCGAAAAACTTTGAGTTCCAAGCTTCAAGATGAGGGGTCATTTATTAAAATCCGTCCAGCCGTTTTCCCGTAATTTCCATTACCAGTTATATATATATATATATATATATATGGAGATATATATATATATATATATATATATATATATATATATATATATATATATATGGAGATGGTGTGGAATATTTCAGTATACGGATACCTCACTGACAACAATTATCTTAAAATACTAAAAAGAGCAGATTTGTCTGTGTTTGTCGAATGCGCATCATGCTTACGAAAAGGCACTCTTCGGTGATAGTATTTTATTTTGTGTGCACAAGGTTGGAATTTTGGAATAAGAAGAAAGGAAGGTATCCGTGTTCTGAAATTTATCCAGATGGTGTGTTGGGGCTGTAATTTGGTAATAAGATAAATTGTAGATGGACATAAATTTTGCAAAGACAGAGAAACACGAAGAATGGCGTGGAGGTAAACTGTTAGGTCAAGGTATAGTATACACCGGCCACTGAACGAATATTGCACATTTTGTCACTGCCAATGTGACGCAATAACTCAATTTTCGACACTTTTATCACAACCACAACATATTTCAATTTTTATGGCACTATATATGGAATTATCACTGCATTAACACATTGATTCATTCACAAAACACACGCTTAACAAACTAAATGTAATTATGAAGAATGGAGACAAAAGATGTTCGCCATCACGTTCCTCTTCTTCCACTAGATGGTTCTTGACACGTACACGTACTAAACTTGAGGGATATTACTACACGGCCCTGCAGGGGTGTAGTATTATGTGACAGGTTAGATTAGATTAGGTACGTATTATGTGACAGGTTAGGTTAGGTGTGTAGTATTATGTGAGAAGTTAGGTTAGGTTTGATTAGGTGTATAGTATTATTACTATGTTGGCGACACTGAAACCCACTGTCACATTAAGGAAATATGACCGTATTCTTCATTCACGTACGGCGATTTTCGTATATAAGTAATGTACGTATTTGGGGCGGGTTGGGTGGACATACAGCTCTCCAGTGATCACATCAATTTCTAATATTCAATACTGTACTATAAATCCAATGCATTTTCAATATATTTTAGCAAGTTTCTATAGTGGCCTGGACATAAGTAACCTGCACCAACATGTAAATGTTGAATATATTTAAATGATTTGACTACGCACATTTTGGCTTTTCTATAGCACGCGACACTAACTGAATCGGGAAATACTAAAACGTTCTAAGTCATCCAACCTTGTTTTTTGGAAAACTAAAAAAAAAAACTGTTTCTTTACGTTCAGGGTTTGTTTAAAAATATGAAAAAATTACATTTTAATATATGACGTAAACTTGAGCTAAATCATGACCAAAATCACTTTTTTTTTCCTTCTATAAACCTAAAAAAAATTCAAATTAGGATGTCTGACTTAGAACCTTTTAGTTTACTTTCAGGAAAATTAATAAGAAATTGAAAAATTGTTAATGCAATATTTATTTTGTATAAACTGTTTTGTGTACGAACAAAAGTGTCAACTAAAACTCACATTTTAATAATATGTATGAGAAAAAAAATAAAATTGGGGTGTGTGACTTAGAACCTTTTAGTTTGCTTGAGGGAAAATTAATAAGAAATTGAAAAATTGTTAATGGAATATTTATTTTGTATAAACTGTTTTGTGTATGAACAAAAGTGTCAACTAAAACTCACATTTTAATAATATGTATGAGAAAAAAAATAAAATTGGGGTGTGTGACTTAGAACCTTTTAGTTTGCTTGAGGGAAAATTAATAAGAAATTGAAAAATTGTTAATGGAATATTTATTTTGTCTAAACTATTTTGTGCACAAACAATAGTGTCAACTAAAACTCACATTTTAACAAAGTGTACTGGATGGAAACGTATTTTAGGCCAATTTTAATTATTTTAATCAACTTCTTGCTCCTACGCGCCGCTATCTACTCCTCCAGTGGGCAAGTTTAACAACTCTTCATAAAAGTCCGTGTACGCTAGAGGTACATGTGGCAATAGTGATCTAATGTCTTGTACTTTTTGGGGTTTTATATGTACTTTACCTGTCTCGTACGCTAATCGCACTGGAAAAGATGGTCGAGGGTCACTGTTGTCAATAGCTTGTACGTGTTTACTAATAAACCATCACTGTGGCTTCTTGTGACTATGGTACCTTCAACAGCTGTGTCACCATCATAAGTACATTGCATTACAGAACTTATACTAAATTGCACTTCGTTTCTTTTTCTGTACTTGTCGCCATCTTGTTTTCCTCGGATACACATGTTTTCTTGTAACACTCTTGCCACCAGTCTTTAAAATGTTTAATGTCACTTATTTCAACTTCTACTACTGTAAACTTTCTAGATACACTTGAAGTTATAATAATTTTGGTCAACTGATGCATGCTGTAAAATCTGTCATTTTTTCTCATGGTCCTTTTGACAATTGCGAAATCCCTATCGCAGGGCAAAAAGAATGCCCTCTGATAGGATAGAATTGTTCAATTTTCTCAAAACTCTCCGAATCTGTGAAGGCCAAAAATACACTATTAAGAGCGTGGCTTTTATTCTGGCCTCCACAGTTGTCACAGTAAACATGAACTTCTTTTATATCATTTAGGACAGAGCTAAGGTATTCGAAAACGAAAGAACACACCTCATTAGGGCCATTTTTTGCAATGCCTTCACTGTAAGCGTACAAAGTTGCATGGTTTTTCTTGACATCATGAATGCAGAATGAGTTGACATTTAGCTGTCTCAGATAAAAAGTGCCTTGTACAGGGATAACTGGCAATGACATGTTCTGCATATAAACGGATGCAATGGCAAGAACATGATGTTGATCTTTAAATTTGTCAGGACATATCTCAGACTGAAGCCGTGAATAAAACTTTTTTGATTGATTAATTCTCCTTATATTTTCTTCATCCATTTTCAATCTCTTACTAACACCACTGAAATCTTACAAAACAAACTCGGCTGTCACTGTTTCAATTTACCGGGAGAACAGTCTAGCCAATACAAACGAAAAACTTCTGAGTCAGTCTGGCCAATGGAAACAAAATGGTTCTGTGTCACTGACTCAGAACGTTTTTGTTTTCACCACGCAATAGAGAACTCTTATATCACCATACAAAGAGACTTGACTTAGAATATTTTTGCATACATAGTTGTATTTACCTTCAAAGAATGACTTCCCGATATTAAATCAATTTCGTAAAAATAGTGACTTAGAACGTTTTAGTATTCCCTGATTCAACTTCCAACTTGAATTTTTATAAGTTTTTGCTTCGGGAATCTGTGACAGGTTAGGTTAGATTAGCTTAGTTTATGCTTTTCGTATGCCTTATATATACGAATCTATGACACGTTAGGTTAGTTTAGTTTAGGTTTTTGGTATGTCTTGCGTATACGAATCTGTGGCAGGTTAGGTTAGTTTAGGGTTTTTGTATGCCTTTCATAACAGGGTGATTCAGACCACCCGTAAGTCATTTATTTCGGAAACTAATGCATTAAAATTACCGAGAAAAAAATATTTATTACTAAAGCACATGTGAACTTTCACTTGAGCTTGATTTCATCAATCGGCTCTAACAGGAAGTAGGGTCAGTGGCGTATCACTTTAAAATTTCAAATGGGAGTATGGGTCAAATAGGGTACATTTGATAGAGATCTTCAAAACAAACAACTTTCATAGGAAACGTTTTTATTAATTCCTACTCTTTCAATGAGAAAACGTACGAAAAGACAGTGGGTCATTCGGACCACATATGTCATTTATTTCGGAATCTAGTGCACTAAAATTTTCGAGACAAAAATATGTATTACTAAACCACATGTGAACTTTCATTTGAGCTTGATTTCATCAATCAGCTCTAACAGGAAGTAGGGTCAGTGGCGTATAACTTTAAAATTTCAAATGGGAGTCCGGGTCAAATAAGATACCATTTGATAGAGTTCTTCAAAACAAACAACTTTCATAGGAAACGTTTTTACCAATTCCTACTCTTTCAATGAGAAAACGTACAAAAAGGTAATGCCATCAATATTGAGAAATGTTAAAAGACGAAAATGTAAACAAGACATTTAATGTTGACATGTTACTGAAAGACTGGACAATTCCATTAATTTTTATAAATGTTCAAACTGTCTGCCGTTCTGAGCAGCACACACCCGTACTCTTCTTCTAACACTGTCAGCGACTCGTAACACTTCGGCGTGGTCAAGTGACTGGCAGGTCTTTGATCTAGGATTAGATTACATTTGGAATGAAGAATAAAGGCTCATTCACAATGAAAATTAAACATAACGTAAACATTAACATAAGCACATAAATATATGCCACAAACTTAAGTAGCCAAGGCCCATTCACAATGAAAATTAAACATAACGTAAACATAACACGTGTGTGGAAACAAACATACCGAATCAACAAAACTACAGAATCTATTACATAAAAATGGAGAATTACACAATAACTGACGATGTAGCTATTCAATTTATGTTTCTAATAACTACAATGGCATCAGTATATGGCTTTCAATACTTGAAATCAAAGAAACGGAGATGTAAAATAATCAACTTTTCGTCATATGATTCCATGTTGCGCGCCTAGCTATCATCACGGCCAATAGATCAAAATATTGCCTGTAGGCAAAGCCCATGAGATGTTAAACAAAAATTGGAAACACGCTTTCCTCTTGTGTACTGTTTCCAAATCGCATAAACATAAGCATGAAAGTTTGGAGTTTGCAAACTTTCATGTTAACGTCTTATGATTAAGATTAAGTTTATGCTTATGTAATTCATTGTGAATGCTTTCATTAAATAACATGGACACAAGGTTTTATGCTTACGTTATGTTTATGTTTAATTTTCATTGTGAATGGGCCTTAAATCTCTACATTCAGTAGTTTTTAACAACTGAATATAGAAGTATTTCTTATCTTTGGTGGGGTCTGTTTTATATTTTCGTGTTTCGAGTACTGTATTAGAGACCGCTGCAGTTTCACAGGCCTATAGGTAGCGAAATAGTTTTACCTTCCATCTTTACTTCCCTTCGGAAAAAGTTAAGCATTTTTATTATTCTTAAAATCAGTCACCCTCTGACGGATTAAAACGCCTTAACTTCGTATCCAATGGATGCTAGATCACAAGAACGCTACAAATACAGTACTGTTATTCGGTTCGATTAGCTACAGATTCGATTATTTCTACTGTTTGATAGTTCTTTTCGAGAAAAATGAACTAATAATGTATAGAAAACTCGAATTTATTCTCCTCCTGCAAGCAGAGAGCACATTTTTATACACTTTGGTTTGTACTGTCACTGAACAAGTGACAAACGCTTTGCAATCAGTCATTAGTTCTTGTAGAATAGACTTTTGTTCCAAAAGACACGAGGATAAAATATATATGTATCTAGCTCACTGCCAGTTCGAACGTCTAGGGCAGGGATGAGACGATATTAGCTCCCAATCACGGTAGAAGAGCTCGACCTTGATCACGAGCGCATAGCGCATCCACTGTAACGTAGACAACAGGGATGCACATGCACATGCAGCGAATAAAGGCAGCAATTATTACAATAACTTGGGTTACTAAATTTCTGGCCATGTAATAGGGCTAATTACTCAGTTATTTAATATACATGTACATATATAAACAAATCGCAAAGGGAAGGGTTTTTTAGGAACAAAAAGAGAAATAAGAAAAGTTAATTGTATGTGAACCATTTTATTGTTAAAAGCAATTATTTATTATGTAAATACTTTATTTCATTGGTTAGGAGAAACTAATAGGGTCTACCTGCTCGACGTGTGTGATCTCTAAGTACTTTTGAGTATTTGTTGAAAAAATAATACTGGCAATATTGATTGAAATAGAGTATATTGATTGTGTGATTGTGAAAATGTAGTCCTTACTCTCCAGTCGTGATTATGTAATGAGTTTTCTTAGAGCGATTTGTGAGATGCACGTAACACGAAAAATACAAATTGATTAAATTAAGATATTGAGAGCCATCGTAAGTTTCTTCCATTGTCTCGCCGAGAATCGAATATTAAGAAATGGAAGAAATTTATTTTCCGTCCACAGCAGAGATCTCCATCGGCCGGGTTCAGTCGGGTAAAGGTAGGCGCTCACTTGCCAGAGCAATGTCTAGACTCTAGAGTTCCTTTATAATGAGAGTTGAGACGTTGACTCCAACAACAATTAAAATATGTAATGATTTGATAGCGCTGAAAATGGAAAAACAAAACTCTTACGAGAAGTAAAACCATATACTTATATTATATTATATACAAATATTAAACGAATTCGGTACTTAATTTTATAACGTATTATATTATTTTATAATATAATTTATTATATCTGAAATATAAAATATTATTATTACAACAAGTTTGTCACTGAGAAATAAGGAAAAGCTGTTAACTTGAATTTATTTGAAGCAAAGCGTTACTGGATTATGCAATAAGGTAGGCGATGTTTGGATCCTGTGTCTCAATTCTATTCTCAATTATTATCTTAGCGTGTGCTCGATTACACTAACCTCTAGCGCTTGAAAGTGGAATTAAACGCTGCGCACAGAGAAACAAAACACGGGAAAATTCGCTCAGTGTCCATTCTTTATAATCCCTATTCGCTGGTGCAACCGTTCAGACTTTAAATTCTCGCTGAAAAACTGGAAAAAATATCATATCAATAATTTACCTTTGAGCCACAGAATTGGTTTACACAAGTGACTCAGATGGGTGAATGACGAACAATTAGGTAGTAAAAAGAAATCTAATAAATTTGTTGCGTATAGGATATTCAGGGGAAAAGAGTTTTACAATAGTGTCAAATACAAAATTGTCAGGATTTTCATCAGTGTGATGTCGGACGTCTGGAGTAGGAATTGTAATTAAAAACTACGTATTATATTCTACAATTTTATTTATTTATTTTTATTTATTTATATATATTTTTTACAAAATAGATAACGTGAGAGAAAGAATGATGTCTTTGTGTGTTGAGGTATTTTTGTGTTTTCTTGAAAAGACAGTCTTTGATGTTTAATTTTTGCAACATAAATACTTTTCGTTCCGGATGGGGGCAGTTCGTTTCAGTTGAACGTCAGGTTTCGTCGAATGGCAGGATTAAGCCTACTGTCTCGTTGTTTGGTTAGTAGCCTTCATGGCCTTCGAAGCCATGAAGCTCTAGGCCTCCCAAGCTGTGGCCCTCGAAGCCTCCGTGCTCCTCCAGACTGAGTCCGTGGCTCAGACCTTCGAGTCCTCCTTGGCCCTCCAGTCCTCCGTGACCTTCCAGCCCTCCGTGATGCTCTTCAACTTTGTGGATGACGACAGGCACTGGGTTGTGGCTCTCCAGGTGCACGTTTTGGTACGATGTAGCAACGCCATGGACTTCGTGGCCACCAAGATCTCCGTGACTTCCTAGTTCCAGGTGACCTCCAAGGTCTCCGTGGCTGAACTCTCCCCCAAAACTCAATTCTCCTCGCTTTACTCTCTGGGCCACAGCCACAGCTGCAAGGAGGGTGATGCAGATCTGAAAAAAGAGAATATCTTAGCATTTGTACAGGGACATCACTTTATTTTTACCAACATTTTTAACATTAACCTGGCTATACTCGGAAACACTGTTGCCCCCTTCCATTACAGGAGTTTGATGTTACTAGTGCAATATGTAAACAAATCATTTTACTAGGTATAGGAGGAGAGAAAAGTAGTGTATCCATTTATGTTGTAGGGAAATACGATATTACGCTTTTCAGTTTGATCATCACTTTTACGGAATTTATCAAAATACAGTGGAGTAGTAACATTTTTTTTCAAAAACTCAACTTTTCAGGCGGCTATGTTCGTTATGTAATGTCTACTTTATTTAGCATATTAATTATTGACGTTATCATACAATACAGAGAGTGCATTTAAATTGAGGGGGTCATACGTAAAGGGCTGTAAGTGCACTTAAGTACTTTTGAGAAAATGGGGTTTATATATTTAAGATTTCGTAAAATCGGTGAAATTTTTATTTAAATTTTAATGTGTGATGCGATTAAAATATCCCTTTGTCACTAAAATTTTAGATACTTTTGCTTACACTGGATGCACTTAACTCATGTTATTACAAATGTCACTAGCCTGCCTTTGCTTCTAGCCACCTCAATTAAAAAAAAAAAAAAGCAAATCTGAATTTTTAAACAAGTTGCTGAAAATGGTTGCCGTTCATTACAATGCAGGCTTTAATTCAGTACGCATATTATTAAAAACATTTTGAAGCATATTCTCTGAAATTGAATTTATCGTTTCTTGAATATAATTTTTTAGTACGATATTATTAATATAGGTTCTTTCTTCTATAGAAAACGCAATCATATTTCTGAAACACACTATACACTGCAGTGTTTACTTCACTGCTTGAAGACTTCGAATGCAAAAGGCCGTAAGTTTGTGTGTCTGACGGGAGCAAGGACATTAGTGAAGGGGTGAGAGTGAAGTACATTCAGAAATGCAGGTACAATAAAAATGCAAGTAAAAATAAAATGATGTCCCTGTATATTATTATTGCAGTCGAAATATTGTAAATATAGGTAGTCCTTCCTAATGTCTATACTATTCTGACGATTGTATCCCATTGTGGAAGTTGGTTGCTTTATGTCAGGTCATTCAACTTTCCGTCTACCAAACTCTTTATCTACCGTTTCCTACAGCTATGAAATTTATAAGCTTGTACTTGCTATTTGGGAAAAGGAAATTGTACCAGAACAATGGAAGGAGTCCATAATCGTACCTATCTTTAAGAAGGGGGACAAGACTAACTGTAGTAACTTTCGAGGAATATCACTTTTGTTGACGTCGTACAAAATTTTGTCCAATATCCTTTTGAGAAGATTAACTCCATATGTAGATGAAATTATTGGGGATCATCAGTGTGGTTTTAGGCGTAATAGATAAACTATTGACCAGATATTTTGTATTCGACAGATAATGGAGAAAAAATGGGAGTATAAGGGTACAGTGCATCAGTTATTCATAGATTTCAAAAAGGCATATGACTCGGTTAAGAGGGAAGTTTTATATGATATTCTTATTGAATTTGGTATTCCCAAGAAACTAGTTCGATTAATTAAAATGTTTCTCAGTGAAACGTACAGCAGAGTTCGTATAGTTCAGTTCCCAATTCACTGTGGGCTAAAGCAAGGAGATGCACTATCACCTTTACTTTTTAACTTTGCTCTAGAGTATGCCATTAGGAAAGTCCAGGATAACAGACAGGGTTTGGAATTGAACGGGTTACATCAGCTGCTTTTCTATGCGGATGACGTGAATACGTTAGGAGAAAATCCACAAACGATTAGGGAAAACACGGGAATTTTACTGGAAGCAAGTAAAGAGATAGGTTTGGAAGTAAATCCCGAAAAGACAAAGTATATGATTATGTCTCGTGACGAGAATATTGTACGAAATGGTACTATAAAAATTGGAAACTTATCTTTTGAAGAGGTGGAGAAGTTCAAATATCTGGGAGCAACAGTAACAAATATAAATGATACTCTGGAGGAAATTAAACACAGAATAAATATGGGAAATGCCTGTTATTATTCCGTTGAGAAGCTTTTATCATCCAGTCTGCTGTGAAAAAAATCTGAAAGTTAGAATTTATAAAACAGTTATATTACCGGTTGTTCTTTATGGTTGTGAAACTTGGACTCTCACTTTGGGAGAGTGTTTGAGAATAAGGTGTTTAGGAAAATATTTGGGGCTAAGAGGGACGAAGTTACAGGAGAATGGAGAAAGTTACACAACACAGAACTGCACGCATTGTGTTCTTCACCTGACATAATTAGGAACATTAAATCCAGGGCAAGTATCACATATGAGCGAATCCAGAAATGCATATAGAGTGTTAGTTGGGAGGCCGGAGGGAAAAAGACCTTTAGGGAGGCCGAGACGTAGATGGGAAGATGATATTCAAATGGATTTGAGGGAGGTGGGATATGATGATAGAGAATGGATTAATCTTGCTCAGGATAGGGACCAATGGCGGGCTTATGTGAGGGCGGCAATGAACCTCCGGGTTTCTTAAAAGCCAGTAAGTAAGTATAAGTCGTATGTTTCCATTTCACATTATAGGCCTACACCGTGTCTTCATTTCAACTGTATGAAAAATCATGAGGAAGGATCTTGGGATGCGGTGACAGCGAATAGGGATTATAAAGAATGGACACTGAGCGAATTTTCCTGTGTTTTGTTTCTCTGTGGGCCAGCGGCTAGTTCCACTTTCAAGCGCTAGAGGTAGTGTAATCGAGCATACGCTAAGATAATAATTGAGAATAGAATTAAGGCACAGGAACCAAACATCGCCTACCTTATTGCATAATCTAGTAACGCTTTGCTTCAAATAAATTCAAGTTAACAGCTTTTCCTTATTTCTCAGTGACAAACTTGTTGTAATAATAATATTTTATATTTCAGATATCATAAATTATATTATAAAAATAATACAATACGTTATAAAATTAAGTATCGGATTCGTTTAATATTTGTATATAATATAATATAGGTATATGGTTTTACTTCTCGTAAGAGTTTTGTTTTTCCATTTTCAGCGCTATCAAATCATTACATATTTTAATTGTTGTAAGGGTCAACGTCAGAACTCTCATTATAAAGGAACTCTAGAGTCTAGACATTACAGTTAATGAAGGATTTATTATTTTATGGATCCAATTTATTTTATTCGCGTACATAATGTACCTAGATGTATTAATTATATGTGTTATATTTCCGCTGTGTCGACTGCTAGCTGGTGTGATGTCAGCGCCAACTCTAGGGAGAAAGCAGAATCTGACGCTCTAGCTGGCTTGAAGGTCATTGAAATCGGTCCGGCCACATCAAAGGTACCGACGCGAAGTGTCCATTCTTTATAATCCCTATTCGCTGGCGGTCACATCCTATGCAACGAAGATGGATTGGTGGGGGAAGATCAATGCAATGACCAGTACTTTCGCTGGATTTTATTCCATGCTACTTTTGGTTGTGGAGTTTGCTGAAAGATCTTGCACATAATATGAAAACAAGCCACGTAATGTTGCCGATCTGTGAGAGAGAATAAGGGATGTAGTTGCAGCAATTCCACAAGAAATTTAGATCCAAGCTTTGCATACATGGGAAAGGTTCCTTACTTGTGTTGAACACGATGGTGAACAAGTGGAGAAATTTTGAAGTTGGTGTTAGCCTAAGTGTGAATCACTGAACATTTAAGTGTTAATAATATTTTTTAGAGAATTTTTTGTAAACTGAAAGGAGAAGGACCATTCGTGGTATCAGTTCGAAGAAAATATGAAATCAATGAACAGTGAACTCGAGGGACTCTGTGCGTTATGAATTTTAAGTAACGTTTTATTTATACAATACTCAAAATGTGAGGTGACCAATTTGAAAATCCTCTGTTCCTTTGTAATGTTTAAGAAATATTTAGTAGTAGTAGTAGTACGATAAAAAATTACTTAAAACTTTATGATACACACAATATAGTCCTAATATTATTAACCTTTTATATCCAATTCTACTGTATTTAAAAACTTGAAACAATACTGCCAGAAACTGAACCGCCACTGCGGTCTAGTGGCTAGAGCACTGGCCTCATGATCCTGTGAGCCCGGGTTCGATCCCCGGCGTATCCCCGATTTATAACTTGTGTTGGGCAAGTCTTTTGTCCTCTGTTCCTTTGTAATGTTTAAGAAATATTTAGTAGTAGTACGATAAAAAATTACTTAAAACTTTATGATACACGCAATATAGGCCTAATATTATTAACCTTTTATATCCAATTCTACTGTATTTAAAAACTTGAAACAATACTGTCAGAAACTGAACCGCCACTGCGGTCTAGTGGCTAGAGCACTGGCCTCATGATCCTGTGAGCCCGGGTTCGATCCCCGGCGTACCCCCGATTTATAACTTGTGTTGGGCAAGTCTGTTGTCCAGAAAACACGAGGGTTTTCGCCGGGATCTCCGGTTCCCCTGTGACATTCCAACAAATCTCCAACTCCAAATATAATCCACTCTTGCGGTAAACAACACTATTTTATCATGAAATCGGAAATGCGGACAGGTGAACGATACAACAATAAAAATCCCAACACCTAGCGCCTACCTTTACTCGACAGAAACCGGCCGATGGAGACCTCTGCTGTGGACGGAAAATAAATTTCTTCCATTGTCTCGCCGAGAATCGAACATCGGACTACTTGGTTGGAAAGCGCATACGCTAAATTAACAATGTGACAGTTATGTCATGATAATTTTTAATAATTATGTGTGGTGAGAACAGTGGCGTGCACAACTTGTTTCAAGCCTCTGAATTGAATGCGTACCAGACGGTCGCTATTCCGGACTTGTTCAGTGTGAATTTCGTGAAGATGGAAGTATGTGAATTATTTTATTCGTGACGGAGAAAGCAGTTCCGTAGGAAGAGAATGATTAAGTATACAATGACATCATTATTAGCACAGGGCGCGGTGTTTTCACCAGTGCTTTCTATGATGACGCTTAAAACAAGTGTTATTTTTCTAGAGAACAAAGGAAAGACGGAAAAAAATTATTCTGTAGCACTTTTTAATATCTGAAGACTTTTTTTCGCTGTGATTGTTTATTTTACATCCCTTTTCACTAAGTCATTCAAAGACGATTATTATTCATGGTAGAAGCAGTTTTAGGCACGTAGCTCAGACGCTCAACAGTTACGCTATCCTAAAAGTTGAAGAATCTTGTTGATTTTACAAATACAGAGTCTATTAAGACGATAGGGGTCATATTCATAGACATCATACTAGCCCACGCTACAAGCGTGCTAAACTAGCCCTGGTTATAGCCAGGTTACTTTTAAAGGGATTCATAAACGCCGATTAATCAGTGGCTACGTTAGTCCGCGTATTACCTTTAGAAAATGTTACACGAAGCTGGAAATGTTACTGTGCATGTGCAGACTGGCAGTTGTCATGCTCAGACGCAAGCGATTCTGGATCGTTTCTGTTTATTTATGAGATTATTGGCAATATTAAACTACAATGAACTACAGTGAAACCTGTTCAAATCAGAGCCTGAATAATCCGGAATCGTGTCTATTTCGGAACAATTTATTGGTCCCGGCGAAATTTGTATTATGTGTAATTTTTCCTGAATAAAACGGAAACTGTCCAACGCGGAAACGGAAACTGTCTGCTACTGTTCAAAACGGAAACAATATTTTGGACACACTATATTTTGTAACTATATTTTGAAACAGCGTGTAATTTCAAGGAATATACGAAATATGTAGGTCACTAAGATAAAAACAATTTTCTTTGCAAAATTCTAGGGTGTGTTGGCCTGTCGGTCATAAATTTTGTTACCCTCTTGACTAGGCAGACGAGTCCCTTCAAAGATTTTCAATGTCGTAGCTAGACAGAGCGCAAGTGCAGTGATTTCCAGGTAAAAAGAAAAAAAAAAAGTTGCATAAAATGTGGCATTAACATTAAGTGATGAAGTAAAAGTTATCGAGATAAAGGAAAATTAGAAACAAAGTCTATGTGAATTAATATTGAAGTACAGTTGTGGAAAACTCAGGTGTGACACTTTAAAAAATAAAGATCATAATGAGTGAGTGGCGTGCGGCCAATATTGGTGACACAAAAGGAACCAGAAAGCAACTGTTTATGTGAAAATAAATAAACTCTTGTGGGAGGGGGTCTTCATGATCTTTCAAAGAACAAGCCAATTTCTGGATCTGTTCTGCAAAGCAAGCTATTGAACTGGGAAAGAAATTAAATAAACCAGAATTCAAGGCTTCTAATAGATGGCTCCTAGTCCAATTAATTAATAATGTGCAGTGATATGCAGTACAGTATTAGAGTATAGTGTTAGATATTAAATATAATGAGATTAGTAAACTTTAGTAATGTTTAATGACTAATGAGTGAGTTACGATAATATTTATACAGAAAATGAGATTTTAATCAAGATGATTCACCAACGTAATAAGCGACAGAAAGCTGATTTAATGTGATGAGTGTTAAATGGAATATTTTGTACTTCTTGCACTTTGCGGCATTCTATTTTGTTTTTCATGTATATGAATGACAAAATATTCCATTTTAATGTTACACCTGAATAATACGGAAACCTGTCCACAACGGAAAAAAATTAGGACCATGTCACTTCCGTCTTGAACAGGTTTCACTGCATTTGTTTTTTCTTCTGTGTTAATAAAAGCAAGAAATATACATGGAAGCGTGCGGGTAATTCGATTACGCAAGAAAAAATATCCAAAATGTAAGTAGAAATGTTATAATATCACAGTCTAGTATATACAGTCGCGAAGCTCAGTACGTAGTAAATATGCAAACATTAGATAGTTGCTCACCACTAGGATCGCTAATATCGTCTCATTACAGGCAATGCAAAATAGAACCGTCACAGTCTATTGTTTCTAGCACCCTCAAAACTCAAGCTTCGTGACTGTATATAGTAGACTGTGATGATATGATACGTAATATTTTTAGGTTAGGCCTAGACGTAACTATTATGAAATATTGGATTTAAAAAATGAATTATTCTATTTAGTATATATTTATTTACTTTTAGTGGAACAAATAACTAAACACAACTGGTGGAGGATGCCCTACTCCCAAAATTAGATTAGATTAGATTAGATTAGATTAGATTTATTTATTTAACCTGGTAGAGATAAGGCCGTCAGGCCTTCTCTGCCCCTCTACCAGGGGATTAGAACTATAACATGAACAATAAGATTACAATTAATATTAAATTTACAATTACAATTACAATAAAAATTAAAGTACGACAAGAATACCTGATTAATGAAAGCTAGACATTTTATCATAGAAGTTAAGAACAAAGAATATTTTTGTATTTACTAAATTACAAATTAAACCTACAATAACAAAATTCTATAGTGATGAAATTACCGGATATTGAGATATTTTGTGGTAGATTAAAAGAACTATTTACAAGAAACCATGTCTGAACGAGTCTCAATTACTGACCAAGTGCCTAGTAAGTTTGCGTTTGAATTGAATTTTATTTCGACAGTCCCTGATGCTAGCAGGTAGCGAGTTCCAGAGTCTTGGCAGGGCTATTGTGAAAGAGGATGAGTATGAAGAGGTGCGATGGGATGGTATTGTTAGTATTGTTTCATGGCGAGAGCGTGTGTTCAGATTGTGGTGGGAAGAAAGGTAAGTGAAGCGAGACGACAGGTACGAAGGAATAGAAGAGTTCAAGATTTCGAAGAGAAAGAGAAGTGAATGTAAATTTCTTTTCTTATCTAGTTTAAGCCAACCTATTGTTTCCAGGGATGGGGTAATATGATCATATTTACGAACATTGCTTACAAAACGTACACACAAATTATGAGCACGTTGAAGTTTCATTTTGTTGTCGCTGGAAAGGTCAGTCAGTAAAATGTCAGCATAGTCAAAATAGGGAAATACAAGGGTCTGCACAAGGGACTTTTTTAAGCAAGAGGGAAGATGAACATTTATCCTTTTTAGCACATGAATAATAGAATATACTTTTCTGCAGGTTTCTGTGATTTGCATGTCCCAGTTGAGATTATTATCCATGTGAATGCCAAGATTTTTTACTGAAGAACTGAAAGGGATATGCACTGTACTTACTTTAACGGGGAAATGTCGAGGTGCTTTACAGCGTCGGTTTGCCGTTTGTGTCCTAATATGATTGCTTGTGTCTTTCCAGGATTGATATTAAGATGGAATTTCTTTGTCCATGTCACAATCGAGTCAATGTCTTCGTTCAATTTATCTATAGCGTCATTTATTCGATCTAAGCGGGAAGAGATGTAGCATTGAAGGTCGTCAGCATACAAGTGATAGTTACAATGCCTTACATGAGATGTAATATCACTGACATATATTGTGAACAACAATGGTCCGAGTACCGAACCCTGTGGTATACCTGATGTTATGTTAAGCCAGGAAGAGCTTCGATTCCCGGATACAACACATTGTTGTCTTTCCCGTAAGTAGGATTCGAACCAACTCACAGCAGTCTCTGACAAATGCAGATTTCTCAATTTATGGGTGAGCAGGTCGAAATTTACAGAGTTGAAAGCTTTGCTAAGGTCAAGAAGTGTTAGTATTGTTACTTTATTAGAGTCGATTGCTTCACGAATGTCTTCGGTCACTTTAAGTAGAGCAGTGCTTGTGTTGTGTCCAGCTCTGAAACCTGACTGATACTTGTCGAATAGTTTGTGTTCGTTCATGTAGTTAGTAATTTGTCTGTGTACGATTCTTTCCAGTGCTTTTGATATGGCTGGCAGGATACTGATTGGTCTATAGTCGTTCGGGTCGGTGGGAACTTTGACTTTTGGAAGAGGAAGAACGAAAGCTTGCTTCCATATTTTAGGGAAAGTTGAAGTGATTAAGGAACTATTGAATATGTGTGCAATTGTAGGTATTACTATGTCTTGTATTTTCTGTATGAGTAATATGCTAATGTTGTCTGGCCCTTGGGCTTTTGTCTTGATGCGTCGGATGGCTTTCATTACGTCAATGGGAGTGACGTCGGTAAAATAGAATTTGTCTCGAGTTGGGGGAGCTGAGTCAGGCAAAACTGTGTCTTGTTTCGTTGTGTCGTTTAAGGTCGGGTCCTTTACAAAGGCAGGCAACAACATAATGTATAGGCTTAATTATATCAGAACAAATTGCAAAACTCAGAGAAAACAGTAGGCTAAAAATGCTTAATAAAAGGGAGAATCTTTCGATATTGAACTTTCATCATCACATAATTTATAGGCTTAATTACCTATATCAGAAGAATTACAGAACTCAGAAGAAACAGTACGTTAAAAAATGATTAATAAGTGTGAAATATTGCGAAGAACCTTCCGATATTAAATTTTTATCAGTACATCTAGCGTAATAATGGATTGTGGTTAGAAATTGTGTCTGAATTTTAAATTGGTAACTGTGATCACCTTCGTTTTCATATAGATTAGAACACAGCAACACTATTACGTAGTGAATCAGGAAAGTTTCTAAAATTAACATCATGAGACGTTCTAAATACATTAATTTTGTTAGGCATATTTTCCTCTTTCGTCTCATTTCACGAATTCGACGAAGAAAAGCCACGTTATAAACTTCATAGCGAGCCATGTTGCAGTGTTAGCCCACCTTTAAACTACCCTACCGGCGGAGGCTAAAATTTAGCCGGCCAAACCCTGATCAGCACGCGTAGTATCGCTAATACTAGTTTATGAATACGAAAAACGTTAGTTCGCTGATCATCCACCGGAAGTAGCTATTTAGCCCGATCTAAGAATGTCTGTGAATACGGCCCTAGGACGATAAAATGGTAATGGTGGGATAATAATGGTATGAATATCTCAATGCTAGGAGAAAATCTATCTTCACTATGTACATTTTTCTATTTTAAATCTCACAGAATTTTCTCGTCATTCAACACTGACTCTTTTGATTAGAAAGAAGCAGTTACGAGTGAGTTGGTAACAAAACTTGGAATGTAGTTTTCAGCCGATAGCTAACGTTTCTTGGTATTTTAATGAACAGTCAGCTAACCTAAATATACTGTACATGCGCGGCCAATATGTCCCAACAACATGATATGTATTGATTATGAGGACTTCTAAAAAAATTGAATGCTAATAGATATCGAGTGATTTACAATAATTTTCGTCCGTTTTTTAATTTTTTAACGTTTAGCCTGAGCCAGAAACGAAATGAAAGTCACGCTAACTAGAAGTAACATTATTAAATACCAATAACTTAATACCTGTAAAACATAGACAAAACTAACCTAATGTAAATTAAATAGTAGGCCTAGATAAAGAGCTTTCTATCCTTGTAATTTACTTTATTCCATAATGGATATTTTAATTAATTCATTCATTGATTCATTCATAGTGTTCTGCCCAATGGCAGGTCTTTCACTGCAAACCCAGCTTTCTCCTATTTCCTATTTTCTGTCTTTCTCTTTGTCTACGTATATGATGAACTCTTCTCCCGTTCATTATTTATTCCAGTGCATCCTTCAGTTTCTTCTCAGCCAGTGACCCAACCAGTTCATTTTTCTCTTTCTGATCAGTTTCAGCATCATTCTTTCTTCACCCACTCTTTCCAACACAACTTCATTTCTTATTCTGTCTGTACATTCCACACGTTCCATTCTTCTCCATATCCACATTTCAAATGTTTCTAGTCGCTTCTCCTCACTTCGTCGTAATGTATGTACATGTTTCTGCCCCATACAATGGCACGCTCTACACAAAGCACTTCACTAGCCTCTTCCTTGTTAGTTTTTTTTCCAGAGGTCCGCAGAAATGCTTTTTTTTTCTATTAAAAGGTTCCTTTGCCATTGCTATTCTCCTTTTTGACATCTCTGCAGCAGTTCATGTACTTCTTACAGTACACCCAAAGTATTTGAAGCTGTTCACTTGCTCTACTGCCACATTTATAATTCCCAAGATTACCTTCTTTATTCTTTTTTCCTACGAACATGGTCTTTGTCTCGTTTGCATTTATCTTCATCCCATAATACTCACAGCTGTCATTTAGCTTGATTAGCATATCCCGTAGGACCATCTCTTCTTCCACTAACAACAATGGATATTTTGCACATTGATGTATGAATTACTGAAAACATGCAACAGTTTTCGCGCAATCGTTTGCCAAACGCAAAGTACAAAGTTGGATGCGTAAGTGAAATGTATATATAAATAAATACAATATTTTCAAATCTATGTTCAGATTTTAGCTATCTTTTATGGTGTAAGAGTTTTGATAAAAATGTTAAATAAAATTTAGGTAATATAGCCTACTAGTGGCTTATGCAGCAAATGCTGCTGCAAACTAAGTTCGTTAGACGTTCAAATAACAATTTTTCAGATTTATTTTCAATGAAGAGTACTTGTCTTTTTTTTTTATAGCTATTTGCTTCCATAATAATGAAACATACTCCCCCTGAATGGATTTTTTTAGGCCAAATACTTTTTCTTGAACCTATCCAACTTCAGTTTTTGAGTTTCAACGCGAAGACGCAAGTATCAATGTCAGGACGATAGCAGTAGCTATTTCAGGTCATTGTGGACTGTAGGCAAAAGTTAAAAAAATGTCAGGTTTGCTAAGCTTTCGAACAATAACATTTTCGTATAGCTGCTGCATGTAGAACTTGAAATGTAGAGCGTAAAATCATTTTATCCTACTAAGAGATCTTGCTGAAATGATCTGGAGACTACAAAATTTTCTAGGCCTCTTATTTTATCAGTAATACCTTTTTATCTTTCTTAGGAACTGTAATTTTTGCGCTCTCTCGAGCCAATACTGAAGACAATGACACATATCAATATCTACACTACACCGCCATTAAGTATATGAAAAAGACCCAACCCCACTGGGTTAATAAGTATAAAAATATTTGATTTTTAATAACAATATTATTATCTTAAGTTTTGTAGTTATATATAGCAGTCACTCAGTAACTTATAGAAATGAAGATCTAAATTAAGATATTGTCTACATTTACTTACATAACCTCAAAACGTTTCACTTTCATGTCATCAATATAGCATCAATATTATGTACAATTAATGAAAAATAGACGCATCGTGATATTAACTATAATAATATTTAATTTCTAATGGTAATACTGTCATCAAACCACCTCAAGTTTCGTAGATTTGAATATCCAATACACAGCTGTACTCAGACAATTATACACTGCAGAATCAGTTTTTAATAACAAATTGAATTGAGCTCTAAATATGTCGGCAATCCTGCAGGTCATGGCCTTCGTGTAATAGCGTATTGTTTATTGTAGTGTGTTTTTGTTCTGAAATTCAATCAAGTCGGCCGTGATTCAATAAAATTAGTTCTCAAAACTGACAACAGATGGATTTTGGAAAATAGGAAAATTATGTAGGAAAATTGACATTTCACTGAAAACTACTATTTTTCCGAAAAACTTTGGATGCCAGGCATGAAAATGAGGGGTCACTCATTAAAATCCGTTCAGCCGTTTTCCCGTAATTTCCATTACCAGTTTAAATTATATATATATATATATATATATATATATATATATATATATATATATATATATATATATATATAGATTGAAGACTGTTACGTAGTCCGGTGTGACGTCATGTACAGATATCATGTCCGCGCGAAGTAAGCATGACGAGTTACATGCACAAATATAATGTATTATTTAGTGAAATTCAAACATATGTATAAAAATACATTACATGAAGATATTCAATGATAACTTGGGAACCAAGGTAACCTGTTAATATTTAATCCTGAGCTTATGGCAATAGTGGAAGTCTTAATATCGATAATGACAGTTTTGGTGATGGTGTTTGTATGGTGGTGGTGGTGACGACGACTGTGATGATGTTGGTGTCGAGGCAAGAGATACCGGTAACGATTTGGTTCTGTTCATGTTTCTAGTGAAGTGAACAGCTGCAGTGTGGAACCGCTAGCAGAGAATTACTGTGTAATTGGGTCTTCACTTAGCACGCACAGATTTCTCACGACACCGTGACAAACTACGTTCAGATTAAGCCAGCTTGCTTCCGGTCTCCAAGGTTCAGATTTTGTCGCTTGTTTTCATGATGAAACACTTTGTCTTCATTTCGTAGAAAAGATTATATCTCTTAGTGTGTGGATAAGCTTCAGGGCTTCTACCGCGTTGTCTTGGTGTTATTGGCTGACGTTTCGACCGCTGTGTCACAGCCATCGTGATCTAATACAGGCCGTAAGGCAGACCACGTGACTCGCTTAACAGCTGATCGCGAAGGGCGGTCTTTCAACCATATGAATTAGTTGCAGTGCATGAAGAATAACATATATTTCTCTGAAATGCAGTGTAATTGCGTCAGTAAAATTTTAAACAGTGATTGTGAGACACTTGAGACACAATTTACTTGCAATTTAAGGTATAATATTATTTTTGGTGTGAAAATTACGTTGTTCGTATGTGTAATATCTGCCTTTATTTCGATTAAATATTGCGCCCTTATGTGGTTAAGTGAAATTTTGGTCTTATAAACAGTAGGCTAAATATGTGTAATAATATATACGTGAAAGTGAAACATTGACTGGCATGTAAAGTAAGTTGTGATTAGGCCTAAGTGCAGCGTTACCGATGTTACTCTTGTCTAATCCATTATTGTTAGTTTACCGTATTTGTCTTATTAAATTTAAATTATTGCGCCCTTTTTATTTGTGAATAACCTACATTATACGAGTAAATAATACGACGTTTGATAATATACAGAATTTGAACTAAAAACGAGATACATATAGTATATTACGAAAAATTATACCCTATAGTTTTCATTACTGTTACAGTATCTAGAATTGTAATTAGTTGAAATAAAGCACTCATGCTTCATAACGAAATTCTTGCACATTCATTTATGCACGTTTCAACAATTTTCAGTTGCATCGCACGCATATTTTAATGTGTTGAAGTTATAGGTTATGTTTATTCTATGAATACTTGCCTTATTTCCATATTCGCAATTATGCATTATAATTAAGCATAACGCTACGTATAACTTTTAAATGCAATTTGTCTACACTTCAGTTGTATTTATTCGTTTCAGACAGTACTCCAGTCTGAAGTCTGATTAGTTTAATATGTTACTAGGGCTAAACTAGCGCTGAGGTAGTTCCCTTCGTATTCATACATCTTGCATATACAAATTAGTTCGGTTCGTTCAGGATTTTAATATGCCTTTCTTATAGGATCAAATGCATCTCCACAAAAATAAATTCAACTGTTTTCAGTTCAGAAATTACCGGAACTATACCTCAGCGCTACTAAGTAATATAACGTATGTACACTTCATATGAGGGACTGTGGTGAATTTTCTACCTATAAGTAAGGACGGTAACCGTGTTCTGAAGTTTATCCTAAAAATATATTCTTCTTTATTAAATCTCAAACCCGTTTTCGTTCTCAACTTAAGCCTAAAATGTTGACGTAGATAGGTTATGTTAACATGGTAAATTCTCTTCACATAAAAATAACACAGTTTTATTTATTATTCCTGCCACATTATGCAACACATAAATGGAACTTATGCACATATTACATTGAATAAAAATTTAATTGTATTATTTATTTGTTCCCTACTTTACTGGGTTGTAATGAATTGTATTTATCTAACTACCAGATTAACACACAACTGTACATACACTAATTTCATAGGAGGGACTGTGGTAAATTTTGTACCTACAAGTAAGGAAGGTAGATGCGCTAAATTAAAATCACAATATAAATAATTCTTCTTTATTAAATCTCAAAATAGCTTCCATTCCAAACTTAAAATGTTGATGCAACCAGGTTATGTTACCATGTAAAACTCCGTTCACATTAAAATAACACAGTTTTGTAATTATTTCTGCAACATATTATGCAATAAGAAGTGTGAAGGGGTCTTATAGACACATTACACTAAATAAAATTGAGCGCCGACAAGCTATAAAGTAATATATTTCACTTAGCTCCGTATACTCAAATAGAAAAGCCCGACTCATCGAGTGACGTCACACAACCTGCATTACGGCCTGGTCTAGATCACGATGGCAGTGGCTGTGTTCCAACAACTGCTCTGAAGATGGCCACAACCATAGCCCTATCTAGTCATGGCCCGGCCCTGGTAAATATGGCAACGTCGCAGCCCGTCCTATCAGCTGAGCAATGTGCCATGTGTTTCAGTGTAAGACGCTCTCCCAGCTTGTGCATTTGCGCCTATATTTCCATTGTTGTGATGTCTGTGATAACACATATTTTCATAACCATGTCAGATAGATGTATGTGTAGTGCCGGGCTGCTTAAGTAACTACGATAAGACGCAGAAGGATAAAATTATAAGTTGTTTTCGATTTCCTAAAGATTCCGAACTACGCAGCAAATGAATTCGTTGGGTTCCACTGGCCGACCGGTCACCAATCAACATGTCTGTGGTATGAAAGGAACATTTTCAGGAAAACTGACTTGAGCTTTGAGAAATACACCGGCAAGGACGAAAAGACTAGATTTCGTAAACGCGGTCATCCGGTTTTGTGTGAAGGTGCAGTTCCGAATGCGTTTCCAAATTTTCCTTCATATCTAAGCAGTGTGACTGAAACTAAATGAAAAAATCCGCCACAGAGGAGAGAAGAAATTGACAATCACCTTAAAAACCGAAAAGAAAGAGACAGACGAAGAAAACCGTGTGTAGCATTTTTCTAATTTTTTGGAAAATATATCAAAGAAACTGTCTAAAAAAGACGGGTCACTATTTAAAAACGAATCTTGTTGAATAGTGTATGAACTAAACGTAACTAATGCTCCTAAAATGACTGTTAGCATTAGAATAAACAGGGATTTTAGTGAGGAAATTCACATGAATGGTGGATGTCTACCAAATGAAGTATTAATATGGATAGCCTCTAACTTGCTAATAGCTGTAGAAATTCTTTGCTCACAGAATGAATTCGCCGATGTGCCGAAATTTTGTCCCGCAGAAGTTCTTTTACATGCGAGTAAATCTACTAACATGAGCCTGTCGCATTTAAGCACGCTTATATACCATCGACCTAGGCCGCGATCGAACCTGCAACCTCGACCACAGAAGGCCAGTACTATACCGACTGCGCCACCCAGGGCGAAGTATCCTCAATAATTATAAACTAATTTTTTATTCATATCCAGAATGCCAAGTGTTACGATATGATTAGACTCAACAACATCTTATCATTGCTGCACCTCGATAGCCTATCTAAGAAAACTTTCCTCGTTGTTCAATATCTGAAACTAGACAGTTCTTGTGCATGTTAGGCAGTATTCAGAGAGTGAAAAATGGTGAAGATTCAAGTAGATTAAATTCAAGTATAAGAAACTGTAGACTACGAAAATGGACGATTGTTTGGGATAGCTGCAAATAAAACTGATGATCTCGCGAACAGTATTGTACTGATAACTTTTTTAATTAGTGCTGCATTTTGGTAATTTTGGAAAGGTGGTAAGTGATAAGACTTGTTTTGGTTAAACAACTTTCAGGGCCAGGTTCAGCAGAAATACAATATATAAAGATATCTTACAACAAATACATGTATGTGGATTGAAAAACATTGTGTATCATAACTGACAATAATAGGATGATCTATATTGTTTAGTGAACTCACCAAAGATTCAGGAAGTCATTACTTTTCATTTGAAATAGAAAAACGATGTAGCCTACCGATTTTCTCGCATTTAACAGTTACGCAACAGGATAGGACGGCAACTAACGTGCTGTCCGACGTTGCCACGTAGTATGGGCCGGGCCATGACTAGAGAGGGCTATGCCACAACACAGCGGTCGAAACGTCAGCCAATAACACCAAGACAACGCGGTAGAAGCCCTGAAGCTTATCCACACACCATGTACACCAGCCGTGGAAGCCTACGTGAACATTATATCCAAAGCTCGGAACTTGGGGACTTGTGTGTCGTGCGCATGAGTAAGGTTACAGGTACAGCGTACACAAAACTCACGCTGCAAGTGCTCAGGGACAGTCGTGTGTACTAAGAAAGTGGTCACAACTAATGACAGGAAGACGGACGAGGAAACTGTGTCGTGTCGAAGCCAATGACATTCAGATAATTAATTAGAGATAAACGGTCTGTTTGAAAATAAGAAAATACGTATTATTCGAATGGATATTGTATACGTTTGAAAATATATTTCTTAAAATTTAGGCACAGAATTTCGTGGAGGAATTCTGAGGAGATACATTATTTTCTTCGAATGGAGGGTTTATATTTTGTAACTTGTGTCAAACACAAACTAGAGATTGGAAACGGGCGTTCATTGAAATACATTGCAGTCCCTTAAATCGGTGGAAAATTTGTTCATAGCCATGGATCAAGTCGTAGTGGAACCTTCCCTAGTAGTGACAAAGAAATTGAAAACTATTTTCGAGACAAATTTAGGATACTTATCTTTCTCAGATACGAGATCAGCTAGCAACTACTGAAAATCGAACAGGAAACAGTGACAGTGAAAACATTCAATACTTCATTTCGGCCTAAGACTTTATAATGCAATTACAAACCATTTTCCAAATTTGAAATTTTTTAAAATTGAAGCTTTTAAAAAATAAATTTGTAAAATTATCCACGATATAATATAATATTAACATACGTATTTTTTTACCTTTTATTTCTGTCTACTATATTTTTGTTTTTTATTGAATATCACTGGCTTCTGTCGAATTGTCAATTTATATTAAATGTGTATTTTTCTCTCTTTTCTCTTTCTTCTTTATTCTTGCTCTTGTGTTGTATTTATTGGTTTGAATTAAGTTACTTACTGTATTTAGTAAAGTGTCCTTGTGAATTTTATGTCATATTATTGACTAAGACCACACCGCACACGAGCCTGGCTCTTACGGTAGTGGCTAGAAACATTTTTGTTTTATAAATGTAATTTGTATTCAGTAGGTAGCTAGTTAAAATAAATAAAAAAATAATTTTGCTCCCGTCACTTCATGTGACGTGGAAATAAGTTTCTTTCGTTTCAAATCATCTTTAACTAACAGACGAAGAAGGTATGGGTTCGAAAAATATTCGAATGTACGGTATGCAGTCATACACTGTAATAAAATGTACAGAGCAGAACTGTAAATTTGATATATTTTGCATGTTTATATATATATATATATATATATATATACTATAAAATTACTTGTTTCAACCTACCATAATATTATCATTATGTTGTTCCAGCCAGGAACCACTTTTATAGCAGACCTGACAGTACCTCTGTGCTGGAAGCTGGAGTTTGTTGACATTGAAGTCCGGTCGCTTAGCCACGTTCAAAGACACAAGTCCCCAAGTTCCGAGCTTTGATTATATCTCTTAGTTTGAATTAGTCGTTCATTTTCAGAATAATTAAATACCGTATTAAATTGCCTAATTTTAAATCTGGGCTTTTTGGTTCGTTACGTCTCTGTTTCCCATAAGAGTTTAGGCCCACTGCAAGTTATATTTCTTCATATCATCACCGGGATGCAAGACACTACCGATCATTATAAAAAAGTGACAGAGGACTGAGGAAATTCTTATTATTGTGTGTAAAGTTCATGCTGAAATGGAAGTAATGGATTTTGGATAAATAAATACAATTGGCTTGAAGATTTAAGTATGTCTAAGGAACGGAATAAAATAAGCTATGAATAACAGTCAATAATTTAATAAAACTTAGTTACTTACAAATGACTCTTAAGGAACCCGCAGGTTCATTGCCGCCCTCTCATAAGCCCGCCATCGGTCCCTATCCTGTGCAAGATTAATCTAGTCTATATCATCATATCCCATCTCCCTCAAATCCATTTTAATATTTTCCTCTCATCTACGTCTCAGCCTCCTCAAAGGTCTTTTTTTCCCTCCGGTTTCCCAACTAACACTCTATATGCGTTTCTGGATTCGATAATGTATGCTACATGCCCTGCGCATCTCAAACGTATGGATTTAATGTTCCTAATTATGTCAGGTGAAGAATACAATATGTGCAGTTCTGGGTTGTGTAACTTTCTCCATTCTCCTGTAACTTCATCCCTCTTAGCTCCAAATATTTTCCTCAAATGTATTCTGAGATTCCCAAATACAAGTGAAATCTCCAAATTCCCCTTCAGAGTCATTGAACTCGTAGCGTCAATGAATTTTAGAAGCCAAAACAAAATAAGTGATTCCTATTCCACCTTTACTCATTCTTTCGAAGCCAATGTAAGTATTTTCAGTGTTGCCATGTCTACTTTTGTACGTAAAAATTAATGCTTTATGCGAGTTTCAAATATTAATTTTGCTTTCTAATACATTTATCCTCTTTTTGCAACTTCATGTCTTTTTCAGGGTGGGTAAATTGAAGGATGAGTTAACTTCAGACATTAACAAATGAAACTCACTGATTATGTTGCCAACATGGAGCAAAGTGACCGCTTAAGACTCTATACAACAAACATTGGACATGCATGAAGTCCGAGTATGAAAGCGATTAATTTCTACTTCTTTGTGGGGAATCGAATCCGGTTTCACTTGACTTTTTGCTGGAAACCGATAAGTCACATATAAGGCCTGTTACACACTTGAAGAGATCTCGCTAGCGAGAAATGTGTTGCAAGAAAGAGGCGAAGAGCCTTCCTCCACACACTTGGCGAGTTCTCGCTATCACAGATCACACCTCGCTATGATCAGCTACTGTTCTCCAACCAGGAGATTAACCGCGAAAGGAATGTGCTCACTAGTGCGTTATCTATTGGAGCGAAGTGGATAGATAATATTACCGTGATAACGTCAGTTTAAAAAACATGCACTTTCCTGCATATGTTATTTCCTGTACGGAGGGATTAAAAGACCCAACTAGGGTAGTACAGGGACATCATTTTATTTTTCTAACATTTTTAATATTAACCTGGCTATACCTTTAGAGAACCGGAAACACAGATTGCTACCCCCTTCCACGACTGTAGTTTGATGATACTGGCGTAAAACACAAACAAATCACTCTACTAGATATAGGAGGGAAGAAAAGTACAGTAGTTCATCCATTTACGTAAACTAGAAAATATCGCGATTTTGAGTTCGATAATTTTCATTAGGTTTTTGTTTAATCTTAATACAGTACTGTATTAATAATAAGTGTTTTTACTCACGAACTGAGTTAGCCATGCGAACTATTCATTATGCAGTGTACATTTTACTGTCTACAGCCATTAGCGTACACTATAGAGAATGAAGTTAAATTGAAAAATAATCATAATATGGATATTTAAACACATTTTTGGAAATGATGGTCGTTCCTTTCGATACAGGTTTCAATTCTTTTGTGCATATTATCGCACTATAGACTATTGCATCTAATTCCAATTGCCAGTTTCGTCCTTCATACTAGTAACTCATGTTGAAATAACTTTGTACCTAGTCTATAAAATAGTACCTTACGTAGGCTACTGTAAATTCAATCTTCACTTCCGCCCGACCCGCACAAATAAAATTACTCAGACATGCTATCTACTGTCCGTCCAAGTGGTTATGCCGCAGGATCGTAGAAAGGGGAGAAATCACGTGACAGTCAATTACTTAATGAGGCCCTTTTATTTAAGTTATTTTAAACAATTGTATAATATTACGTAAACGTCCAATTCCTAACAGAAATTGTTTTCAGAAAAGAGCTAAGACAGCCCAGCTTTTACAGAGGGGCGAACAGAAGCAGGTGGGGGAAATAGGGATGCGACGTAGGCAAACGGACAGTACCTGTGCGAAAATATGATTCAATATTGGAAGCCCTTTCGTCACTTGAAAACGCGAACATATTTCTGGAACGTACTATACTCACTAACTCAGTGCTGTTTACTATATGCGGTCTTGGATCTGTGTGTAGAGGACAGTTGGAACTTCATTAGTAGAAGGGGTGGGAGTGAAGTACACTCAAAAACTCAGGTACAATAAAAATTGAAGTAAAAATAAAATGATGTCCCTGTATAAATTAATATGTGTATCAATGTTATCGTTTGTGCTTTGAGAGCCAATAGAGACGTGTGTACCCACGTGTGTGACCTTATGACATCTTATGACATCAACATTCATTCATAGCATCACCCCGCTGCGTCTCATTCCCCTGAGACTTTCTCCTGGTTTGAGTACAGTATGCACTGCCTTCATGCAGAGAGCATTTTTCTAATTATAATAATCACTCGTTGGGGAAAATATTACAGGTTACATATTTACGTATATTGTCGTACTTTACAAATTATGTACGAACGCTGTTGTGTTGAATCTGAATCTTCAGATGATGAGGAAATGAGAGTTACATGAACATATTTTGTTAATGAAAAGACAAAGTAGGCCTAAAATTAAAGCCACAAATATGTGGAAATCACATTGTATCTCACGAAGATAAGGACGAGTTTCGGTCACTGATTTCTATTTGGATGATGATTAGTTTAGGCGTTGTTTCAGGTTGCAAAAAGGCTTATGACTCGGTTAAGAGGGAAGTATTATATGATATTCTTATTGATTTGGTATTCCCAAGAAACTAGTTCGATTAATTAAAATGTGTCTCAGTGAAACATACAGCAGAGTCCGTATAGGTCAGTTTCTATCTGATGCTTTTCCAATTCACTGCGGGCTAAAGCAAGGAGATGCACTATCACCTTTACTTTTTAACTTCGCGCTAGAATATGCCATTAGGAAAGTTCAGGATAACAGGCAGGGTTTGGAATTGAACGGGTTACATCAGCTTCTTGTCTATGCGGATGACGTGAATATGTTAGGAGAAAATACACAAACGATTAGGAAAAACACGGAAATTTTCCTTGAAGCAAGTAGAGCGATCGGTTTGGAAGTAAATCCCGAAAAGACAAAGTATATGATTATGTCTCGTGACCAGAATATTGTACGAAATGGAAATATAAAAATTGGAGATTTATCCTTCGAAGAGGTGGAAAAATTCAAATATCTTGGAGCAACAGTAACAAATATAAATGACACTCGGGAGGAAATTAAACGCAGAATAAATATGGGAAATGCGTGTTATTATTCGGTTGAGAAGCTCTTATCATCCAATCTGCTGTCGAAAAATCTGAAAGTTAGAATTTATAAAACAGTTCTATTACCGGTTCTTCTGTATGGTTGTGAAACTTGGACTCTCACTCTGAGAGAGGAACATAGGTTCAGGGTGTTTGAGAATAAGGTGCTAAGGAAAATATTTGGGGCTAAGCGGGATGAAGGTACAGGAGAATGGAGAAAGTTACACAACACAGAACTGCACGCATTGTATTCTTCACCTGACATAATTAGGAACATTAAATCCAGACGTTTGAGATGGGCAGGGCATGTAGCACGTATGGGCGAATCCAGAAATGCATATAGAGTGTTAGTTGGGAGACCGGAGGGAAAAAGACCTTTAGGGAGGCCGAGACGTAGATGGGAGGATAATATTAAAATGGATTTGAGGGAGGTGGGGTATGATGATAGAGACTGGATTAATCTTGCACAGGATAGGGACCGCTGGCGGGCTTATGTGAGGGCGGCAATGAACCTTCGGGTTCCTTAAAAGCCATTTGTAAGTAAGTAAGTTGTTTCAGGTTGAATAGACCTCAGTTTTTTGCCATTCATGATATGATAGAGGATTCTTTGCTATGTTCTAATTAAAATTATGTAAACTGTTAAGACACATAGATACATTATTTCAAATGTTATAATTGATAGGCATTTTATTAAATCTCATCAAAAGAAAATATAGCCCTACTTATTTTCAGGTCATCTGATATTTGTCTCGAGATTTCTTCTTTAAATTTCGTGTTTTTACAGTTTAATCCCATTTATTATACTCGTATATAGAGAGCACATAGCTCGTTCACCAAAGCTAAGCGACAGGGAAGAAAGAGAGATTATTAAGACGGTAAAGAAAAATCCAAAGGTGAGTGCATCAGAAATAGCAGCTAATTGCAGGACGATTTTGGTACAATTGTTCATCCTAAAACGGTAACCAGAACTCTTCATCGGTCCAGGTACAATGCCAGGGTGCCAAGGAGAAAAACGTGTATAAGCAAGGTAAATAAAAATAAGAGATTTCTGTTCGCAAAAGAATTTGTCGACAAAGATGTAGGGTCCTGGAAAAAGGTTATATTTTCATATGAAAGTAAATGTAATATATTTCATTCTGATGGGCGACTTTTGGTCTGGACAAAACCGAAAACAGAATTGGACCAGAAGAATATTCTATCAACTGTTAATTATGGAGGTTGGGGTACATGTCGGCCAATGGTGTAGGACAACTAGGTATTTATTGACAATTTACCTATGGACAAGTTCATGTATAAGCAGATATTTGCAGGACCAGCTTAAGAAGAGTGCAGATAAACTTGGTCTTTCAGGGGTTTATTATTTTCAACAAAATAATGACCCAAAACATATCGCAGAAATTGTTCGTTTGTGGATTGTCTACTTTGTACACTCAATCCCATTCCCCTGACTTGAATCCAATCGAACTCTTGTGGTTTGAACTGGAGAAATGAGTCCGGAAACGTCGAATATCCAACAAGAATGATCTCAAACAGAAACTTCTAGAGGAATGGCATCAAATAGGGCAGAATATCACTGAAAAATTAGTTTCTTTCATGCCTGCACGATTGAAGGAAGTTATTCGCAGGAGAGGTTGGGCAACTAAGTACTAAAGTTTTTTTTTTTTTTTTTTTTTTGGTGTCTGTTTTCGAATACTTTTGTCCAAGCTTCTTGTAGCCGAATCGTACAATGTTTTTTTTTTTTATTGAAGAGTTGATGAATTGATTATTTTCTGTATACATTTATAACATACGACAATACAATTATTTATTTTCACAAGCATTCTCTTTTCTCTTCATTACATTTCCACCTACAAGTAATTAAAAAATTAATCATTACTTTTCCGAATACTTTTGTCCATCATTGTACATACTAGGTTCAAAAAGTTCCCGGAATTTGTTAGCATCATAGAAACAACGTACCTTAAACACTATTCTACAGAATTCCCTTCAAAATAGTTGCCTTCCGCAAGTACACACTTTTGGCAACGCGTGTAGAGTTCCTGGAAGCAGGCCTGGAAGCCATTTTGTGAAACCCGTCTTAGTGCTCTCGTCGCGTTTGCGATAACCTCTTCAGCATTGAATCTCCGTCCTTTCAGATGACTTTTCAGACGGGGAAACAGAAAGTAATCAGGTGGTGAGAGATCAGGAGAGTATGGTGGGTGATCCAAAGCAGTTATGTTGTGCCTGGCAAGAAAATTCTTTACAATAATTGCGCGATGAGCAGGTGCATTGTCACATGCATAAGGAACCAGTTTTTTTCTACCCACTTTTCTGGACGTTTCCTTCTCACTGCGTCCCAGAGGCGACGGAGGGTTTCTACGTACAATTCTTTCGTTACAGTACGACCTTCTGGAATGAACTCATGGTGCATGAGACCCTGAGAGTCGAAGAAAACTTCCAACATAACTTTGCTTTAAGTGTGCTTAAATGCGACAGGCTCATGTCAGTAGATTTACTGGCATGTGAAAGAACTCCTGCGGGACAAAATTCCGGCACATCCGGCGATGCTGATATAACCTCTGCAGTTGCGAGCGTCGTTAAATAAAACATAACATTTAAAATAACTTTGCCTTTGGAAGTGTCCCTAGGAAATTTTTGCTTCCGAGGAGATGTTTTCGATTTCCACTCAGATGACTGTCGTTTAGGGACTGGGTCGTACAAGTAGCACCAGTTTCATTTTGTTTAAGAAATCACCATCTTCATCAGCCATACTGATCATGTCCCCAGCAAAACACAGAACTTGATGTTTGTACTTTGCTCTGTGGACATAATTACAAAATGCGACGAACAAACGAAACACTATGATAAACAATTGCCTACAACTCAAAACCAATAATTGCCATTATCAACAAACTTTAAGGAAATGACATCATGAATGTTACCAACAAAACAAATGTATAATATCCCTTGTTATATATTAATACGAAAAATGGTAGTAAAATTCCGGGAACTTTTTGAACCTAGTAGTATATACCATGTATACGGTAGGCCGATATCGAGATTGAAGCACAATCATTATTTTGACCACCAGCCGCTACTATTTTCAACACATTCTGTACTTGAAATTGAGATATTTGTCATACCGTGCGATCAACTTTCGTAGCCTGTGACGCAATAGTCTGCCGCCTGGGATCAGAACCAGTGTGTGACAGCCGTCTGTCGATTCCAGTTATGACAAATGTGTCAATTCCAGTGAGGAATATGTTGGAAATTGCTCAACATTAATTGTTGTATCTGTTCCAATAATTTTTCCAATGACATTGTGTTCGCCGGCATTACCACCTTTATCTCACTCAGACGCTAGATAACCATAGCAGTTGATAAAGCGTCATAAAATAACCCATTAAAACACCATCTTCATATGAAGAGATAAGGAATGAGATGTTTATCCTACTCGATATCGTTAAGATGAAGATTTATTCTGATCTGTACTTCAATAACGTTATTTCTTCCTCATTAATTTTTATCGATTCACTAGATAGCAGCACATATTTATAATTATCTTTTTACAGTACTGAAGCCCTGTGTGTCTTATTTAATCTACTTTCACTCTTATTCATATATTTGTTTGCGTCATTTTTATAATTTATACTTCTGTGTATCCTTTTAGTTTAATTTCACTTCGTAATTCCTTTTCTAAACACATTTGTTACCTTCCAACTTCCATCCGATCTCTGCTCGTTTTCTTATAAATAATCTCAACCTGCACTCATATCCCCATGAACCCCTTAATTATTCAAAATACTTTATCTCACTCAGACGCTAGATAACTATAGCAGTTGATAAAGCGTCATAAAATAACCCATTAAAACACCATCTTCATATGAAGAGATAAGGAATGAGATGGGGTAAAACGTGATTTTTCACTCACCGGTGAAGCAGTGACAGCTCATTTTCGATCACGGTGATTTTAACCAGTGATCCAGCGATTAGAGGTGATTTCCAGTTGCCAGTGATGACGACGAGAGACCGGATCAGCTGATCACTAGTAGAGCAGTGATGTAGTGAGTGGGGGCGATTGGAAGTGATTTCTCACTACTAAGTGCGAGCAATCAACTGTTTTGAATTATTGGTGAATGTGATTATGATCGTAGATGCATTAGTGTTAAAATAATGAAAGGAATACGATATTATGGGTGCACTGACAGTGCAGAGAAAAACAGAACTATATATTATGATGAAATCGGACGCATAGTTGAGATTATTTGCGGATTTTAAAAATAAGAATATTTAACTTAAATACCGGCATTATGTAATTTTCATTTGGCTGCATGCATAATAAAGGTGATAAACTGATAAGTGTGGTTGAACAAAGTGTTATTTGTAGGCCTGCATAATTCTAGCCTCTCCCTTCTTTTTAGTCACACATTCCACAGTTATAGTATGGTTAAACTAATACAATATACGGTAAATATTAGTGGTAATTCTCCAGGAATCTACGAAGGCAAAATGTTCTATAGCTTAACTGGCTTCCATGATATAGGTCTATATATAATGATAAACAAGTGACTTCAGTTTGCAGGTACAAATACCAAATACTTTCAAAATATAAATCGTTGTATGCTTGTCAGTATATTATACTACACTGTTGTGTATTAGCCCCCTTCTTTTGGTTATTTAACGACGCCGTATCAACTGCTTGGTTATTTAGTGTCGATGGAATTGGTGATGAGATGGTATTTGGCGAGATGAGTTCGAGGATTTGCCATAGGTTACCTGACATTCACCTTACGGTTGAAAAATCTGGGAATCAGTCCAAGCGGGAATCGAACTCACACCCGAGCGCAACTCCGGACCAGCAAGCAAACGCGCTACTGCCTGAGCTACGCCGGTGACCATTTTCTTGTTACTAGGGCTGATTAATTTTTTCTTGAATGAAAAAAAAATCCGATTTTTTAATTGTGCTTCTGTAATTTCACCAAGCTGACTAGTGAAATTTTTGCCTCACTGGTGAGCCACTATAACATTTTTAAAGCCCCGCTAATTACCAAGAAAACATGAGAGAGGTCCAGGACGAATTAATAGAGAAATGGTCATTTCTCTAGAATTGCGTCATGGACCTCTAGAGTGTTATATTTGAAACAAGTAGGGGGCAGAAGGGCTATAACTGTGCAGTAGAATACATAGCTAACTATAGAACTATTTTTATGTTATGTTATGTTTTATTTAACGACACTCGCAACTGCAGAGGTTATATCAGCGTCGCCGGATGTGCCGGAATTTTGTCCCGCAGGAGTTCTTTTACATGCCAGTAAATCTACTGACATGAGCCCTTTCGCATTTAAACACATTTAAATGTCATCGATCTGGCCCGTGATGGAACCCGCACCCTTGGGCATAGAAGGCCAGCGCTATACCAACTCGCCAACCAGGTCGAAAGTTCTTAAAAATCTACTAATGAAAGTTATGCCACATCACTAAGTTGTTCAACTCTGCACTGAAATTGCAGTAGTACAAAATATTTTCTTTCATCACAAATCATACAAGCTTACAAAGAACAAAAATCCATGTAATGTCAAGCAGTTCAAAAATTGCTCAACAGGTGGCAGAGGACTGCAATGTAAGACGTATGTTGAAATCACTGAGGAAATAGTGATTCGTTACAGTTGTTCCTGGTGCAATTAGTAAATCACCGCTTGATCACTGTTTCACTGCTTAACGAAGAGTTCACTCACTAGAGTGAAAGTGATTTTTAATCACCGGTGAAAAATCGCTAGTAGTGATTTCTTCTTCCATCTCTAATAAGGAATGAGATGTTTATCCTACTCGATATCGTTAAGATGAAGATTTATTCTGATCTGTACTTCAATAACGTTATTTCTTCCTCATTAATTTTTATCGATTCACTAGATAGCAGCACATATTTATAATTATCTTTTTACAGTACTGAAGCCCTGTGTGTCTTATTTAATCTACTTTCACTCTTCATATATTTGTTTGCGTCATTTTTATAATTTATACTAGTGATGGGCGAAGTTGTTCTTTTCCCGGAACAGTTCCGACTGTTCCGGTTCCGGAAAAATACTATGTTCCAAATAACAGTTCCGAAATAACAGTTACAAATAGAGATGTCTGAATCGTTCACTGACTCTCGCTCCATTTGAGGAGTCGTTCAAAGGGCGGTACAGGACCCTCCCTCTTCCCCGAGCAGCTCGCACATACGTTGGAGCACTCATATCTCGGACTCCTCTTAAAATACGTTATCGGCATGACGACTTAGCACACATGCTTCTCAATAGATGACATTCCAATGCACATTCGAATCTGTTTGGAAACTTGTTGTGTGTGCGGACAGAAGCTTCATGTTTATTAGATAAACAGCTGTTGAATACGAGGTCAGAATGCAACACTAATTATTGGTATATGAAGTCATGAAGACACGGTAACCAACTAAAAAATTTAACATGTCATTTAAAATGTGGAGTATGTAATTTTTGTTCTCCGTTTTACGTAGTAAAAAAAACTAAAATTATTAATTTTTATTTTTATGTTTCTTAATGCTTAGTTATGATAATAATAATTACATTATAATTTCATACATAATAAAAATATATAACTACTGTATATATTTATACATTAGCAGTAGTGAAACCTGAAATCCCCACACTTAGTAAAATGTTAGAAACGCATCTGTACCAAAGTGCAGTACTTTAAACTCCGCATCGCACCTCGCTCTGGTCATTACTTATGATCACACCACAGTCTACTATATACAGTCGCGAAGCTTGAGGTGTTTTTTTGCAAATCTCGTGATAAAGCGCTCCAAGCGGTTAGCAACTAGAAACAATAGACTGTCCATGGTCGACTTTGGACTGTGTCGTATTTCCATCGAGTGCTAGCTCGTTGCGTATTTCACATTGATGCTTGTGAAATGTTCGTTATTGGTTATAATGAAAATGTTAATGGCTAAAATATAATAATTGGAATAATAATATGGGACAAGGAGGAGACGTTTGTAGTGCTATAAATTGTAGCAACAGTAAGAGAAAGAGGCCAGAGTTATCCTTTTTCCGATTTCCGAAAGATTCAGAAAGGTTCCTGGGTTTCCACAAGAATGCTGTGCAGAAAAAAAAACTGTTAATTTGAAGTTCTTTGTGACTGTTAGAATACATTATATCCTTAAATTTCACAATGAAATGTTTCAGTCTAACCGAAAGGACATTAGATACCGGTTAAAATTCTGTCATTTAGGCTGCTAAATTTCCAGAGAAATAAAGGTTAGGTCTACTTTTTTTTCAGAGGGTATATTTTTAATTGTAGCTATTAATTTTGTTATTATTTTTATGTGTTATTTTACTAAAGACGTAGAAAAATTAAGTTTGTCTGAATGAAATTTATTGATAACGTTTTATTTTCAATTCTGGTGGGATTATTATTGCTTAGGCGTACTTTTTTCTTCAAAGGATATGTTTTTAATTATAGCTGTTAATTTTGTTGTTATTTTTATTTGTTGCTTTACTAGAGACGTAGAAAAGTCTGTTACAATAAAATTTAATGATCAAGTTTTATTTCCAATTCTGGTGTGATTATTATTGCTTAACCTCATCCCACTTTGTTAACTACGTAAGCCTACACTACAAGTACCGGTACACGTAAGTTACTCCATTAATTCATATTTCCATTATTATTGTTGTAAAGAGAAATGCAAATTAATATTTATTGGTTTCATAGTTAATTATCGCTATAATCTTGAATGAGTGAAGCGATTATAGTAAATTTCAATTCGTTTTGCACAAACCAAAATTATATTAGCTTATTTCTTGCAGGTAGCTTCGAGTTTATGGTGAAATTTAGTATACTTCATTAAAATAATAAATTAACTTTATGCATTTAATATTTCTATAATGGAAGGAAGGTGTTAATTTTTCCAAAAGAACACGACAACGAAAGTGTAACATATTTTGTCGGCTGCTAGGAGAGAGATCTGCGATGATGAGGCGATAGTAGCGATCCTAGTGGTGGGCAACTACCCACGTTTACCCACGTTTTACTACATATTGAGCTTCGCGACTGTATATAGTAGACTGTGATCACACTACAAGGATGTCAATTTCCTTGCTTCCTCATTTATCCACGTGAGAGTTTCAAGTTCCAACTTGTTCCAAGTACAGCATAAAGAACAACGAGAACAGTGTAGCCGGAGCTGTCATGGTTCAACGGAACAAGTTCGACTGTTCTCTGTTGTCTCGGAGTCGGAACATGCCTTGCGCAACGCAGTACTGCGGGCCCGCAACAACTGGGCAAGTGAGCAGCTTGGAGTCGGAACAGTGTTATTTCGGAACAGGAGGTTCCAACTTACTGTTCATTTTTGCAACAGTTCCGAGACCGGAACAGTTCCAAAATAACTGTTGTGTTATTTTTTACCCATCTCTAATTTATATTTCTGTGTATCCTTTTAGTTTAATTCCACTTCGTAATTCCTTTTCTAAACACATTTGTTACCTTCCAACTTCCATCCGATCTCTGCTCGTTTTCTTATAAATAATCTCAACCTGCACTCATATCCCCATGAACCCCTTAATTATTCAAAATTAATTATTAATTACATCTATCCTAAATTCATAAATCAATCGACCTGTTACCTAAAAGCCAAATTGGCTAGTCTCTTATATTGAGACAACTCATCCTGCCTAAGGTATTTCCGTGGTTTTCCTAAGGCGTTAAGACAAATGTCGGGATGAGCCCTAAGAGAAATGGGCCACGGACCTATATGCCCTTCCCCATAAGCCCCCCCTTTTTCTAACAAACCACTTAGAAAGCCCTAGTTCAGAGTATATAAATTAAGAAATACATGTGCAACGTCACGCATGTCGCAATGCGAAAGGACAGGGAACCTTTCAATTTGCAGATTCAGAATTCACGGCGTCTCTCCTGGCGGTCTTCACCTGCCTTGTCATCGAACAACAGATGACAGAGTCTTCTCGACTCCTTCTTCACTGCGAAATGACAGTTCATTTCAATATGCAGATAAACCAGCTATCTCCTCGTCCCGCCCCGTGATCATTTTGATCACATTTCCATCCCCTCGCGTATGTGGTACCTAAGAGGTTACGTCCATTTTCGGTTCACCCCTTCTAGAGCTCCTTCAGTGGAGCACCGTAACCCGGAGTGAGACTAGTGGCCAACAGGCTTGGAGCTCACATATTTAGTTTCCTACAGCCCCCAACCCCTTGCAAGGACGCGTTTTGCGTACCTTTTAAATTTTTTCCTCCATATTCTCCTCTCTTTTTCGATTTTTTCGATAACAACCAAATAGATTATAAAGTTATTCCGGATCTCCTTTGATTGGACGGTACCGGTAGACTTTTTTTACACCAGTGAAAATTTTTGGTATTATCAACTTGAAAATGTAAGGTTTATAGTTAAGTATCACAACAGGGTGCTATTTATAGACATTTCGTTAGTCCGCGCTACGAGCGTGCTAAATTAGCTCCGGCTATCGACTGGTAGAGATGGTGGAAATAATTTAAATACCGATATATTGATATTGCAATATATTGCAAACCCAATTTCGATAAACGATATATATTGCAAAAAATATATCGATATATCGAAACGATTCGATATATCGCTATTTCGCAAATTAATAGAAACTAATGCAATTACATTTGTAGGTATATATTTATTACAATAAACTTAAATTTTAATAGCCTATTCCTCATTAGTAGACTTCGTGGAATTGCCACGAGAATCGTAAGGTTTACTACGCTCGCGATATAGACTGTATGAGAAGGGGACGTCCAACGGATCGAGTATGCCTCTGATGTAAACACTGAGCAGTATACTGAGGTTACAATAAAACCTGTATCCTGCATTCAAGAAATATAATGAATGATCATTGAAGTAGCAAATGTCTAAACATGTAAATACAGAATTATTTTGTAGTGAGATATATTAACTCTTAAAATATAATGTAATATACTCACATCATCCTTGAAGATGTGCATTGCAGTGAAAAGTTACGTACATTTTGAGCGACTGCAAAGTAACCTCCTCCGATGGTCACTTAGAGTTTTTATTTTGGGAAAATGTACATTCAACATCACACGATGTAATAGGTGCATATTTGAAGAACGTGAAGTCACTACTTTTTAGCACACCAACGTCAGATGTCTTGTCGTGACGTGATAGTACATAATTTATAGTACGAAGTTGTGAATAGGCAGAATTTTTAGTATTAATAATGTTTCTCAACTTACATTTCACTTTTTCTGAAATTAGTGAATTGTTATTTTGGATAACGATTTGTGATACTTTATCCACTATATTGAGGGCTTTTGAGAGTTGTAGTTTAGACGATTCTAACAGGGTGATGCTTTTGGACACGATTTTAAAATTAGAATCAATGAACAGAATATCTTTCAATAGCTGTTCAGAAGGCAATGATTTTACAGCTGCAACAGCGGAACTGTCTGTGCCATCCAATGCATCAATTACCTCCATTATTTTGCCATAATGTTCTGCATAATAATTAACAGCATCCAATCACGTTTTCCAACGGGTCAAGACTGGCTGCGGAGGTAAGGGTATTCCAGGGGCAATTTTTTGGAACAGCAACACTCTCATTGTAGTATGTTTGATTGAATTCTTGTCTACACTGAACAAATGTTAAGCTTTGATTATTCCGACCACAGTAATGCAAAAACAAGTTCTTACATAGGTATACATTAGCTGTAGCTGCTCTATCTATTTGGACCGGTCACAACTCTTAATATGAACTGCTTATACTACGAGACCGGGCGGTCGCTCACCTCCTCTATATTACCGTACATCGGCAACCTGATTGCATGCTGCGTGTGGCAATTCAACGAAGTCTACTCATTAGCATTGAAATCAACATCATAACAGTCAAAATATTAAATGTAAAATTGCAACGATAAACAATACATAATTATTATGTAGTTCCTAACCTAAATCAAAATTATGGTGGAGGTAAGATGAGCCTAAATGATACAATGGGGATGTGTTAAGTGAACTCTATATGAGTCAGTATTTGACATTGAAACATTCATTCATTCATAGTATTCTGCCCAAGGGGAGATCTTTCACTGCAAACCCAGCATTCTCCAGTCTTTCCTACTTACTGCCTTCCTCTTTGTCTCCGCATATGACCCATATATCTTAATGTCGTCTATCATCTGATATCTTCTTCTGCCCCAAACTCTTCTCCCGTTCACCATTCCTTCCAGTGCATCCTTCAATAGGCAGTTTCTTCTCAACCAGTGACCCAGCCAATTCCTTTTCCTCCTCCTGATCTGTTTCAGTATCATTCTTTCTTCATCCACTCTTTCCAACACATCTTCGTTTCTTACTCTGTCTGTCCATTTCACACGCTCCATACTTCTCCATATCCACATTCCAAATGCTTCTATTCTCTTCTTAGTAATGTCCATGTTTCTGCCCCATACAATGCTACACTCCACACAAAGCGCTTCACTAGTCTCTTCCTTAGTTCTTTCTCCAGAGGTCCGCAGAAGATGTTCCTTTTCCTGTTAAAAGCTTCCTTTGCCATTCCTTTTCTCCTTTTGACTTCTTGGCAGCAGCTCATGTTACTGCTTATAGTACACCCCTAGTATTTGAAGGTGTCCACTTGCTCTACTGCCTCATTTAGAATTCGCAAATTTACCTTCTTTACTTTTCTTCCTATGTCCATGGATTTCGTCTTGTTGGCATTTATCTTCATTCTATAGGGGAGAGTCGGGTAGTATCGGACAGTACGTTTCTTTCATCTACCACCATATGGTAGTACCTGAATGACATGGTTACGTTTCTCTATGCGACATCACAGAAATGTAACCATGTCAATCAGGTACTATCATCGTGTGGTAGATGAAAGAAACTCACTGTCCGATATTACCCGATGTCCGATACTACCCGACTCTCCCCTACTGCTCACAGCTATTATTTAGCTCCAGTAGCTTATTCTTTAGTATCATCTAACAACGCCATATCAGCAAATCTTAAACGCTTTATTCTTCTTCCTCCTACTATCACTCCTCCCATGTTCTGAAAACAGTTCTTCACTAAATCCTCCAAGTAGATGTTGAACAGGGTACGTGATAAAGGGTATCCTTGTCGTACTCTTCTCCCTATTTCACTTGCTTCTGACATTTCTTCTCCTTTGACTGGTTTCATTTGTAGGTTACTGAAAAGCCTTCTCTTTTTCCAATCCACGTCAATTTTCTTTAGGATCCCCATCAGTTTATTCCAATCCACAATTAAATTATTCTAATTTTATATATGATTGACTCGAGGATACAAATATGAGCCGTTGAGAGCAGAAGTGGTGTAAGTCAAAATTGGGTAATGAGGTTTAAAGTAAAAATTCTGCAAAATACAGCGCAAAGTAGCAATATGTCTTTTGTTCTATCCACTGACCACTAATAGTTTAAATAAATTCAATAATAATTGCTACTTTTCGCTGTATTTTACAGAATGTTTACTTTAACCCTCATTATCCATTTTTGACTTACACCACTTCTGCTCTCAACGGCTCATATAATGCTCTTTTCTAGATAACAACGTAATCATTTATAAATGTAAGTAATCAGTACTTAGAATGTTACAAGTTTTAACAAACTTCACAATTGATTTGATACAAACCTTCTATAGTAAATTCCCATTGCAAGTTATTGTTACACTCCAACATTCCAAATATCAATGGTGGTAGTGGTGGTGGTGGTGATGGTGATTATAGGGATAAAATTTTTATGTAATAAAATATACAGGGACATCACTTTATTTTTACCAACATTTTTAACATTAACCTGGCTATACTCGGAAACACTGTTGCCCCCTTCCATTACAGGAGTTTGATGTTACTAGTGCAATATGTAAAGAAATTATTTTACTAGGTATAGGAGGAAAGAAAAGTACTGTATCCATTTATGTTGTAGGGAAATACGATATTACGATTTTCAGTTTGATTATCACTTTTACGGAATTTATCAAAATACAGTAGAGTAGTAACATTTTTTCTTTCAAAAACTCAACTTTTCAGGCGGCTATGTTCGTTATGTAATGTCTACTTTATTTAGCATATTAATGAATCGCTCCATACAGAAAGGGCTTTAGTCCATTAGACCTAGTTTTGAGAAAACTAAAGAAAACATTCTGTAAATGCCTACTCTATTCCTTTCTGCATAGAACTCTGAGCCTGACGCTTCAGTTTCTATCTTTCCAAGCACTGGACTGAATACCTTTCTGCACAGGCTGATGGAGCCACTCATAAAGCTATGATTTCCATCTATATCTCGTTTTTTTTTAAATTTGTGACTGAAGCCCTTTCTGTATGGACCGATTAATTTAATTTATTATTATTGATGTTAACATACAATATAGAGAGTGCATTTAAATTGAGGGGCTCATAAGTAAAGGGCTGTAAGTGCACTTAAGTTACTTTTGAGGAAATGGGGTTTAAATATTTAAGCTTTCGAAAAATCGGTGATATTTTTATTTAAATTTTAATGTGTGATGCGATTAAAATATCCCTTTGCCACTAAAATTTTACATACTTTTGCATACACTGGATGCACTTAACTCATGTTATTACAAATGTCACTAGCATTCCTTTGCTTCTAGCCACCTCAATTCAAAATAAGCTAATCTGAATTTTTAAACAAGTTTCTGAAAATAGTTGCCGTTCATTACAATGCAGGCTTCAATTCTTTACGCATATTATTAAAAACATTTTGAAGCATATTCTCTGAAATTGAATTTATCGTTTCTTGAATATAATTTTTTAGTACGATATTATTAAAATATATGTTCTTTCTTCTATAGAAAATGCAATCATGTTTATGAAACACACTATACACTGCAGTGTTTACTTCACTGCTTGAAGACTTCGAATGCAACAGCGGCCGTAAGTTTGTGTGTCTGACGGGAGCAAGGACATTAGTGAAGGGGTGAGAGTGAAGTACATTCAGAAATGCAGGTACAATAAAAATGCAAGTAAAAATAAAATTATGTCCCTGTATAATAAGAAAACAATGTTAGTGCTAGGTTGTGCATAGAAATCCTAGCCGTAAACAAACCAGTATTATATCCTTGTTTCTCTTTCCATTTAAAAACATAGAAATAAAAGTTTTGAAGTCAAATGGTTCCTTTTCAGAGTGACAGTTGCTCCTGCCTTGGACAACATTAATACTAAAACAGTAGTAGATAAACCTCTCGTCTCAATCTCATATTAAATAGTAAATAGTTTGAATTCGAATTCTAGACCAACCAATCGGAGAAAGGCATTGATTGGATTGGATATTTCAAGATTGCACAATTATTTAACTGTACACTTTCATTAACGCCAACTCTCGGGAAATTATCGGAGTTCACTAGTGGGGATTTTGTTGTTCATAATAATTCCACAAAAACAAAAACAAATATAAAAAAACCGATATATTATACGATATATTGAATCAAATTTTCGATATATATCGAAACGAAAATATCGGTATTTCGTAAAAACCGATATATCGTTCCCATCTCTATCGACTGGTTACTTGTACAGGATTCATATCATATCACGTCACTAACACTGGTTTATGAATACGAAAAACGTTAGTTCGCTGATCATCCACCGGAAGCCTATGCTAAGAATGTCTATGAATACGTTTAAAATAGAACCACAGTCTAGTATATACAGTCACGAAGCTTGAGTTGTTGCGGGTACTAGGAACAATAGACTGTGCCGGTACTATTTCGCATTGTCTGTGATGAGGCGATAGTAGCGATCCTAGTGGTTAGCAACTATCATGGATGCATATTCCCTACGTATTGAGCTTCGTGATAAAACCATCTGCTCTTCAATAAGGACTACAAGGATCCAGAACACAAATACGTATATAGAAGTTTAAAATGAAACGATGAAAATACAATAAATTTTAAAAGAAAATTAAAATGAAGGTGAAGTTATATTACTTGAAAGAGAGATGAAATTGCAAAATTTGAATTGAATCCTTCAGAATTTCTCTAAGGATTTTCTCAGTGTTGTAAATGCGAATCCCATTGGTTTTAAAAGGTTATGGGTGTATTTGAAGATGGTAGGCTACAAATGAACTCCAAAAAGAAGTCCGTGCATTGACCAACGATTAACCATGATGTTATAGCCTACTGCTTGCTAAAATAAGGAATGCAACGTTCATAGATCATTCTCTTTTCAACATGTCTCTTGTGCATCTCTTTCATACCTGATAGTCGGGTCTAGTTTGTTCCTGTGTCGTTTTTTCTATCAATGATAACATCTGCTCGTCATGTTGAATAATCTTCCGAGATGTCTACCTGGGTAGAGCAGTCGGTATAGCGCTGGCATTCTGTGCTCGAAGTTGCGGGTTCGATCCCGGCCCAGATCGATGGTTGAATGCGACAGGCTCATGTCAGTAGATTTACTGGCATGTAAAAGAACTCCTGCGGGACAAAATTCCGGCACATCCGGCGACGCTGATATAACCTCGGCAGTTGCGAGGGTCGTTAAGGGAGAGGATGGTATTTTTTAAAACGTTTTCCTATTTGGTGTAAAATATTAATTTTTGTATGTAGAGAGCTCATAGCTGTGGCAACTCAACCAAATAAAAATAGGCTATTTTGAAAAAAAAAAATATTTGGGGGCCCAAATTTGAAACAAATATACCCAGTGCAGGATTATACTAAAACCAATATATCTAAACCGTTTTTAAAGATAGATTCAAACAATTTTTGCAATGTATTTGCAAAAGCATGTTCTACAAACTGTCTGTAACAGAATTTTGATATTAGTCCCTACGTTTGTAAAATAAACAATTAAAATTTAATAACAATTTTCCGATTTCCTTTCTTGCAAACAAACGGACGTATTTTTAAAATGAAATCAATTAACAAAATTCTGTTACAGTGAAAAGTTTCCGAATAGTGTAAAGAATGTGTGTTCTAAATTTCATGCATGTATCTGTAATAGTTCAGAAATTATATCCATTTTTGTCTGGCATGTAGCAAAAAAATGAAGTTACTGGAAACCGATAAAAGCGGGCGTGTGATTTAAAAATCCATAGCGCAGGAAGTTAAAAAATGACGTCTCAACATCCGATAAGGACACAAATACCCACAAAGTGTTATGCAATGCGTTCCACACATATCAAAGGGTATTTTAAAGAAAAATATTTTTTTTTTGAAAATTTAATTTACCGGAAACAACAATAAAAGTGGGCGTGTGATTTAAAAATCTATAACGCAGGAAGTTTAAAAATGGCGACTCAACATCCGATAAGGGCACAAATACCCACAAAATGTTATGCTATGCATTCCACACATATCACAGGGTATTTAAAGAAGTTTTTTTTTTAATTTACTAATTTTTCACCTAAAATACCATCCTCTCCCCTTAAATAAACCACAATTTAAATGTAAATTTCTTCCGAGATACAATGCACTTCTTCATGGACTTCTAATGCCTGTTGTCTTAGGATAACAGCAAGCATTGTTCTTGCCCTGTGATGGCGGTTGTTCCGTAGTAACTCATCTTTCGACAGAAACCCAACACATGTCCTAGTGTTTGTCTCATCACAGCCTGGTAGACGGCAAAGGGTTGTGTTGAATGTTCTACCTGGGACTGATTGCATTAATATATTCAGATATATTCTTATGATATTCCGCATAAAAGCTAACTCCTTTTTGCGGCAGTTGACACCATGAAGAAAAATATATTTTCCTTTATATTTTGATAATGTGATGAACACTATATTCATTTTTCGGAGAATATTATCGAAAACATTTTTTCAATTGCACTTGCATCTATTAAGATACAAAATGCAACAACATAATTATGAACAATAAGGAATTCCCTTTTCCGGCTGTCAGTAAGCTCCATCACACCAAATGACGTTACTTTAATTGCGTGACATTCAATAGCCATAGCTTTATAGGCCCACCAACTTCGCATTACCACAGTCTAGTATTTATATACAGTCACGAATCTCAATACTCACTAAATATAGATAAACAGAGATAGTTGCTCACCACCAGGATCGCTACTATCACCTCATCACAGAGTCTTTCCCTAGCAGACGATAAAATGAATTGCACTTTCGATATCGTGTTCTTTTGAAAAAATTAACACCTTCCTTCCACTATTGAAAAATGAAATACATAAGGATTATATATTATTTTCATAAAATATATATTATATTCTATAAACTCACCTTCCTGGATATTTCGGAAGAAGGATAACTCTAACCTATTTTTCTGGCAATTTATAGCACTACAAACGTCTCCTTGTCCCATATTATTATTATTCAGATGATTGTATTTTAGCCATTTACAGTTAGGCTATTACAACCGATAACGAACATTTCACAGTTTACACAACTTTTTACAACAATGCGAAATACGGCGCAGTCAATGCCTTTTCGATCTAGACCTGGCCGTAATATATGTTCGGGTTTTCTATTTCAGTGTATGGAGCTCAGTGAAATCTTATATTATAACTTTATTGCGTATCATTGCTAAGCTTTATTTAGTGTAATGTGTCCATAAGTTCCGTTTTCTTCTTATTGCAAAATATATTGCAGAAATAATTACAAAACTGTGTTATTTTATTGTGAAGGAAATTTTACATGTTAACATAATCTGTTCGCGTCAACATTTTAAGTTTAGAATGGAAGCTATTTTGAGATTTAATACAAAAGAATTTATATTGTGATTTTAATTTAGCACATCTACCTTCCTTAATTTTAGACGAAACATTTACCATACCACTCCTATGAAATTAGTGTACGTACAATAATTGTGTTACTTTGTCTCTTAAATAAAGGTAGTAGATAAATACAATAATTCAGTACTCAATTGTAGTGTTAAAATACAGTCAAATTGAATGTCCGGGGTTTCATACATGATATTATGTTTAATTATAATGCATTAATGCGAATTTAGGAATATAAGTTAAATATAGTAAACACAACCTATAATTTTCATATGAATGACGAGGTATTGGAGATCACTAAATTTAGACAGAAAGGGGCAACTGGTACAGTAAACATATCTAAATATCCGTGCGGTGCAATTTAAAATGATTGAATCGTGCATAAATGAATTTACAACAATTTCGAAATATTTAATCGAAATAAAGGCGGGTATTACACATACGAACAACGTAATTTTCACACCATAAATAATATTACATTTTAACTCGCAAGGGATCATCAGTGCATTTTAGGCGTAATAGATCGACTATTCATCAGATTTTTTGTATTCGACAGATAATGGAGAAAAAATGGGAGTATAAGGGTACAGTACATCAGTTATTCATAGATTTCAATAAGGCATATGACTCGGTTAAGAGGGAAGTATTATATGATATTCTTATTGAATTTTGTATTCGCAAGAAACTAGTTCGATTAATTAAAATGTGTCTCAGTGAAACATACAGCAGAGTCCGTATAGGTCAGTTTCTATCTGATGCTTTTCCAATTCACTCCGGGCTAAAGCAGGGAGATGCACTATCACCTTTACTTTTTAGCTTCGCTCTAGAATATGCCATTAGGAAAGTTCAGGATAACAGGCAGGGTTTGGAATTGAACGGGTTACATCAGCTGCTTGTCTATGCAGATGACGTGAATATGTTAGGAGAAAATCCACAAACGATTAGGGAAAACACGGAAATTTTACTTGAAGCAAGTAAAGGGATCGGTTTGGAAGTAAATCCCGAAAAGACAAAGTATATGATTATGTCTCGTGACCAGAATATTGTACGAAATGGAAATATAAAAATTGGAGATTTATCCTTCGAAGACGTGGAAAAATTAAAATATCTTGGAGCAACAGTAACAAATATAAATGACACTCGGGAGGAAATTAAACGCAGAATAAATATTCGAAATGCGTGTTATCATTCGGTTGAGAAGCTCTTATCATCCAGTCTGCTGTCCAAAAATCTGAAAGTTAGAATTTATAAAACAGTTATATTACCGGTTCTTCTGTATGGTTGTGAAACTTGGACTCTCACTCTGAGAGAGGAACATAGGTTAAGGGTGTTTGAGAATAAGGTACTTAGGAAAATATTTGGGGCTAAGCGGGATGAAGTTACAGGAGAATGGAGAAAGTTACACAACACAGAACTGCACGCATTGTATTCTTCACCTGACATAATTAGGAACATTAAATCCAGACGTTTGAGATGGGCAGGGCATGTAGCACGTATGGGCGAATCCAGAAATGCATATAGAGTGTTAGTTGGGAGACCGGAGGGAAAAGACCTTGAGGAAGGCCGAGACGTAGATAGGAGGATAATATTAAAATGGATTTGAGGGATGTGGGATATGATGATAGAGACTGGATTAATCTTGCACAGGATAGGGACCGATGGCGGGCTTATATGAGGGCGGCAATGAACCTTCGGGTTCCTTAAAAGCCATTTGTAAGTAAGTAAGTATAGCGTAGTAATTATTTCATAATTCAAGGGAAGATGTAGGCCTATATATAAAAATTATGGTAACACTTGCTGATAAATAACAATAATAATAATAATAATAATAATAATAATAATAATAATACCTGTTATGCCTGTGTATTCAGAGTAATGCTCTGTAATTTCGCCTCTACAGGGTGTTTCCGGGTTGATGTTACAAACTTTCAGGGTTGATGGGGAAGGGCAAATGTATCAAATTGAGATAAGGAACCCTGGTCTGGAAATGAATGAGTCGAAATTTACAAGCAAAAATACTGTAGTTGTGTGGAAATGGAATAATTTTATTCCTCTGTATACCTTATTCAGGTGTATTTATCAGTACATCTTACACATACTGTATTCATCTGACGCCACAGCGCGGGACTAAACTTATTTGCATAGTCAACGAAATTCAAGAATACGAATAAAATTGGGAAGAACATTTGCAGGGTGCAGTAAAACACAGACTTTAAAAATATCGTTATGTTATAAGAACTAGGAAGTACCGAAGTGTCAATGAAACATTTAACATCAAGTACAGTAAAACCCCGATAAGACGCTGTTCAAGGGACCGCGTGTAAACCGTGTCTTAACTGGGACCTCGTATTAGGCGGGTATACTAATTTTGACTTGTATACAGTCCCTATTAGCATTTTTATTTATTTTTATTTTAGTAGGTTATTTTACGACGCTTTATCAACAGCTCAGGTTATTTAGCGTCTGAATGAGATGAAGATGATAATGCCGGTAAAATGAGTCCGGGGTCTAGCACCGAAAGTTACCCAGCATTTGCTCATATTGGGTTGAGGGAAAACCCCGGATAAAACCTCAACGAGGTAACTTGCCCCCGCCGGGAATCGAACCCGGGCCACCTGGTTTCGCGGCCAGACGTGCTAACCGTTACTCCACAGGTGTGGACTTTTATTTATTGAAATACATTATTCATGAAAGGTAATACAGTATTACTCCATTATGTAATTACTGTACTGTATGTCAAACATATTTACAACATGTACTGTTACTTAATTCTTTCGAAAAAAAAAAAAAGTCAATTATAGTTGTTTGCCGTGTGCGTGTTCTCCAAGTCCTCATGTTTGCCACACTTCACTTTCCTGCGATTACATCCTCCCGACATCGCAGCTGTAGTGATTGAGTCGCGATTTTTTATTATCGTTCTTAATATCGATGATGGGATTCCTAATGCATCAGAGAGTTGTTTCTGAGTAAGAGTACTGTTCTCATCGTACTTTCGTATGATTTCCAATTTTTCCGACACAGAAAGGGCTTTTCGTTTAACACTCATTGTACTCACGTTCACAGACCCTTCAGTACACTAAAGGACAACAAACTGCCCAGCAAAAATTTCCAGAATTTTATTACGGCCGAGTGAGGAATGCTGCTTGAGAGAGAGGGTTAGCAAGAGGGTGAGGTATTGTAACTGTATGTAGGCTTTAACCGTATAGATAAGGAGTCGAATAAGAGAGCATAACAAGAGGATGGGGTATACTAAGGTATGAAGTATGAAGGTTTAAATGTGCAGGTAAAGGGTCGAATACCAATACTTTTCAGGTTAATGGCACCAGTGAGTTCAGTGACCAAGATGTTTCATTGCTGTTACAGTACATTGCTGAAAATTACATCGAATATATTCCACAAAAACGGGGTATTGTATAAAGGCGTTATATATGAAACTATACCTGGTAAGGTTTATCTTGTCTCAGTAGCAATAAAACCAAGTCCTTTCAGCTGAGGGTGGAGATTATAGGAGGGTTGTAAATTTTTAGGATTCCTTTCAAAACCTTATTGTACAGGCTACCGGAACTCAGTTTCTTGAAAGACAAGCTCTGTGACGGAACTACACAGTACGAAGAGAGATAGTTTGTAATTTTATTTTGCGCTACAGAATGTATCAACTAGTCCCTTCCGCCACTGGATGGATGGACGGCATCGCTCCACTCCCCCATCGCCACAACAATACAGACGAAGTAAGACATATCTCCTTTCTCTCTTTTTCACAGTGAGACAAGATACATCACACAGACTTTAGTGGCTTGTGCAGCAAATGCTGCAAACTAAGTCCATAAGAAGTTCAAATAAAAATTGTTCAGATTTATTTTTAATGAAGAATACCAGACATTATGAAAGATATTTACTTCCATAATAGTGAAACATACTCCCCCTGAATGTTTTTTTTAATGCCAAATATTTTTCCTTCAACCTATCCATCTTCGGATTTTGAGTTTCAATGCGAAAACGCAATTAACAATGTTAGGATGATCAGCGAGTTTTTCATATGGGAGTAATGCAGTAGCTATTTCAGGTCATTTCCGATTGTAGGTGAGAGTTAAGAAAATTTCAGGTTCGATTAAACCAAAGAAATATTAAATTAATTTTGATTTAGTTTAAAGACGCAGCAAAAATTGGAAGCATGACTCATTACTACCTAGGAAAATTAGAGAATTACATATATAAATATCTACATCACATTGTCATTAAATATATGAAAAAACCCACATCACTTGATTAATAACTATAAAAATATTTCATTTTTAATAACAATATTGTCACCTTACGTAAATTTTATAGTTTTCAGTAACATATATAGCTATTACTCAGTAAATTATAGAAATAAAGATCTAATTTAAAATATTCTTTCTCTGCGTCTACTTATATAAAACCCCAAAAGGTTTCACTTTCATGTCATCAATATAGCATTAATGTGTGTAATTAATGACGAATAGGTGTACTCACATAATTGCATTAACTATAATAACATTTCATTTTAATGATAATAATGTCTTAAGTTTTGTAGTTCTTAATATCCAATACTCAGCTGTACTCGGAAAACTACAGACCAGAGAATCAGACCTATGAATTATTTTTATACGTTATCAAAAAATTACACGAATGAAGATCGACATAAATTGGCATTATGATGTTATGATGTCAGAGAATCTGAGCCATCTGATCTCTAAAAATGTCAGCAATTCTGCAGGTCATGGCCTTCGTTTAATATTGTGTATTGAAGTGTGTGTTTTGTTTTATTCTGAAATACCATTAGTTCTCAAAACTGACGAAAGATGAATTTTGTAAAATAGGAAAATTATGTAGGAAAACTAACGCTTCACTGAAAGTTACTATTTTTCTGAAAATCCTTGGATGCCAAGCTTCAAAATGACTGGTCATTCATTAAAATTCGTTAATCTGTTTTCCCGTAATTTCGATTACCAGTTCAAATAATGTAGATAGATGTGCAGGGACCGGACAAAAAAAGCGTATTACACGGGATAGCGTAATATCCGGGCGCGTCTTATCGAGGTTTTACTGTTTATCGAGGTTCGCGGAACAGATTACACTGTCAAAATCTGAAAAGTTCTTTTAATAAAGAGATTATGATGACAGAAAATGTAGAAATGAACCACTTATCCGAAATAAGCCAGTTGCTGCCTTCTGCACTCACCAGAAGCTTCATGTTGCGGCTCGTGCGGCGGTCTTCCTGTGTAGGAGTGCAGTGAACGACTCCGAGGCTGGCGGCCCCACCACTATATATACCCGCTGCAAGCTCCAGTGCTCTGGTACTTTCCCCGCCACAGAGGAAGTTCCATGTTACGTGCTCGATGTTATTATTCGGATGCCCATAACCTGGTTCACATGTGAAAACTTCCTACCTCATTAGCTGCTTCAAAAAGACGGTGACAGCCGTCATGCGACCGCCCGATTCCGTCATCGACAATTGGTTCACTCTGATACAGTCCATCGCGCTTGGATAACCGAACTGGGGCCTTAAGATAGTCCTTGCAGCTAAATTCTCAACAGATCTGAGGTGAATTATTGGCGAAGGAAACCGAGTTTTATTTGCTTTATAAAGACACCAGTCTCGTATTCAGGGTAGGATGCTACCATATATTTCAGTAGGCCTAGATGAGTTCCCATCCATCCCGCATATTCACTTGAAATTTTAAAAATAAAGCAAGAAAAGAAACGCAAATTAAATTTTATAAAGTAATGGCAGTACCATTACTTTATAAAATTTAATTTGCGTTTCAGTACCGTTTGATATGGGCAGGACATGTAGCACGTATGGGCGAATCCAGAAATGCATATAGAGTGTTAGTTGGGAGGCCGGAGGGGAAAAAGACCTTTGGGGAGGCCGATACTTAGGTGGGAAGATAATATTAAAATGGATTTGAGGGAGGTGGGATATGATGATAGAGACTGGATTAATCTTGCTTGGGATAGGGACCAATGGCGGGCTTATGTGAGGGCGGCAATGAACCTCCGGGTTCCTTAAAATTCAGTAAGTAAGTAATGGCAGTACCATCTTTGGTATTTGGTTCAGAGACCTGGACGATGACTGCAGCTGACAGCAAAAATTACAGGCCGCTGAAATGAAGTTTCTAAGGTCAGTCAAGGGGTGTATTATATCAGATAAAATTAGAAATGTTAAAATAAGAGAAGAATTGATGATCTTTTCTCTAGAAGAAAAAATTAAGAATTATAGAAATCAGTGGGCAGAACATGTCAATAGAATGACATCAGAAAGAATCCCAAGAATAATGATGAATTATAGACCTGGAGGGAGAAGACATCCGGGAAGACCTAGGAAGCGTTGGACGGACACACTATGAAGCCGGAACAGGCATATGGCTATCCCTTGAGTTGAAGAAGAAGAAGAAGAAGAAGAAGAAGAAGAAGAAGAAGAAGAAGAAGAAGAAGAGTTCCTGTTCCTAAAATTATTACAAAAATCTTGAGGATTCGCTTTTATATGGATGAAGTTCTTGAAAACTCGGTACCTAATGATCATGCTGATTATAAATAAGTGCAGCGTACGTTCGGAACAAGTCGGGTTCGATACCCGGCCCCGGAACAATTTTTCCCTCGAAATTATTCAAATCAACTTTACAGGGAGTTTATACCTGAAAGCTTGATTTGCAAGTCAGAAGTACTTTCACAAACGAGGGGATGGAAGATATGCAATGGATACTTCAGTGACGATTCCTCCATGAAGGATATGAGGATGATCCTGCAGTTTAATTTCGTGCCTCTGAGGATAGAAAACATTTTAATTACAGATTTTGATTTTCAATGCGTCCCGACATAATAATTTCCTTTAAGCTTCCACTTTCTGCCGTGAGTTGTCGCCACTGAACAGCGCAGAAATAATTTCCGAGGAACCATCCAAATATCTTACAGCAAACGATTTTTCTAGCTGTGAAGTTAGAGGACAGGGGGGAGTGCGGAGGGAGGGGTATGGCTTGAGTTTAACCGCGTTTGAGGATATAACCGCGTATCCTAATACTACGACCCTTCTTCCTGGGTGATGGAGACCTTGACAGAGACTAGAATAAGAATTTTCAAGTTCCCTTATAGCCTCCTTAAATGCAGTTCATTGGTCATTAAAAAAAACAGAATAAACGAAATAATAAATAGTTTAGAATGATATAATATAAAAAATGAAATGAATAAAGAACAAAATTACATAAAGATAACTAAAATAAGCTTTAATAAATACAAGAATTAACAGAACTTTCAGATGACAGCCGAAAGAATATCTGAAGTTGTATTTGGTCATTTAGAAGAATTTAATTATAGCAAGAAATTAATTGCGCAAACATACGGTAAATATCGGGCAGTACAATGGCTTAGGAGCCATCTTCACAACTAGAAAGGGGAGGAGAAACGAACTTCACTACAAATAAATTGCCAGTTCCAGAATGATGAATCAAAGAGTAATATAAGTTACGCTTACTTGTATTGATTTTGCATGCTCTATTAATATTATTATTATTATTATTATTATTATTATTATTATTATTATTATTATTATTATTAGTATTATTATTATTATATTAATATTAATTTCTGTCTTGATCATCAGTCGTCAATCTCATATCCTACTTACAAAAAAATATCACGAGTCGCCACTGGGATACTTGTCTCCAAGTTGTGAATGATAATTGGTTGTGAATTGTACCAATAATAATTCTAAAGTGAAAAGTGAAACCTAATAGTATCATTATACAGGGACATCATTTTATTTTTACTTGCATTTTTATTGTACCTGCATTTCTGTATGCACTTCACTCCCATCCCTTCACTAATGTCCTTGCTCCCGTCAGACGCACAAACTTACGGCCGCTGTTGCATTCGAAGTCTTCAAGCACTGAAGTAAAAACTGCAGTGTATAGTGTGTTTCAGAAATATTGTTGCGTTTTCTATAGAAGAAAGAACCTATATTAATAATATCGTACTAAAAATTATATTCAAGAAACGATAAATTTAATTTCAGAGAATATGCTTCAAAAAGTTTTTAATAATATGCATCAAAGAATTGAAGCCTGCATTGTAATGAACGGCAACCTTTTTCAGCAATTTATTTAAAAATTCAGATTAGCTTATTTTGAATTGAGGTGGCTAGAAGCAAAGGAATGCTAGTGGCATTTGTAATAACATGAGTTAAGTGCATCCAGTGTAAGCTAAAGTATGTAAAATTTTAGTGGCAAAGGGATATTTTAATCGCATCACACATTAAAATTTAAATAAAAATTTCACCGATTTTACGAAAGCTTAAATATTTAAACCCCATTTTCTCAAGAGTAACTTAAGTGCACTTACAACCCTTTACTTATGACCCCCTCAATTTAAATGCACTCTCTATATTGTATGTTAACACCAATAATTAATATGCTAAATAAAGTAGACATTACATAACGAACATAGCCGCCTGAAAAGTTGAGTTTTTGAAAAAAAAAAAATGTTACTACTCTACTGTATTTTGATAAATTCCGTAAAAGTGATGATCAAACTGAAAATCGTAATATCGTATTTCCCTACAACATAAATGGATACACTACTTTTCTCTCCTCCTATACCTAGTAAACTGATTTGTTTACATATTGCACTAGTAACATCAAACTCCTGTAATGGAAGGGGGCAACAGAGTTTCCGAGTTAAAAATGTTGGTAAATATAAAGTGATGTCCCTGTATATTTAAACGAGAAACATGTACTATGAATGCACTAGATTTACTCTCATATGCATTTACCTATATACACATAGCCTACAGCAAATTAACTGTATTGTCATAACCATAGGCAGGAAGTTCGTATCAAAGCAATAGATTTCAGTTCAGCACAGCTAGGAATATTGCTGTCACTTGCGCCTCGCTACAGACAGTATGTTCATAAATAACGCATAGAGTCATTGTGTGGAGCTGTGTTGAGTCGTGAATAGTTTCAAGAATACTGTTAATTTATATTAATAGTTTAGGTTCTGAACAAAGTCAGCTATTCTGTTATTGTAACTTATTATTTACTTAATGTGAATATTATGCATGATTCCAAAAAGTAAATTCATATGTTATTAAATAATTATGCAAACAGGATTGTGTATCACGAATATTTTTTATTAAAGAAAAAACACTGCATTTTGCAAATTGTTAAAAAACTATAAGAACTGATAGAACTCGATTTTTTCAAAAGCAGTGTAATAGCAAAATATTTAATTATACAGTCGAAACTGACCTTCAACATCAAAATCAGACATAAAGCATCAAAAAGAATTTCATCGAGATTTGTGTATAATGTTGGTACATGCCAACATCCCTTTCAACAACATTTCAAAGCGTTTCTTGAAAAAAGTTATTTTGAGTGAAAGTGGGAGATACTTTTTTTTATACCTTGCGAATGTACCTTGTAATTCGGTGCGTTGAATTGTGAAGAAATGTATTTTATGTAAGTACTGTATATTTTCTTCTTTTCTGTTCACACACAAATTATTATTTTATATTGCTAAAACTTGTAGGCCTACAGTATAGTGTAAATTGAAACATGTAATGTTAGGCAATTATTTTTATACTAAAAAGTACTGTATATATTATATTTAGGGACCGGATTTTTATGTAAATACATATTATATTCCTTTCAACCTAACCGTATATAAATAACAAATCTTTGCGAATCTTGTAATTACCATTAATATATTCAAATTTGATACTACATATTTTTACATATTTACCCCACATCACATATTATGGCTTGGTATTACATAAATCTACATATTTAGGGGTTTTATTCATTTTTACTTATCTAAAAAGGAAAAAAAAAAGTTCTGCTGGGGAAGTTTACAATTTGAAATACACAGATTTAAAAAACTTTTTACCTACCCAGGAAGGGATATATTTCGGGACGAAACATAACGTCCTTAGTTCCACGAAGTAGTAGAGGCACTCATCCCATACCGCCCACTGTAAATATGAGTGAACAAAAGGCAACCTTTCTCATACAATTACCTAGTATTGTAAAAATCACTCAGAAAGTAGCGTTGCCTTCATGCGGTGGAGTGGGACGAGGACGACATGATTTGTCTCGAACTATAATTGTTCTGCACATGTCTTAACAAGCCGTTCCCATGCAATTTGCAACCTTACCCACCCTCTTCCTAATCCTTCCAGGGAAAACCCATGTTAAGTCTGACATGAGCCGCAATAAAGTAGCCGAATTTTGAAAAGAAGCTGGAGTAAAGGAACAAACTGGAAAGATTGAATTGAATTGAAGGAGAAGAAGTGGGAGGAGAAATTGAAAAGGTATACAAAACGCGCCCTTGAAAAGTGTTCGGGGCAGAAAGAAACTGAATATGTGAGCTCCAAGCCTGTTGGCCACTTGTCTCACTCCGGGTTACGCTGCTCCACTGAAGGAGCTCTAGAAAATTTTGAAGAGGAAAAGCTGAAAATGGGCGTGGAAAGATGTTGAAAGATTAAAATAAATAGCTTTTCAGGTTATTGCTTAACCTCTTTATTTTAAATTTAGTAGATCTATACGGAATTGGGATTTTCCGAGGAATTAGAAAGTATGGTTCTCGGCTGGAATAATCCTACCCTTCTGAATGAGACAGAAATGTCACTTTTCAAACAACAGTTTGTAAATACCTATAGTTTGAGGTTTTAGTAGGTACTTTGTTTCTTACAGGGAGCAGCTAAAAATGCATGTGTCCCATATCTCTTATTTTCTCCTAATCCAGTAAAGCGAAACATTTCACTCAGTTCTCTAGTTTTAGTACTTACAGTATAAAGTGCAGGTGAGTTTATCTACTGCTTTTAACTAACTAAAATAGCCCCTGCATCTTCAACCCTAATGACAAAAATAAAATCATGGATTGCGATGGACGAACCTTTCACTACAGATGGAAAAATAGCAATGTGTCAATTGTGCGGTAAAAAATTGGGTGCTCTATGAAATCACAACTGGAGAGTCTTACCTATCCTATACCTGCCAGATATTGATATTAAATATTTTACATATTTTGGTACATATTCAGCTTATTTTTCCTACATAAATATGTACATATTTCACACCTTGATATTACATAAAAATCCGGTCCCTAATTTATATTTGTAAATGTGAACATTTAAATTGTGTCCTACTGTGACTGAATGTTTACATGTTTAGGTAAGGAGTAACTGCACTCTCAATGTCCCATTCCCCTCGATCTACACAACACAGTGGTCCGTGCCTTCATAACTTAATGCGTTTCGTAGGTACTTTGTATGTTATTTTTATATATATGTGTAAATTAATTTAGATTGGGAATTACGAAATTTATAATTACAAATTATTGTTTTTAAATATAATTTTCTAGATCTACAGCAGTTTTGATACCAACTTTCTAGCTATAGTCATAACTGCCTGGCCCGATGTTGCGACACATACCTATCTCACATAGGATTGTTTTGCAGTCATAATTGATGTTCTGAATCGTGCAAATGTAAAGAATAAATAAGCATAATCACCAAAGCTCGGAACTTGGGGACTTGTGTCGTGTGCATGAGTAAGGCTACAGGTACAACGTACACAAAGCTCACGCTGCAAGTGCTCAGGGACAGTCGTGTGTACTAAGAAAGTGGCCACAACTAATGACAGGAAGACGGACGAAGAAACTGTTATGTCGAAGCCAATGACATTCAGAGAATTAAAGGTAAACGGTCTGTTTGAGGAAATAGAAAATACGAGTTATTTCGAATGGGTATTATAGAAGTTTGAAAATACATTTTGTTTTAAATTTAAGATACAGAATTTCGTGGAGAATTCCGAGGAGATACATTATTTTTTTCGACTGGAGAGTTTATATTTTGTAAGTTGTGCCACACACAAACTAGAGGCTGGAAACAAAATTCATTGAAAGGAATTGCAGTCCCCCAAATTGTAGAAAAATCTGTGCATAGCCATGGATCGAAACGTAGAGGGGCTTGCCTAGTAGTGACACACTAATTGAAAACTATTTTCGAGAACAATTTAGGATATACTTATCTTTCTCAGATACGAGATCAGCTATCAACTGCTGAAAATCGAACAGAAAACAGTAACAGTGAACACATTCAGTATTTTAAGTCTGCTACCGAAAAATCTTCGAATGTACGTAGTCATACACTGTAATAAAATGTACACAGCAGAACAGGAAATTTGATATATTCCTCATGTTTATTTTTATTATATATATATATATATATATATATATATATATATATATATATATACACACCGTGTTCCGCTTATAAGTATAATAAAAGAAATAGTTATAATTTCATACAATGCATGCAAATGGGTTAAGATTGGTACCATTGTAAAGAGGAAATTGGGAAGTTTTAATCCATTGTTGTTACTTATTTTTAGAAGACTCACGCATGCGCAGATCATTAAATAAGAGAATTCGTATCGTATCTTTAGTCAGTCAGCATGTGGACGCCACAGCAGAAAGCCTTTTGTGTGCTGTCATTAGCAGAACATAGATCCATAATTCGTGTACAGCGCTTGTTTCGCCGTCAGTACAATCTTAGACCGAGGGAAGCTGTACCGACGTACGTCTCAATAATGAAATGGGATAGGCAGCTCAGAGAAACAGGAAGTTTGTTGTCTAATGCAGGTAAACATTCCAACGTAAAGTGTCTGACGAAAATGTCGAACGCATTCGCGAGGCATTTCAGAGAAGCCCGCGGAAATCCATTCGACAGGCTAGTGTGCAGTTGAACATCCCACCAACAACAGTGCATACAGTGCTCCATAAAAGATTGCGTTTGCGAGCGTACAAGCTGCAACTTCATCAGATGATTACGCCGAATGATAAACTGGAACGAAAACGCTTTGCAGAAACAATGTTGGATAAAGTGGACGATGACGACACATTTCTAACTCGAGTCTGTTTCTCAGATGAGGCAACCTTCCACGTCAGTGGAAAAGTAAACCGACACAATTGTCGCATCTGGGGTCGGAAAATCCAAGTGTCGTAATTGAACACCAACGGATTCCCTAAATGGAATGTTTGGTGTGGGATCATGCGTGACAGAATCATTGGTCCCTATTTCTTTGCTGAAAAGACAGTCACTGCAAACACGTACCTGGATATGTTGCAACTGTATGCTGTGCCACAACTCCCAGATGGAGCAATTTTCCAGCAAGATGGGGCTCCACCACACTTTGCCAACATGGTTCGCACATTCTTAGACGAACAATTCCCTGCAAGATGGATCGGAAGAGGATCACCGTACATCACATGCCCTGCCAGATCACCAGATCTAACACCACCTGATTTTTTCCTGTGGGGGTTTGTTAAGGACCAGGTCTACAGGACGCCAGTACGTGATTTCGCAGACTTACAAGAAATAATTTATGCTGCTGTCAACAATGTTACACCACAGATGCTTCATAACACTTGGGTCGAGGTTGAATACCGGTTGGATATTTCCCGTGCCACCAATGGAAGCCATGTTGAGGTTTATGGAACATAAGGTAACAAAAATTCCCAGTTTTCATTCTTTGTAGCAGTTGGTTTCAACTATATACTTGTATTAATTCAGAAGTTATAGCTATTTCTTTTGTTATACTTATAAGCGGAACACGATGTATATATATATATATATATATATATATATATATATATATATATGCTATGAAATTACGTGTTTCAACCTACCATAAGATTATCAATATGTTGTCGCAGCCAGATACCACTTTTGTAGCAGACCTGACAGTACCTCCGTGCTGGAAGCGGGAGTTTGTTGACATTGAAGTCCGGTCGCTTAGTCACGTGCAAAGACACAAGTCCCCAAGTTCCGAGCTTTGGTCATAACTGCCTGGCTCGATATTGCGACACATACCTAACTCACATCGGATTGTTTTGCAGTCATAATTGATGTTCTGAATCGTGCAAATGTAAAGAATAAAGAATCATAATCACACAATACGCAACAATTAATTATTGTTGAGTGATCATCATTTGCAGATCAAGTACGAGTATTAGACTCTCTAAGTGGATTCGTTACGGTCCCCTGCCAACGCTTCATAGGACGTCCCAAATTCCTGTGACAGGATCTGCTTAGGTAATCAGCTTGGAGGCATACGTTCGACGTGTGGTTTCCAATTCACACGGTGTTGTTGAATAAACTTGACAGTTGGGTGCATGTTCAGGTCTTTCATAATGTTTACATTCTTTCGATGTTCGAGAAGGGAACAACCTGCTAACTCATTTTATATAGTAAAGTGTTTTGGTTCTGAATATTACATTTACTCGTACATGCAAACATTACAGTACAGTGGACGCTCTTAAGTTCGACAGAAAACAAGTTCGAATGCTTACGTAGGAGAATTAGACACGCCCCAGTCGACCTGGTTGGCGAGTTGGTATAGCGCTGGCCTTCTATGCCCAAGGTTGCGGGTTCGATCCCGGGCCAATTCGATGGCATTTAAGTGTGCTTAAATGCGACAGGTTCATGTCAGTAGATTTATTGGCATGTAAAAGAACTCCAGCGGGACAAAATTCCGGCACATCCGGCGACGCTGATATAACCTCTGCAGTTGCGAGCGTCGTTAAATAAAACATAACATAACATTTAGACACGCCCCTTGAAGCAGTAATTAGGAGAGGGAGAGACCGATTTATTAGCGAAGTGATATCTCCATATTTCTATTACATGTATTCGCGGGGATGTTCTGGAGACTTCGTTAGAATTAGCTTCCCCACACAGGTGTTTCGTCACTTGTCAGCATCGGACAGATTTAGGGCCACCTTGAGCGGGGTTTCGTATAGAGACTCGATGAAGCATAAAACCCTAAAGTTAGACTGGACCCGTGGGAAAGATACTGCCAAGCTTGGGTTTTCCAAAGAACGGGTATTCTTGTGAGATATACAAACCAATTTGAGGTTATGGGAAATCCAAAGTCTAAATTTAGAGATGACATATTTCGCGCCCAATAAGAAGAGATCTTGGTCCAGCTTATGAGGTCACTTTGGACCAATAGGGAATAGATTTTAGGCCAGTTAGTGACGTAGTTTTTAACCAATAGAATAGTTAGTTTTAGCGTAGGATAGGTTTTTATAAATAAGGGTGACGGGGAGCGGAGATGACGACTACTATTCCGCTTCGGAGCGGAGATCAGAAAACAACTTCACATCGTGTCGGCGGCCCTACATACAGGGCACAAGCACAAGATCTCATCGTGTCGGCGGCCCTACATACAGGGCACATAACTACTTCGTTTGGTGTCGACAGGACTACTATTTCGCTTCGTGTCGTAGTGTACGGGACAGAGTATTGAATTTATAGTATCGGATAGAGCTTATTCAGAGCTGCAACTGAGTCGATACAGAATTGCGACCAACGATTGAAGTATAAATCAGCCGGAAATACATACTCTAGGGTTTACCAAGTGAATACGACAATAAACTTATAGTTTTGGAATTTACACTGCCTTTTATATAAGTAGCCGGCTTGGGATTATTCCCGACATCAACCTACACCACAACCGTACCTCGGCTACCCTGAGTGAATCTCACGCAACATCGAGACGCACCCACCCTCAAATGGCGCCCAACGTGTGGTCAAAATAACCACTCACCCTCAAATGGCGTCCAACGTGGGAACTCAACAACGACACCACCCTCAAATGGCGCCCAACGTGTGGTCACAATAACGACACTCCACCCACAAATGGCGCTTTCCAACGTGGGGCTCGAAGGAAGACAGCTGTTCCAGTGACCGGCCCCGGGTGCGAACACAGCACCAAACAACGAGGAGGACCGGACGGAGCAGTTCAGCCCTGCATAGCCGAGGAACGACGCTGGAAGGCGGGAACAGAACCAAGCCATCGCGACATCACGACAACACTAGAGAAGACAACACGGGGACCACCAGAGAAGGCGACTCGGAGAGGCGGTGGCAAGTATGAATAGAAGACGTATAAATGTGTATATATGTATATGATATTTTGGGGGAATAATTATAAAGTGTATATGTTTCAATTTCTGGTGTGATATTTCGGGTGTATATATATATGTATTTTTTTGTGTGTGATATTTTGGGGGAAAGAGTGAAATAAATGTATTGCGTAATTTGTTAGAAGTGAATAGAGTGCAAATACAGGCCTAGTTAGATTATTATTGGGAAAGCAAGCGTCGGATAGATGACAGAGTAGCATATAGATGATACTACGTAGCCATAGGAGTAAGGTAGTTAGGAAAATACGAGAAAGACGAGGAAATAGAAACAAGGGAACCATGGAGCAAAGGAAGGACGAGGAAATTATGGAAATTAGGGAGGAGGTCGAGAATAACGCAGGACAAGAAATAGAGGGAGAGCGAACGGTGGAAAAGCAACAGAATAGAGACAGCGGCAAAGGGGAAATGACGCTAGAGCAGTTGTGGAGCAGATGAGACACTTCATGGAAAATAATTCAAGGGAAAGTAGAGAACAAATAAAACAAATGGAAACTAAATTAGAGAATAACTCAAGGGAAAGTAGAGAGCAGATTCTGAGGGAAAGTAAAGAACAAATAAAACAAATGGAAACTAAATTAGAGAATAACTCAAGGGAAAGTAGAGAGCAGATTCTGAGGGAAAGTAAAGAACAAATAAAGCAAATGGAAAATAAATTAGACAACAATTTAAGGGAAAGTAGAGAACAAATAAAACAAATGGAAAATAGATTGGGGGAAAGTTCGAGAGAGATTAGAGATCATATTGCAAAATTAGCGGAGAGAGGAAACAAGATGGAGGACAAAATAGAGAAGCTAGAGGGGAAATTAGCCGAGAATGGGATCGGAATGGAGAACCAATTGAAGATAGCTATGGATAGGATGTCAGAAAGTATGAAGGATTTAGAAGTTAGAGTTAGAGATAGCGCTACTAGAGAGAATAGCGATCTAAAATCAGCTGTTGAGGAAACGATAGTGGAAAAGGTTCGGGAAATTCAGAATTCGGTGGAAGAGAAAATAGGTGAGATGGATCAGGAAGTGGACGGTCTCAAGCGAGCCATAAAGAATAAAGAAAGGGCGGATAACGAATGTTTGGAAGAATTAAGAAGTAAACTAAACTCAATAAACGACGTACTAAATGGGGGTAGTCCCGCAAATTTAAGCGGACATAGCAGCTCGGACCGTGCAGTTTCTAGACAAGAGGGCACAAGTGGGAGCCCGGCATCAGGTAGCAACATAAATGTAAGACATGTTAACAATAGTGTTGGTGAGGAATGTCAGACCTCACGGGATGATGTGCATAGTGAGTTGATAAATGTAAACGACAAGGCATATTTAGGCCGTCCCCAGTACCCCACTCACATTTTGAATGAGATTGGTTACCCTATTTTTGATGAGGTTGAATTTTCAAACCCACATAACTACATAAGTGAGCTAGAAACGTACTTTAGAGTAAGAGGGGTGCCGGATGACTTAAAAATGACTGTCGTACGAAAGAGCCTAAAGAGCCGACCACTCAACTGGGCGCTAGTGGCCCTAGGGGATAATGTCACTTATGAGGAATTCAGAGAAAAATTTTCGGAGAGATACTGGGGACAAAGACAACAACAAAGAATTAAGAAGGAAATTAATCAGAGCAGGTTTGACGCGGGAAGAGGCGTCTCTATGATAGATTATTTTCTTGAACTGGTTAAGAAAGGGAAAAGCCTCAATCCGCCAATACCGGATTCAGAGCTGATCCAAACTGTGATTTCGCAGTATCCCGAGAACATCAGATATAATCTGATTGTAGCAGGGCCCCGAGACTTCGGGGAAACAATAGATTTATTGACTGCGCTGGATGGTTCGGACGCTACGCACTATGAATGTAGTGGACAGGCAGATTATGAACATGGCAAAGGAAAGGGTTCAAGCCCCACCGACCAGAAAGCGGGGAAGGGGGCAAGTACGGCCTTTTCATCCCCAAGGACAGGAGCCCAAAATCAGAGTAACTGGGGTGGTGACAGGAGCCCCAACAATGCACATAGTCGGTACCATGATGGTCAGAACGGAGGGAATGGTCCCAACAGGGAGAAGGATTGACCCGCCCTTTGGGGTCCTTACAATAATAGTAGGAATAACCAAAGTAGCCATAACAGGATGAGGAACGATCGAGGAGGTGTTGGTCCCGTGCGTAGGGTTAACCACATACGATGGTACACGGGAAGACAAGAAAATGGAAATAATAGGCTTAGAACCCAACCACACTGGCTTAGGAACAGAAATTACAGACAGGGATTCTGGCAGCCTAATTTTAGCAGGGGACCGCAAAATCGAGGTGATTGGAGGAGACAGGAGCAGGAGAGAGATAGGCGAGGCGTCCTACAAGAAATGGCCTCACAAGGGTGCAATAGGCCACCTACACAGTGTAACGTGGGACAAAGCAGGAATAGAGACATGAACGGACGTCAGCAAAGTCCGGTCAGAATGAGTATGGGCTGGGAGCCTATAAATTGTAGAAATAGAGACGAGGTAGCAGTGGAACCGACTGCATCGCACTCGGGAAACTGCTAGACAGAAGTCTCAAGGGTTCGGAGATTTCTGTAGCTAAGTACAATAAGTCACTATCCAAAGAATCCACCAACGCGGTAAGCGTAAAGAGACAGAGCGAGATTACTAACACAGAGTTAGAAAATAATGGGACTTATATATTGCCTTATATAGATGCTAAAATATTTGGGATAAAGTGTTGTGTGTTGTTGGACTCGGCTCCACAAATAATGTATGCAGCTTGGAATTTTTCAAAAGGTTAGGGATTCAGGAATAAAACTGCAAACGTTACCCATATGTTCACTGTACTGTGCAGGCGCCCTAAGCAAGAAGAAGGAAAAGGTAAAATATTAAGTATGGTTCGAGTTGGAGTGCGGAGACGTGAAATTAAATGCTATTTTTCTTGTGATACAAAGGTTGACTACCGACATCATTATTGGAGTAGAAAGCTTCTATGAATGGCACGCGCTATTAGATTTCAGGGAAAACAGACTAGGGGTTACGGCAGGTAACGGCAGTGTAGGCCATGTCCCATTCAGTAGCAATAACGCTCGAGCTGAGGTAGATGAAAGGACCGCGGAGAGATTGAATTACAGGAAGAGTTATTTTTTGTAGAGCACCTCAAAATTTGTAAGAATGTAATTATAGAGGTTAATCCGTGGGAAGGTAACGAGGTAACTAGGGAGTGTGTCAAGTAGGCTGCGGAGAATGCGAGTTATGTATCGGCGAATTAGTCCAGGCGAGACAGGTAGGACGTAATCTCATTAGCGGTAGGGCCAGATATTGTAATGAGAGTTCGCCGGGCGATCTTAGACAGGTAGACGCGTATAACAATAGAAAGACAGGTACTTTCGAAATAGTGAGAGATAAAGTTAACCAGGCACACGGCCTGAGTGAGAGTGAAAGAAAACGCTTAATGGATGTTGTAGGTAGCCATTTAAATGTCTTTTCAGACGCGCCGGGTCTGTGTAGAGTGTATACACACAAAATTAAGATGGTAGGAATGGAGGAATTTCGGCATAAATGTAGACCCATCCCCTATCTTTAAGGGATCAGGCAGACGAAGTCATAAATGATATGTTAAAAGACGGAGTTATAGAAGTATCAGACTCGCCTTATGTAAATGCATTGTGCTGGGTTAGGAAGCCCAATGGAAGCTTAAGAGTAACGATCGATGCCCGACACGTTAACTCGTTTTCAGTTAAAGATAATTTCAGGACGGAGTCAGTGGACACTTTGTTAGGCCGTATCAGTGACTGTTCTATATTCACTAGTTTAGACTTGACCAGTTCGTATTGGCAGATTCCGCTGGACGAGGACTCGAGAAAATTCACAGCGTTCCTACATAACGGGAAAGTTTATCAGTATACCCGATGCCCATTCGGCATCGCGAGTTCTGGATCTGCGCTACTAAGGGCACTTGACATAATTTTTGGTGATTCGACGAAAGGTTTTCTGGCACAGTACATTGACGATTTTCTTATATATGGCAATAATGTTGATAGGCATATTAGGGATATTGATTTTGTACTTACTAAATTGAGAGAGGCTGGTATGACAGTCAAGCTGGGGAAAACAGCATTTTTAAAGTTGAGACAGTTTTCCTGGGTTACGTAATTTCGTCTGACGGAATTAGACCGGACCAAGAGAGAATTCAGAGCATTTCGAGGATCCCGCCGCCGCGGAACCGGAAACAGGTTCGTAGGTATCTAGGTATCCTACAATACCAGAATCGGTTTCTCGTCAATTATGCTAAGCATGTAGCCCCACTCAGAGCATTGTTGAAGAAGGATACACCCTTCAGGTGGGGGTCGGCAGAGCAGGAAGCATTCGATCGAACGAAACTGCTTTTCGCCGACTCAATTCTGTTGGAAAGGCCTAACGACAGCCTACCTTTTCAGATTTATACGGATGCGTCTTCATATGGATATGGAGCAATTCTATGTCAGACAGATGAAGATAATAAGCGACATGTGATTGCCACAGCTTCTAGGGGACTGTCGCGTACCGAAAGCAACGCATCAATCACGGAACTAGAGATTTCTGCTGTGTACTTCGCACTACAGAAGTTCCGTCAGTATATCTTTAATAGGCAGATAATCATATTTACTGACCATGTAAGCCTAGCGTTTCTGAATAGATGCAAATTGACGAACTCTAGAATATCTAGATATGTGCACGAAATTTTGGCTCATGATGTGACGATTAGACATATTCCGGGGCAGAAAATATTTTTGGTGATTGTCTCTCTCGTTTGAATTCCAAATCGGGGCTACCGGAAACTATCACCGCTCCCGCGTACGAAATTGCCGTGATGAAAATTGATTCCACGAGGAATGGAGCTCTGACGGGAAAATTTCGGAGAATTGCAGATTTGCAGCAGGAGGATTCCACGATAAGGGCCTTAATGGACAAAGCTAGAGAAATCTCACAGGTGAAAGATGAAGTGTATGGATTGCGCTCTGGTATCTTGTATAAATTGCATGGTAGGGATATCCAGAAGTGGAAGATATACATACCTGCGAGTATGGAGAATGAACTTATAAATAACTTTCACCTATCTATGTGTCACTCTGGGAGTGATAGGATCATTTTGACTATGTCAGAATCATTTTATATTAAGCAACTGTCAAAGAAGGTTAGAAGGGTAATATCTCGTTGCGAGGTCTGCCAGAGGGCGAAACCTCTAAATGTAAGGTATGACAATGTACCACAGGTCATTATTAGGGGTAAAAAGAATGAACTTGTAGCAGTGGACGAACACGGTCCAATGCCCACATCGTCCTTCGGACACAGGTACATATTTGTTACGTACGATGTGTTCACAAAATTTGTAAAGATTTACCCTTTAAGAAATATCTCTAGTAAGTTGTGTGCTGACAAGCTGGTTAGAGATTACATACCGACTTACGGTCCGGTAACAGCGGTGCTCAGTGACAATGTGTCGGTACATAAATCGAAAGTGTTTTGCAAAAGGCTGGAAGATGCGGGCGTGAAACTATACAATTGCTCCGCATACTTTCCCAGCGGTAATCCCTGCGAAAGAGCGCTTAGGGATATATCATTGTACCTCCGTATTCTGTGTCACCGAAACCATAAGGACTGGTTTAGGCAATGTGAGGTGATTGAGAGAGTCATGAACCACTCTATCAATCCAACGACCGGAATAGCTCCGATCAAACTTATGTTAGGATCGATCCCGATCCTATGATAAAGAGCTTGCCGCAGGCAATACAGGAGGGTGAGCCTCCTAGTGCGGAACTACTGTGTAAACTAGCTTTCGACCGAATCAGGAAAAAGGCTGAGTATAGACTCGGTAAAGTTAAAAGATATCGCCACAAATGGGAACCCACACCCGGCGATTTGGTATTGCTAAGGGACGTGAAGTTATCTTCCGCCCTTAGAGGACGTTACTCACGCATGGAGCTACTGTACAAGGGGCCCTACGAAATTAAAAGTAAATACGGAGACCATACTTTCGAATTGGTAGAAAGGGGAAAAGTAAACCTGTTGGAAGGTACCACAAGCAACTCTTGCGGCCTTTCAAACAGGAGAGGCTAGGAGGCAGGAATAAGAAAGAGTAGGATGGTTAGTCTCACGCGTACAGCTAGGTGAACCTGTACAGGGCGGCTGGTACAACCAAGCACGCAGAGTGTGTAATTGATCAATTAATAAATAAATGTAAATATGTGAATGAATGGTATTGTACATATGTAAATGTGGATATAAATTGTACATTGTTGTGCCTATTGTGTGAGAGTTGTGTACATAGAAAGGCTTGTGAAGATATATGTAATATTTATTGTAATTGTTTGTAGTGACATTGTAATCTCACTGTATTGTAAATAATGTGTTACCGGCTGATCGCGTGGGGAACTATGAGGCTAGTTATAGGCAGAAAGCGGGGACATCTCATAACATTGGAAACTCTTTCGGGAATTTCCAATGGTTATGTAGATGGGCATTTGAAGCAGTAATTAGGAGAGGGAGAGACCGATTTATTAGCGAAGTGATATCTCCATATTTCTATTACATGTATTCGCGGGGATGTTCTGGAGACTTCGTTAGAATTAGCTTCCCCACACAGGTGTTTCGTCACTTGTCAGCATCGGACAGATTTAGGGCCACCTTGAGCGGGGTTTCGTATAGAGACTCGATGAAGCATAAAACCCTAAAGTTAGACTGGACCCGTGGGAAAGATACTGCCAAGCTTGGGTTTTCCAAAGAACGGGTATTCTTGTGAGATATACAAACCAATTTGAGGTTATGGGAAATCCAAAGTCTAAATTTAGAGATGACATATTTCGCGCCCAATAAGAAGAGATCTTGGTCCAGCTTATGAGGTCACTTTGGACCAATAGGGAATAGATTTTAGGCCAGTTAGTGACGTAGTTTTTAACCAATAGAATAGTTAGTTTTAGCGTAGGATAGGTTTTTATAAATAAGGGTGACGGGGAGCGGAGATGACGACTACTATTCCGCTTCGGAGCGGAGATCAGAAAAACAACTTCACATCGTGTCGGCGGCCCTACATACAGGGCACAAGCACAAGATCTCATCGTGTCGGCGGCCCTACATACAGGGCACAATAACTACTTCGTTTGGTGTCGACAGGACTACTATTTCGCTTCGTGTCGTAGTGTACGGGACAGAGTATTGAATTTATAGTATCGGATAGAGCTTATTCAGAGCTGCAACTGAGTCGATACAGAATTGCGACCAACGATTGAAGTATAAATCAGCCGGAAATACATACTCTAGGGTTTACCAAGTGAATACGACAATAAACTTATAGTTTTGGAATTTACACTGCCTTTTATATAAGTAGCCGGCTTGGGATTATTCCCGACATCAACCTACACCACAACCGTACCTCGGCTACCCTGAGTGAATCTCACGCAACATCGAGACGCACCCACCCTCAAATGGCGCCCAACGTGTGGTCAAAATAACCACTCACCCTCAAATGGCGTCCAACGTGGGAACTCAACAACGACACCACCCTCAAATGGCGTCCAACGTGTGGTCACAATAACGACATTCCACCCACACCCTATACGGGCACTAAGAAATGGGTTTGCCATTTGAATGGGAATTGGTTCTTTATCTTGTAGTAATATGTTTGTTAAAGGAAAACAGAATATTTTATTGATTAGGATATCCATATTTAACCACTGATTTTTAATTAATGAAATATTCTTTTTCTATTTGAGAATTGTGCTGTTTGTGAGATGGAACTTTCGAAACCCACTGTGGTACTATTGTCCGCGCAACTAATCTAGTCAGCTGGGTCCCCTAGTATTCTCTCGCTGCCCCGTAGCTATCTGCTGGCTACCTGACCGTCGCTGCAGCAGTTGTACGTACAGTTACAAAAACATCATTCGGTATTTAATTTCAGTGCATTCTATTGGATGTGGTAGGTGAAAGTATATGGTTTCACAAAATAACAAACATAAATAAATTAAATTTTTCTTCTTCTATATGCTATACAGTATGATCATAACTCCAATTATTACAATATTCGTATCTGGCCGTCAGCTACTGATGGTAAGCGATGCATGAAGTCTTTAACTGGAAGCAGAGGTCTGTGTTGTTGGGTTTCCAAAAAGTTCACTTTCACATACAGTCATTATCAATATTCTTCTTCTTCTTCCTCCTCCGCCTCCTCCTCCTCTTCCCTTCTTCATTATCATCATCATCATCATCATCATCATCATCATCATCATCATCATCATCATCATCGTAGTCATCAATGCTGGTGTCATCTAGACGTATTATAAAATCCATAAATTATTAGGAAAACACTTGAAGCAAGTAAAGAGATACGTTTCAAATAAATCCCGAAAAGACAAAGTATATGATTACGTCTCGTGACTAGAACATAGTACAACAACAGTAACAAATGTAAATGACACTCGGAGGAAATTAAAAGCAGAATAAATAGGGAAATGCCTGCTATTATTAGGTTGAGAAGATTTTGCAATCCAGTCAGCTCTAAAAAAAAGCTGAACGTCAGAATTTATAAAACGTATCGGTTGTTCTGTATGGTTTGAAACTTGGATTCTCACTTTGAGAGAGAAGCAGAGGTTAAGGGTGTTTGAGAATAAGTTGCTTAGGAAAATATTTGGGGCTAACAGGGGTGAAGTTACAAGTTACAGGAGAGTAGAGAAAGTTACACAACGCAGAACTGGACGCATTTTATTCTTCACCTGACATAATTAGAAATATTAAATCCAGACGTTTGAGATGGGCAGGGCATGTAGCACTTATGGGCGAATCCAGAAATGTATATAGACTGTTAGTGGGATGCTGGAGGAAAAGACCTATGGGGAAGCCGAGACATTGATGGGAGGGTAATATTAAAATGGATTTGAAGGAGGTGGGATTATGATTACTGTAGAGACTGGATTAATCTTGCTCAGGATAAGAACCGATGGCGGGTTTATGTGAGAGCGGCAATGAACCTCCGGCTTTCTTAAAAGTCGTAAGTAAGTAAGTAAGTAAGACATTTCTCTTTTGCCTCTTGATCGCAACAAACAACCACTGACCTTATTATCTCCCTCTCCTTACTATGTACGCTACATTAAAATTAAATTATGGTTTATTTAACGACGCTCGCAACTGCAGAGGTTATATCAGCGTCGCCGATGTGCTGGAATTTTGTCCCCAGAAGTCCTTTTGCATGCCAATAAATCTACGACATGAGCTTGTCGCATTTACACACACTTAAATGCCATCGACCTCGGCTGGGATCGAACCGGCAACCTTGAGTACAGAAGGCGCGTATAACCTTGATGCATCTTGTATTATTACCGGCCATTGCATAAATATGTCTTCACAGAACGCAAAATTACTGTAAGTACAGATCACACTAAGCAAGCAAATGTATTTTACCCGCCTCGTAGAACATCCTTCCCTCTCCTTCCCCGCTGCCGCTACAAGCAACCCCGCTATACCCCGCGTCCCGCTCTTTTAGCTGCCCAGATAAGTTGCGCGAACAGTAGAAGCGCATACATAAGTCTCGGGGCGGGCAGGAAATGCAAGTACAGTACTTATTCGTTGTTGGATAACCAATAAGAATTTGTATTCATTTCACCTGCCACACCCACTACCCTTATCGGACTGAACTTTCAATTCTGTTCAGTCGAACTTAGGAGAGACCACTGTAATTACTAATTTGTGCTGTAATTAAATTTAATCGTAATTTTATGTTTTAAGACTTCTATATTTGGGTTCATAATCACTACGGTGGCTCAGTGCTAGAACATAGGGCTTACAATCTAGGGAGCACGAATCATATTCCGTTCGATCCACCCTGAATATAGGCTATATAACTTTTGTTGGGGTACACCGGGTCCCCTGTGACATCCCCTACAACATCATTCATGCGGTGCACTCTGGATAGTCTCCGACAAACTAAGTAGTCTGCGCTTCTCGGCAGTAGCGACATCTATGAGTACGATCGTAGAGTCGGCTCTGCCATTGTACCATTATTGCTAATTTAGCGACGTTAAACCGGCGACTTTTAACTGTTTCTCGGCAACAATTTATTTTAACTTTTCTGTTGCTTAAATATGGATTTTAGCTACTCTTTCAGTGCCTTCTAGCGACAAAAATAAAACTTTCCCTGTTGATAAGGAATCTAGCTACTTTTGAACTACTGTTTGGCGACTTTTCGTGCACTTCAGTTGGCAACATTACATTAGGCAAGAATAAAATATTTACTTTCATTTACGTACGTTCATTTTTGAAACGTAATGCAGGTTGTATTGCAGCAAACACTAGATAACAATTTTAAAACTAGTCATCACCACTTGACAGTACTGTGCGAAGTACTGCTATATGTGGTGTGGCGTGGTGTGGGTGTTAAAGGACCAAGTCTTGTTTTACCCAAAATCTTCGGAATGTCTTCAATCATACACGCACGCTATACAGAGCTTTGTATCTGAGAGATAGTGAACAAGCGTTCCATTGGTGCCAGTACACGAAAGTACGTAAAGTAATGACTGTGTTGATAGCCTTGCTGACGCTTTTCATAGATCTTGACCATCACAAATTCATTTCAAAAGGAGATGAGAGTCTTGGAGAATAAACAAGAGTAAAGATACTGAGAACATGGTCCATGTTAAATACACGAGAAGAAGTTTATAATATTTTGTAGCTAAGGACTAATAATTACCTTAGACAGTAGTTAAAGGCAATTTACCTAGTCATTGCCCTTTGAAGTTCTACTAAAATGATGGACAAGGCCGCACGACAATAAAATTATACTCCTTTTGGCCTCGTTATGGCCACATTAAAATGCCACATTAACCTTTAGGAGCCGTGCTTCCATTATAGTGGCCAACCAATATTATGGTCTTGATGTGATAGGCCTATAATATGTTATAAATTATACAGGGACGTCATTTATTTTTACTAACATTTCTAATATTAACCTGGCTATACCTTTGGATCAACGATTAAGAACCGGAAACACCGTTTGCTACCCCCTTCCACGACTGGACTTCGATGATACTGGCGTAATATACAAACAAATCACTTTACTAGGTATAGGAGGGAAGAAAAGTAGTTAATCCATTTACGTAAACTAGGAAATATCGCGATTTTGATTTTGATAATTTTGATAAGGTTTTTGTTTAATCAAAATACAGTACAGTATTAACAATTTGTGTTTTTACTCATGAACTGACCTTTCCATTCATTATGCAGTGTATATTATACTGTCTACAGCACATTAGCGTACACTATAGAGAATGAAGTTAAATTGAAAAATAATCATAATATGGATATTTAAACACATTTTTAAAATGGTGGCCCATAATTTCGATACAGGCTTCATTTCCTTTGTGCATATTATCGCACTATAGACTATTAAACCTAATTCCAATTACCAGTTTCGTCCTTCGTACTAGTAACTCATGTTGAAATAATTCTGTACCTACTCTATAAAAGAGTACCTTACGTACTGTAAATTCAGTCTTTACTTCTGCTCGATCCGAAAAGATAAAATTACTCAGACATATTATCTACTGTCCGTCCAAGTGGTTATGCCGTAGAAAGGAGGAAATCACGTGACAGTTAATTACTTAACGAGGCCCTTTTATTTCTTAAACAATTGTATGGGTATAATATTACGTAGACGTCCAATTCCTAACAGAAATTAATGTTCTCAGAAAAGAGCTAAGACAGCCCAGCCACTAGCATTTACAGAGAGGCTAATAGAAGCAAGTGAAGGAAACCGGGATGCGACGTAGGCAAAAATAATAATAATAATAATAATAATAATAATAATAATAATAATAATAATAATAATGCAATATTGAAAGCTCTTTCGTCACTGGAAAACGCGAACATATTTTTGGAACGTACTGTTTACTATGACCGTAAGGCTACTGTGACTGTATATGCGGTCTTGGATCTGTGTGGAGGACGGTTGAACTTCATTAGTAGAAGGGGTGGGAGTGAAGTACATTGAAAAACTCAGGTACAATAAAAATTGAAGTAAAAATAAAATGATGACCCTGTATGTTATATTTAAAATACGTTGATATTCTTTAATATTATATAACAATAAGAACATTGTACTTGATTAAAACAGTAATTTTTTGTAATTTTTTTCTTAAAAAAGGAGCAAAATCATTTCAACTCCAGTCAACTGAAACCTCGTTAGCTTCCGTGCGTACTATTATACCGATTGTTTTACATGGGCCCTCCCCATTCTTTTGCGTGCAATAGTGGTATAAGTCCTCCGCCTTCTAAGGGTTAAAAGATGGACAAGGCCGAGGATCATATCTGTCGACTGTGCCTAATTAGGCAAAAGTTAGCAGAACACGTTCTCTGTGACTGTGAGGCTATAGATCGCAGAAGCTTAAATATCTGGAAAAGTAAATTTGTAATATCTGAGGATATTAAAAAATTCTTAATTTATCTAAACTTACATAGGAAACCCAAAGCAGGGTATTACATGTCACAAATGTTCTTTTATGCTCGACCATGCCGAAATGTAGTAATCATACACCTGGTAGCAGTCATTTAATGCATGTCATTAAAGTACACCTATTCATTTAGGTCCAGGTTTTCGATTATTCTCGGATATGCAATCGAAAGACAACGAGGGTAACGTCACGGAGGCTGGAAATCCAATACTGTCGCAGAAGGTTATGTTCTGTTACTATAATAATTAGCGTTAATTGTAAATAATATTCAAATAAATTCAATTTGTCATCTCGTTTTTCAATTCTAAATCAATTTCCAGGTTATATCAAAATTAGTTCATGTTATTCTGTAGATTATAACAAGGTCAATGACATTATTGTTCCTCGGAAAAAATCAATAATTTCGCGTCTGCGCACATCTCACAATTTACGAGTATGCACAAGGGCACTTCCACTCTTCAGTTAGATAGAATAAAATGAATACTTCTGAATAATTTCAAGTTAGAAATATGGTCGAGCATAAAAAGTCGTATGAAACTTGCCTATAATGGTTGCATAATGTACTATTAAGATGCAGTGACGAGACAATTCTTTGTATACCACTCCATTTTGCGTGGCTGGCGCATTTTTCATTTCGTTTCTACTGCACGTTGCACTTAGATATGGCGTAATGTAGTCTTTTTATCATTCCCTTCAGCCTGTTAAGGCTGGTTTACAATAAACCGGAAACGAGAATCGGAACGAAAAGGAAAACGGTAAAATTGTTAAAATGTGTACATTTAAATGTGAGCATTCACAATTAACGAAAAGCCCGGGATCGGGAAGGGAGAGTTGGCCAAGTTTCAACTTTGGCGTTCACATTTCCGATCACAGCCCAATAGATTCATTCTATTGCCATCTAAAAGCTATTTTGTCGTCGTATATTTTGTAGCAAGAAGACCGTGACATAACCTATGCATTAGTTTGTTCTGTGCTGTGCATAATGGAGTAAGTTTTATTTGATGAGATTCTAATATTGAGTTGTTGAGGAAAATCATTGAGTTGTTGAGGAAAATCCTCACGTTTACGATAAGCGGCGCGCCTCGTATAAAGATGAGAAAATGAAGGAGAATACGTGGCTTTCAATAGCTGCATCTTTGAACACTATCGGAAGCGAATCATTTTATTACTATATTGGTTGTATTACACACTACATATTCATGCTTCAATTCAATAACTACTGTTGTGTTCATTTTTGTTCTATTACAATGTTTCTTCTCTAATTATTTTACATTATGGTAGACTTAAAATAGGTTGTGATAATAAAGATGCATGGGCATATTTATAGTACCGTACCTAATGAAATGTTTCAGTTGAAATTTCGAAGTTAGTTAACCTATGTCTATGTTGGCTGCCTTGTACTCATGAGAGAACGCCTTTGGTCAATTATACACAAATAACATCAGAATGGGTAATATCGACTTTACATATCGTTATTGACATACATATCGATATGCATAGTCGTCTACGTTCTCGGTTTATTGTGAATCAAAAATTTTCATATTCACGTCCTCTGCTTCTCGTTTTCATTCTGGTTCTCGTTCCCGGTTTATTGTGAACCAGCCTTTACACAGTCGGTCCGGGTTCGAGTCCCGGTTAGGCCTGGGATTTTTCATTTCATAGTGACACTTTTGGTGGACATATTCGCAGTTGGGATTTTTCTCGGGGTTCTCCCGTTTCCCCATATCAGTCATCTACATCAATCCTTCACAATTTCTGCATTTCGTCATCATTACCACAGCATTCCTCCAACGCCGTCTGGCGACGCATGGAGGGCTGGCCTAGGGACGAGTGGAGTTGCCTGTTCGAAGCCTGGGTATACGCAGCGATCTTTAGTGTAGTCAGCGGGTGTGGGTTTGAGAATGCGCCTAGCTTGAGGGTCAGCGCACTAGACCGTGAAATATTACAGTGCTGAATTGTAGTGCCCCCTTCCCGAAATTTCATTCCATTCAGCCCATTTATCTGTCTTTCTAAGCATATAGTGGTACAACCTGTTTCACCAAGTTTGTCTAGCACTATTAGTAGTAGCTAGAGTCGACGGCAGTTCGAAGTCGATCGTCTCTAGCGTTTGCGTCGAGAGAGACAAATAAACTTCGTTCCAACAACAGTCAGTAACCATCGTGAGCATGCGCAGTACAGAAAAAGCGTTCCAACACAATCCGAACCAGTCCTGAACCGGAAACATGTACTGCAGTCGGGCGCTCCAACAAGCTTTTGACACGGGTTCGGAACGGTCAGAAATAGTCAGCGGATTGAGGCATGTACGGAAGAGTATGCGAGACGCGCATGCGCATAAGCTCACCAACGTCTCCTGGATACTGAAGAAACACATGATCGACTGTTCACATCAATGAGGTTAAAGATGAAAAGTGACAGTGCAGACGAATAATAAAACTAGAGATTTAATTTAAATTTTCGCCAAAAAGAAAGGGAATGGAAATTATTTGGGTATTTAAATAGTTAATTACAATTTCAACATGCAGCTTTGATTAAAAGTATAATAAATAACGTACATACATTAATAATTTAAAAAAGAACTATTTTTAGATGAGAGTCCCCAGTACACGACATTGAATTGGCGGAATTCTTGCCTTCCATATTTTTTTGTCGTCTTTTTATAGAAAATGATCGAAATTCTATTTTCTGCAATTAGAATTAGCTGCGAAACGATAATAATTAGATATATATATATCATCATCTGATGAAGCAGAATATCTGCATGGAAATATCATATGTACTTCGGTACATTAAAATAAATATGATATGCGTAATAAATCACTTGTGATTTAAAGACGGCGCCCATACCGTCGGACCCCGGCCAACCAGTCACTCATCTGAGTGCACCTCTACACATGTATGGACTTCGGTCCTGCGTGCATAGACATCTATGACGCAGTGCAGAGGGCGGCCACCAGAGGGAACCTAAGAGATGGAGCTTAATCTGAGACGATTCTAAACGGCGTCGGGATTGTATCCGGCGTGGCTTAGTGGTTAAAGCATCAGCACGGAGAGCTGAAAACCCGGGTTCAAATCCCGGCGCCGGAGAGAATTTTTCTCCGTTCCATCTCTCTTTCATCATCTGATGAAGCAGAATATCTGCATGGAAATATCATATGTACTTCGGTACATTAAAATAAATATGATATGCGTAATAAATCACTTTGTGATTTAAAGACGGCGCCCATACCGTCGGACCCCGGCCAACCAGTCACTCATCTGAGTGCACCTCTACACATGTATGGACTTCGGTCCTGCGTGCATAGACATCTATGACGCAGTGCAGAGGGCGGCCACCAGAGGGAACCTAAGAGATGGAGCTTAATCTGAGACGATTCTAAACGGCGTCGGGATTGTATCCGGCGTGGCTTAGTGGTTAAAGCATCAGCACGGAGAGCTGAAAACCCGGGTTCAAATCCCGGCGCCGGAGAGAATTTTTCTCCGTTCCATCTCTCTTTCATCATCAGATAATAATTAGGCATCCCGTTCTTAGCAAAGATGATCACAGTTATAGCATCTCTGGATTTAGTACATAACGATCCGCGAAAGCGTTCCAACAGCGTCCAGTCCGGTTTCAATCCCATAGCAGCTGCTCAACTAACGCATGCGCATAAGATGGTACAGGAACCGTACATGAACTGATCCATGAACCGCTTGTTGGAACGAACCTATAGAGACAGCAAGGCAGCGTACAACATTGTCACATCATACTTAACGCGCATGTGCAACACAAAGAGCGCAGGAGAGAATTTAAATTATCAAAAGACAATAATGACCTTAGCCGTTGATTACTGTAAGTATGACAACAAAGAAATTCTCTTTCCTTCACTATCAATATTCTTTGCACAGTTCTAAATCCCACACCACATGCTTCTGCAGTCATTTCTTGCGCGTTGGCCACGTTGCAGTCAGCATCAAGATGGGCGGTAGCGTTCTGCTCGTCAACGTTTTTAAATACATCTTAAACACTATTTTCCGCACCTGCCTGTGCAATACTTGTCTTTTACAGTCTCTTCTTCCATTTATTTATCTTATACACACAATAAATGTAAGTTTTATTTATTCAATGTATTGAAACACTCACACGTGAACAAACGAACTCGGGAAGTACTTGTTATAGACTGATTCCGATTGGTTCCAATGTACAAGCTTATGACGTCACATACCAGAAATGCTATGGCGCATATAACAGCCGACTGTCTTCGGAAATGCTGTCGACTCTAGCCTAGTAATATAGTGAGGGTCACATAAGAACAGTTCCTAAACAGCAAATATTGCCGTCTTGTCAGTGTTGCCAACTGTTACTAGATATCACACGATTCTTCGTACTAAATGACTTATTTATTACCGTACTTTATGTTGGAAGGTTATTCTAAATTATTCAATAATTTGTAACATTTCTTCGTAGGCAAACTATACAGGAAAGGGATCAACATGTCAAGTATTTTGTCTGGCATTACGAAATTCATTAGTTTACTAAACAATTGACTCATGAAATCTAACCTAGAAATGTATTTTGTTTGATCACATGAAATTATTAGTACTAACTCCGAAAACTTACCTGACTATAGTCTTGAATTATAACCACAACGCAACACATAAAATAACTAGTATGTATTAATATTAATACTATATTATTAATTATTAGTATGTTCAGATTTCACTAGCTTCCAGTAACAAGCTCAGAAATCTAGTACAATTTCAATTTCATGGAACTCCAGTACCGACAAATATTGTCGATATTTGTCTCAGCTGCCAACATACCAGTTACAAAATTACTACCATTTGTAGTATTTGTCAGTATCGAAATTCGAAACGAAGTTGGCAAAAGAAAATTCAATCTGCAAACTAGAAAACCACCACAATCCACTAGCATATGTAGTAATGGGGAAAAATGGTTAGGTTTCACCCTTAGGGTATGAAGTATGCTGACCCGGACTATAGTAATGATAGTGGTGGTGGTGGTCAGTGGCGGCTGGTGGTTTGAAAATATGGTGGTGCATAATAGATATCGAAGAGGAGTTAAACATACTTTACTTTAAAGTTTAAAAACGTGTATACCTGAGGGCGTATACATATAAAGCTAATTTACATGCAATTAATAAGTAAAATGACCAAATAAAGCGTACCTATTTATACAGAAAGTCCAAAAGTGGAAGGGGTCGTGGATGGAGCTCTCTATATTGCGATTTACCGTCATGAAAAACATTTGAGCACAGAATCGTCATCAGAATGCTACCTAGTACCAAGTGCAACGTTTTCGTTCATAAAATTCAAATGCAGCTTTCGTCGGCTGTCGGGAGATAGCAGCACTTATTGTCAGAACGACAACTCTTACAACTTTAAAGCAAAATACAAGCTCCTTTATGTATTGTGCCGTTTGTGTGGATGCAGATTGAGAAAGTAATGTGCGAAATATGCGACTGTTCGTTGCACAAGCCGAATGAATACATTTTCATGCTTATTACTTCGGACAAATGTCTAGTTGAAACAGATACTTTCGCAGTGAATTTAGTTTCTTCTGCACTGACGTTGGTATCCATGTCAGGGAGTGCGACAAACCGTTCTCAATGAGCATAGCAGTAGACCACGCCTCTAATTCCCCTGTCCCCGCACTAGCCGAACATCTCTACAGGGTGTTTAAAATACGGGGCATAATTTCAGATATGCATTTCCCACTTGTAGACGATCAAAATAGTTCATTACAACATGTGTCCGGAAGTGCTTCATTTCCGAGTTATGGCCTTCACAACATTGAAATTCACCGGAACGTTTTTCTTCCCGCAAGTCGTTGTCATTACAGAAGATGTTCAAAATGTCCACCTCCTGCTTGAATACAGACCTCACATCGATGTCTCATTGACCTGCGAACACGATCCCAAACTCCAGGAGTATTGCGTATGTCCCCAGAACATGCCACAATTCGATTCTGAAGGGATACCAACAGTCTCCAGACAGTCGTATGAGGAACATTGACTTGCAACGCTACCCTTCGTGTGCTGATAGAAGGAGTCATGTTCACAGCCTCCAGAATCTCCTCCTGTACTTCTGGAGTTGTAGATCTTGGTCGTCCCCTTCCCAAACCAGGAGAGTTAAATTTTCCATACTCGCACAGACGGTAATGGAGACGTACAAATGTCTTCCGATCTGGACATTGTCGCTGTGGGTACCTCTCCTGGTACAAACGACGAGCCAGCGCAGCATTGCCGTCCGCCTTACCGTACATGAAGTGTATCTCTGCCAGCTCTTGATTCGAATACATGTCGCACAGTCTAACGCCTACACAACACTGAATGTAACCTTCGCCTCGGAATGAACTGTCAGAGTGCCCTCTTAATGTCTCCTTTGACGACAACGACCTGCGGAAAGAAAAACGTTCCGGTGAATTTCAATGTTGTGAAGGCCATAACTCGGAAATAAAGCATTTCCGGACACATGTTGTAATGAACTATTTTGATTGTCTACATATGGGAAATACATACCTGAAATTATGCCCCGTATTTTTGAAACACACTGTAAACTACCTTCCCTAGGTTTTCAACATCTCTGCAAACCAAGAGGCTCAGAGGCTCCTGCAGACGTACAAAACAAGACGCCAGCTGCAGATAATCATGAATGAAAATTGTAAAATAAAATTATATTTTTAATGGTAACAAAGCCGGGAGATTAGGAATATTACTGGGGGTGTACAAACCTGCAACCCCTTGAGAAAGCCGCCACTGGAGGTGGTGGTAGTAGTAGTAGTAGTAGTAGTAGTAGTAGTAGTAGTGGTAGTAGTATTAATAGTCGTCGTGGTGGTAGTGATTGTGGTGGTAGTAGCAGTAGTAGTAGTAGTAGCAGTAGCCTAATAGTAGTAGTAGTTCATTTCTTTTGACGGTGCATTAAGCTTTCAGAATTTATTCAGGATTGAAAATTCATTGAATCTGTTGTACATATTCATTTGTAAATATTTTCTGTATTTCTTCACTTCTTTTAAACCATCAAACGAATGACAATATTGACAAGCGATTTCTCCTAAGGACTACGCTGCATTACCTTCCTCATATGCTTATGAGTACAGGGCGCTTATCTTGTGATACAGAGATGGCTAATTCACTCAGATGATGCCTTTGTACCAAGTCAGAATAGTTACGATTTCGAGCATGTCCTGTAAGATTTTCAGTGCTAACAATTGGAGAAATTTCCTCCAAGCAATTCAGTTTCCTTTTGGTCTCACTAAAGGAATTGGTTGGGTCACTGGCTGAGAAGAAACTGCCTACTGAAGGATACATTGGAAAGAATGGTGAACGGGAGAAGAGTTCGGGGCAGAAGAAGATATCAGATGATAGACGACATTAAGGTATATGGATCATATGAGGAGACTGAGAGGAATAAGAAAACAGAAAAGACTGGAGAATGCTGCGTTTGCAGTAAAAGACATGCCTTTCGGCATGAATGAATTTGCTCTCATTTCACGACTAAGTCCCTTTCTCCATGTTATCATCTCAACGTCTTTGAGTTGTCTGGGTTCAAAAGGGATCTCATAAGAATTGGAATGAATGGAATTTCGGCACTACGACTGATCACTCCGACATTGAAGATCTGTTGCGCTACCTTCGAGCTCGATCGGCCTGGGTAGCGCAGCGGTGGCATTGTGTGCTCGAGGTTGTGGCTTCGATCCCGGCCCAGGCCGAAGGCATTTAAATGTGTTTAAATGCGACAGGCTCATGTCAGTAGATTTACTGGCATGTGAAAGAACTCCAGCAAGACAAAATTCTGGCACACCGGCGACGCTGATGTAACCTCGACAGTTACGAGCGTCGTTAAATAAACCATAATTTAATTTATTGTCGCGCCATCGGATCTGTGCCCTTCAGCGCTGTCGTCGTTCAAAAAAAGTTGACGCCTCTACTCACCCCATTCCACCCGTTTCTCTCCCACTACGTCAAACAGCAGGCCACGAACCTTGCCGAATAGGGATGTTGCCAAACTTTCGCCAAACAATGTCATGTCTCTTGAATATTGCTTATAATATTGTAAGGTTAATTATTACTTATTCATAATTTAATTTAAGTAGGTCTAATGACGCTGATTGACTTACGATTGTTTGCAGATAATTATGTTATTACAGTGGATATTTATTGGTTAAATTGAAATTACATCAGAAACATCATCACTTTGCCAGCATTTTTTAACAGTATAATGTGAATGTATCCATGTTTCGTCTAAATACACAATATACTTTCCTTCTCTGCGAAATTTCGCAATTTTTCTTAAATAACTTACCCTCCATGCTACAATATCATTTCTTTAAATCAAAATACATCTTGTATTTCTACATTTTTAAATCTAAATCCCATGTCTCGAATCACTTTCCGTAGCGTTTCTCTCCCTCCTTGAAATTTATTGCTTCTCTCGCAACCTTCAATAATTTCTCCAATGTCGGAACATCTTTCTGCATCGTATAAAATTCTTGTATCTTTCTTCTTAAAATACATCTGTCCATATCATCTATAAGAATTAAAGGTTCCCTTGGTCTGTTCTTCCCTGGTGATTCTACCTTTTCATCTCCTGCACAGACTCCCTCTCTGCTGATTTTCTTCATTAGGCGCTCTGACCTGCCTATATAAATTACATAAAAAGTAGTATTATATTAGTATTAGTTAAGTAAGTAATTTTAATACGTAATCAATTGAATTAAAATAAGCCTCACATGTGATCGCAGCTGCTCTTTTCGTTGCCTGATTTATAGGAAACAAATATTGATCTGTTTGTTTCTCTTCATCGCAAAATGCTATTACTTGCTGAATAATATTTCTTTCGCCACTCCGTGCTACAATATTCATGTTGAGTTGACAACACTGGACTGCAAGTGCAAATATTGTAAACTGTCCCGCAAGAAGGCTCAAAATTGTGAGTAGTGGGGACGGAAAGGGAGAGAGATAGGAATGCAGGGAGACAAATGAATTACCGAGGCTGAGAAGGAATTATGGTTCAGTTCGCATATCTTACGGGGGCACAGATCCGACGGTCCGACTATACTTCCTTCTACGTTTTCCTTTCTTCTCAGTATAATCCTCTGCACATTCCTTTGTCCTTACACGTGGCCTTTTCAATTTCCTTTTCCTTGTCCTTAGCCTATCCCTTTGTGTTCGATCTCAGCATCATCATCTTTTCTTCTACTTGCTCACCCTTTTCATTTTTCATTCCGCGCATATCTGCGTGATCTAGGCGCCATGCCTTGGACTAGCGTTACGGAATGAGCACTGTTCGAATCTTCATGAAGCAAGAAAATTTCTCACGAAATTTCAGCCATTTTTTCAGAGTGGTTCCCACCCAGTATCGTGATGAATTTGGAGGGCTACAGTGAAGAGCAAAATCCCATTTCACGAGCCAGTTATAATGGACAGGGACATGGTACTAACAACACGTTACCCCCGTATTGGTTACATGATCGTTCACCTCTGAGATATGTAAACGAGGGCAGCAGTCGGTTGATCTGTCCTGCAATGCACTAGATGCTCCCTTTCTTCTTCTTTTCTGAGCTTTAATAGTACATTATGCAACGAGCCTATAATGGTGGTAATTAAGACGCGAGTACGTTTATGAAACGAGCGCAAGTGAGTTTCATAATTTTCATACGAGCGTCTTAATTACCATTATAGTCAAGTTTCATACGACTTTTTACGCTCGACCATATTTCTAACTTGAAATTATTCATGAGTATTCATGTTATTCTTATCTGACTGAGGAGCGGAACTGACCTTGTGCAATACCTCGTAAATTGTGAAATGTGCGCAGACGCGAAAGTATTGATTTTTCCTAGAAACAGATGTCGACGAGAGAAATAGGAATGGAGGGAGAGAAACGAATTACCGAGGCTGAAAAGGAATTAAGGTTCAGTTCGCATATCTTACGGGGGCACAGATCCGATGGTCGGACTGTAACTGCCATGCTCCGTCTTTGTCCACCACAAGGACTCGCCAGGATTTGTGCCCAGGTTACCAGCGTGGATTGCAGAAGAATGAGTGTGTGAAGTGAATAGAAACATCTTTCCAATGCGGAGCAGAAATGCTATCCATTGGACTACGACAGTCGTTAATTGTGGTCGTTGTCCGTGGAAATCAAAATGTCCGCATCACAACACTACTTTCTCTACGTTATCGCGTATGAAACAGTAAAAGTGTAAGGATTGTGTCACACCCACAGACAGATCATAAAAATGCGGGGATTTCTACAGAACTTGCTGGAGTTCATTTACTCTCTCTGGAAGTGAACTGAATTCGTTTCTCAGAACACTTCGACGGTTCAGAGCAGTACTATCGTAACCCTATTATTGGCGCTGCTAGTTACGTTAGTATCTCTCTGACCCGTCGACTTGCTTATCGACGACATACTCATTCATAGCTTTCTACCAAAGGGCACATATTTCAGTCCAAACCAGTACTCTCCAATGTTTCCTATTTAATAATAATAATAATAATAATAATAATAATAATAATAATAATAATAATAATAATAATAATAATAATAATAATGGCTTTATTTAACCTGGCAGAGTTAAGGCCGTAAGGCCTTCTCTTACACTCAACCAGGATTAAAACTTGTTTACACAGTTGAACATAAAACTGGATCGGAATTAAGTAATTGCATACTGATACAATTTAGGTACATAATGAGGTCAAAAGAGGTAGTTACATAAAATTTACCTCATAAAATAAAAATAAACATAGTGAAATACATATTAATGTTGTTAGAATCAAATACGAATCACATAAAAACAGAAGCCGATAATTCAATAAAAAAAATGTACACAGAAAAATAAAAATAAACATATTAGTATACATGTTAGTATTAGATTACAATTAAGTAGGATTTACATAATTAAACCAGAAACCGACAATTGAATAAAATGTACACAAAAAAATAGATTAATAATAAAAAACAACACAGTGGGATTCATATTGGCGTTAAGTGATAAATAAACACGATTTAGATAATAAAAATAAGATACAAAAAAATAAAAATAAATACAGTGGAACACATTCCATTAAATATTTGCAACACGTTAGGTCTGGCAACTCATCATAAGATATTTTTCTAATTTACATTTAAAGGAAATTAAAGTTCGGCAGCCCTTGACTTCAGGCGGCAGAGAATTCCAGTGACGAGAAGTAGCAACAGTGAAAGATGAAGAATAAAGAGATGATGTGTGCAGTGGTATTTCTAGCGTGTTATCATATTGTGATCGAGTATTTAAGTTACGATACCGAAAAAGACTGTGGAATCGGACAGATAAGTAAGAGGGAGTAGAGGTGTGCAAAATTCGGTAGAAGAGAGAAAGAGAATGTAACTTTCTCCTCTCATTTAACCTGAGCCACAATAATTTATCGAAAGAAGGCGAAATGTGATCGTAGTAGCGAACATTACAAATGAAACGAACACACGCATTATGAACACGTTGCAGTTTCTGGGATAAATCCACCTTCTTAGGCCTTCTCTTTCACTCAACCAGATTAGTTACAAACATATGCATGAAATACACCAATTCTATTGACGCTAAATAACCTAGTACAGCAAACCGAGCGAGGTGGACTCGAATTCAGAAGGTCCTCGGTTCGATTCCGTGGTTTTCAGGCAAATGCCGGGTTGGAATTTTCATTGTCACGGTCCATTTCCCTTCCCCTCCCGTGTAGGAAAAGAATTCAGATATCATATCATTCATCTTCTTCATCTCATCCCATAGCCATATTCAGGTCAAGACGCATGTCTTCATCCGCTTACGGGAGGGGACGTCCTCTCCGCAACCGTTCCTGGGTTCCCAGCCTTCTGCAATATCTCTGTCAGGATTCCTTCCTTAAGAGCACTTCCAAGGGCGCCTCGCCATCTTGGAAGGGCCGTTGAAAAAAATGGATCCTGTGCTGCTTGGTCACCTTGGCGGTATGAAATTGGGGCTGGAGGGTAGGGGGCCACCATTGGGTGAGCGGGTGAGGGGGTCACATGCGGCCGGTGGGCTGGTACACCTCATCCTCATTCATTCCATAAAATTCGGGATGCACAATAGGCCACTGTCGAGCCGACGACGTGTTTAAGGGTCGTCCCTAACTCGCCCCTAGCCACCATTATCTAACCTAAGCTAGGATCAAATACTTGCTGGAATGGTACTCAATATAGTTTAGTTGAACAATCCACTAAATATTTATTGTGAGATAAAATTAGACTATGTAATACTTCGGTCGATTCTTCTTGATTGTCTTCATAACTTCTTTCTTTGAAGCTGAGGCCTCATCTTTATCGGTGTTTGGCCTTGTATTTTTTCAGGAATTTTTTAACCTTTCACACTAGACAGACAAGTGATAGGATTCCCGTGAGTGGGGTTAACACGAGCTCGGCCTCTAGCTAAGAAATCAAAGCAAGCATCCCTTCTAGAGGCGGCTTCTAAGCAACCTCAAAGTTGCATCTTTACAGTTTATTTCTAAACAAAAAAGTTTCCTGGCTCTGGGGTTTCGGTAGTACAACTAGCAGCTGTCTTTCTGCAGGATTACTTCATGGGATGTCAGATGAAAATGCATGGGTTCAAGTCTAGCGCCCATTTGCACTATTCTCGATTAAAATTTGACCATGGTCTAGTCGGCACTTGACCATCTTCAACGCCAATTTGCGGAGTATCAATCTCGATCAAAGTTAAACAGACGAGTTGAGTGTTAGAGTGTTATGTTTTATTTAACGACGCTCGCAACTGCAGAGGTTATATCAGCGTCTCCGGATGTGCCGGAATTTTGTCCCGCAGGAATTCTTTTACATGCCAGTAAATCTACTGACATGAGCCTGTCGCATTTAAGCACACTTAAATGCCATCGACCTGGCCCGGGCAGACGAGTTGATGATGATCAAATTTGATCACTGGTGTGGGACCGATTATCTTGAATTGAACATGGTCAAGTCGAGGAAACCAAAATGGCGGCACGATTTGATGTACTTGATGGAATTGAAGATGAAAAATGATGTATCTTGAACACGCAAATCACTGCGGAAATAACAGAATTGGTGTTATTGTAGAAAGAGTAAGTTTGTAGATGAATAATAAAAATGTTTTTTTCTCAAAATAGACTAATGTTTTATATATGTTTCTGCTTTGGAAGGTCGGGACTTTACTTGAGGACAATATATTATTTAGGCCTAACTGTGCAATTTTGTTAACATAATAATAAAGTAGTTATTCTATGCCGGTAATAATATAGTAAAACTAAGTGACCATTTTGTAGAATGCGAGATTATCACTTATTAGCTATAGATTTGCCGTTTGAAACTATTAGGACCTACATGACGTTTTGGACAATTAGGCTACTTACGCCTGAATTAAGAGAAATTACACGGATACCTTCCTTTCCCTCTTACTCCAAAATTCCAACCTTGTGAACACAAAATAAATTAGCACTAAAAACTTCCTTTTCGTATGCATGATGATGCGTATTCGACATACATAGACGAATTGCTTTTTTTTTTTTTTAATAATTGTTAGCGAGGTATCCGTATACTGAAATTTTCCCAAATAAATTATTGGCACTGAAATGTGTCTTTTCGTAAGCAAGATGATGAGCATTGGGCAAACACATACAAATCTGCTCTTTTTAGCAGCCTATTTCAAGATAATTGTCAGTGAGGTATCCGTATAGTGAAATTTTCCCAATTATTATCAATAATATGAAATAACCACTGTATAAATTACGTTACAAATTATGTAAACACGTATAACTCATGTTGAATTGTGAGGTTAAATCCAACCAGGTAGCCTGCTTTTCTCTTAGAGAACTTTTGTCAGTAGGCCTACTTTTATTCTCTAATATGGATGCAGAATTGCTGACGAGTTCTAAAAGAATTCCCACTTCGAACTGTGAGAAGTTCGGTGCTCTTTTCTTTTTTTCTTCCATGATTATTGAAACTTGCTATTTGAAAACTGCGAGGATGTTTGAAAGCAGTCCGACAAACAAAAACGAAGCGATAATCGACAGAGTGTGTTCGTTCGCTGTTTTATACGCTGTAACCTAGCGCTCAGATGATTCTTCTCAAGCGAGCGTACCGTCAGCTGACGGTACTGAGTTGATCGAGGGAAAATGTCGGTGCACCGCATCTGTAACTTGATCATTGTCAAGAATTAACCATGTTTCCGTGATTGCTGATAAACTGGCTAGATGATCCAGAGGTTGTTAGATCTACGGAATAGACCTCATTATGAAAATGTTTAAATTTGAATAAAATATGACTTCTTATAAATGCAAAATTTGACGATATTATGAAAATTATAAAAAGTGCCCTGTCGCCACCCGGCGTCGAAAAATAGTAGCCTGAAATACATGCCTGCATAGGATATTCACCCTGTGTGTGAAGGAAGAAAGTAAATCTACAGCCTCAACATTCCGTTCTGGAAAGAAATATCGCCCTTTCTGATACAAATTACATTTATTTTATACGTTCCTAATTAATTATGCGTTTAGAGGAGCTTCCTTCCTTGAAATTTGTGGGTTGGAACAAAGCTGGAAAGCCTAATTTCTGAATGGAACTTCTTCAGTAACGCTTTTTATCTTATTCGCTTGAAGGGATAGCAGTCTTGTCTCGCCGGTGTTCTAGGACCATAAATCTGTCTTCCCGTGTGAAACTAAAAGAAAGTAAATAAGGACAAGAAGGCACACAAGCACTCATAACCACGTAACTCTGCCGATGTTAGGTTTAAAAATTCATTGACTGCGGACAAATACAGACAGTTTTCTGTTTACTTGCTCTCTTTGGAGACGTAAGAAAATATTGTCCAAATATAAGTTTTTTTTTTTTTCGGTTAACGGATAAAATACAGGCTGATTAAAAAGTGACTTTACAAATTTGTAACGGTATAGCCTTTACTCGGAAGAATTATATAATTGAATAGTGAATTGCAGAAACCTCACAAGTAATCACAATTTTTGTCAAATTCAGTTTTTCATATGGTTTTAATATTCAAATGGTGCAGAAATCCCACAGTCCAGTTTCATGGCGGCAATAAGTTACTGTGAATTGCAGGAAATTGCAGGAAAATCAGGAATTTTTAGAAACTTGTTTTTATAGGACTAAATGAGTCTGAAGAATTAAATGACGGATTGTACAGGGACATCATTTTATTTTTACTAACATTTTTAATATTAACCTGGCTATACCTTTGGATCAACGCCGTTTGCTACCTCCTTCCACGACTGGAGTTCGATGATACTGGCGTAAAATACAAACAAATCACTTTACTAGGTACAGGAGGGAAAAAAAAGTAATTCATCCATTTACGTAAAGTAGGAAATATCGCGATTTTGAGTGTGATAATTTTCATTAGGTTTTGTTTAATCAAAATACAGTACAGTATTAACAATAAGTGTTTTTACTCATGAACTGAGTTATTCATGCGAACTATTCATTATGCAGCGTATATATGCGTGGCGAAGATGACAAAAATGAGTGATTATGCTTATGGTGACATAGATTATTACAATAATTCAGACATGCCTTGTGAATATGCCATATTACGTTCTGTTATTTTAATGGAATGATAGCAACATTTGAGTACTGGAAACTAATTTTACACGTTGTAAATACGCGCAGCCGTGTATGAAAATGAGTTGAGATACAAATCTGGTACTCCATATTCTAAATACAGTAATGATAAACTAGATAAGTGAACGGTTTTGGTCTTCACTTACACAACTGCGTTCTAATGTCGCTTGAGCAAAGGTGCTAACAGAAACTCGCTTAACAACCTATAGTATGTTGAACCTGAATAACATACTCATTCATTCACTCATTAATTAATTAATTAATTAATTAATTAATTCATTCATTCATTCACTCACTCACTCACCCACCCACCCACCCACCCACCCACTCACTCACTCACTCACTCACTCACTCACTCACTCACTCACTCACTCACTCACTCACTCATTCATTCATTTTATTCCATAGATCTTACATGAGCAATGAAGCTTTAAGTTGTGGAACAAGTCAAAATTTTACAATATTACAATTACAATTTTTACAAATTTTTACAGTTTTACAATTTAATAATTTTCTAGAATTTTTACAATTTTGTGCAATTTTTTTACAATATTTTGGCGAGATGTAGTGAGATGAGGTGAGGTCCGAGGATTCGCCAAAAGATTACCCGGCATTTGCCTAGAAGGTTTCCTGTTTGATAAATTATTAATTAGTATTATCTGATAACTGAGACATTGGAACCTTTCATAAGAAATCCTTACGATTACTTGCTCCTAGATCTCCCCTAAAGACTTGGTTTTTTTTTAATCAACGCATGCGACGTGCGAGATGCGAGACCCGCCTCGCACAAATCCAAACTACACGAGAGATAGTGAGTGGTTTCTATAGTTGTGAGGTGCGCAGACCTCGCATCAGAGTCGTGCATGAAGGCCCAGCCCACGATCTGCTTTATCACTGCAGCCCAATGCCACTAAGCAGTGTCGCACGGAACTAGCCCGTGACGTCACCCTGCACCACCGCACGGGTCGCGGCGGACTGCTTGTGGAGCGGTTTAGTGAGGTGGACTGGTTTGTATCAAAGCATGAGCCCAAGCTTCCGCTTCTATCAGTTACCAGTTCTTAACCACAGATTTACAATCACCAGATACATTCAGCACTAGTCTGTCATTTGTTTAAGTTGTTATCAACTACTAGATTATTCAGCGTCGATGGTATTAGTAGTAGTAGTAGTAGTAGTAGTATTTATTTATTTAACCTGGTAGAGATAAGGCCGTCAGGCCTTCTCTGCCCCTCTACCAGGAGATTCCAACAACAATATCAACAATAAAATTACAATTAGTATTAAATTTACAATTACAATTACAAATAATATTACAGTTAGTATTAAATTTACAATTACAATAAAATCAAAGTACGAAAAGATTACCTGAATAATTAAAGCTAGATAATTTATCATAGAGAAACAAAGAATATTTTATATTTACTGAATTACAAATTAAATCTAGAATAACAAAATTGTATAGTGATGAAATTACTGAATATTGAAATATTTTGCCATAGATTAAAGAAAATATTTACAAGTAATCAATTACTGACCAAGTGCCTAGTAAGTTTTCGTTTGAATTCAATTTTATTTCGACAGTCCCTTATGCTAGCAGGTAGCGAATTCCAGAGTCTTGGCAGGGCTATTGTGAAAGAAGATGAGTATGAGGAGGTGCGATGGGATGGTATTGTTAGTATTGTTTCATGACGAGAGCGTGTGTTCAGATTATGGTGGGAAGAAAGGTAAGTGAAGCGAGACAGGTACGAAGGAATAGAAGAGTTCAAGATTTCGAAGAGAAAGAGAAGTGAATGTAAATTTCTTTTCTTATCTAGTTTAAGCCAACCTATTGCTTCCAGGGATGGGGTAATATGATCATATTTACGAACATTGCTTACAAAACGTACACACAAATTATGAGCACGTTGAAGTTTCATTTTGTTGTCGCTGGAGAGGTCAGTCAGTAAAATGTCCGCATAGTCGAAATAGGGAAATGCAAGTGTCTGCACAAGGGACTTTTTTAAGCAAGAGGGGAGATGAACATTTATCCTTTTTAGCACATGGATAATAGAATATACTTTTCTGCAGGTTTCTGTGATTTGCATGTCCCAGTTGAGATTATTATCCATGTGAATGCCAAGATTTTTACTGAAGAACTGAAAGGGATATGCACTGTACTTACTTTAACAGGGAAATGTCGAGGTGTTTTACAGCGTCGGTTTGCCGTTTGTGTCCTAATATAATTGCTTGTGTCTTTCCAGGATTGATTTTAAGACGGAGTTTCTTTGTCCATGTCACAATCGAGTCAATGTCTTCGTTCAATTTATCTATAGCGTCATTTACTCGGTCTAAGCGGGAAGAGATGTAGCATTGAAGGTCGTCAGCACAAGTGATAGTTACAATGCCTTACAAGAGATGTAATATCATTGACATATATTGTGAACAACAATGGTCCGAGTACCGACCCCTGTGGTATACCTGATGTTATGTCAAGCCAGGAGGATCTTCGATTCCCGGATACAACACATTGTTGTCTTTCCCGTAAGTAGGATTCGAACCAACTCACAGCAGTCTCTGACAAATACATATTTCTCAATTTATGGGTGAGCAGGTCAAAATTTACAGAGTTGAGAGTATTAGTGATAGCGAGATGAAAAAATGGTTTATTTAACGACGCTCGCAACTGCAGAGGTTACATCAGCGTCGCTGGATGTGCCGGAATTTTGTCCCGCAGGAGTTCTTTTACATGCCAATAAATTGACTGACATGAAACACACTTAAATGCCATCGACCTGGGCCGGGATCGAACCCGCAACCTCGAGCATAGAAGGCCAGCACTATACTAACTGCGCTACAGAGGCCGACTCGCGAGATGATATTTGGCGAGAAAATTTTTAAATTATGTTTTATTTAACGACGCTCGCAACTGCAGAGGTTATATCAGCGTCGCTGGTGTGCCGGAATTTTTGTAACTCAGGAGTTCTTTTACATGCCAGTAAATCTATTGACATAAGCCTGTCGAATTTAAACACACTTAAATGCTATCGACCTGGGCCGGGATCGAACCCGCAACCTCGAGCATAGAAGGCCAGTGCTATATCAATTACTCTACCGAGGCCGACTATTTGGCGAGATGAGGCCGAGAATTCACCACGGGATTACTTGACTTTCGCCTTATAGTTGGGAAAACCTAGAAAAATATCCAATCAGTTAATAAGCTCAATCGGGAATGGAACCCATGTCTAACCGCAGCCCGGTTCAGCAGACGTGTACCGTCTTAACTACGCCGGTATCATTCAATTTACAGTAAGGTTACGATTTTATAATAGAGAGAAAAAAAGAATTCAATCATGGTCTGTAATAATGAAACAGGCTCCGTAATTCGGCTACCTATAAGCTGGAATGAAGTTGCTTGATTCGCAGTATATGTGACGTCACAGCGCAGGTACAGGTATGTTACAGTCCATGAGGATTTACTTGTCTAGTCCCTTTTAGAAAGAGAAAAGAATACTCACCATCTCTCTCTACCCTCATTTATGGTGACGGCGGTATGGTCGACACTCCTTCCAGCGACCAGGAGTTAGCAGCGGCGGCACTCTCTTCCTCTTCAAATTCTGACTCCTCTCCGCCAGAAAGTTCCTCGTCCGTGTCCGTGTCATCCAAATTTATTACGAATCGATCGCTAATTTCGTCTACTAGTCCGTCCTTCTCCCAATAAAATTGTTCGACTTTTTCCACGTGTTCACAGGCCTTTCTCCAATTATCTTCCGTCACTTTTGCAAGAGCGCTCTCAAACAACAATTTCACATCTTTACTTTTGAACGAAATATTACGCTTCGCAACGTCATTTTTAACCTGCCCCCATATTAATTCGATCGCGTTTAAATCACAATGGTATGGTGGCTGTCTCACTACAGTATGAGAGTGCATTGTCGCAATTTGGTCGATTTCGTATGTTTTGAAATTATCTTTTTTAGTTTTTACAAGTTCATATAATACAGGTTTCGTGGATCGTAAATCAAATTCAATGTTATTGTTACGAAGCCAGGACTGCATTTCAGATTTCGGTGTTGATGAAATTGGTGCCTTATTGAGTTCTGTTGAATGATAGGGGGCATTGTCCATTACAATGATGCTATTGAGAGGAATGTTTGGTAATAATTGATTAATGAACCAGTTCTTAAATACAGTGCTGTCCATCTCCTCGTGGTAGCCTTTAGTTGATTTAGATTTGAAAGTTAGAAGCGCGTTTGGAATGAAACCTGTCGAACATCCGGCGTGTAAAATAATAAACCGTTGACCTTTTCCTATTGGGGTTTGAAGTGGGAAGTCAATTTCGTGATCATCGCTTTTCCAAACTTTGCTTTTCGTATGGTTCACATTAACCCAAGTTTCGTCTAGATAAACAACGGCGCGTCCAGTGGCGCGTAATTCTTTCATTTTTCTTAAGAATTTAAATCTCTTTAAAATAACATCTGACCTTTCCATTAAAAATTTTCTGCCTTGAGTATTTTTAACATACCTAAATTTCATTTTCTTAAGAATTTCTCTCAAACTCCATATGCTTCCAGTGAATAAGCTTTCCTTAATTAATGCGTCATTTATATCCTTCAAACTAGGCAAAAATCAGTCCGATACAAAGAATAAATTACTCGTCTTATAGCGGCGGCAGAAAATGAGTCAATTGCAGTTTTCTGAGGGGTCCTGTTTGGGCGTTTCTTTCCTGGAGTTCGCAGAACACTTCCACTTTCTAGTGCCTCCCTTTGTTTTTTTAAAATCCTGCTAACACTACGAGACGATATACCTGTCGCTGCAGCAGTTCTTTCGATAACATCGACACAGATATTGTTTGCTTTCCGCGTTTCAGTGCCTCATATTCTTCAGTAAAGAATTTGTGTACATTAATAACCATGTTCATACTGTCCGACTTCAAGGCTTTCCCGCGTTTTCCCATATTGCCTACCATGATTATTAAAAACAAGAGCACAACACACATTACAATGTTTAAGATAACAGGAAACCATGCAATTCCGAAAACATTTTGTTTAAATTGTGAATTATTGTATATTATATTATATTATATTATATTATATTATATTATATTATATTATATTATATTATATTAAATTGACACAACGAGACACACACTTACTTCACTATTCACTAAACACTACTGAATAAATGAACTCGAACAACGCCAAGACGCCACTGAGAGACCCACTAATTGGATTTCCAAAAGTGTGTTCTAGAAGGGCCAAGGGAGAAGGAGGGAAGGGAATTCCAAGAATTCTACAAAAGAAAACCTTTCCTCCCTTACATCTGTTGACAGTCGATAGACAAGGACCGCAGACAAGGATAGTAGAAATCACGCCAACTTAACCCTCATGCACTGTAGTATACAAAATAGTTACGCACGCTCTGCCTTCTCGCTATAATATGTCTAAGTCGGGACGCAATGTTATTTAAATAACTACAGCTTTATGGCTGGTTGAAGGTTCATTGCAGAGGTAAAATGTCTTAGGTAAGACGCTCAAGCGTGTAATATTGCAGAGCATAGTTAAGGATATTTGAACTAATATTTTCACTGTTAATATAAACAACATTACATATGCATTGTGTAAAATAAACCTAAAAGTGAAAAAAACAATGCACTGAAAGACACTGCAATTTTATCAAAAGACACGAAAGTGTGTTGAACATAAACCAAAAGAACCAGTACCATCAAAATCTGAAAATTATTAAGATATTAACTCGACGTTTAGCGTGGATTTGTGTAGCCTACCATGATGTTCAGTGACAACATCCCAATTAATAAACTAAATAATCTATATTTCTAGAAAAATACATAGTAAATTAGTGGGTTTTTAGTGATGAGCGATATATGCAATATCCTAATGAAATATGAAGAAATAGCAGTCAATATGGATTCTTGTACTACATCATGCACCAACAAGCTCATATGTTATTGAAAGAATTTCTTGCAATATAAAATAATTTTAAGTGACATCCGCATATGTTGAAGTTCCGTAACTTACGAATGCACGTTATTATTCACTGCAAAGATCACGACGAAAATGAACATCAGGGCTCAAGCATGTGTTTACTAGCATAGCTTCAGACTGACTGTACTCCACGAACACGAAGCGACGACCTGTTTGTTTATATCCTTATCCGTTGCATCACCTGTGTTCGGCATACAATATAGCAAATGTGTCTTTAACTTCAGTCTTTAGGTGGCTGGAATACGCAGCCTATATATGACTCCAGAAAATAATAATGGCAACAAATTTAAAAATTTTTAAAGACGTAAGTAATAGATTGAAATGTCTAACCTTTGCGCTGTTGTTGATGATAAAGATGATGATGATGATGATGATGATTATTATTATTATTATTATTATTATTATTATTATTATTATTATTATTATTACTATTACTACTAGTCGTACCCGTGCGCTCCGCTGCACTTGTTAGAAATAGATATAAAATAATTACTTACTTACTTACAAATGGCTTTTAAGGAACCCGAAGGTTCATTGCTGCCCTCACATAAGCCCGCCATCGGTCCCTATCCTGTGCAAGATTAATCCAGTCTCTATCATCATATCCCACCTCCCTCAAATCCATTTTAATATTATCCTCCCATCTACGTCTCGGCCTCCCTAAAGGTCTTTTTCCCTCCGGTCTCCCAACTAACACTCTATATGCATTTCTGGATTCGTCCATACGTGCTACATGCCCTGCCCATCTCAAACGTCTGGATTTTAAGTTCCTAATTATGTCAGGTAAGAATACAATGCGTGCAGTTCTGTGTTGTGTAACTTTCTCCATTCTCCTGTAACTTCATCCCGCTTAGCCCCAAATATTTTCCTAAGCACCTTATTCTCAAACACCCTTAACCTATGTTCCTCTCTCAGAGTGAGAGTCCAAGTTTCACAACCATACAGAAGAGCCGGTAATATAACTGTTTTATAAATTCTAACTTAAATATAAAATAATTACACAATTAAAATACAACATCTGATCCAGGGAACATTCGTGTTTGATAGAAGGATAAATCGTTTAATATGTTACTTAATTTAAATTGTATTTAAATAATTAAAATGGGGTCATTTTGGTCCAGAGAGCAATAATTTGGTGCAATGACAATTCCTTTAACATGTTTCTTAATTGTTATTACATGCGGCCATAGTTTAATGAAGATTGACATATCATTTAGTTTTAATGTGTATATTTTATATTACTTGCTATATGTTTCAGAAGTTAACGTAATAACATTGTATAATTATGTTCATGTAGAAAAACTACACTTTCCAATGGTGAAATAATAATTAAACAATTAGTTAGCCTCCGATATTACTTCATACAAAAACACAGAAACATTCTCTGTAGGCTATGTTTAATAGCTTTCGATTGTTGTTGTCCAAGGCCCCTTATAGACGAAGTCATTTGTTTTTATTTCAGTACAGCGCCTTAGATGGCGTTGTTATTGTAATTTTAAAACTCATTTATCTCATTAAATATCAGTCCTATCAAAATTTTGTATACAATAAAATTTATCGGAAATTATTTTTAAAGAAACTTTTGTTATGTAATATTTTTCACGAAAATCAATAATAAGCGAGATATTTCGATTTATTTAATTCAGGTCCCCTTATAACCCCATAACCCCGCTTTTAAATAAAGTATTTGAATGTCATATAGCCTAAAATCTAAGTTACAGCGAACTTAATTTATAATCCAATTTTCATATAAGTCGGTTCAACCATTATCGCATGAAAAGGTAACAATCAGACAGACAGACAGACAGACATACAAACAAAAATAAAAAAAGCGATTTTCGGTTTCAGGAAGGTTAATTATACAGGTTAACATCAATTATTTTTGGAAAATCGAAAATTACCAAAAAAGTTTAGCTACAGATTTATTATTAGTATAGATTATTATTATTATTATTATTATTATTATTATTATTATTATTATTATTATTATTATCATTATTATTATTAATATTATTAAGTTTATGACAATGAAGATAGAACTGGAGCCAAAGTGAAATATGTGATGAAAAATGGCTGTTGCCGCATATTTCATTGGGATACTGCCACTAATATAATAACTAGACTTCGTTGAATTGCCACACGCAGCATGCTATCAGGTTGCCGATGTACGGTAGTATAGAGGAGGTGAGCGACCGCCCGATCTCGTAGTATAAGCAGTTCATGTTAAGAGTTGTGACCGGTCCAAATAGATAGCGCAGCTACAGCTAATGTATACCTATGTAAGCACTTGTTTTTGCATTACTGTGGTTGGAATAGTCAAAGCTTAACATTTGTTCAGTGCAGACAAGAATTATGCAGAACATTACAGTAAAATAATGGAGGTAATTGATGCATTGGATAGCACAGACAGTTCCGCTGTTGCACCTGTAAAATCATTGCCTTCTGAATATTGGAAGATATTGTGTTCATTGACTCTAATTTTAAAACCGTGTGCAAAAGCATCGCCCTGTTAGAATCGTCTAAACTACAACTCTCAGAAGCCCTTAATATAGTGGATAAAGTATCACAAACCGTTATCCCAAATAACAATTTCAGAAAAAGTGATATGTATGTTGAGAAACATTATTGCTAAAAATTCTGCCTATTCACAACTTCGTATTATAAATGATGTGGTATCAGGTCACGACAAGACGTCTGAAGTTGGTGTACTAAAAAGTAGTGACTTTCCGTTCTTCAAATATGCACGTATTACATCGTGTGATGTTGAACGTACATTTTCCCAATATAAAAACTGTTTAAGTGACCATCGGAGGAGATTACTTTGCAGTCGCTCAAAATGTACGTAACTCTTCACTGCAATGCACATATTCAAGAATGATGTATCTGGCATTAAATTTTAAGAGTTAATATATCTCACTATAAAATAATTGTGTATTTACATGTTTAGACATTTCCTACTTCAATAATCATTCAATATATTTCTTGAATGCGGGATACAGGTTTTATTGTAAGCGCAGTATACTGATCAGTGTTTACATCAGAGATATGCCTCCTTCTCATACAGTCTATACCCCGTGCGCAGTAAACCTTGCAATTCTCGTGGCAATTCCACGAAGTCTAATAATAACAAAATAAGCAGTGGGAACTTCTACTGTTACATGCTAGGTTTAGGGAAGTACGATTCTAAGACACTCGACCTAGGGAATCGGGTAGCGGTGTAAGGAGCAGCCGGTATATTCAGGCTCTGGTTGGCAGCGAGTTGTCTGTACGCACTGTGCGTGGCGTCGGACAATTACATTGCTCAGCGCTGGGTGCCTTCAACTCGCATTACGAGTCGTAATACATTTGTTATGCCACGATCACTATCGTGAAATCCTAACAATTATCGCAGTTTATCGTTTGCAATATTTATAACCAGATTGCGGCCCAGGGTTCCGAAACGCTTGAAGTTACGAACGCACGGACCACTGCGTTGTGTAGATCGAGGGGAATGGGAGACTGAGAGTGCAGTTACTCCTTGTCTCAACATGTAAACATTAAGTTACGAACGCACTCACCACTGTGTTGTGTAGATCGTGGGGAATGGGAGACTGAGAGTGCAGCTACTCCTTGTCTCAACATGTAAACATTAAGTTACGAACGCACTCACCACTGTGTTGTGTAGATCGTGGGGAATGGGAGACTGAGAGTGCAGCTACTCCTTGTCTCAACATGTAAACATTAAGTTACGAACGCACTCACCACTGTGTTGTGTAGATCGTGGGGAATGGGAGACTGAGAGTGCAGCTACTCCTTGTCTCAACATGTAAACATTAAGTTACGAACGCACTCACCACTGTGTTGTGTAGATCGAGGGGAATGGGAGACTGAGAGTGCAGCTACTCCTTGTCTCAACATGTAAACATTAAGTTACGAACGCACTCACCACTGTGTTGTGTAGATCGTGGGGAATGGGAGACTGAGAGTGCAGCTACTCCTTGTCTCAACATGTAAACATTAAGTTACGAACGCACTCACCACTGTGTTGTGTAGATCGTGGGGAATGGGAGACTGAGAGTGCAGCTACTCCTTGTCTCAACATGTAAACATTAAGTTACGAACGCACTCACCACTGTGTTGTGTAGATCGTGGGGAATGGGAGACTGAGAGTGCAGCTACTCCTTGTCTCAACATGTAAACATTAAGTTACGAACGCACTCACCACTGTGTTGTGTAGATCGTGGGGAATGGGAGACTGAGAGTGCAGCTACTCCTTGTCTCAACATGTAAACATTAAGTTACGAACGCACTCACCACTGCGTTGTGTAGATCGTGGGGAATGGGAGACTGAGAGTGCAGCTACTCCTTGTCTCAACATGTAAACATTAAGTTACGAACGCACTGACCACTGTGTTGTGTAGATCGAGGGGAATGGGAGATTGGGAGTGCAGTTACTCCTTGTCTCAACATGTAAACATTAAGTTACGAACGCACTGACCACTGTGTTGTGTAGATCGAGGGGAATGGGAGAGTGAGAGTGCAGTTACTCCTTGTCTCAACATGTAAACATTAAGTTACGAACGCACTGACCACTGCGTTGTGTAGATCGAGGGGAATGGGAGACTAGGAGTGCAGTTACTCCTTGTCTCAACATGTAAACATTAAGTTACGAACGCACTGACCACTGTGTTGTGTAGATCGAGGGGAATGGGAGAGTGAGAGTGCAGTTACTCCTTGTCTCAACATGTAAACATTAAGTTACGAACGCACTGACCACTGTGTTGTGTAGATCGAGGGGAATGGGAGAGTGAGAGTGCAGTTACTCCTTGTCTCAACATGTAAACATTAAGTTACGAACGCACTGACCACTGTGTTGTGTAGATCGAGGGGAATGGGAGAGTGAGAGTGCAGTTACTCCTTGTCTCAACATGTAAACATTAAGTTACGAACGCACTGACCACTGTGTTGTGTAGATCGAGGGGAATGGGAGACTGGGAGTGCAGTTACTCCTTGTCTCAACATGTAAACATTAAGTTACGAACGCACTGACCACTGTGTTGTGTAGATCGAGGGGAATGGGAGAGTGAGAGTGCAGTTACTCCTTGTCTCAACATGTAAACATTAAGTTACGAACGCTCTCACCACTGCGTTGTGTAGATCGAGGGGAATGGGAGACTGGGAGTGCAGTTACTCCTTGTCTCAACATGTAAACATTAAGTTACGAACGCACTGATCACTGTGTTGTGTAGATCGAGGGGAATGGGAGACTGGGAGTGCAGCTACTCCTTGTCTCAACATGTAAACATTAAGTTACGAACGCACTGACCACTGCGTTGTGTAGATCGAGGGGAATGGGAGACTGAGAGTGCAGCTACTCCTTGTCTCAACATGTAAACATTGTCACTCTTGGACACAGAATAAATATTCACGTTTACAAATATAATATATACCGTGCATTTCTAGTACAAAAAATAATTGCCTAACATTACATGTTTCAATTTACATTTTACTGTACAAGTTTTAACAATAATTATTTGTGTGTGAGTAGGAAAGAAGAAAATATACAGGACTTACATAAAATATATTTCTTCACAATTCAACGCACCGAATTATTATAAGGTACATTCGCAACGTATCTCCTACCTTCACTCAAAATACATTTTATTCAAATATTGTTGAAAGGGATGTTGGCATATACACAAATATCGAGTGATGTTCTTGTCTGATTTTGATGTTGAAGGCCAGTTTTGACTGTATAATTAAATATTTTCCATGTACCTTTTGCTATTACACCCAATAGCCATGGCCCTGTCATGGAATTCGCTGCCGCTGGAAATCAGGGGTAGTCTTAGTCCTCAGTTGTTTAAAATTAGGTTGTTTAGAAATATTTTAAATGTACAGAACTAATCTTTAGGTATAATTTTTATTTATTATTACTGTTATTATTATTATTATTATTATTATTATTATTATTATTATTATTATTATTATTATTATTATTTATTTTACATAGTCATTACTTTATACTTTATTTTTCCATTAACACTAATATCTAGGTCAGGCCTGCACAAGGTTTGCGCTCTCCGAGCCGGCTCACAGATCATGAGCGGAATGCAGATATTAGCTGCGCTCTGTATAAGGGTGGACTGGAAGAAGGGGTGATCTCGTACAAAATATACACAAAAGGAAGTACTATTACGAGTGCTTATGAAATGAATTCTCGTTCAGTGTTTGCAAAACTATCTTGGACTATTATGAATTAATAAAGAAATATTTATTTTACAGAAATAATATAAATTCTATAGCTACTTAAATGTACAATATCATTTTGTTATATTTTTATTTATCAGAACATCAAAACGAAGTTTTATGCTGTTGGCAGCTGAAAGGAACAGTAGCCTACTGATCGTAATGAAACATCAGTTACAGATGTTCGATGTCTGCCTTTATTAAAGTTGATTATAGAAAACAGTTGCTCACAAATATAATTGTTGAGCCAAACATAGCAATCATTTTCACAGCCAGTCTGTGTAGTCGTGGATATTATTGCTATTGTTTAGTCTTGTAAAACTCAACCAGACTAGTAGTATTATTCAAACGATCTTTAGCTCTTAAGTCACATTGAAGATCAATAAGTTCGAGCTGTAAATCGTTAAATGTCAAATGTTATGTTCCGTCTTTTAGATTCCTCCATACTGTACTGTAGCAGTAGGTAAGTAACGTGAAAAGTTACTGAGAATAGGCCTACACACTGCACTCCACTAGATAGCTGAGTGGTCGTTTCCCTCTCCTCTACCTATAGTAAGTCTATGTCATTCTGACGTATCTTCCTCTCCGTTTCGGCGAGCAGTAAACACCGCTCTCCCGGTCCAAAGGAGCGCGCGCGCTCGTTGAGCGCTGTTTGTGCAGGCCTGATCTAGGTAATTGTTATTGTCTCAATGTAACACGACCTGTGCTGATCATACTAATTCTACTGTTCCTGTAGTTGTGAGATTATATTCATATGTATTAATTCTTTTTTTTAAGGGGAGAGGATGGTATTTTTTAAAACTTTTTTCCTATTTGGTGTAAATTATTAATTTTTTGTACGTAGAGAGCTCATAGCTGTGGCAAGTTAACCAAATAAAAATATTTTGAAAAAATTATTTGGGGCCCAAATTTGAAAAAAATATACCCAATGCAGGATTGTACTAAAACCGATATATCTAAACCGATTTTAAAGATAGATTCAAACAGTTTTTGAAATATATTTTCAAAAGTATGTTCTACAAACTGTCTGTAACAGAATTTTGATATTAGTCACTACGTTAGTAAAATAAACAATTAAAATTTAGTAACAATTTTCTGATTTCCTTTCTTTTTAAAATGAAATCAATTAACAAAATTCTGATACAGAGAAAAGTTTCCTAATAGTCTAAAGAATGTGTGTTCTAAATTTCATGCATGTATCTTTAATAGTTCAGAAATTATATCCATTTTTGTCTAGCAAAAAGAATGAAGTTACTTGTAACCGAAAAAAGCGGGCGTGTGATTTAAAAATCCATAGCGCAGGTAGTTTAAAAATGACGTCTCAACATCCGATAAGGGCCCAAATACCCACAAAATGTTATGCAATGCATTCCACACATATAAAAGGGTATTTTAAGAAAAAACAATTCTTTTTTGAAAGTGGGCGAGTGATTTAAAAATCCATAATGCAGGAAGTTTAAAAATGGTGATCCACACATATCACAGAGTATTTTAAAGAATTTTTTTTTTTTTTTAATTTAGTCATTTTTCATCAAAAATATCATCCTCTTACCTTAAGTTAATACTTGTATACTAGAATGTATTTTCCTGTTTGTGATTATGTATTGTCTCTTTTTTTATTACATATATATTTTTATTATTGTTATTTTAAAGTTAATACTGATTGTGCATATGTATTCAATGTCTCTTTTTACTTAATTATGTTTATTATTATGTTTAAGTTAATATTTGTATACCGGTTTGTATTTTTCTGTATGTGATTTGATCCTGGTTGAGTGAAAGAGAAGGCTTGATGGCCTTAACTCTGCAAGGGAAAATAAAACTATTATTATTATTATTATTATTATTATTATTATTATTATTATTATTATTATTATTATTATTATTATATTTCGTAAACGAGAAAAAAGCGAAGCGAATGACTATCGCTAAGTTTCTTAACTAACGAAAAATAGCTTAAATATGCATTTTTATTAAAATCAAGGTATATGACCTGAGACTGCCTGCAGTTTCACTCTGTGCAAACAAAGTCTCGTACTCAGTAATTTAGTTCATTAGACTACTTTATAATTATGCACTACTGACTGGCTTGTCTAATGAGCGAAATTCTCGTTTGATTTTAATAACATGGGTTAATAAAGCTTCACAGCGATTCCAGTATGATGTCACATTCACCGTTACGTGTTTCTACGTAAACATTTCTCATGCGAAACAAAGTGTGTTAGATTTCCTTGCACAAACTGGAAATTTTAATAAAAGAGGCATGCTCTAGTACAGGCATGCCAGAAATCAGAAACTAAATGTGCAGTTATGTGCGCGGATCGCCGATCTGTGCAGACTGCATCATTCGAGCGTTGCTCTTACCCTTTCTTAGCTGGAGGGGTGTACAATAATCTATTCTGCGCTTCTAGGGTTGGATTAAATAGGCATTTGGACATTATACTACTAAGATTTAAAATCATCCGTCCTCAAGTGAGGTTGACCACTGGGATCCGGAATTAACAAACATAAAAGATAATGGGAAATGAAACGGGCAAAATTGGATTAGATTTGTACATTAAAACAAAAATTTACGAGTTAATATATAGATGATAGTGTAAAATTTGAAGAGAGGCCTTCAGAATTTCCATTACAATCTTCTGAACCTCATAAAAGGGAATTTTAAAGGATTTAAGAATATTACATGTAAATTTTGGTAAACAACCCCTCGCTCCAAATAGTAAGCCTGCAATATCCAAGTTGTAAAGCGAAATGCCATATTTTTCACTGAGGTATGGAAGACAAGGTACATATTTAGCTCGCTTGTCATCATTAATCTGCAGTGCTTGATTTGTGTCTCGTTCAAAGCAAATTGTAGGGTCTAAGACCATCGCTTTCTGGGTTCTTTTATTGATGGCAATTATATCGACTCTTCTATGAGAATCAACTTCAGACACACAATGAATCTCCTCATGTACTTCCCATCCTCTGTTTCTTAGCAGGTTGGCAATTGCTGTACGGGCACAATGGTGTCTGTTGTTACGCAGTAATTCTCCCTTCTTACAGAACCCCAGTACGTGGCCAAGTGTTTCAGTCTCGCTGCAGCCGGGATGGCGACAACGGGTAGTACTGAAGGTTCTGCCAGGGACAGATCTCACTGCGGTGACGTTGCAAGACATCTTGATGGCATTGATGTATTCCGAGGACGAGAGAAACTTTTTAGAGGAGATCCAGGAGTTGGCTTTGGGGCATTCTTAGGAAGGAAAAAACTTAGCAGAAGGAAAAAACACAATTATTATCAGTGTCTATACTTGATAATTGTAATATAAGAAACTCTAGACTTACTCAGTTATACTTCACAAAGTAGTGGTTTGTAAAGCATAATTTATTAATATGATTTTTATATAGTATTTGAAGAAAAAAATATTCCAGTAATTTTGAAACAACAAAAAACGAACAAGTATTTCAGCAGCAGCAGCAGAGTTCGTATAGGTCAGTTTCTGTCAGATGCGTTTCCAATTCACTGTGGGCTAAAGCAAGGAGATGCACTATCACCTTTACTTTTTAACTTTGCTCTAGAGTATGCCATTAGGAAAGTCCAGGATAACAGAGAGGGTTTGGAATTGAACGGATTACATCAGCTGCTTGTCTATGCGGATGACGTGAATATGTTAGGAGAAAATCCACAAACGATTAGGGAAAACACGGGAATTTTACTAGAAGCAAGTAAAGAGATAGGTTTGGAAGTAAATCCCGAAAAGACAAAGTATATGATTATGTCTCGTGACCAGAATATTGTACGAAATGGAAATATAAAAATTGGAGATTTATCCTTCAAATATTTTGGAGCAACAGTAACAAATATAAATGACGCTCGGGAGGAAATTAAACGCAGAATAAATATGGGAAATGCCTGTTATTATTCGGTTGAGAAAATTTTATCATCCAGTCTGCTGTCGAAAAATCTGAAAGTCAGAATTTATAAAACAGTTATATTACCGGTTGTTCTTTATGGTTGTGAAACTTGGACTCTCACTTTGAGATAGGAACATAGGTTGAGATTTTATAGTGCATGAAATTCTCGTCTCTAGTAATAAATTCCAGTAGCGTAAAGTTACATTTTCTTTATTCTTTTGAATTTTTTAAAATTGGTTATTTTATGACGCTTTACCAACTGCTGTCGTTAACTAATGTCTGAATGAGATGAAGGTGATAATGCTAGGGAATTGAGTCCGGGGTCCAGCGCCCAAGGTTACCAGCATTTTCTCACAATGGGTTGAGAGAAAACCCCGGAAAAACTCAACAAGGTAACTTGACCCAACCAGGATTTGAACCTCTGCTCGTTCGTATTACGGTCAAGCATGCTATACGTTACTCTACAACGTTGGATCATTCTTTTGAAGAAACAACTGCTTCTGTTAATATTGAATATCTGAAATATCTTCCTGGGTATTAAACCGCCGGTTTCTTTGCGGCTGACGTCATCGTTTAGTTCCGAAAGAAGCCACGTCTGTTCCTTTTCTGGTCCACTTATATAAAAGTAACCATGACGACCGTTAATTGGCATCAACATGAAAACAAAATGAAAAATGAGAGATAAAACTGGTTTACAGTTAAATTACAATCACAGTCTACTATATACAGTCGCGAAGCTTGAGGTGATTTTTTGCAAATCTCGCGATAAAGCGCTCCAAGCGGTTAGCAACTAGAAACAATAGACTGTCCACGGTCGACTTTGGACTGTGTCGTATTTCCATCGAGTGCTAGCTCGTTGCGTATTTCACATTGATGCTTGTGAAATGTTCGTTATTGGTTGTAATGGAAATGTTAATGGCTAAAATACAATAATTGGAATAATAATATTTTACTAGAGACGTAGAAAAATTAAGTTTGTTTTAATGAAATTTATTGATCACGTTTTATTTTCAATTCTGATGGGATTATTATTGCTTAGGCCTACTTTTTTTTCAAAGGATATGTTTTTAATTATAGCTGTTAATTTTGTTGTTATTTTTATTTGTTACTTTACTAAGACGTAGAAAAGTCTGTTACAATAAATGTTATTGATCACGTTTTATTTCCAATTCTGATGTGATTATTATTGCTTAACCTCATCCCACTTTGTTAACTACGTAAGCCTACACTACAAGTACCGATACACGTAAGTTACTCCATTAATTCATACTTCCATTATTATTATTGTAAAGGGAAATGAAAATTAATATTTTTTGGTTTCATAGTTAATTATCGCCATAATCTTGAATGAGTGAAGCGATTATAGTAAATTTCAGTTCGTTTTGCACAAACAAAAATAATATTAACCTATTTCTTGCAGGTATCTTCGAGTTTATGGTGGAATTTAATATACTTCATTAACATAATAAATTAACTTTATGCATTTAATATTTCAATAATGGAAGGAAGGTGTTAATTTTTCCAAAAGAACACAACGAAAGTGTAACATATTTTGTCGTCTACTAGGAGAGAGATCTGCGATGATGAGGCGATAGTAGCGATCCTAGTGGTGGGCAACTACCCATGTTTGCATTTTTACTACATATTGAGCTTCGTGACTGTATATAGTAGACTGTGTTACAATCCTATAGTTAGAAATCTGGGAAGAGTAGGGAGAAACATGCCGAGGCATTAGGTCACAGAGTATCTAATATTATTATTATTTGTTGTTGTTGTTGATGGTGATGTATATTAAATGATAAGAATGCAAGTTTCAGTATGTATTAATTTTTCCTGTGGCTGATGAAAAAACCAACGAATAGCTACAATTTTAAAGGTCTGAAAACCCTTACACTGAACAGTAGCTGGGATAAGTATGTAGGTCGGAGGTTTGTACTTCTACTCGAGTCTGCGCGAGGTGGGATGTAGTTTACGATAGCGAATGAACTATAGGACAGTTTGTTTTCTTTTGTACGAAGACACCTATACTCGAAATTGGAAACTTCAAGGACGGTAAAATAATGTCTTTCGTTCTTCCACTCAAACTGCATTCTTACTTTCCCCAAAGCTATGAATTTTTTTTTATTTTATTTAAATTCAAATATACAGAATAAAGAAATATAATTACAAAACAAACAAAGAGAAATATAAATAAAATAATACAAGAAATATAAAAAGAAGATACAGTAGTATTAACAAAATTTGAGACCGAATGAGCAGCGCTCGTGCTCGGTCGCAGTTCAGATATAATATTAAAATAAATAATAATAATAATAATAATATAAATAAATAAGTAAAATAAAATAGGAACTAAAATATAATTACAGCGGCAATGGAATTATATAATACACTATTAACATTAGAGAAGAATAATATCGCACGTGAAAAGTAGGACTAATATATATTTAAAAATTATAGAATACAAATATAATATAGGTTGATTAATTCACACACATAGACTATAAATTTATTTAATCAAATTGAAGATATTAACACGTTTCTAATTTTCTTGTTATATGTTAGTGGGTTACATGTTAGAAGTTCTGGGCGTAATTTAGTTAAAGCATTGTACAACCGAGGGCCAAAATTTATGCTATGCTTTAGACCAGCAGATGTGAGACATTTAGGTTCTCCTAATGTTGAATTAATATTTCGTCTTGTGTCATAATTGTGTGTCTGTAATACAAACTTACTACGATTTTTATGATAAAATTTTAACAGCGTATACTTATAAATTTGTTTAATATTAAATACATTAAATTCAGAATAAATTAATTTAGTTGGATAATCGAAACGTTTCTTCAAACAAATTTTAATTATTCGTTTTTGTAGTAAATTTAACGGACTAAGATTAATTTTTGTACTTCCACCCGAAACAATTATACCATATTGAATGATAGACTGAATAATGGCCAAATAAACATTTCGTAGAACTCTGGGTATGTTATGAAAATTAACCGCCTTTTGCGTAATTAAAAACCACAAATGTCGGTTACAATCTAAAAACTTAACCGAGGACATCATACTTGTTGGAAATGTGAAGTCAGTCAGCCTGTAAGAGGGAACAGCCGTCTAAGTGGCACAGCAGATCGGAGTGAGATGCAATCCACCTATCTGATGTCCTCCATTTATTATCCGTTTCTGCTTGTTTCCTTCATCTTTATTGTGGAACAAAACAAAACACAGATGTGAGAACTGACACCATTCCATTTATTTCCACCTTTATCTCTATACGAAAGCGGAAGGCCGTATTTAGGAAACAATGACGTCACAATAACATCGAGAGGTCTTTTGTTTCTGCAAGGACTTGATATTAAGGAAATTACATTATGTAGATCATATTAAATATAGACAATGTAAATTTAAAAGATTAAAGTATCAACAACCAAGACTAAATCCATGGTGTTTCAAGACGAGCAGATCAGAAGAGTAAAGATTGTTATAAGCAAAGCTCGGAACTTGGGGACTTGTGTCTTTGCACGTGGCTAATGACGGACTTCAATGTCAACAAACTCCCGCTTCCAGCACGGAGGTACTGTCAGGTCTGCTATAAAAGTGGTTTCTGGCTGAAGCAACATATTGATAGTATTGTGGTAGGTTGAAACACGTAATTTTATAGCATATATATATAATAAAATAAACATCAGCAATATATCAAATTTACTGTTCTGCTCTGTACATTATATTGCAGTGTATGACTACTTACATTCGAAGATTTTCGAACCCATAACTTCTTCGTCAGTGAGTTAAACATGATTTGAAACGAGAAAAACTTATTTCCACGTAACATGAAATGACGGGGGCAAACTTAAAATAAATGTTTTAACTGTCACTGTTTTGTTAGATTTTCAGCAGTTGCTAGCTGATCTCTTATCTGAGAAAGATAATTATATCCTAAATTTTTCTCGAAAATAGTTTTCAATTTGTGTGTCACGACTAGGGCAGATCCTCTGCGACTTGATCCATGGCTATGGACAAATTTTCCACCAATTTAAGGGACTGCAATGTCTTTCAATGAATGTCGTTTCCAGCCTTTAGTTTGTGTGTGGCACAACTTACAATATATAAAGTCTCCATTCGTAGAAAATAATGTATCTCCTCCGAATTTCTCCACGAAATTCTGTACCTAAAATTAAAAAAAAATGTATTTTCAAACTTCTATAATACCCATTCGAATAACACGTATTTTCTAATTCCTCTAACAGAACGTTTATTTGTAATTCTCTGATTGTCATTGGCTTCGACACGACACAGTTTCCTCGTCCGTATATGTGACCACTTTCTTAGTACATACGACGGTCCTTGAGCACTTACAGCGTGAGCTTTGTATACGTTGTACCTGTAACCTTACTCAAGCACACGACACACAAGTCCCCAAGTTCCGAGCTTTGGTTATAAGTAACAATTCAACTCAGAACTGCGCAGCGTGATGCATTATTATCTGGCCTGCAGTTGACATCATTCTGAGGAAGAGTAGTACCGGTACTACTTCGGCGGTTAAAAAGACAATCTAGTGGGACTTCATCGGAATTTCTGAATCAACAAATTACATCATGTAGTTGTGTCATGATATAATAAAAAAACAGCCATTTTTACTTAGCAGTCATTCCTAAATGAAGAGTTGTTAAGGTACAATAAGATTGTTCGAGGCTGCAGTGCTAACCTCCGGGTCACCCTTCCGCATAAACGAAACAAAGTTGATCTTTTCTCAGAAAATGACCCGATTATATTACCTGGAGAATCCTTGAAATTTTTTACGTGAATATGTCTGTAAGTTCGTTCCAGTAAGAGGGTGCCATCTCAGAAAATCGACGGACACATTTTCAGGCCAGTTTTGTTATTCCCATAAAGTAAACTACTGGGTGTTCAGTTCAAAATGTGTCATGGCTCGCTGTATGCCGTCATGTGGCTAGCCGATGAGCCTAGAGAATTCAATCTTCCTACACTTCCGCAGAGGTGTATAACCTAAGAGGGAGAGAAGTTGCCTAGCAAGTACGGCGTTCATTCTGAAGAGTACGTACCGATACGTACGCTAACGCCGGTAGTGACAGGAATGTGAACTGTTTGGAAATACGTACTGTCGGGATATGGGGAAAGGGTTAAGACGATTACTTACGTATTTGTTGACATTAACTTCGACGGTCAACATGGACACGGAGCATTTGATTTGTGTTGTGGAATGTTACCGTACGCAACCGATGATAACAAATACCCTGCGTACGACTTGCCGGCGCAAAACACAGTTCGAAAGAGGTTATGGTAGCACACAGACCGTACAGACCGCCATCTGTTGCTACGACGTTCAAGTTATACCGTACACGTTCTCAAGTTCGGATTGAAGAACGCCTTAAATAATACGCAACTTCTCTAACATATAAGCTGAAACTCTCTTCAAATCGGTGACCCAACAACAGTGACGTCATGACACGCTTTGAAATGAACACCCAGAATAGGACAAATTCCAATGAAGTAAACGGCGATCGACAGACGAAGGATCAATGTATCCAACTTGACCTAGAGTTGGAGCAGGTGACGTCATCTAGTGATACGCGGGAAGAAGGAAGTTTAAGCACGAATTGGAGGGTCGCGCAGAAAGCCCAGGCAATGTAACTCGAGAATACGAAGCGATAGAACGTTTGCAGTGGTGTCAAACGATTAGCGAGCTAGGTTACAATTTCAAATGAGCAACAATCAACACACGACAAGTTAATTGGGAAAATTTGCGAGTGAATTGAGTGAAGAGCGAAAATTGAGGTGTATGCTGCTCAAATGAGAGCGGACGTATAAGCAACGGATATCAAACGACGACCACGATGGTTACTATAGCAAACGACGTGTTTACTCTCAGTGTATACAAAATGGCTACTCCGAGGAATACCAGCATAGCGAAGCTGTATCGGTTTTTCAGCGTATCTGGAAAGAAGAGATGTTGATTCTCACTGCTCACGTTTACCTTAACAGTATTTCTGTCAGCGACGTATTCACGTATGAAACTTGGCGGCTGCATCTTCGATATAGCCTACCCTAATCTTTTTAGGAGAAAATGATATCTGACAAGCAAACATTCTGATGGGGCAGATAAAAAGTTATTTTTTTCTATCATCATGTTAATAATGTCAAAAGAAGTGCTTATAGAAATTTTGGTCACTCTACAGCAGCGTGTCTCAAACTATGGTCCGCGGACCACCTGTGGTCCTCGAGTTCTGTTCTTGTGGTCCTTCAAAAAGACAGAAGAAAAAATAAAATTCAAACGAATTGCGTATCACACTATAGCTCAGAGTTTGGAAATGACACATGACAATCGCCTTTCACTTTTTCTCCCAGTACTAATATTTTATGAAATTTCTTACCCTACCCGTCTACCCACTTCCCATTCTACATTCAACAACAAAAGAGGGATTTAAAGCACTATGAACGTGGCGTTTCTCGCCATCTTTTCCCTGCATATCTGGTGCCGAGCCTGTAACCCAGCCAGGGACCACCCGAATTCATAACAGAGGATCAAAGTACCGAACCTTTTCATGTATTGATGACTTTGTTGATAGTTTTGCCGACACCCAGTCTGCACATTGAAATGGGCACGTACTGTATGTCGTACAGCAATAATAGAATGTGTAAAATTGCATCTTTATTTGTTGAAAATTGGGTATGTTTCTGCATTATTTTTTTATTTGTTTTTCCAGATGACGATATAAGAAATTTTAGACTCCACCTATTTTAAAATCCGACAGGTTTGCTTTTTACGCTTGCGTGTTTCATCTCTAAGTGCCGTTTCAATTTCGCTGGTTTCATACACTCGTTGAAAAGCACTTCGTAACACTCCGAGGTTTTGGTTCACTCTCATTGCCACACCAAGTAAGTCCAAGTTCCAAATAACTCTTGTCATATTTACGAAAGCATTTTTTCTTTGAATAGCTATCACTAGGACTAGATATTTCTTTAATGACGCTGTAATTAATATATTTCTTCACACACAGCTTCTGAACTATTAGCACTGCCTAAATGAAGCGTATCATTATGTTCCTTTCGTTTCAAAGATCCGGATCAAAGCCAGTTTTCCATTATTTATAATGGCCACTATTTAACAGAGACATGGACAACTACTAGCGTAAAAAGGATTTCAAACAACTAAACAGGCAAGCGATGAATCAACAATGCGCATAATTTGTTATAAGTTACTTCTGATTGACTACAAAAATATAATTACAAAAGTATTATAATTAATTAATTCTATTTTAAAATATAAATATACTGGTATTAAAATATGCTACAAAAATGAAGGGAACAAGAGTAAAGTGGTCCGCGGAACTGTTCTGACTTAAAAGAGTGGTCCCCACTTAAAAAAGTTTGAGAAACGCTGCTCTACAGCAATTACGAAGTCGTTCAGAAAGTGATTTTTCCCTGGGGCTGTTTACAGAAATAAAACACAATCGCATGGAAAGATTTATTGAAACAGATACAGCAATTGTTGCGCTATTTGTCAACATATCCCCCACTGGAATTGAGACACTTATCATACCATGGGATCAATTTTTGTACCCTTGTACAGTAAATTTCAGCTGCCTGGGATCGGAACCAGCGTTTGACAGCCGTCTGCACCTCTCTGTCGGTCCCATGATATGACAAATGTCTTAATTCCGTTGGGGAATTTGTTGAAAAGTAGCTCAACAATTGCATCTGTTCCAACAAATTTTTCCAATGAAATTGTGTTTTCTTTCTGTTAACGGGTCCTGGCGAAATTATTTTTACGGCTCTCGTAATTGCGGTCGAGTGGCCAAAATTTGTGTAAGCACTTCTTTTGACATTATTAACATGGTGGAAGAAAAACATTTAACTTTTTATCTGCCTCCATCAGAATGTCTGCTTGTGAGTGGGTTTTTTGCGCACCTAGATGTCAACTGTCATTTCCATTCCAAAATTCCTGAAGTTCACTGCGTCATTTTGTTTGAACAGGTTTAAGGTTATGTAAATATTGCCATCTATACTAATAATAAATCTGTAGCCGAAATTTTTCTGGTAATTTTCGATTTTCCAAAAATAATTGGTCCTAACATATATAATTAACCATCCTGAAACCGAAAATCGCATTTTTGAAGTTTTTGTTTGTATGTCTGTCTGTATGTTTGTTACCTTTTAACGCGATAATGGCTGAACCGATTTATATGAAAATTGGAATATAATTTAAGTTCGTTGTAACTTAGATTTTAGGCTATATGGCATTCAAAATATTTTATTTAAAAGGGGGTTATAAGGGGGCCTGAATTAAATAAATCGAAATATCTCGCTTATTATTGATTTTTATGAAAAATGTTACATAACAAAAGTTTCTTTAATAATGATTTCCGATAAGTTTTATTCTTTACAAAATTTTGATAGGACTGATATTTAATGAGATAAATGAGTTTTAAAATTAAAATAACGCCATCTAAGACGGTGCAATGAATTAAGAACAAATTACTTCGTCTATAAGGGGCCTTGGACAACAACAATCGAAACAGGGGCCTTGGAGAATAACAATCGAAAGCTATTAAACATAGCCTACAGAGAATGTTTCTGTGTATTAACCGATTTGTATAATTAATTATTATTTCACCATTGGAAAGTGTAGTTTCTCTAGATGGACGTAATGCTATAATGTTATTACAGTAACGTCTGAGTAAATCGAGGACAGGTAAGATTAAAATAGCTTCTTATGTACAGAAAATTTGATAGGCTATTTTGTACATTCGTTTTCTGTATTTCTTAAAATAATATTTATGTACACTCATTTTAACCTTAAATTCTAGTTTGAGACCATAACAGGCCACTTGGCCTAATACTTGTTAGGAAGATGATGATGATGATGATGATGATTTTAATCTCAGAGAATTAACGAACAACGAGAGTGTTTTGATTTAGTATGCAGTAATAGTACGTTAGCTTAGCAATCCATTATTTTATAATTCAAATTTTAACTATGCTCAATTGAATCGTGTTAAAATACATAAAATATATATGCAATAAATGCAATGCAAAAAAAAAAAAAAATTGGGTAATGAGCGAAGCAGATTATCTTGCGCTGTTGTAAAAGTTGTTCCCTGGATCAAACGTCCTGTTTTAATTATGTAATTACTTTATATTTATTTCTAACAGGTGCAGCGGAGCGCACGGGTACGGCTAGTTTAAAATAATTGAAATTAAATATAACACTTCCGTTGTTTTAACGTTTGAATATTATAACTGCATGCAGATGTCTTTTGTTGAAATATTAAATATGTTGCTTTATTCACAAGAATTCCTGGAATGCGGACAATTCATTCTGTATCGATGCATTTTACAGTGGAAATGAATGGAGAACATGATCATCTTTGCGGATGTAACATTGCTTTCTCTGCAACTATACATGAGTTAACAGCTTTCATTTGTTACGCTATAGTTGTGATGTTCAAGTGTTGTCGCAGATGTGAGCTAACAGTATAGTATAGATGCAGATCATGATGTATGATGGCAGAGCAACGGCTTGAGCAGTGCTAATTTGAAAATATGAAACATGACCTGGTATATAGGCCTACTACTATTCTCATACAGCTATATCTAACTTTATAAACCAAGTTCATGTACTTACGAGAGTGATTTCTCGTTAAACAAAACTAAATGTGAGGACAATATAGTCACAATAGTAATATACGTTACAAGAGCGGTATGTTGATGTTTTCATGGTCGAGGAAAAGATTGAAAAAGCGAAACGTAGTTGAGCTTTTTTAATTTCCGAGAACATGAAAACAAACATACCGCTCGTGTATCGTACATTATTTTGTGCGAAGATCGTTTATTACATACCTGAAAGACGAATTTCTAATTAGTTGCAATGAAATCTCCATTTTGGTTTCTGTTTAATGACGGCAACTTCGGAAAACCAAAATATCTTTCTTCAACATTGTTCCTATAAAAATGTTTTCTGTGTTTGCTATACTCCAACAGGCCGTGATATACGTCTTTTTTTTCCCAGTCTATAAATGCGAACTTAAAACAAACGGTAAGTTTATGTAATGATTTATTTTTCATTTTAATATTTTAACAATATCATTTATATAACATATTGCAGTAATAACATCGGCATCAGGAATCTTATTGATTTTTTCACGGCTTCCTTAATGTTACTTGCATCACAAATGCAGTAACTTTTGTGGTGTTGTAGAGTTTACTTAATTTTTGCAAATATTTAAAAACGATAATTAACATTGCAATTTAGGTGAAATTGCAGTGGTAAGTTTCCAATTTATAATTATTACTATGTTAAACGTCTCTAAAAATAATATGTTAAAAGCCTAAAGCAGTAAAATGAATGTCGCGCTTAAGCGGTAAGAAGAGGGAAATTGTTATGTGTGTTACGTTGGGAATACTGAATGTGGTATTTCACACTTACCGCGTATTGGTTCTGTGCGGAAAACAAGCAAATACGCACGATCTCGCACAAATTAATTTACTCCATGTTGACCTCACTGGAAATCTCCATAAATTGGCAGCACTAGAAATTAGCTGTTTCATTCTTTATTTGTTAATAGAAAGAAGCTGTGGGACATAATGCAACAAAAAGGCATACCACAACACTTATTAATAATAATAATAATAAGAAATTTGTACACAAATAACCAAATTGTAATTGATTGTAAAGAAGGACAACAAATAGCCAATACAAATAGAGGAGTAAGACAAGGGTGTCCATTGTCACCGTCACTTTTTAATGCGTATATGGACGAAATCGTGCTGAAGTGGCAGATGGATTTGAAAGTACATTTTAAAATAAAAAAAAAACATAAACTTAGATACGATACTTTTTGCCGATGATCAGGTTTTAATTTGCGCTTCCGAAGATGACCTACAAATGGCAATATTTAAATTAAACAAAATTATCAAAGAAAATAGCTTAACTATATCGGCTGCTAAAACAAAGAAGATTAGAAACAATTAGAGCCAAAATCGTGTTGAATGGAAGAATGATAGAATAAATTAATACTTTTAATTATCTGGGCTGCAATATCCCACATGCAGGAAAAGAAGATTTTACAAATCAAATGAACAAATTTAATTATTCCTGTGGGGTAATAAAAAGAACTTTGTGCGCGATCGTGCGTTTTTGCTTGGTTTCCGCACAAAACCAATCCGCGGAAAGTGTAAAATTCCACATTCAGTATTCCCAACCTAACACACATAACAATTTCCCTCTTCTTACCGCTTAAGTGACATATTGATTTTACTGCTTTAGGCTTTTAATATATTATTTTTAGAGACGTTCAATATAGTAATAATTATAAATTGGAAACTTACCACTGCAATTTCACCTGAATTGCACTGTTAATTATTGTTTTTAATTATTTGCAAAAATTAAGTAAACTCTAAATCATTACATAACCTTACCGTTTGTTTTAAGTTCGCATTTATAGACTGGGGGAAAAAAAGACAGACGTATATCACGGCCGCTGGAGTATAGTAAACATAGGAAACATTTTAAAGCAACAATGTTGAAGATAGATATTTTTGTTTTGCAAATTTGCCGTCATTGAACAGAAACCAAGATTGAGATTTCATTGCAACTAATTAGAAATTCCTCTTTCAGGTATGTAATAAACGATCTTCGCACAAAATGATGTACGATACACGAGCGGTATGTTTTCTTTCAATTCTCGGAAATTAAAAAAGCTCAACTACGTTTCGCTTTTCCAAACTTTTCCTCGAACATGAAAACTTCAACATACCGCTCTTGTAACGCATATTACTATTAAAATACACTAGCAAAGAAACAAGATTAACATTTTATAAAGTTATGGCAGTGCCTATGTTGCTGTACGGCTCTGAATTCTGGACGCTTACTAACTCCGAAGAAAAAAAATCGAGGTGATAGAAATGAGATTTATGAGGAGTATAGCAGGTTATACTCTCTTAGACAAGAAATGCAATGAAGACATCAGACTAGAACTGAATATATTCAATTTAATTGAAAAACTCACAGAATATATGAATAAATGGAAGCAACACGTTGAAAGAATGGCTCAAGACCGTATTCCTAAATTAATATTCGACTACAGACCAACTGGTAAACGAAACTTAGGTAGACCCAGGGAAAAATGGCTTCAACAATTGGAGAGTCCACTGCAAGAATTATGGATGTCACTTTCTTGTCGAAAATAAACCAAGACTGTCAATGCATAGCTTAAGACATATAGAATGTACATACAGAGTTATATGGCATTAACACTGATAGTCATTGTCCAGTAATGATCGGAAAATCACAGTTAAGCTTTGAGCGCTAAGCATTTCAAACTTTCAATTGCTTCTCCTGCAAAATATATTCCAAATGACATCCATCATTCTTGCAGTGGACTCTTCAATTTTAAAATTTATATACTTCATGAGACCGGAACGAGCCAAACAAGGTTGAAACCATGTTTTTTTTTTTTGGGGTTATTTTACGACGCTGTATCAACATCTAGGTTATTTAACGTCTGAATGAAATGAAGGTGATAATGCCGGTGAAATGAGTCCGGGGTCCAACACCGAAAGTTACCCAGCATTTGCTCATATTGGGTAGAGAGTAAACCCCGGAAAAAAACCTCAACCAGGTAACTTGCCCCGGCCGGGATTCGAACCCGGGCCACCTGGTTTCGCGGCCAGACGCGCTGACCGTTACTCCACAGATGTGGACTTAAACCATGTTGCTGATGATGATGATGATGATGTTGATGATGATGATGAAGAAGATGATTCTTTATTTGCGGAGTGTGGAGATACAACATAAGTAAATTCCGAACATGAAAGGACTTATGAAATTCTAATATTCACACTCATGTTTTATTGATTTATTTTTCTGTCTCGTAAGGAAGCGACGATTACCCTTCTCTTCTAGTTATCCCTCCATTATCGCCCTCTTGAAGGTCCGGTGCTCACACATACACTTCCTACAGCTTATAGCTTAGAACTTCTTCATTAGTGTCGAACCTAAGTGAATATCATTAACCATTGATATATTCAGGTTGCTTCATAGGTTGTGTAGATACATAAACTTAAATGTATGAAGAGTTCTTGTTCCTTTCTGTACCTAACAAAATACATATTTGAAATTACTCCTTAACAACCTGCATAATGGGAAATTGGGTAAATATTCGGAATAAATAGATAATAATCCCTACCGAAAATGACACAGAAGTGTCACCCATGCGAAAAAGAGGAATTTAGGAAGACAGAAAACATTTGATTACTGATCCAGAACTATCGAATCCGTGAATATACTGTCTTCCTCCGACGAGTTTAGCGCTGGGACCTGAGGTATTCTTGCCATCGGTGCGGGGGGGTTGCAGGTAGATTCTTTTGTTGCTACAGCCAAGCCGAGCCGAGCGGAGTGGGAAGTATTAATCGTCCAAAAATATGCAGTCTTCAGTTTGTAGTAGTGTGTGAATATTTCATATACATATTGTTTACCTAGGCCTATATGGTTTTGTTATTAATTAAATAAATGTTGCAATTTTTGCTCAAACATCCCCCTTATGTTAGCTATGTTAATATTATATGAATTACTCATGTTAAATATTTCACTGTTACAAGTCATTTTTAAGGAAACATGCTGTGGAAAAGTTCTTGGTTTTATTCTATTGGAATTTTAGAATATGTGTGATTGGTATCGTGAAAAACAG